>CM066312.1:90522838-91754088 GCA_033807775.1 Saussurea involucrata
GTAAGAATGGCCATGAGAGATTTGGTCTGCAATGTGATGTTATGAGTGATGAATGTGCAGTTATGTAATGGCATTAATTGCCAAGTTAAATGTATCGGCTAGTGTCGTAGTGATGTGATGATAGAGAGAAATAAAGCAACGAATAGAAGCATTTTTGGGGTTTCGTGTGAGACGTATGATTGTTAACCAGAATGTGGAGCACGTAAGTGTAAGTGACGTTGTGGTAGGTTTTTGTTCGGGATGGAATGACAGAGTGATAGAGGGTGGCTAACCAATTGAGAAACCAAGTGTTATGAGTGTAAGAGTCGCTTAGTAAGCATGTTTTGGAATCACTAGAACTTTAAAGGAAGATGAGAAATGGATAGGTCAGAATGTGTTATAGTAAACGCTAGAACTTTAAAGAACGTGAAATGTTTCGTATGCGAGAGGGAATGACCCTAGTAAGAGACAGTTAGAGATATGGTTAAAGTTAACGTTTGGCATGATGATGTTTATAGGTCGAAATGGTAATGTAAGCATTAATTGATTGGAAATGTCCTGTTAGATGTGTAAGCTTTGGGTTGGTTGATTAAAATTTTGTGGATTTGTTAAGTAATGGCGTTTATTTGTTATTACAGAATGCTTTATGATTCTACCGAAATCTTTACTAAGAATTGATAAAGGATAGTTGATATGTTAGGGTGAGAAGTTAATGATAGTAAGATGGAATAAGTAATTTTCATTCTATTTTGTAAACGGTGAATGATTGAGTTTCTCAGTGGAGTTGTTAGTTAAGAAATCAGTTTTGACTGACGGATTTTGTGAATACCAGTCTAACGAGACGTTGATGCTAAGTTATGATACATGACTTTTTGGGGCTAGAAAAGAATGATTCGCACCTCAATTGGAGTTTGTCGTTTGAAACAAGTTGATAATTACGATTGAAAGGAGTTAGTCAAGTTAATGTTGCTAGTGATAAAGAGAAGGAATTGTCTTGTTTTTGCACTAGTCGAGAAAGGTAGTTGAGTTCTGAAACTGTTATAGTGGTCGCGAATCAGATAAGGATAATTAGAGAGTGGTAAGCTTTGAGATGCTTATAACCTGTGCTCTCATGTTATGATTTATAAGATGGATTACGAGAGTTCGTGGGAAGGTGTCACTGAGATTAAAACACTGATCGTTAAGGAATTGTTTAAAGTAATCTAAGTAAGGAAGCCGGGATGACTTTAGTTATGTCTATCTGATTTTAGGGTCGTTGTGGTTAAACGAAAGAATCTTAGAACCCGAGTTCCATGGAGTTCCTGAAGTATTGCATTGTTTGAAAGATGAAGAAAATAAGATGGAGGTGTTTTTACTGTTAAACAAGGATTTTAGGGTTTTATCAGGGTTGCGCAACGAATGCGTAGATTTGTGTTGTTACTGTTCTGTTATTAGAAAGACTTTTTTTTTCAGGAGTTGAAATTTAAGTTTGTTAATCAATAAACAATGGTTATTTTGGAAGGAATTCCGGGACGGAATTCTGTTAAGGAGGAGAGGTTGTAATAACCCAAAGTGAGCACTTTATTTTAATGGAAAGTTTGGTATGAAAATGTTTAATATGAAAAGGTTGGAGGGTAAAAACTGAAAATTTGGCAATTAAATCTTCTCCCTTTTACGCAGCTTTTGCTGGAATGTTTAAAAAAGCCTTTTTATTTGTTTAGGGTTAGTGTTGTGTGGGTGGATGCATACCGAGAAAGGCACAAAGAGAGAAAGAAGGAAACGAGTTTGTGTGGGTGTCCTGTGTGTGTGCGCCGGGAGTAAACAGCAGGAGACCTCCGGCGAGAGAGAGAGTGACAGCCGACGAGAGAGAGAGAGAGACAGCCAGCCAGAGATAGAGAGAGAGAGTGAGAGAGGCAGCCGACGAGAGAGAGAGACAGTCGACGAGAGGGAGAGAGACGACGGATGAGAGAGAGAGAGAGACGAAGGGAGAGAGAGAGGCGACGAGATAAAGAAGCTGTGTTTTGGGCAGATTTGGTGGTCGCCGGCAGTGGTGGCTGTCGGTGGTGGTCCGGCGGTGGTGGCTGCCGGTAGTGGCGAGGTTTGGCAGCGGGTTTCCCATTTCGTGAGGGTTCTTTCGGGTAAGAAACCATCTCCTTGTGTTCTCTCTTTTGCAAGTAATGACTAGAATTGTTAGGTTCTAGTTGGTCTCACTTTTGTAAGTTGAGAAGACAAATGAGAGTATTAATATGGAGTTTAATTCTACTCTTTATATGATATTGTTAAAATTAACTCAAGTGTCGATTGTGGAGACGGGTTAAGAGTATAAATGGGGATAACACTAATCAGATGCCTTAAATAACTGATTTAGATTTAAATTGGAAAGTATGAGGTCGAGGTCATTGCATGCTAATTCTGGTAAGAGATTGTTAGAAAAATCATTTTATCGTTAGGCCGATTAAATTGAAGTAATAAGGTTATGTTCGAAATCGCAATTACCGGTACTTGTCATGGTTTACCGGTACTTGTAATTTTGGTTTACCGGGACTTGCAAGATTTCACCGGTATGGTTTGTTGGGCCGAACATGAATCTTTAAGTGGACCGTAATATAAATAATGAAATGGAATGTTTGAGGTTGGGTTTAATGGATTTACAAAGTTAAGAAATGTTCCAAGATTAATTCTTTCTTTTGGGTTTATTGGGCCGAATAGAGTGTTGGGCCGAAAGAATTATTAAGTCCTTTTGGGCTTAGTTATTAATAAAGTCTATAAGTGTAATAAAGGCCTAGTATGTAATTGGTAGCCTATTTATTTATTTAATTTGGGCCACATTATTGGTAACATGATCTAATATTAATGTTTAACATCCAGTGTTATTACTGGTATGTTGAGAATCTAGAGTTGAGTAAAGTAAATGATCCGTTGTAGCATTTCATTTGAATGGGTAAGCAAAGACCCTTAGTATGATTTTTGGGCTAGAAGTGTAATATACCAATTTAGATAAATTGGTGTTGAGTTCAGGATTTAACTCGATTAATAGTTGAGCGAATTATGATGTAAGTTTATTAATATAATAGGTGTTCCACCTAGAGATCAGAAGTTTAAGTGAGGAGCTTTGGAGCGAGCCAGCCATGTGAGTTTTTCTAACTAAAATACGTGACTTTGCGTGTTTCCAAATGAAAATGATTTTATGAAAATGCCTTGTTAAATTACATGAATTTTACGTAAACGAAAGCTTTATGTTTTACGGATCAAGGTATGTTTATGAGCATGATTTATTTACCAGCTTTTACGAATGTTTTCCGTGAAAAGTATGCTCCACTGAAAAGATTGTTTAGCAAGATGAAATGGATTGTAACGGTTATACGGCTTTCATGTTTTATGTTTATGATGAACTATGTGAATGCTATGTGGAGTCGGTCGCACGGTGGGGTCAGGGTACCTTGGGATCTCTGATTCCTTGGGCATATGGAGGTTAGCTTGTAGGTTGGAATTCGTTTTCTCCTACATGAAGGAACGAGGAGTCCATTTGGATTTCGGCGTAGACGAGAGGGTGTCCGCTAGGCCCCGATCGGAGTAGCTTATGCGACCCTGAACCCTGTGTTTGACCTTGGATGATGTTTATGAGAAAGATGTGAAAGTATGTTTTCTATGAAATGATTTTATACTGTGTTAAATGTTTTATGGAGGGAACTCACTGGACCTCATGGTCTAACCCTCGCTTTTCAAAACTAAAACCCTTTTCAGGTAAGCTAATAGTAGAAGTCTCAAGTAAGTGAGCAAGAGCAAGATAGAGTACTGATGCAGCTAGAGACAGTACCGGTGCCACTTGTAGTAATAGTTGTTCTCAGTTGTGTATAGGTTGTTTCCGCCAACCGTAGTTATAAATGAATGTAATGATATATATATTGGGACCCAGAATTGTAAATGTTATGTTTTAATGCTATGTTTGTTCTATTATATTTCTAGGATGTTACATAAACGTTACTATTGAACATATAAATGAGCTTTTAGAAAAACAAAACTATACAAATCTTTATCTTATTATTTTAGGAGAGGAATTTAATTCTCTAAAAGAAGAATTCAATTCTCTTAAAAGCGAGATTAAAGAGGTTTTAAAAAAGCCCTTAATTCAGGAAAATGAAGAAAAAACTTCAAAAGAAGTAATTTTTACTTCACCCTCCATGCAACCTCCTCCTGAAATAAAAAAATTTAAATTAAAAACTTCTGTCTCAGATCTCCAGGATCTTGTAGAAAAAAGGTTTAAAGATCTTTCTATTTCAAAATCCTCGGTGTCTACTTTAAATAATGATTTAAAGCAAAGAATTGTTGAAGATTCAGAAAATGATTCTGAAAAATATTTTATAAATAAAATGAAATGGGCTGATAGACCTACCTCAAATAAATATTATTATCATCGTCCTACTCCTATATATGTTCTTCATGAAGAACAAGAGTATACTTTTACAAATAGTTATATTGGTAAGTGTATTTATGAGTGGAATCTAGATGGTTTTACTGATAAACATATTTACAATATGGCTCATAGAATGATGATGTATTGTACTGTTTGTAAAACCACAGGTAATACAAATAAAAACATTTCCAAAATGCTTATAGCAGGTTTTACTGGTCAGCTAAAAGGTTGGTGGGACAATTATATTACCCCAGACCAAAAAGAGAAAATTTATAGTTCTAAGAAAACAGAACCTAATACTAGTACTATGGCTGAAAATGTTGTTTATCCTCTAATCATGACTCTTATAGAGCATTTTACTGGAAGGTTTTCAAATAATGATGAAAATATTAGAACTCTTCTTATGAATCTCAGATGCAAATCTTTAACTCAATTTCGTTGGTATAAAGATACTTTTCTTTCTCGAATTTTTGAGCTAGCAGATTGTAATAATATTTTTTGGAAAGCAAAATTTATAGATGGCTTGCCAAGTCTTTTTGCTGAAAAAGTAAAAACAACTATTAGAAATGAAAATCTAGTCATAAATTATGATGCTTTTACTTATGGTATGCTTATAAATATTTGTATTAAAGAAGGTTTATCTCTTTGTAATGAGTTTGCTTTAAAAAAGCAAATAAAAACCCAACAGTCTCTTGAAAAAAGACAATTAGGTGATTTTTGTGATCAATTTGGCATGGATATGCCTCGTAAAGAAAAGAAAATATTTCCTTTTAAAAAGTCTCAAAGTGATTTTAAAAGAAATAATGGTTTTAAAAGAAAAAATCATTTTAATAGATATATTAAACCTAGCCATAAAAAAGGTTTTAAAAACTCTTTTAAAAAGAAAGACTTAAGTTCCATAACTTGTCATAAGTGTGGAAAAACAGGCCATTATGTTTCAAATTGTTGGACTCAGAAAAAGATTAATAATCTTGATATTGATAAAAAGACAAAAGATTCTTTATCAAAAATCTTTTTGCTTTTTGATTATGATTCAGACCATGAAGATTTAAATTCAAATAGTGATTTTATGACTACTCTTCTGATGATTTATCAGATAATGAATCAAATCTTTCTTCTCCTAATTGTAAGGCTTGTTCGTCTGGTCTTTCTTGTAAAAAAGAAAATCCTAAAATTGATAAGATAAATAAGATTTCAAATGAAAATGATGATTTTTATCAACTTGCTTCTCAATTTCAAGACATTAATATAAATGTTTTGTCAAATGACAATGTTTTAAAACAAATCAAAGATCCTATTATAAGAGCTGAAATTCTTGATAATTTAGAAGAACCTCCTCCTGAGCCTTCTTCTTCTTATTATTTCAAGGATAGTAAAGATTACTCCATGAAAGAAGTTAATAGACTTCTAGCTCTAAAACAATCAAATAGTAATTCTGCCTATGTGATTGATTTAACAAAAGAGATTGAAAATCTAAAAACTGAGGTAAAGAACCTTAAACATGATAATATCATGCTTCATCAAAATGTTGATATTATTTTTTCAAAAATTAATCCCATAAAAACAAATTCTATTTTAAAAGAAAATGATTTTCCTCCTCTTACAAAAGGTGATAATCTTTCAGTTTTAAATATGATAATATCTCAAAAATGGTATACAAAAATAACTCTTCTTATTGAAGGAACTTTCAAAAAAGAGTTTATTGCCATGATTGACAGTGAGGCTGATTTAAATGTTATACAGGAAGGATTAATTCCTACAAAATACTTTCAAAAAACTTCTCACTCCCTCTCTCATGCTGGAGGAGGATCTTTAAATATAAAATATAAACTTCCTAAAGCTTATATTTGCAAAAATGGAAATTGTATTCCAACTAGTTTCCTTTTAGCAAAAGATATTTCAAGCCAGTTAATTCTTGGTTTACCTTTTATCTATGATATTTATCCTATAAATCAAATTGATGAAAAGGGATTAACGGGTTCTTTTAAAGGAAACTATATAAGGTTTGATTTTATAAATAAACCTATTAAAAATTTCTTAAATGAGTTACAAGAAAAAATTGATAGAAAAAATTTTCAATTAAGTTCCTTGAAATTGGAAATAAACTCTTTAACAATTGAAGATAAGCTTTCAAATCCAAAGTTACAAAACAAAATTGATTATATCAATAACAAGTTTTCTTTGGAAATTTGTAATGATCATCCGAATGCTTTTTGGGATAGAAAAAAACATGTTGTTTCTCTTCCTTATGAAGATGATTTTTCGGATGATAAAATTCCAACCAAAGCTAGGCCTTGCCAAATGAATGCAGAGTATATGGAACTCTGTAAGAAGGAAATAGCCTCTTTGTTAGAAAAAGGTCTTATAAAACCTTCAAACTCTTCCTGGTCTTGTACTGCTTTTTATGTTAATAAACATTCAGAACAAGAAAGAGGAGTTCCTCGTCTTGTAATAAATTATAAATCTCTTAATAAGGTTTTAAAATGGGTAAGACATCCCATTCCTAATAAAAAGGATTTACTTGATAGACTTTTCCAAGTTGTTATTTTTTCAAAATTTGATATAAAATCAGGCTATTGGCAAATTCAGATAGCTGAATCAGACAGATATAAAACTGCTTTTAACGTCCCCATAGGACATTATGAATGGAAGGTTATGCCCTTTGGCTTAAAAAACGTTCCTTCAGAATTTCAACAAATTATGAATGATATTTTCTATCCTTATAGCAATTTTATAATTTGTTATATATATGACATTTTAGTTTTCTCAATGGATATTGAAAGCCATTTTAAACATCTTGATCTTTTTAAAAAAGTGGTTATTCAAAATGGTCTAGTCATTTCTAAACCAAAGATGTCTCTATTTCAAACAAAGATCAGATTTCTTGGTCATAATATTGAAAAAGGAAGAATCATTCATATTCAAAGATCTTTAGAATTTAGTTCTAAGTTCCCTGATCAAATAACAGATAGAACTCAATTACAAAGATTTTTTGGAAGTTTGAACTATGTTTCAGCCTACATAAAAGATTTAAATAACGACACTTCTATCCTTTATGATAGACTCAAAAAGAAGGGTTCTCCTTGGACTAATAGTCATACTCAGGCCATAAGAAATATCAAAGAAAAGATCAAAAATCTTCCTTGCTTAATGTTAGCAAACCCTTATTGGGAAAAGATTGTGGAAACTGATGCCTCAGATATAGGATATGGGGGAATTTTAAAACAAAATGATCCTGTTTCAAAACAATAAATTATTGTCAGATTTCATTCTGGAAAATGGAGTGGTGCCCAGAAAAATTATGCAAGCATAGCTAAAGAGCTCTTTGAAATTGTAAAATGTGTCTTGAAATTTAAAGATGACCTTTACTATAAACATTTTATTATAAAAACTGATTGTATTTCTGCTAAATATATGTTCCAAAAAGATTTCAGGTATGAGCTCTTCACAAAGCAGTTATTCCTCTTATAGAGGAAGAGGAAGAGGAAGAGGAAGAGGAAGAACTTCCCCAGAAGATTATGTTATCCAAATGGGTAAAAAGAAGCTAATAGCCTCTAACATTGTTAACACGGATGATAATCCACTAGAGAATCTCATAGGTACTTCACTTCTTGAAAACCATCCTCTTCAGAAAGAATACCTTAATTATATTAAGGAAAAAGAGAAAAAAGAAAGTCTTTCTTACGCTAATATTAGCAAAGAAGAAAACTCTGATTCTCAATTTTTAGAGTCTCAGTACAAAGAAATAATATTTCTAATTGAAGACAAAGATATTCAATGGAAGAATAACCCAGATTATATTCTGCAGAGGTATCTTAATAAGTCCTCTAGTACTTATGGTTCTTTAAAGCAAAGACATTATTATGAGGGTCTCTTAATTTCTACAAATAGTGTAGAAATCACTCATTTTTTTCCTGCCACAAAATCTGAAGTTTATAACTTCTCAAAATTTATTATAAAGAAAATTATTTCTTTTGAAGAATGGGGAATATCTCCATTAACCGAAAGAGATTGGTACTCTCCTATACATAAATGTAATTTTAAATTCAATTACTGGGATTATATTTCCAGCTTTGAAAAGGTTCTTCTTTATGAAAACGAAAATAAGAAACATACTTGGTTTCTTAAAATTTGTGATAAATGTTTTCACTCTCCAGTTCCTAACCGGTTTTTCACTTGGTGGAGAAATTTTGGCACCACCGGAGAAATTCTCCCTGACAATTTAAACCTATGTTTAAAACAATGGGTGTCATATTCCCCAAAAGTTTATAACAACAAATCTCAATACATTATTGAAGGTCAGAATACATGCTGGTTCTTTATGGAGTTCAGTATTCCTTGGATATGGAAATGGAAACCTATTTTTGGTTATACTGAAATTATGGCCCCTTGCTTGAAAAGACAAGGCCTTACCAGGTATTGGGATAAATTATCCCGTAGTGATCCTGAAACAAAAAAACCTTATGGTGAGGAGATGGTGTCAAACATCATCAAGAAGGTAGAACTTTATAAACAACAGTATGAAGAAAAGCAAGGACAAGAAGACATAGATGAAATTAGTCTTTTCAAAAAGATGTCTCAAAGATATTCAAAGACACATTCCAAAAAGGAGATAATAAATCTCTATGTTTCCAAGATGAAGGAGGACTTAATGAAGAACACAGGTCCAGATTCAAGATCAGATGCCTCGATGACATCTGAACAAATGACTCAAGATGCGCAAGACCCAGACGATGATCTTGGGATTTTCTCTCTAGATGATGATCTAGACACTTTTGTTGTCTCAATGACAGATAAGATCAAATAATTTTAGAAATCAGATAATTAAAAAGAATCTTCACTGCAGCTCTCTACAGTTCTAGTCGACATGATATGGCCGACACCCTTTACTATTCATGAATAGTATGAGTGGAATCTCCACTATTTACTTTTAAAAAGTCTTTTGTTTTATTTCCCTGCTTTTACTTATTTAAGAAGGACTTCTCCTTCATTGTTCGGTACCAGTTTCTTACACCCTCTCTTAGATTACTACTTTCTCTCCTTTCCTTTTTGTAATATAAGGCATTCTAATAAAGAAAAGCTTGTGAATACAGAAGAAGCTCTGTAAGTTATTGTAACAACCCGAAATCTAAGTAAGTATCGAAAGTTTGGGGGCCGAAGTTTAAAGAATGAAAGTTGGACTTGAGGGGCCTTAGGGAAATTAGTGGATAGTATGTATGGCCTCAAATCCCTAGGGCAAACCCCCCTTTTGTTCTAAAAATCAGTGTTGGAGGTGTTCTTTGTGTGTTTGGCGGCTAAGAGAGAAAAGAGAAGGAGAAAGGAATTTTGGGGAAGAAATCAAAAGAGAAGAAATTGTCAAGGTAACCCGTTCTAATTTCATCTTCCTTATTGTTGTGTGAATCCTTTCTCACTTGTTCTAGATTCATAAGTCTGAATGGGGAGATTCATTGAGTTTTCAATCACTTTTTCCTAAAAAGTGGGTTTCTTGGGTTTTGTCTTAATAAATCGATTTAAGAAGGTTAAAGATGGATTAAGTGGGTGTTTGGGGTTGGTGAATGAGCCCTTATAGTTGTCTAATCAAACTAATGGCTTAAATCGGAGTTTAAATCGGTTTTAGAATTTCTAAGTTCGAACAGCAGCGTTTTCCGGACACCAGCGTTTGAAGGTGTCCGGATATGTTGCATGTGTCCGGATAAGTGGTGTGTCCGGAAAAGTGTAGTGTCCGGATAAGTGGTGTGTCCGGATAAATTCAGTGTCCGGAAAAGTATAGCGTCCGGATAAGTATAGCATCCGGAAAAGGGTATCCGGACAATGAGGCTGAGCTATTTACCTGATGTGGATCTTTTGCCTTAGGTGTTCGGTGGGTGTAGCTTGAAGGTGTTTAGGAAGTGCATTGTACGACAATCAATGTGAGTTCCCTAAACCTATTTACGACGCAATGTGTTAATTGTTCTTTTACTGATAATAGTTCACTTTGAGCACGAAAGGTTTACCAAATCGATATGCATGTTTTCACATGAAAGCTCATACTTTATTCAAAGAATATTTAGCATGATGAAATGATTATATGGTTTACGAGATTCTAAGTTGTATGAAGTATGACATGTTATGTATGCTATGTGGAGTCGGTCTGCACCGTGGGATCGGTATGCTCTGGGATCCGATGATCCCTTGGACATGGATGATGAGCCGATAGGTTGGAATCTGTTTCCCTCCTATTCGGGTAGAGGGGAGTCTGCTTGGGCCCCGATACGAGGCGAGAGGGGAGTCTGCTTGGGCCCCGATCGCGGCGAGAGGGGAGTCTGCTTGGGCCCCGATACGAGGCGAGATGGGAGTCTGCTTGGGCCCCGATCGCGGCGAGAGGGGAGTCTGCTTGGGCCCCGATCGTGGTTAGTTTATGCGGTCCTCATCACGGTGCAGTACCATGTTTGACGTTATGTGAAGTTTGGTGATGAATTTTATAAACGATTTTCCCAATGTTTATATATGTTGTTTCCGGAGGGAATTCACTAGACCTTTCGATCTAACCCTCGCTTTTCAAACTAAACCATTTTCAGGTAAACAAGTAGTAAGAGGCTCAAGTAAGTGAGTAAGAGCATGATAGAGTACATATGCAGCTAGAGACAGTGCCGATGCCACTTGTAGTAGCAGTTGTTCTCAGTTGTGTATAGGTTGTTTCCGCCAACCTTAGTTTGGGAATGATGTAACAGAATTTTGGGATCTAGTTTTATTACAATAGTATGATTTAATGCTATGGTTATCTTGTTATGTTCTTGGGATGTTACAAATGGTATCAGAGCCATAGTTTAAGGGATTTAGGTGACCGGACGGGCCTAAACTTAAACTTGGGAGTAGAAATCACAACTGAGAATCAGGAAATGCGTTAAGAGGGCACTAATGTAGATACAAGAAATGCGTTAGGAGGACACTATTATAGAGATAGGACTAATAGGATACTGAGGACTGTCATGTAAGGTAAGTTTGAGATTTCACCTGGCCAGTGAAATTGCGAACTTACAGGTACATGTATGTGCTTAACCTACCTTATTAACCTATCTAGTGCTCATGTCGTGTTCCAGTACGTTAGATTGTCAACAAGATCCCTGAGGGGTAGACTGAGACCCCTTGTTGGGGAAGTTTCTTGAGAGGTCACCTATGATGTGATGTATGTATACATCGTAGAGAAAGAATGTTGCATAGAATGTTATGAGTCGTCTAGAGGTAGCTCTTCGTGGATTCAGAGAGGATGGATGTTGAGTTTGAGTAAGACTCCTGTTTCGGGAGAGTCCCAGTTCTAGAAATCGTGGGATAGATCGGTCGGGATGGTAAGAAAGGACGATGTCGAAATCTTGGAAGTGTCAATGGAGCTTTGAATTCTTATTCGAGCTTTTCAAGGACAGAGTAAATGAAATAAGATACCTATAGTGAAATGAAAGCATATAGAAGTGGAAAGTGAGATAGTTGGTCAAAGCGAAATAGTATGAAAGGGTTGAGTAAGTGAGATGTGGAAAGTGTGTTCAGCAAGTTGTTGCGTGACCGAAAGGACGACCATCGGTCGTAGGTGGAGTGTCGAGGATAAGTTGCGTAAGCAAAGCGGTTGACCTTGTTAGAGTGATTAGCCTTCAATTGCAAATAGAGTCTCATGCATGGCGTTCTTTTATGTAACATGAAGTTTTCACGATTTAAAATAAGAATGTAAATGTCAACTTTGAACAAAATGAGTCAGCTTGTACGAGTGCACGTTTAAAGAAAAAGCGATTTCAGTACGTCGCACATTGAAATGTTGAGGTAAATGATTTGCAAAGTATTCCACACTTTTAATGATAAGTTAGATTGTTACAAAAAGGGTCAAGAAAATGGTTACTTGCAATTCACTTATAACCAAAATGCTTATTGACTTTTTGATGTCATACAATTGAGTGCGAGAACCGACTGGTTTACTTTGTGTCGGTAAATTTTTCAGAATTGTCTCATACGAAAAGATTTTCATGCAATATATTACTCTCGTAATAACATTGTTCGGATTGAGCAAGATTGAGGTTCACGGGAAGATGCATGCCAACGGTTCTCGAATCGTTGTGCAGGGTTTAGAAGTTATAAGAGTGATGGGGTCACGGGTACCCGAGTTGTTTCTAAATGTTGTTTACTTAAAATGATAAAATGTACGAAATGATTTATCTATTGTGTTGTCTTGCATGAAGGCTATGAACTCACTAGGTCGTAGGATGTTTCATATTAAGCTAAGGAAGAACCCCAAGAGTGGAGAAGTGTTGGTTGTATGAGGGTTTGCACCTTTGTTCGATAACTGGAAGTACGGTTGTCAAGGGACGGTTGTGTCCGGAGGAAGGACTCGAAGCCTTCAAGGTGATGGTTTTTGCAACTCGTTATGAGTAGTGTGAGGAGGAAGAATGAAATGTCTATAGCGTGGGAGTATGAGTTTCGAGGTGAGCTCGTAATGTTGATGTTACATGAGTAGGCTTCGAAAAGAGGGAGGCAGATCATGAAGTTGATTATGATATGTGGAAGGATTAGGTTCCGTAAGGAACCCCTGTTATAAAGTAAGTTAAGAAGGTAGTTACAGGTTGTCAGTTGATGTAGAAGTCGACGGTTGTGTAAGATAGTTGAGGCCGAAGACTTGAACCAGAAGGTTGAAAGTTGATAGAACACCTTGTAGGGGTGCTAAGAGGATGAGAAGTTATTGTTTTGATTAAGCGTTCTTTTTACGAAGCATGGAGGGTTCGTAGAATGATGAGGTATGTAACATGAGCGAAGCTAGTGTGTAGATTCTAGCATCCAGTGAGGGACTGTGTCCAGCTTATGTAAGGCCTCGGATTGTAAAGAGCGAGCAAGAATGATTACAATTGAGCTAATTGGGAACTAGGGAGCTATAGTTCAGCTAGAGTGAGAAAGGGCAAAGTAGCGACATAGACTCGATCGTGTATGCGAGAAAATGTGAAGGCAAGTTCAGATTGTGTACGAATGACCATGAGAGACTTGGTCGGTAGTGTGATGATAGGAGTGGTGGATGTACGAACTACTAGTAGCTTCAATTGCCAAGATTTTTGTGTCAGCCGGTAATGTAGTAAGGTGATGTTAGAAAAGTGAAGGATTAAAAGGAAGTCCGTTTGGGATTTCGGGTGGAGTGTACGTTTTGCAACCCCAGTTGTTGAAGTACGTGGTTTGTAAGTTGGTGATTACTTTGACTATTATCAGAATGGAATGTCGGGGCAGAATTGGGTGATTGCCCAGCTGTGAGATCAAGCTTTGTGGTTATGTATGTTGTTAAGTATATTCTTGAAGGCAGAGTAAATGTACAGAAGATGATGAATAGATTAGTCGAGCTGTAGTATAGTAGATGAGAAATCGTTAAAGAATGAAAAATTGTTCCTTATGCGTGAGGGAATGATCCTAGAAGGAAATAGTTGGAAATGTTGGTCTTGTTTAAGGAATGACATGATGATGATTATGGGTCGGAGTGGTAGTGTGATCATTAATTGATTTGAAATGTCATGATAGAGGTATAAGCCTTTGGTTGGTTGATAAAAATTTTATAGATTTGTTAGGTAATGACGTTCATTTGTTATTACAGGATGTGTTACAATTATTGGGGAAGTGTTATTGAGATTAACACACTGATTGTTAAAGAATTATTTAAGGTAAATCTAAGTAAGAAAGCAGGGATGACAGTATATATATATCTGTCTGATTTTATGATCATGGTGGTTAATCGAAAGAATTGTGGAACCCGAGTTTCGGGGTGTTCCTGAGTTATTAGATCCGTTTGTAATAGAGATTCCAAAGGGGGTGGATTATTAGAGTGAATAGGGGACGTTACTAAGAAACACACTTTGGGGTCGTTGGAAGTTTAAAGAGGATGAGGGCTGTGTTAGTCAAGTGTGGTGGAATAGATGTGAATTCCTGAAAGAGTGTGAGCTGTGGTTTATGAGTGAAAGAATTGTCTGAGAAAGTAAAAGTTGGAGAGTAAAGAATGTGTAGTGACGTCGAACTCTAGTGTCGTTTCAAGACGACTTGTTTGAATGCCTTAAGTTAGGACTTTGGTGCAACTGTTTGGTTATGCAAGTATGGAGAAAGTGTTATCAGCATGTGGATAGGTCAGGAGAGAGGGGCAAGTAATGCTTGATGAGCAGTGATCCACGCTAACGTGGAGAGGTGAAGATAGTATGTCGGATTAAGTGAGTAAATTGAGTTCATGCCCTTAACTGTTCTTTATGGAACTCTTTTCAACTATGAGCAGACGAAACTGCATAGGTTTATAAAGAACTCTTCTCTTGCTCTCCTAAGTGACTCTTCCAAAAAGACTAAGTGTTTTCCAAAAATCACCTACCCATCTGACTCTGATCATGATAGTCAAGAAGATCCCAATGATCATTCGGAAGCATATCTTAGTGATGCTAAGGATGAATGTGAGGAAACTTCAGTTGATAAATTATCTGATGAAATGGCCATGTTGGATGGGTATTCTAAATCTAAATCTCACCACCTTTCTAGAAAATCTAAGTCTGGTAGAAAATCATCATTTTCTCTCTCCAAACATGAACCCACATCTGAAAGCGAGAATGACATCGCAAATGTCTGTTTCATGGCCAAGATAAATGACATGGATGATTCAGAAGGCCACATCTCCTCAACTGCTCTTGTATCAGCTAAGTGCCTCTCCTCCTCATCACAGGTACATCCATTTCTATCTCTTTCTGATAATGAAAAGGTTGAAGCATTTGATTCTTTAACCATTGATCTTTTTGATGCTAAAACTGCTAAGCAAAAGGCAAATGCTCAAATAAAATCTCTTTCCTCTCAACTGCTGTTTTGTCACTCTCAACTGGAAACTTTGAAAAGGTTAAGGCTGAGCTTGAAGATCTAAAATCCATCAACTTTATTCTTGCCAAGGAGAAAAACAAAATATTCAAACGTTTTCAAAAGGAACAAGAAATCATGAGAAAATGGACCAGTTCTTCCAAAAACCTGGAAAAGATTTTTCAAGATCAGATTTCCTGTAATAACAAAACTGGTCTAGGCTTTGGAAAAATGGAAACTGATCAATCTTCAAAATCCCATGCTTCCACCTCATGTGCTTCACCTACTTCTTGTGAAACTTCCAATTCCAATTCTATTGGGTCTATGTCCATGAATTCTGCCGATTCATCTGAAGATTTAAAATTTGGAATGTTTTTAAAGGCAAAATATCATATTTCCTTTCCAAAGGAAAAGGCTCAAGATTCCAATGATTCTTCCACACCTATCCATGAATTTCAAAAATTCTTGACTTTAGATGATGTTTCCTCCTCTTCCAACTCAAGCAAAATATTTTCTAACTCTGAAAAAAGGAAAGTCTCTGGGTGCCAATTCTTTATTAAAAAGAAATCCTCCAATTGTTTCTAAAAATACCTATGTGACTTCTACCGATTTTCTTCCCCGATCTGTGAGCCTCAAAATGTCCAATTCAAAGGAAAATATTTATGTCCTCCCAAATTTTGAAAAATGAATTTTAGGTGCTGCACCCCGATTTTTTTATACTTCCTAAAAATCTTTGAAAATAAAAGGCATTTCTTTATAAAAAGTGTTATATCTGTGGTGATACTTCTCATGTTGCCAAAGACTGTCTGAAAGAAAGAATTGATCTAAGTGACTCCAATTCTTTTCCTTCTAACCCAAAAGGACCCACCATAAAATGGGTACCTAGAAAATAAATTCTTTGTGATTTCAGATTTTGAGCTGAATAGATGGATCTATGTGGACAAATGAGAAAGTTGATAAAATCTTCTAGATCACAATGCAAAATTGGAGTGTCAAATGATGAACTTCCAGATCCTTTGTATTGAAAATCTTTTCCATTGGCATACTCAAAAGTGTCAACCTCTTTCTACCGACATATCTCATCTACCATCAAGTCAAACAGCCAACCCTATGCATGCAACTGTCGCATTTACTTCCATGCAAACCAATAACCATGCAAATCCCACCGACATGCACCCCCAACTTGCTGCCGACACCTCTCCTCTTGTGCTGCTTCTCCTCATCAGCCGAATACCACCGAAACAACACCTTTCAGCCCCCTTTGCCGAGCCCCTTCCACCGAAACCACAAACCCTCGCTTCATGCCAACCCACACCACAACAAACAACTTATCGACTGTTTTTCCGACAAGCACCACCGACAAGCGTCATCCACCAACGACGTGCATGCTAAAGAGCATCTCCTCACCACCGATTACTTGCATGATAATCACCCTCCTTCTCCTCAACCCATCTAAGCACCGACAATACCTACCCCGTCTTCTTTTGCCATCAAGATACTACCTCTCTCTTCTTTCAATTTTCTGTCGAAAACCCAGCCATCTTACTACCGAACATAACCCTCACAAACCCAAATCTGCAGCCGATTCCTTTGTGTCCATTCCCTAATTTTCAGCCGAAAGAAACACCTACTCTTGTGGAATGTCTTCACCGTGTGGAATGTCTTCGTCGTTTGGGCTCAAAGTCGGGTCCACAAGCACATAAATCTGTACATTAGATGCCCAAATCCCACCGACCCTCTTTTCTCTTTTTCTACCGAAACCAAGAAGCTACCGACAACAGCTCTTCCCGCTGCCCGTTGCCCTTTGTGCCCGCTTTCAAGCCAATCCAAAAGAATCACACTTAAAGGTTCCCAGACTGATAGAAAAAGTACTACAGGAAGCTGCCAACTTCTTGGTGGTAAATTGGTAAGTTGGTCCAGCAAGAAACAAAACTCTGTGTCAACCTCTACTGCTGAGGCTGAATATGTAGCTGCTGGCAGCTGCTGTGCTAAGATCCTGTGGATGAGAAATCAACTAAGGGACTCTGCTCAAATCTATTCCAAAGTCCCAATTCTGTGTGATAACTCAAGTGCAATAACTAATGCAAACAATCCAGTTCTTCATTCCAGATCAAAGCACATAGATATCAGATATCATTATCAGATATCATTTCATCAGGGACCACATCTCCAAAGGTGACATTGAGCTACACTTCATTCCTACAGATCTTCAGCTTGCCGACTTGTTCACCAAACCTCTAGATGAAACCAGGTTTAATTTCCTCATAAATGAACTTGGCATGTGTAATCTTCAATAACTATGTGTCCTAAGTTTCCACCGAATTCTCCTTGGTGGACACTATTCTTCTCTCACAAGTCTCCTTTCCTATCTAGACACCTTTTTCTTTTAATGATGTCATCACCATGATCTCATCTCACCAAAGTTGTAGACCTCTACCATTTCCTCTACCGATTCTCTCCCTACAAATTTTATCTAGCTTCTCATATACCCTTCCTCTCACCTAACCCAACTTTCTATGTGCCATTGTTTAAAGACTTTATCTCTCTCAAATTTCTCCACATCCTACTCCAACAAACCTCAATCGGTGAGACACTCCATCTCCCAAAACCCTCTCTCTTACCAGAACAAACTTTCTATGTGTCATCTCCTCATCCCATCCCTTCTTCTATCATTTTCACTTTTGGTTTGCAACCCATCTCTCCTTTTCATAAAATCCACCCACTACAAACTCTTCTGCAGATGTCAACCCAAATCCTCAAACTCAATCTTTTTGGGTCATAAAAAATTGGAAGATGAAATTCCAATCTTTTCTTCTCTTTGAAGATTTTCTCCATAATGCCTTAGAAGACTTTCTCCACTCTCTGCTGAAGATGTTTTAGCAGATTTCCCTCAACCTCTTCAAAAAATTTCACCGAATTTTTGTCTAACTCTTGCAAATTTTCGGTGGGAATGATTTAAAAAAAATAAATACTGATTTTCCTACCGAAAATTGTCAATTTTCGGTGGATCTCCTTAATTTTCGGTGGGAATGCAAAAAAAAACAAAAAAAAATCTCCAGATTTTCCTACCGAAAATTGCCAATTTTCGGCCGATTTTTTCATTTACTCTTGGTGTTTTTCCTGCGTCGGCCGCTGAGGGGGAGAATTCATCTGATGGGGAGCAACATCAACCCTCAGTACTCATATCCAGCGACCAACTTGAAAAAATGAGGAAATCGACGGACCGGTCAAGGGGGAGCACATCAGTCCGGGCGGATCTAACTGAGGGGGAGAAACACAAAACCGACTAATCTACTGAGGGGGAGCAAAACAAAGACAAAGGATGCTGATGCTGAACAGGAAGAGCTGAAGATGCCAAAAGAAAGAAAGAAAATGCAAGAGACTGGCAGAAGCATCCTGAGGCTGATTCACTCAAACTCAACCCTCCTCAAAGTTTGTCACTATAATGGGTTGTCTCCTATCAAAACCCACAGATTCTCTTGAAATAAGTGAATGACTTGAAGATTTGAAACATCTGAAGAAAAGCAAAAGTTCTTCAACATATCAACAGGCTGCTGATCAAAATGTAGAATCCTCAAGCCAGACACAAGTTTCAACTCGCCCCTCCAAAGATGCAAGTAATATTCATTATGTTCATAATGTTTATACTTCTTTCCTTTTCCTTTCGATTATTTGTACAGCTATAACTTTTTTTTCTCTTATATGTAAATATCATATATACATACACACACACACACAAAAAATGGACTGTGTGAAAAAGAACCTAAAAGAGTAAAGAAGGGTCAACATGCATTATTCATTGTCTTACTCATGTTTTTCTAAGTATGGATGTCATAATCAAATAGGGGGAGATTGTTGGGTCATCAAGATTTGAAGATGACCTCATGATCTCCTTTTATACTTTGAAAAACATTTTATACTTAGAGAAATTTTGGATGCATGGTTCTTTGAATGACTTGTACAAAATCTCAAATGTTCGGTGAAGTCGAAGATCAACCGAAACCAAGCTTGAAGACTCTCTACTTGTGGAAAATAGAAGACTCTCGGCAACATACAAATAAGTCATCACCACCGAATTTCCTGGACAGTTTCGGTGGCCACGTTCTCCACCGAATTACCTGAACAATTTCGGTGGCCTCCTTCACCACCGAAATGTTCTCACAATTTCGGTGGTCGCTCTCTCTCTACCGAAGATCCCTTAATTTCGGTGGAAACTCCTTCGGTGCTAAAGTCTTGAAGGAAAGATCATTTATTATGGGACATAATCCTCTAGCAGATAAAAGTGACAGTTTGTCTCTTTATCCATTTTCAGTTAAAGTCCTTTTCCTCTGCATGAGCTCTACTGTCTGTCCCTAGTAAAAAGTGACAAGGACTTCTCAACTCTCCAGAAGTCAACATCCTCATCAAGTGTGAAGATGACAAGTGTCCCAAGCATTCAATGCTTGCACACTCCTTGTCACTATAAAAGGAAGACCTCTCCATGCAGAAAAGACTAACATCTTGAGAGACTTTGAAGATTACTGTGTGCTCTTGATATTCTACGCAAACTGGAAGATTTCTCTAAGTGCAAGAATTTCCAGTTTGCTTGAAAAACTTTATAGCTTTGCTCTAAGTGTTCTTAGCTATTTTGTTAGTATACTTTGTGTAAGATTGTTAGAAGAGTTTATCTGTTCTTTTCCGCAACAGTCTTAAGTTTTCTATGTGTAATTCTTGTCAGGATCGATTCCAAACAAGAATAATTATACTTAGAAATCAGAATTAAAGAATCTTGCGGAATAGAACTTTAATTCAAACACACTCGATGAACAACTAATCAGAAAACATAATCTGTTTGTTTTCAATACTTCAACTCACAAGATTACAACCAAACCTCAATCTTGTTGAACAGGCTCAACAAGACGACTTCTACTTCTCTAGAAATAGGGTTCTAAACCTTGAGGTTAATTCTCTCTAAAACAAAAACGAATTCTGAATTCTCTTATGTGTTTCGAATAGCTATCTATCAAAAACTATTTATACTGAATAATTACAAGATAACTATCAAAACAATATTGATCTTCAGAATATTCTTTCATGCTTATCTTCAATCATTCCATCTTTATCTCCAACATTCTCGCATTTCATAATTATGATCACAAGCAGCATTAACATCGTTATGCTCAAGCAGTACTAACATTGTTCCAGTAGCATTAACTTTTACTTGCAGTACTAACCTTGTTCCAGCAGCATTAACTTTTACTTGCAGTACTAACCTTGCGCTGGCAGTAGTATTGTTGTTCTGGCAGTAGTAATGTTGTTCTGGCAGTACTAACGTTGTTCTGGCAGTACTAATGTTGTTCTGGCAGTACTAACGTTGTTCTGGCAGTACTAACGTTGTTCTGGCAGTACTAACCATACTTAGCAAATCTTCAGTTCCCAACAATCTCCCCCTAACTTGACTTTTTAGGTTGAGAAGTCAAGTTCTTCAGATGATGCTTCCAAAACCTAATCATGAACACATAAATCAGGATTCAAACCCAGACTTTGATTGATAATCCTTCTTACCAAGTATCTTCCCATTACAGAATCCTTGTTGCAAGCCAACTTAGCATGTAGCATTCCATTCACTCTTTTCATGCTGTGCTTGTATGCAACATCCACCAAATAATACTCATGATATGTATGGTCAAGTGAGATGACATACACTCCACATTTTTCAATGAGCATCCAATTGGTAATGGCTTAAAAATTTCTTTCTATCATATACTGAACTGCTTCTGGTTTGAACATTAGGCACATGTATTCAAGAACCATTTTGGTGATAGACATCCCTTTCTCATTCAACATATTTCCATATAGCTTCATTCCAACCTTGTACATCTCCTCTAAGTCAGATCTAGAGCACATTCTGATAAGTTTTCCCCACGTAGAACAGACCTCAAACTTCCCATCTGCTCTTTTGACTCTAATGTACTCCTTTCTCTGATCTACCAAGGTATCCCAGAAGATGATCTATGGAGGCATGGAAGATAATGGGTCAACTTTGATTGGATCAGTATCAACCACAGTGATATACATATCACATTGAGCATTTCTTGGTTGACCTGATGGAGTTGCTACTTCTTCTTCAGCAACCTTTGTATCATCTTTCTTTTCTGGAACATCCTCTTCTTTTTCTTCTTCTACCACTGGTTCTACCCTAGGTTTCTTGACAACTTTCCTCTTGGTAGCTATGGACTTGGTTCTTGTTCTTTTCAGTGACTCCAGCTTTTCACCCAGGGTTTCTTCTTGCTTTTTAGGAGTGTCATGTTTGGCTTTAATCAAAGCCTCTGCAACTTCAACTTCTTCCAAAGTAGGCTTTTTAGTTTCTGTTGCTTCCTTTGTTTCTGCTGCTTCTTCCTTTGTAGATACTGCTTCTTGCATGGTTTCTGCTGCTTCTTTTGTTTCTGCTGCTGGTTCAGTTTCTGCTTCCTTTTGAATTTCAGCAGCATTAACCTTTTCTGCTGCTGGTTCAGTTTCTGCTTCTTTCTGAATTTCAGCAGCATTAACCTTTTCTGCTGCTGGTTCAGTTTCTGCTTCTTTCTGAATTTCAGCAGCATTAACCTTTTCTGCTGCATGATCAGTTTCTGCTTCTTTTGCAATTTCAGCAGCATTAACCTTTTCTGCTGCATGATCAGTTTCTGCTTCTTTTTCAATTTCTTCAACACACTCATTCTCCCCCTTTTCCTGTGCACTCTCCATGTTGAATTCAGCTTCTGACTCCCCCTTTTTGGGAGCATCATTGTTGCGGCTTCTTCTTTTGAGAACATACTGAGCTTTCTTCTTCCTGTGCATCAACTTTGTAATCAGCTTCTTATGCTTCTCAAGCTGTGTTTGTTGATATAGGACCACTTTCTTGAGTCCATCTATCTCTTTTTGCTGACTTACAACATCTGTGTTGATATTGGCAATGGTTTCCATCAATTCCTCATATGTATATCTATCCTCACCTTGTTTAGGAGTTTTTACCTCCTTTAAAGGATCACTGAAATTTTAGTAGGTGTCTTTTGCCTAGCAAAAGCACTGCCTACCCCCGTGGTTTCTTGGCACCTGGGACCTCTGAATGATTTCTCATTCTGAGTTGCCGTGAGGAAGGGCTTAGTTATGTTACCACTGTCCTTCTCTGTGCTAGCAGAAGTAGTGGCAGCCTTGCTACTCACATGCTCAACCTTCTCCTTAGTGAGCACCTTCTTGGGGTTGGGAGACACCCCTGTGGTTTCCCTTTCGATGTTCTCTTTTGGAGAATGCTCCAATAGAGGGCTTAAAGGCTTTGGGCTTTTAGGAGGTACATCAAGGGAAGGAGCCTTGTGTACCATTCTTCTTGTAAACTTTTTGGTTACTTTTGGAGTGGGTCTTTGAAGAATGGACTGAGGGATTTCTTTGGTGATTGAAGGTGGGGTTTGGCTATCAGTGGGTTGGTCTAATGAGGGCCTTGACCCTGATGCCATACCTTCTTGTGTGTGGGACACACCCATCATTGCAGAGAACAATGGAGTGTCAACTCATTCCGAGTCCCTGGAAGTTCTCCTCATATTTGAGAAGACCTTTCCTTTAGGGGGTTTAGGTACATATACCTCAGTAAATTGAGGCAAATCCGTCAATTCCTGAGTAATCACTGCTTGGACAAACCTTGGGTACATATAAAAACTCTTTTTGGATTCCAGGTTTGACACAAGATCATTGAAAATCATTTGTGAAAAATTAAACTTCCTGGCAGTGGCCAAGCAGACCAGAGCATAAGCAATGGTACTGCTAAACTCACTCCATCCAGTAGTTTTCTTTGACATGCAATGCATTAAGGTATGAACAAAGAATCGCCATTGTGTAGAAAATTTAGACTTGAAAAACTTAAAGATTCCAATGGGACCTTCATACCCCATTCTCGTTAAAGTTGAGTATAGTTCGTCATTAGGAATAGACGCCATACCTGAGGCATCATCCAATCGAAGAGTGATGCGAATAAGCTCCTCTGTAACATTCAAGGGTTTGTCACACACCCTTGTTTTGATGATTTTCTGCCCATCTTCAGACACCACGGTGGCATTTTCCCAGAACTGCTTCTGATGCTCGATGTAGATTGTCGGGGTCACCGTTAGGGCATAGGATATATGCGGACTGTTTTGGCTTCTGGAGCATGGCAATCTCGTTGTGTTCGTCGATAAACTCCATTGTACCTGAGGATTCTTGACAGAAAACAGAGATTCTTGGAAGAGAATAGTTAGAAAGAGAGAGAGATGAATAGAATTCAAAGAGACGTTATGAACTTTGGCGGGCTGAAAGAGGTATTTATAGCAGTAGTAGCCCTAATTTTTCTTTTAAAGCAGTATTAACGACACATGCAGTATTAAGTACGAAGCAGTATTAACTGGCACTGGCAGTAGTAACTATGCACTAGCAGTAGTAACTATCCACTGGCAGTAGTAACTATGCACTGCAGTAGTAACTATGCACTGGCAGTAGTAACTATCCACTGGCAGTAGTAACTATGCACTGGCAGTAGTAACTATCCACTGGCAGTAGTAACTATGCACTGACAGTAGTAACTATGCACTGGCAGTAGTAACTATCCACTGGCAGTAGTAACTATGCACTGGCAGTAGTAACTATACACTAGCAGTAGTAACTATCCACTGGCAGTAGTAACTATGCACTGGCAGTAGTAACTATCCACTGGCAGTAGTAACTATGCACTGGCAGTAGTAACTATCCTTGCACTTTTCAGCACTTGTCAATCTTAGTCATACAGAAGATCCTGAGAAAAAGAGTTAGTAGTACCAAATATAGAAGGAAATACAGGTATAAAAACTGAAAATCATGACTTTATTCAAGGTTGATCATGCCCACACCTGTTACCAAGAAGGTGAATCTACCCACATCAAAAGCTTTTGTGAATAGATCAGCAAACTAGTCATTGGTATGAACTTTAGCAACTTGAATTAGTTTCTTTTCATTACAATCTCGAATAAAGTGATACCTGATCTCTATGTGCTTTGTTTTTGAGTGTTTGACTGGATTGTTAACAATGCTAAAAGCACTGTTGTTGTCAATGAAGATTGGAGTGTGCAGAAATGTTACCCCATAGTCCAGCATCTGATTCTGTATCCATAGAACCTGAGAGCAGCAGCTTGCAGCAGCTATATACTCAGCTTCTGTGGTAGATAAGGACACTGTGGTTTGTTTCTTACACTGCCAAGATACTAGTCTTGCACCCAAAAACTGACATCCACCTGAAGTAGACTTCCTATCCATGTTAGCTCCACCCAAGTCACTATCTGAGTATGCAAGTAAATCAAAGGATGATTCATAAGGATACCAGAGACCTAATCTAGGTTGCCCTCTTAGGTATCTAAATATCCTCTTGACTGCATGAAGGTGTGATTGCTTTGGTGTAACTTGAAATCTGGCACATACACATATTGGAAACATAATATCTGGTCTAGAGGCTGTGAGATACATGAGTGATCCAATCATTGATCTGTAATGATGGACATCCACATCCTCCCCCTCAAGATCAGCATTGATCTGTTTGTGTGTCTCCATTGGTGTGCTTGCTGGCTTTGAGTCTGATAATCCAAACTTATCCAGGATGTCTTTCACATATTTGGATTGGCATATGAAAATCCCATCCTTCTTCTGTTTCACCTGAAGCCCAAGGAAGAAAGTAAGTTCACCCATGGAACTCATCTTGAATCTCTTGTGCATTAACTCCTCAAAGTCTTTACACATGTGATCATTTGTGGATCCAAAGATGATGTCATCCACATAGATCTGAACAAGTAGGGTGTCCTTCTTTTTTCTTTTAATGAATAAGGTCTTATCAATGATTCCTCTTTCAAATTCATTTTCCAAGAGATAGGTAGACAGGGTGTCATACCATGCTCTTGGGGCTTGATGTAGACCATAAAGTGCCTTCTTTAACTTGTACACTCTGTCAGGATATAATGGATTCTCAAATCCAGGGGGTTGACAGACATACACTTCTTCATCTATAGTCCCATATAGAAAAGCACTTTTTACATCCATCTGGTAGACCTTGAACTTCATCTATGAGGCATAGGCTAGAAACAACCTAATTGCCTCAATCCTTGCAACTGGAGCAAAGACTTCCTCATAGTCTATACCTTCTTCCTGAGTATACCCTTGTGCAACCAGTCTGGCTTTTTTCTTGATCACAATTCCTCTCTCATCCTTCTTATTTCTGAAAATCCACTTGGTGCCAATTGCCCTATGACCTTTTGGAAGGTCCACCAAGTTCCAAACATTCTGTAACTTGAACTGTAGCAGCTCCTCTTGCATTGCTTCTATCCAACTTGGATCTTTCATAGCATCATAAGCCTTTTTGGGCTCAATTTGGGATAGAAAGCAAGTGAGTACAGTATTAACTGTATTTTGCTGATCTTGTAGCTCTTGAAGTCTGCTTTGATTCCTAGTCATCATGGGAGAAGCAATGTCTCCAATTACCAACTCAGGAGGATGATTTTTCTGAGTTCTTGATGGATGACCAGATTCCTCTTGTAAGATCACATCCAGATTTGACTCATTTAAGTCTGGATTTTCTTCAGCTTCTTCAGTCACTTCAGACTCTCTGGAATTTGGACTTGAAGGCTGATTTTCCTCCATTCTTCTCTCTTCTTCATTCTGAATGGGTTCAGCTTCCTTTTCTTGTTCACAGAAGTCAACAGGATCAATGGTAGGGAGTGGAAATATCACAGACTGAATTCTGTGATCTGATGGTGGTGCATCCCTTTGTCCTGCATTTACATCACTACTGAAACCCAAAGAATTAGTGAGTGAATCAATGTCAAATAGCCAATCAGGACCTGAACCAATAGGATTTGGTGTGTTCTCATTGCATTTGACATTGTCACTTTCTTCAATTATTCTAGAAGAGGTATTAAACACTCTGTAAGCCTTACTCTGAGATGAGTAACCAACAAGAAAACCATCATCTGCTTTGCTATCAAACTTACCTAAGTGAGATTTGGTATTGAGAATTGTACAAGGACACCTAAATGGTTTGAAAAATCCAATAAATGGTTTATTTTTCTGAAAAAGCTCATAAGGTGTCTTGTTTTTAGGCTTTATTACTAAAACTCCGTTTTAGACATAGCAAGCAGTATTAACTGCTTCTGCCCAAAAAGTAGTGGGTAATTTTGAATCAGCTAACAGAGATCTAGCAGCCTCAATCAGTGTCCTATTCCTTCTCTCAGCAACACCATTCTGTTGTGGAGTCCTAGGAGCACTGTATTGTCTCTCATATCCTTTTTCCTCACAAAAGGTGTTTAGATCAAAGTTTTTAAATTCAGTCCCATTATCTGATCTAATGACTTTCACTTTTTGATTTGATTGGTTTTCAATTCTAAGAATAAAAGATTTGATCAGTCCACTTGTCTCATCTTTAGTTCTCAGAAAATATACCCAAGTAAATCTAGAGTAATCATCAACAATAACTAAACAGTATGACTTCTTGCCAATGCTCATGACATTTGTAGGGCCAAACAGATCCATATGCAACAACTGAAGAGGATTTGAGATAATGTTTATCTCTTTGGACTTATGAGAAGTTTTGTGTTGTTTGCCTTTGAGACAAGCAACACAATGATCATCACATGAATAAACTTTTGATGGTAAACCCCTGACAAGATTATGTTTAACAAGTTTATTCATTGTTTTAAAATTCATGTGACACATCCTTCTGTGCCAAAGTAATGATTCATCCATTGAAGCTTTTGATACCAAACAGTTTAGGGATGAATCAGATGAAACACTTTCTAAATCTAAACAATACACATTATCCTTTCTAGGAGTTCTCAATAGTATCATGTTTTCATCAACTACTTTGAATCCAGGAGCAAGAATAATGCATTCAGAATCAGTAAATAATATACTATGTTTCTTGTCACAGACCTGTGATATACTTAACAGGTTGTATCTCAATTGCTCAACATAGTAAACATCCTCAAATGTCATCTTACCTTTTGATACATCACCTTTACCACTTATCTTACCTCATGCAGGATTATTCCCAAAAGCAACATGTCCTCCATCAATTCTTTTGAAATTCTTGAGGCAGGCCATGTTACCTGTCATGTGCCTGGAGCAACCACTATCAACATGCCAGATGCTCTTCCCCTTGAGCCGTTGGTTGCCCTGCACATAAGATAAATCAATTAGTTTTTATTGGGAACCCAAGCCAAAGTGGTCTTGGGTCTCCCTTGCTCATCAAAGTACTTACATTCAGTTTGGATAAGTTTTTCAACCTGAGGAACTTCAGTACTGGAGTACTTTGTCAAGATGATTGGTCTAGCAGCACAAACACTAGAAGCAGTATTATCTTTAGAAGAAGTACTAACAGTGTTAGCAGTACTAACACTGCTAGCAGCAGTATTGCTTCTAGAAGAAGTACTAACAGTGTTAATACTGCTAGCAGCAGTACTATCTGAGGCAGCAGTACTATCAGAGGCAGCAGTACTAACACTAGTGCTTTTAGGAACCCACATTGTGACACATTCTTTTTCAGTCTTTTTCCTCATGTGGCTTTTGGATTTAGCTTGTTTCTTAGCCACATGGTTCCTTACAGGCTTCCTATAACCATTTGATTTTTGAAAAGTTCTTTGAAAATTTATCCTTTGGTTAATAGGATTGAAATAACAGTGTTTGGCAAGGTGATTCAATTTGCCACAGATAAAACAAGGTTTTGGTCTGTTAATCCTTTGTAGATCAACTCCTTGTTTTTGAGCCCACTGATTATTCCAGTTTCTTTGATTTCCCCTCCTTTTATCATGTTTTTGGGGTTCATTCTTTTGAGAAATCTTGCAAGAACAATGTTCACAAGTATTGGAATTCACAACAGTGGTCTGTGTATAATGAACTCCCTTTCCTTTTTCAGATCTTTTCATCTCATTGTTCTTATCCCAGGGACTTCCACCTTCCTCATTAGTCTTGATGTAATTCTCTAAGGGGATCTCACCACTGACATTCTTGTTCCTTTTCTTAGACTCTTCTTTTTCAGTTTTATCCTCAACAACAACTTCATCTAATGGATCTACTTTAGTAGCTCCTTCAGGTAAATCCTTCTTATCCATGGTTTCTAACAGGTCTGACCTAGGAGGGATGTATGTGTTGTTGTAGGGTGGGGGTGTGGCATTGTACCCTATGCCGAGTTTCATCTTACTGTGGATTTGAGCATTAATTATGGTGTCCATGACTTTAGAAGCACATGAAAACTTTTCAACATCAAGTTTTACTTTCTCAAGTTCTCCTTTTAATTTCTCACATTCCTCCTTAGACTCTTTCAGTTGGAACTCCAGACCATTCTTTTCCCACTTCCAGTAGTTTGTATCATATGAGTGTTGAAGTTCATTGGCTTGAAAAGCCTTAATTTGTTCTTCAAACCTCTCAACAATCACTACATAATCTCTTCTATCCTTTTCTAATCTCTTAAGGTCATCACACATTCCCTGGTTGTGATCTCTATACCTTTTCACAGTGTCTATACAAGCTTGAGAACATAGATTAGATTTTACCTCAGTAGGAAGATCTGAGACTTCTGCCATGAGTGCATGATTCTGAATTGCCTCTTCTGCTTGATCACTCCAATCAAATCCCATTCCTTGTTGAGAAACAAGGGCTTGAACAGAGTTTCTGTTCTGGTTGAAGCTTCCAGTCTGAGCTTGTTGATGGTTGTTTTGAGATACTCCTCCTCTGCATTCTCTGGCAAAGTGTCCCATCTTATGACATTTGTAGCATTCCACCTTAGACTTGTCAAACCCAGCACCATCTTCTCTTCTTTGGGAAAAGTTGTTTCTCCCAGTCCTCTTTATAAACTTCTTCACCCTCATAGAAAGCATAGCCATCTGCCACTTGATATCCATCTCCTCAAGATCATCAGCATTAATCTGTTCTAGGTCATCATTAATTAATGAGGAGTTAACATGACTAGAAAAGAAAGCTTCTAGTACAGAATCATTGGCCTTCTCCTGATTGACTCCACCAGCAGTACTAACTGATTCAGGGTTAGCAGTAGAATCAGTTGATGCTGATAGGAGTGCAGCATTATACACATATCCTGAGGGCTTCTTCTTGGCTTCAACCTCTACTTCAAATACCCTAAGATCATTGTAAAGATCATCAAGCTCTTTATCTTCTAACTGGTCATTCTGTCTGAAAGACACAATATACATTGTCCATTCCTCACCTAATGATCTTAGAAACTTCCTGTTGACATCATCAGCCTCCATATGAACTCCAACTGTAGCCAATTCTCCAATCAACTTATTAAATCTATCAAAAGTTTGAGTCATAGACTCATTCTTTGTAGAAGTAAAATTTTCATATTGTTGCTTAAGAATTGCCTTCTGGTTCCTCTTGGTGCTCTTGGTACCAGTGAATCTCTTTTCCAATGCATTCCATAAAATCTGAGCATCAGTGCAGTGATGAAATTGGTGCTGATACTCATTGGGAATAGCCAAAAGCAGAGTGCTTAAGGCTTTCATCCTTGTTTGTCTAACCTTTCTTTCTGCATCAGTCTTTGGAGGGGGTCTTTTGCCATCTGGTCCAACTTTTCCTTCAGCACATGGACCATTCTCTATAATATCCCAGATGGAATAATCAGTAAGCAAAATATACTGCTTGATTCTAATCTTCCACATGTCAAACTCATTAGGCCTGAGCATGGGAACCTTTGAAACAAGAGTACTGTTTGATTCGACTGTGTTGTCCATAATGATTGCAGATTTCTAAGAAACCAAGCTCTGATACCACTTGTCAGGATCGATTCCAAACAAGAATAATTATACTTAGAAATCAGAATTAAAGAATCTTGCGGAATAGAACTTTAATTCAAACACACTCGATGAACAACTAATCAGAAAACACAATCTGTTTGTTTTCAATACTTCAACTCACAAGATTACAACCAAACCTCAATCTTGTTGAACATGCTCAACAAGACGACTTCTACTTCTCTAGAAATAGGGTTCTAAACCTTGAGGTTAATTCTCTCTAAAACAAAAACGAATTCTGAATTCTCTTATGTGTTTCGAATAACTATCTATCAAAAACTATTTATACTGAATAATTACAAGATAACTATCAAAACAATATTGATCTTCAGAATATTCTTTCATGCTTATCTTCAATCATTCTATCTTTATCTCCAACATTCTCGCATTCCATAATTATGATCACAAGCAGCATTAACATCGTTATGCTCAAGCAGTACTAACATTGTTCCAGCAGCATTAACTTTTACTTGCAGTACTAACCTTGTTCCAGCATCATTAACTTTTACTTGCAGTACTAACCTTGCGCTGGCAGTAGTATTGTTGTTCTGGCAGTAGTAATGTTGTTCTGGCAGTACTAATGTTGTTCTGGCAGTACTAACGTTGTTCTGGCAGTACTAATGTTGTTCTGGCAGTACTAACGTTGTTCTGGCAGTACTAACGTTGTTCTGGCAGTACTAACCATACTTAGCAAATCTTCAGTTCCCAACAATTCTTGTTGAAAGTTTTTCAATAATAGAATTAAAATTGTGAAAATTTTGAGTATTGTATTCAACCCCCCCCCCCCCCTTCTACAATACTTGTTATAGCCATCTGGGACTAACACCCATAGTATTAAAAGTGTGACTAAACTGTGTGGAAATAAACTATTTACGTGTGGACGAGCTATGGCAATTGTGTGAGATAGGGGTGTGTCCCATAAGATTTGATATATGAATGTGTTTTATATATGGGCGGTGTGTGCCCTTTTACGCTGTCACGGTGTGTGTAACCATAGTGTGTGCCATTAGCTTGTCATAGTGTGCTGATCAGATATGTGTGTTCATAACAAGTTTTGTACAATCATTTCTTACCGAAAGCTTTACATAAACTGTGTATTTTGTGGCGTGGCTTTTGAGGGAACTCACTAGACCTCATGGTCTAACCCTCGCTTTTCAAAACTAAAAACCTTTTCAGGTAAGCAGGTAGTCGAAAGCTTGCCTAGAAGTTGGCCAGGCGTGAGACGGAGTCGCGTTAGAAGGATTAGAAGACTTTCCTTTTATTTTTGTAGTTACGATCTCCGCTGTAGTTAGGGTTATTTCCGCAAACCCAGTTTGTAAACCGTTTAATGTATTACATTGAGCCATTTTTGGCGTTTTAATTTAAAGTTATAGCTTTTGGGCATGATAATTTGGTGCGGGTTGTTACAATATCTTTTGCTAAAAGGAAACTAGTTGGAATACAATTTCCATTTTTGCAAATATAAGCTTTAGGAAGTTTATATTTTATATTTAAAGATCCTCCTCCAGCATGAGAGAGGGAGTGGGAAGTTTTTTGAAAGTATTTTGTAGGAATTAATCCTTCCTGCGTAACATTTAAATCAGCCCCACTGTCAATCATGTCAATAAACTCTTTTTTGAAAGTTCCTTCAATAAGAAGAGTTATTTTTGTATACCATTTTTGAGATATTATCATATTTAAAACAGAAAGATTATCACCTTTTGTAAGAGGAGGAAAATCATTTTCTTTTAAAATAGAATTTGTTTTTATGGGATTAATTTTTGAAAAAATAATATCAACATTTTGATGAAGCATGATATTATCATGTTTAAGGTTCTTTACCTCAGTTTTTAGATTGTCAATCTCTTTTGTTAAATCAATCACAGAGGCAGAATTACTATTTGATTGTTTTAGAGCTAGAAGTCTATTAACTTCTTTCATGGAGTAATCTTGACTATCCTTGAAATAATAAGAAGAAGAAGGCTCAGGAGGAGGTTCTTATAAATTATCAAGAATTTCAGCTCTTATAATAGGATCTTTGATTTGTTTTAAAAGTTTTAAAACATTGTCATTTGACAAAACATTTATATTAATGTCTTGAAATTGAGAAGCAAGTTGATAAAAATCATCATTTTCATTTGAAATCTTATTTATCTTATCAATTTTAGGGTTTTCTTTTTTTACAAGAAAGACCAGACGAACAAGCCTTACAATCAGCAGAAGAAAGATTTGATTCATTATCTGATAAATCATCAGAAGAGTAGTCATAAAAATAATTATTTGAATTTAAATCTTCATGGTCTGAATCATAATCAGAAAGCAAAAAGAATTTTGATAAAGAATCTTTTGTCTTTTTATCAATATCAAGATTATTAATCTTTTTCTGAGTCCAACAATTTGAAGCATAATGGCATGTTTTTCCACACTTATCACAAGTTATGGAACTTAAGTCTTTCTTTTTAAAAGAGTTTTTAAAACCTTTTTTATGGCTAGGTTTAATATCTCTATTAAAATGATTTTTTCTTTTAAAACCATTATTTCTTTTAAAATCACTTGGAGACTTTTTAAAAGGAAATCTTTTCTTTTCTTTACGAGGCATATCCATGCCAAATTGATCACAAAAATCACCTAATTGTCTTTTTTCAAGAGACTGTTGGGTTTTTATTTGCTTTTTTAAAGCAAGCTCATTACAAAGAGATAAACCTTCTTTAATACAAATATTTATAAGCATACCATAATTAAAAGCATCATAATTTATGACTAGATTTTCATTTCTAATAGTTGTTTTTACTTTTTCAGCAAAAAAACTTGGCAAGCCATCTATAAATTTTGCTTTCCAAAAAATATTATTACAATCTGCTAGCTCAAAAATTCGAGAAAGAAAAGTATCTTTATACCAACGAAATTGAGTTAAAGATTTGCATCTGAGATTCATAAGAAGAGTTCTTATATTTTCATCATTATTTGAAAACCTTCCAGTAAAATGCTCTATAAGAGTCATGATTAGAGGATAAACAACATTTTCAGCCATAGTACTAGTATTAGGTTCTGTTTTCTTAGAACTATAAATTTCCTCTTTTTGGTCTGGGGTAATATAATTGTCCCACCAACCTTTTAGCTGACCAGTAAAACCTGCTATAAGCATTTTGGCAATGTTTTTATATGTATTACCTGTGGTTTTACAAACAGTACTATACATCATCATTCTATGAGCCATATTGTAAATATGTTTATTAGTAAAACCATCTAGATTCCATTCATAAATACACTTACCATTATAACTATTTGTAAAAGTATACTCTTGTTCTTCATGAAGAACATCTATAGGAGTAGGACGATGATAATAATATTTATTTGAGGTAGGTCTATTAGCCCATTTCATTTTATTTATAAAATCTTTTTCAGAATCATTTTCTGAATCTTCAACAATTCTTTGCTTTAAATCATTATTTAAAGTAGACACCGAGGATTTTGAAATAGAAAGATCTTTAAACCTTTTTTCTATAAGATCCTGGAGATCTGAGACAGAAGTTTTTAATTTAAAATTTTTTATTTCAGGAGGAGGTTGCATGGAGGGTGAAGTAAAAAATACTTCTTTTGAAGTTTTTTCTTCATTTTCCTGAATTAAGGGCTTTTTTAAAACCTCTTTAATCTCCCTTTTAAGATAATTGAATTCTTCTTTTAGAGAATTAAATTCCTCTCCTAAAATAATAAGATAAAGATTTGTATAGTTTTGTTTTTCTAAAAGCTCATTTATATGTTCAATAGTAACGTTTAACACCTTTTGAGTGATGGGTTTAGAAAAAGCAGAATAGTTTATAGAAATACCTTTTTTTAGTATAACAAGCAGTTTGAGGAGGATAAGTAGAAGTATGAGTTTCATTACTTCCAAAGATTATCAAATCTCTTTCAAAAACATCGATCTGGTATTTCAAGTAATTGTTTATAAACCAAGGGACATACGATAAAATCTTATTTTCTTTTTCACAACATTTATAAAAATCATCTGCTAAATTTGATATTTCACTTTGTTCAAAACTTTCGAAATACCAATCTTTAAAAGGAATCCAATTTATATTAGTTCTAAAATCATTAGCAATGATTTGTCTGGCTGGAGAGCCTTTTGAGAAATCAATTTTGTTAATCATTTAAACAAAATTTATATCTGACATCGTGTCAGTTTCTCTAACATGGTGAATGTTTTCATTAACAACACCATTTCTTTGGACTCTTAGTTCTTCTATTGGTTCTTGAGAATCTTGGGAATTATTCTCTCCTCTTATATAAGAAGTAGAAGCTCTAGACGGGTTATAATCAACTATGTAGTCTAGAGGAGATATATGGGATCTCATAGATCTGGATCCAGAAAGAAAGCTACCAGGAGGATTGCTTCTTCTATTATCATTGAAATTGATTTGAACAATTCCTTCATTTGTTTGAGTGATATTTTTAAAATCACTCTGAACTACAGGATTTCTATAAATGTCCCGAGTTACTGTCCAATTTTCTGGAAAAACAATTTCTTCCCATTTTATAGGTGTTCTAGTAGTTATGCTAGATTTGTTGAAACTTGTTTCTATTAAAACCATTTCATTTTTATCTTCATCTACGTTTTTGCACATAGGATTTAAAGTGTAAAGAGGTTTGTAATAAATACGATAACAGATACATATGACCTATGTTCCTGGAGTATAGTTATAACCATTAGTTTTAACATTTAAAGTTAAAGAATCAAGTATATTCACATCAGATAAAGATAAGCATAAGTTTGGATAAACATCAAAATAAACTGGACCATGGGCCAGGCTTGATTGGATAATTCCCATCAGGGGTTGTTTCCAATTCATATTTCTACCATCTCTTAAAGATGCAAGAAAGCTTTCTGGTAACCCTTCAAGAGTTAAAGGTCTAAAAGCGATTTGGACAAGACCTATATGTAAAAACTTATGAGTTTTTATGAAAGGGTAAATATCAGATCTGTTTAACAAACGAATAATCATCTCATCGTTATGTAAGGGAATAGATGACTCTGTAGTTTTAACATCTTGTTTTAAACCAAATTTTTCAAAAGTTCCCAGTTTGTATATGCATCTGGGTTCAACCTTAGGATTAGTCCATCTGTTTAATAAATCAAGATTCTGGGGAATATCATATTCCTCAGTAGTATTGTTTTGAACAGAATCATTTCCCATTCTAAAAAGGTTCATGAAGAACTTTTGAAGAAAGATTATGTATTAAAACATAGATTGTTAATTTACAAGAACATTAAAAACTGGTTTTAATCAAGAAAAAATAATTTCTAACCCATGGATTAACAAGAACAGGGTTAGAAATTTTTAATCATGATCTAATAACAATTTCTCTCCACTAAAAGAGATTGAAAATCTAAAAACTGAGGTAAAGAACCTTAAACATGATAATATCATGCTTCATCAAAATGTTGATATTATTTTTTCAAAAATTAATCCCATAAAAACGAATTCTATTTTAAAAGAAAATGATTTTCCTCCTCTTACAAAAGGTGATAATCTTTCTATTTTAAATATGATAATATCTCAAAAATGGTATACAAAAATAACTCTTCTTATTGAAGGAACTTTCAAAAAAGAGTTTATTACCATGATTGACAGTGGGGCTGATTTAAATGTTATACATGAAGGATTAATTCCTACAAAATACTTTCAAAAAACTTCTCACTCCCTCTCTCATGCTGGACGAGGATCTTTAAATATAAAATATAAACTTCCTAAAGCTTATATTTGCAAAAATGGAAATTGTATTCCAACTAGTTTCCTTTTAGCAAAAGATATTTCAAGCCAATTAATTATTGGTTTACCTTTTATCTATGATATTTATCCTATAAATCAAATTGATGAAAAGGGATTAACGGGTTCTTTTAAAGGACAATACATCATCATTCAACCCGTCTAGAGCTTCTACTTCTTATATATACCTTTTTGCACATAGTATTTAAAGTGTAAAGAGGTTTGTAATAAATACGATAACAGATACATATGACCTATGTTCCTAGAGTATAGTTATAACCATTAGTTTTAACATTTAAAGTTAAAGAATCAAGTATATTCACATTAGATAAAGATAAGCATAAGTTTGGATAAACATCAAAATAAACTGGACCATGAGCCAGGCTTGATTGGATAATTCCCATCAGGGATTGTTTCCAATTCATATTTCTACCATCTCTTAAAGCTGCAAAAAAGCTTTCTGGTAACCCTTGAACTAATAAATTAATTATAAAATATAGATAACTAAAATTTTACTTTTGTTTTCTTTTACTATATTTTGTGTAAATATAATTTAATTAACAAATAAAATATATAGATATATTGAAAGCATGCAACGTTTACTAAAATACAAATATTACCCAAAATCAAGGTTCTAAATAGCGCGAGGCGTGGCGTGGCGTCGAGACCAAGCCTTAAGCCTTAGGAGCCACGGCGAGGGCACGATGTTTATCAAGGTGTGACTTATGACGGCAAATCTCTACATCATATATAATATTGTATGTAAAAACATTTGTTTTGTACTATTACTCGACGAGTTAATGATAATAAACAAGTTAAATTAGGTTATATATATTAAAAACTAGGAAATAAGACATTAAAAACGTAAAGAAAAATCAAATATCACGTCATAAAAGACCGCACATTAGGTCATGACGTGCCACATACATAGCGTGGCATGAGACCCAAGCCTTAAGTCACGGCGCGCCATGACAGCTGTTGCGGCGAGCCTTTTAGAACAGTGCACAAAATACACAATAAACATTACATTACTAATTATTTTCTTCTCTAAATTGACTCCAAATCTCTTCCACTAAATCGGTTTGCAATTGATGATTAATGTACTTTTATTTTAGTAGTTTAAATAAAAGACATTGCATAAAAATATTATTTTTTTAAAATGAAGCATGGGTAAGAAATTTTAATAAAAATAATAAAAAATAATGTTCAAATAACTTAATAAATGAATTAAATTTAATAAACATATTAATAATTAATGTTTAAACAAATAAATAAATAAATTAAATTAAACAAAAATTGATTTGTTTTATATATAATTGTTTCTGAAAGACCTTTCTAATTGTGAAAGAAGTTGCTACTCTTGTAAGACCTTGCAAGCCACATGACATGTCATGTCATTTTGTAAGGTCTTGTGCAAGACGTGTGTGGATGCTCTTAAACATCATTTAATTATTGAAAATATGTTGAAAGAAGAATGTTTTTAGTTTCCAAAAATAAAGATATTTTGACCCAACTTGTATGGATAATATATAAATGTGGAAAAAATATGTTAAAAAAATCAATTGTTTTTACCTTTTGAATTATTAAGGTTAAAAATAATAATAAATAAAATATAAACTTACCAAAATTGACAAAATCTAACAAGTTTTCGTATTCTTGAATAATTAAGTTCCTAGACATTTACTGAACGAATAAACCATTATATTTGTAAAATGAAAGAGAAATCTATATTTTTCTATCGATGTATCAATAAATCAGTAAAAATACAACAAACAAATAAAATGAAATGATTATATGCCGTTTTCATTACCCATTATTTATTTTCCAGCTCCATATGACAATGACAATATAAGATAAAATAATAATAATTGTTGAAGGATATGTGTCATCATCAAAAGGAAGTGATTGAAAGAATATTTTCATAGTATTAGAATTTACCATAATTAATGTTTCTTTTTCGTTGTAAACTCATCCATGTTTAAAGGGCTTATGATTAATGAGAAATATATATTTCCTCTCTCTTATATTGTTGTTCTATTTCGTTTTTACTTTAACACGTTATCAGCACGTATGTTCATATTTCATTGTTATGGTGCCACTAAACAAGTATGTTGTCTCTTCCCCAACGTTGTTGAACGAATTGCTTCTCGTTACTTCAATTCAAGTAAGCATCTTTACTTCTTCATCTTTATATTTATAATATAGATAAGTTGCTTGTTGCTTGTGTTATCCATCGTTCGTTGCTACGTTTGTCATAAATTCAAGTAAGCGTTCTATTAGCTTTGTCATATGTGAGTGATTTAAGATTATGTTAAAAGAACAATATAGTTTATTCACGATTTAATCTATAAAAATCATTTTATTATATTTTTGTTGTTAAAACCGAATAGGGTTCATAATTATCTATTTTTAATTAGAAAAAAATAGATAACCTAAAGAAAAAAAAAAACATTTACACTTAAAAAAATATACCTTTTTAAATTCATATGGGATTTCACAGTGATTTCAATATATTCATAAAAATATCTTATAGGAAGAGGAAAATTATATAATATTCACAAAAATATCAAGATCAGCATCATATGTTTTTGAGTTGATTTTTTTTTTAATTTCAGTTACTGATATATATTTTGAATTACTTATTAATTTTGAATCATTCTTTCTTATTCTTAAGTTAATTTGTATTAAATATTTTTTACGCATGGTTAATTAGTTTATGATATTTACATGTTTATCTGGCTAATATAATTATGTCAATGTTATTTACTTATTTGATATACTAATTTGTTTTGGACTATTTAAATATATTGTTCTTGAATACGATAATTGTTTTATTCAAATGTTTATTTAGCTTCTTAAATCGATCTTTTCACATAATATTAAATGCTTATTTTATTAATATTTATCTTGATTGTGAGTTCCTACTCATAATTTTCAACTTTATAATTAGTTTTTGGAAGTTATGTTTCCAACTCCCATATATTTTGATTTTTTTACCAAAATCTCCAAAATTTTTTTACTATTAATATGTTAAAAGTTTGAATTTGGCTTTATCTCATTAAAAGACTACTAATGTACTAAAACATTAAAATTGGCTTCATATGCGAATCTCATATTCATTTTGGCCTCATGCCAAAAGCTCTACAATTAACAATTTGATCTTTAAGTTAAATAAATCGCAATATATCGATTGGATTTTGTCAAACGGGTGTAAATAGCCCTAAGGTTTGTAGGGACATAAATAATCCATGTGATTCCCCTGCTACCTGAAAATCCGATAGATTGAGTGACTTCTCTTCGCAAAATGAAATATTGATGAAGTATTATACAAAAATCCAATATTGTTATGATAATGAAATTTCATGCAAAATATAAATATTATAGACTGTGATTCATTGTTTTAGAAAATCATATATTGTCCATTATCTATAGCATCCTCAACTCGGAATAACTTGAGTACCATAAGATAGGTTCAGATGAAGACAAACAAATATGTAGAACCATCAAAACCTATTGACCCTAGAAAAATTAACTACTAAGGTACAAGTAAACGCTTTGAGATTTTTGAAACGACACATTAGTCACAATCTTTATAGGGAATACCGTTAACTAGAATCCCCCAAAAACTGTGGGACGCCCTGAAAAGGAAAATCGGGAGTATTCGTTACAATTTATTTCTAAACAAATCATACAGTGGAATGAAACTCACCCGTTACAAGAAGGTGATTGATTTCAACAAGGAAGTGTTGTCTCAAAATGCATCTTAATATTAGTGGCAAGGAACTCACATAAGATGACATGATTCATAACATTATTTCCACCTTTATATCAATAAATATTAATGAACCAATATAAGTTGTCATGTAACATTTAGACGAAGTCATCAACCTACTGCAAATGGTTGAGAGACATAACAAGGTTCTTTCGAATAACAACACCAGACAGGACAAAGAAAATTCTCGAGATCAATAATGAAAGCATTAGAGGTGGAAACAACTCTAAATGATTGTGAGTTAAAAACAAATTCACACAGACATTTATGCTATGTGGACGAGACCCTCAAAAGGATTAGAGTTAAGGTAAGAGTCAAGAATAATTTTTTAATACCTAAAGTATATATACAACTATTGCTCCAGGTGATAATGGACAATCAAATAAGAAATACACTAACTGTTCCTAATAGAAAAATGGAACAAGTATAAAAATGAATTATGTCATATCCATAATTGTTTGAGTATAAGTTTATTTGAATATATTTTAACTATCAAATTAATTACATTTGCGTATATTTACACCTGAGTTTAATGTAAATAAACACATCAAGAACAAATGCAAAACTCTCAATGTTCTTCGTTCCATGTAGGAATGTATCGAGGAGAACTTGATTGTTTTTGTGACATCTCATACAATCCTACGAAATATATTATTATTCATTGACTTATTATTTTTAATTCCTCCAAACATTTAGACGATGGACTGTCACTTGTTGCTAAAACACTATATTAATAGGAACCTTGTTAAGATATTTGTATCAATGAGAAATCATATTATAAGAATGGAAATGGGTATATGTAATGTACATCAACTCTAATGATATGAAAGCAACATACATTAGAAAATTAATGTATCAAATTAATGGATTATCTATGTCATTAAATCATATTTTGTCACCAATAAAGAACTTTGGGACAATGACATATATATGTTTCGGCATGATCACGTGGGACACCATGGTCATGACATAGTGATCTATGTATTGGAAAATACACATAGACACATTCTCTTTCGAGTGAAAGACAAAACGAGGGAATTAACCAAATTGCAACTGTTGACTTCTATTGCACAAGAAGCAACACCACCATCATAATATGCCCTCTCCAATACCTCAAACTTTTGTATACCCCGATTCTTAGCCAAGACAAGAATGAGATCATCCTAAAGTTAAGGACATAATATAAAAGGATTTCATTCTTACAACGAATACAATGTGACATTTATGGACATAAACATCCAGAATGCGGACCATTAAAGTACTTTATGGTTCTGGTTTTGAAACGATGAACACGTGTAATATTATTGTCCACATGAAATGTTGCACTCCTAGCACTAGTTATACGTTTAAGGACTAACCACCCTGATTTTCTCATCAAGTCTGCATGACTTAGAATGCTGGAGAATTTACATCATAAGGATTCGATGATTATTGCATATGTATAGAGATTAATGTAGAGTTTCATATACCCCTTGTGTATGTATAAAATGGTCTCGTAGAATGATAAAAGTTGTCATCAAAATAATATAGATGGTAGCTAGGACATTGGTTATGCGCACCAATTTATCCAGATCTACATGGGGTTATGCAATATTAATGCAACTTTACTTATTCGTGTTTAGACCCACAAGCAGCCAACCAATCTTATGCGTACCGGTTGGTAACCGGATATAAGTCTGATGTTTTACATTTACGTATGTTTGGTTGTGTTGTATATGTGCCAATTACGCCCCCACAGCGTACCAAAATGGGTCTTAAAGACGATTCAATAAAATGTTGGATATGAATCCCCAACAATTATCCGCTAACTAGAACCCTTGACGAGTGATCCTTTTACCTCTAGATTTGCGGGTCACTTTGATGAGACAACCTTCCTGTCGTTAGGGGGAGATAGGAAAAAGGATTTTCCATGGGAACGACAGGAAGTGTCGTTGAATGTTTCAACTGTGTCTCATTTTGATCCCCAAATACTTCACAACGTAAAGTTGAAGTCAAATGAATCAGACTCGATACCTGATACGTTTAATATTATCTAGAGTGACAAGATCACATATACGAGCTGCAAATATACTCACAAGGTCAAAAGTCCCCAAACAAGGGCACAACGTCGCTGGAAGGACGTTGCAATCACACATGGTGGAGGTGTGGTTGAAGTCGTACCTCCCAAAAGGAAATGGAGGAAGCTACTTGGTTCGATAGATACTCATCTAAAGGAAAAGAAGAGTAAGGCACAACTATTTATCATCAATACATGAGATTGTCTCTGATTAAAACTATGTCTATGTATCATTACTGGAGGACGCTCCGAAGTTAATATTGATTCCAGAGATCAAAGAAATCTCAAATGAATATGAGTCGTTGGACAGATCATACATACTCAATGATGATATATTTGCATATATCGTTGCTTATGAGATAACAGAGCATGATGGCATCGAACCATGCTCAGTAGAAGAATGTCAACAAAGAGCAAAATGGCATAAATGAAAAGAAGCAATCCAAGATAATTATTTGACAAATGAACAGGTATTTGGTTCGGTAGTTCTAACCTACCAAGTGTAAGGCGTGTAGGATATAGATAAATCATTTGTTAGGGAAGCGTAATGAGAATAATTAAGTCATAATATATAAGGTTCTCCTTTGGCGCAAGGTTTCTCACAACGCACTGGATTGACCATAATAAGACTTACTCTCTCGTGATGGACAACGTTCTGCTAATTAATTAGCCAAGTAGTTCCTGAAGGACTGGAAATTGCAGCTCAACGATGTAGTTACTACATATCTCTTTGGGGATCTAAATTCAGAGATATAAAAGTGATTGATGGCATTATACCAATATCGTGTAACTCTAAACCATGAAATGCGTTTACAATAAAATTGAAACACTCACTTTACAGATTAAAGCAATCTATGCGGATGTGGTATACCCGCCTGAGTGAATACTTGATTGGGAAATGATATATACGAACGATGAATTGTGCCATTGCGTATTTGTTTAGGGAAACAAGTTCCAGACTTTCGAAGTAGCTATATATGTCAATGTTATGAACATAACTTGCACTCTTTATGAAATAAGAGAAACCACAAGCTACTTGAAATCTGATTTTGAGATAAAAGATATTGGGAAAACTTGGTTTTGTCTAGATACTTGAACTAGGACACCGAGTTTGTGGAATATTAATCCACCGATCCGCATATGTCCAGAAAATGATCAGGCTATTTAATATGGACAAAGCGCATCTGGTTAGCACTCTCATGATCAGTCAAAGTGTTGGATATAAGGAAAGATTTGATCCGCCTAAAGGATGAGGACGAAGAGGTGTTGGGAGCTGGAATTCCATACCTAAGTACAATAGGCGCATTATTGTACTCAACATAATACACTTGACCATATATTGTACTTCTCATTGAACTTGTCAACTAGATTTAGCGCCAACGCAACGTCATTGGAATGATTTCAAATTAATCTTTTGGCACCATTGACGTGGGCTTATAATTTCCCTACAGAGAAAAATGGATTGATAATGAAACTTCAATACCTACTTAGATTGTGAGCGGCAAAAGTATGGGCTCTTATAGAAAAACACCAAACAATGCATTGGTATATATTTGCTGATATTAGGTATATGTTTGACTCATATACAGGTTGTTCCCAAAATGGATAAGGAATGATCATATGGAACATGCCGATTGCTTGGAAGTAAACTAAGCAACCCCTTAATAGCTACATTCTTAAATTATCAAGAATATTACTCTCCATGAGACTATTCAAAAGTGTACATGGTTAAGGACTTTCATTACACATAGTAGAGGAGCTAGTGTTTTGAGTTCAACCAATATCCTACCGCATATATGGAAATAATGCATCATGTATCAAAGGAATGAAGGTAAGATACATCAAGGGTGATAACACAAAGCATTACCTGCTGAAGTTTCTATACAATCAGCAATAACAAACTCTTCTCTAGATTCAAATGAATCATGTAAGATGCCAGGAGAATGTGACATATTTGTTTACCAAATCGATTACTGATAACGCCATTTTTTGGCGTTATTTTCAATCCATAAACCAATGAGATTGGCTTGGAATTAAGCAAAAAGGCGGGATTTTATGGGTTATCTAGTGAAATGTGCAGGCTATTCGAAAGAAGACAGACATCGAGAAAAGGAGCGAAACAGAGCCCATTTCGAAGCCCAATGGAAGCCCAAGACCCACGACCGAACCACGAACCAGAAAACAACCCATGCAGCCAAAAAGACACGCGCGACTTACCACGCGACTTGCAAGTCGCGTGGCAAACCGCGTAAGCTACTGTTTGTCGAAAATCAGCTTTATTAATCGGGTTTTAGGTCGTTATTCGGTATCCAGTTTTCGAGACACGACGGTGGGCAGTCCAGGGGCGATTTTCAGAGCACTTGTACGTATTTTGGAGCAGCGAGAGAGGATTGATTGAGGAGAGTTCACTACACAACGTGGATTAAAGCCGAATGAGAAGGGATTCATCATACTTTTGTTACGATTACAGTCACCATGAATTCACACACCACTTTATTCCTTATTGCTTATGTTTTTATCCACCCCAACATGAACTAATCTTTAGATGTTGGGGGTTGGATTGACTATGGATTTTACGATGGATGACGTGTAACCGAATGATAAATTTTACTTGATTAGATCTATGAAGTATTTGATTTCTGTTTTTATTATCAGTTGTAGTTTGATCACCTTCAATTGAATATCATTTTTTTAATTAAGTTTGAGAAAAGTAATTAGAAACTAGATCAAGAAATCAAGTGCCGGAAAGGAGATTCGGGCTGAGATAGCCGAATCACTTTCTGCTCCGAATAGTTGACCTAAAATATTTTCAAACCCTAGGTTTGGTTCGAGAGATAAAACCTAAAAGTTTCGAAATAAAAGTTGTTTTGCTTGAAAAAGACTAACAGTGATTGTCAACTAGGGTTCATAAAGATAATCAGTAATCATTATCGTTCGGGTATTTGTTCCTCAGTAGTATAGCCATAGAAAGTCCAACCCTCAACCTTTTCTCTATCAAAGTTTTCCAAAAACCTCCCGTTAATCGATTTTAGTCTTATTTCAGTTTTACTAAGTTTTTAAAACAATCCTCAAACCAACATCCGATTTCGACAGTTCAGTTAATAGGGTTGATAGTCATTGTGATACTTAGTTCCTAGTTCCCTTGGTTCGATACTCGTACTTCCGTACTATTACTTGATTTCGACACCGTACACTTGCGGTTAGATTTAGGGGGGTGTAAACCCGTCTATCAATTACCTAAAACTATATTTGGGAAACTTGTATTAGGTATTAAAGTGCAAATGTTTTCTAAACTCCCTAAATTAATGCATGAGTCAGGGGGAGTAATAGACAAAAGGGGGTGTCTACTAAACATGTACTATTAATGGGCTGTGCTCTTTCCTTCGCCCAAGGTTTTATTTTTCCCACTGGGTTTTGTTCCTTGGTGCAAGGTTTTAGTGAGGCAACATTATATACATCATCTTGATTTCTATACCTCTTGATTGATGCACAAATCAAGAAAAATGGTAAACTAAAGGAATTGTTTATTGGTGTCTTGTACTCTTTCCTTCGCCTAAAGTTTTTATTTTTCCCACTGGGTTTTGTTTCTTTGGCGTAAGGTTTTAATGAGGGAAGAACTATGCACCATCACTCATTTGATTCGGCACAAGTGGGAGTGTTGAAGGATATGTGCCATCATCAAAAGGAAGTGATTGAAAGAATATTTTCCTAGTATTAGAATTTACCATAATTAATGTTTCCTTTTCGTTGTAAACCCATCCCTATTTAAATGGCTTATGATTAATGAGAAATATAGATTTCCTCTCTCTTATATTTTTGTTCTATTTCGTTTTTACTTTAACAATTATATATTTTTCAGATTCAAATGACAAATACATAATCATAACAAACTTCTGTGGTTGTCATTTGAATATGTAAAATAACAATTGTTAACAAAAAATGACCGTTCCTTTCATTTTGTTGGTTCTATGTAATTCTTCTGTTTAATAAGTGTGTGAATTATTCATTGTAAAAATGTTGAATGACTTAATCGCTAAAAATAGAAAAGCCCATTGAAAAGGGGAGTTCTTTAATAATATACAGAGTAATGGATAATTAATAGTAGAATTGAAAAGTAGACATTTTTATTTTAAAAAGTTGACACTGTAAGAGATGAAGATAAAATAATATCTCATCCTTAGTTTTCATCTTCTATTTATGTAAACCTTTATCAGTTAGCATCAATTAGTCTAGTTGCCTTTCCTGTCAATATCTTGTATATTAGGGCAGTACATATTTCTTTCTCCTTTCCTTGTTAGACTACGTTGATTTAGCTAGGTTTGTACTATATATATTTGTAAATCTCCTCAAGTCTAATACAAGTTTTTCCATTATTTCTATTAGCCTTCTTATGGTATCAGAGCAGGTTAATCCTCCTCAACAATCAAACAAGGAAAAGCCTAACATTCAACACCCAATAATGGCGTCCTCCACCATTCCCAATGACGACGACCCAAAAACCCCGCTGGTTGTGGTCAACCTTAACAATATCCTCAAACTAACCACTACAAATTATTTATCGTGGAAGCTCCAGATCGAAACCACCCTCATCGGATATGGCCTCTTCAAATTCCTCGATGGTTCTTGCTCAGAGCCATCCACCACCATCACCTCTGATTCAAAAACCGTCACAAATCCCTCTCATGCCACTTGGGTTCGGCAAGACAAACTCCTTTTTGGCGCTCTCATTGGCACCTTGGATCCCACTCTTGTTCCTCTAATATCCCGATCTGAAACTTGCAAAGCCACTTAGGATACTCTTGTCAACACTTTTGCCAAACAATCAAGAGGCCATCTTAAATCGGTGCGAGCGCATTTGAAGGCCATTACCAAAGGGTCTCAAACAATTACAGAATGCATGAATGCTGTCAAAATGTGCACAGATCAACTAGCCATCCTTGGTGAACCCATGAATCCCGAAGATATCACCGATAAAGTTCTTGAAAATCTCGACTCCAACTATCAAGGAGTTATCGATGTTGTCCATGCTCGGGATACACTCATTAGTTTTGATGAACTCCATGAGAAACTCTTGAACCAGGAGTTTGCACTAAAATCGCAGCCCACTCCTGTACACCTGCCTGCTACTGTCCACACAACCACCACTCGTCACTCTTACCCACCACCAAATACTACCTACCATATCCCCTCACCATCCACCCATCGCCCACAACAATTCTCCAAAAACCACCAGAGACGCTCTAACAACACCAATACGACCGGGTACCAAGGAAAATGCCAATGGTGTCATACCTACGGTCACTTTATTCAACGATGTCCAGTGTTCCAGAAATGTTTCCCTACTATTCGTCCACCACCTCGGCCCACCACCAACTAGACTACTCCCCCGTCCACCAATTAACCCATCCCACAAGCCTTTGTTGCTACTACTGGACCATCTAACCCATCCTCTCCCTGGCTCCTTGATACAGGTGCTTCGCACCACGTCACTCATGACTTAGCCAATCTTGCCCTCCATCACCCTTACGATGGCTCGGAAGAAATAATCATTGGCAATGGTGAAGCGGTCCCTATCACACACACCAGTTCTCTTTCTCTTCACAGTTCCTCTAACTCTTTATCTATGTCTAATGTTCTTTGTGCTCCTTCTATGACACGCAATATTATTTCCATCTCTAAATTATGTTCTAATAATAATCTTCTAATAGAATTTTCTTGTGATTCTTTTGTTGTAAAGGACTGTCTTACGGGGACACATCTTCTCAAGGGTCCAACTAAGAATGGCATTTATGAATGGCCGTCCTCTTCTCGTATCCTAGCCTTATCTAGTTTCAAAGCATCACCAATAAACTGGCACCACCGTCTTGGCCATCCATCTCACTCTATCTTTAAGTCTTTAATTTCTACATTTCAACTTGATGTCTAGCAATTTTTCCTTTAATTGTAACGCATGTCAATGCAATAAAAGTCATAAACTGCCTTTTGCTCAAAATACTTTGCATTCTAATGGACCTCTTAATCTTATTTACACCGACTTATGGACATCTCCCGTCCACTCTCTTGATGGATACAAATATTACGTCATTTTTGTTGATCACCATACCAAGTACATTTGGTTTTATCCACTCAAAAACAAATCAGACACAAAATGGGTGTTCGTCAGGTTCAATGTTAACACTTATTTTGGAACAAACGAGCTTACACTTTCTAAAATGAGATATTACGTATGCGTGAATTACTTTCTCATAAAAGATCATCAAAATACTTGTCATGTCGAATTATTACCCATAGCCACTAGTTCAACATAAACAAAAACACATACAACTATAACAAAGGCATAAAAACATAAAAACATTTGTTTACTAAAAATTGTACATGTATAACTTCAATTTAGTGTCTTGTCTATAGAAATGGTTGTTTCAATGTTAGTTTATTTGAATTGATCATCCAATTTGATTGTCTCTATTCTATTGCATCTTGTCTTTAAGTTTTGGCTATTGTTGCAAATTGTAATCAGCAATACTCGAGCCAACTCACAATGTTATGTCCAAAAGCATCATGTAAAAAGTAGATTAGTTACAGGATGATTGTTTAAAAAGACTATTTAAGAGTTCAATGTATGGAATCAACTGCATTATATCCTAAGAATTGGTTATTGTTGTTATGAACAGCAAATGGGGCATTTCTTCTTTTTCGTCTTGTTGTTGTGGGATGAATTGGAACTTTATATGTTGTTGCCTCATATTGTTTCGTTAAAGGTTGTTATTGTGGGATGAATAGGAAATCAGAGGTTGTTTGTTAACAGTTAGGCCTTGTTTGTTTTGTGGTTTTCAGCTCTTAATGGGCACTTTTCTCTAACTCGGTAAGACATTTACATATTCAGGGTGTTTGATTTATATTTTTGTTAAGAGGGTATTAAGTCTTAAAAACATCTAAATGGAAAAGTGGTGCCCTGACATCTTATTCTCTTAGGGGGTGTTTACTTAGAGCTTAATGGGCTTAATGATCTATCCAGCTTATTCGCACAGCTCTTTTGACTTGTTTACTTGTGACTTATTAAAACAGATGATATCTTATTCGGACAAATGGGAATGGGGTGTTGTCCCGGGTCAGCCAAAAAAAAGACACCCCTACCCCTCATAACAGGGCATCCTTCCCACGCCTCCTCTTCAAGATCCTTATCAAAACCCTAGCACCTGCATCTCTTTTCAGCCGGCTCCTCTTCCACGTCGACCCTCTTTCAGGCGGCTCCTCTTCCACATCGACCCAACATCTGATCGAAGCCTCCCTCTTTCCCTGGACGACCGTCTATCTTCTTCCCGACGACCTCCTTCTTCCTCAGCGAGACCGTCTTCCTCCTCATCGATTTCTTCCCAGATTTTGTTTGAAGTTCGATTTTCCAGATTTCGTTCCAGATTTCATTCTTCCAGATATCGATTTTCCTGAAGTTTGAAGTTAAAGTTCGATCCTTTTACATTTTTGTTCAGTTTTTCATTCATCGTTAGATTTTGATTTTTGTTCGATTCCGATACTTGTTTGTTTCAGGTTGTTGAAATTCGATTTCAGATTGTTTCTTTTTTCATTTATTGTTCATTTCAGATTGTTGAAATTCGATTTATGCTTCTTCTTCCTGCTGATGGTGCATGCCACTGTTAGTTTTTTTTTCTTTCTTTGTTTCCAGTTTGGGGCGGCACCCCACTGTATGCTTGAGTTGGATTTGAATATAATATATAACTTTGCCTTGCAAAAAAAAGATTGTTGAAATTCGATTTTTGATTTTGATTTTTGTTCGATTTTGATTTATGTTTGTTTCACATTGTTGAAGTTCGATTTCAATTGTTTCAGCTTGTTCGATTTCGATTGTTTTCAGAAGTTCGATTTCGGTTTGTCATTGATTGTTGTTCGAGATTGTTTGATTTCGATTGTTTCAGATTGTTCCATTTGATTGTTTTACATAGTTCAGATTTTTTAGATTGTTAAAATTTATTGTTTCAATTGATGGGTAAAACGGTCATTTCTATCATTCAAACTCTTGATTCAGTAAAAAAAAAGTAAACAACAATAGATCTTTATCCAGATAGACAAATTTATCTAGACATCCAAATTTATCCATACAGGACTTAATAGAAAATTTGGTAAACAACCCCTTAGACGTCTCCTCCTTCCCAATCTCTCCCTCCCAACCATCTCCTCCCATGACTTCTCCATCCTCATTCGATCGGTTTCTTCCTTCCCCGTCTCTTTTCTCTCACAGTCATGGCGATCGATTTCTTTTCTTCTCCTCTCAGGTATCGATTTCTTTGTGTACCGATTATTGCTTCTTTTTCTGGTTTGTTCAACAGCGATTTGGGTAAAAAAAAACCGATTCGTCCAATCTGTTAGCATTTTTTTGTTGGTTTCTAATTTGGTTGATTTGGTAAACATCCATCCATTAAGGTTATGTAATTTTGTGCAAAGGTTCAAACCACAACTGCTTCGTGCTTGTGTTAATATCATCCATGTGGATCGACCTGAAAAATCCTGAAACGATTCCATGGAAATGGAAGATTTTTTTTAGGGAATTGCCTGAAATAGCCATTCCACACCAATGATTTCTCTAAATAGCCATTTTTATAACCTTATTCCCAAAATAGCCAAAACTTACGCACATAAACTTATGCACAGAGTTTTCTGTGCGTAAGTTTGATTTTCCTCTAAAAAGTTTTTAAAAAATGATTTTAAAAAAACTTACGCACAAAAAACTCTGTGCGTAAGTTTTGATTCCTACATGTCTGCGTAAACTCCACATACGCACCACGTAGGCGCCACGTTGGAAAATCAAAACTTACGCACAGAGTCTGAAAAACTTACGCACAGAGTCTGAAAAACTTACGCACAGAAAACTCTGTGCGTAAGTTTTTTTAAAAATCTTTTTTTTTAATTTTTTGGAGGAAAATTAAACTTACGCACAGAGAACTCTGTGCGTAAGTTTTGATTTTTTATTTTTTTTATTTTTTTTAAGAAGGAATCAGATTCTAAAATAGTGATTTGACAAATCAATCTTTCGCACAGAGAGCTTTACAGTATATATTTTATAAAAAAATTGTAAACATATAACAATTTTATAAAAATTATCACGAAAATCATATATATTTTATAAATCAAGATTTTTAACATATTTTGAAAAAACATTGTTTTGTTTTATTTTTAAAGATTTTTTTTATATAAAAAATTTTCTAAATTATTTATATAAAAATAGATAAATAATATTTTTAAATATTTTTGCAACTAATTAGACAATACCCTAAAAATTTAAAAATATTTTTGCAACTAATTAATACTAGCCATATTTTTTCTAAAAACAATAAAATATGGTTATTTCTATATATATCTAGGTTTCATGTCTATCATTTCTCTACGTAAACACTTATTTCTCTACATATTTGAGGTTACATATCCGTTGTAAACACTTCATTCTCTCTATTTCGTCCTCCCATCATTCATTCCAAGACCATGGCATCTACAACCGAAAAATTGAGGTTGCATATCCGTGATGGAGGTAGATGGGAAAAAGTAAACAATGGTATGGAGTATGTATCTGATCAAGTTTTTCAACGTGGTGTAATGTTGCGACAAAACATTACACATGATGCGTTGGTTAGCTATGTTGCACAAAAATTTGAAATTGAAGGTGAATTTGGGTTGTCGTATAAGTATGATGGGGGTGTTTTCCTATTAGGCGATGACGATGATGTTATTGGTTTTATGGAGTTCGCTTCTACTTCAAGAAGACCGGCAACACTTTATATCTTGGTTGAAACTTCTGTTAGTCGTGGTTTCCGATCGGGTAGAGGAAGCAATGTGGGAGGAAGTTCCACCCCCTCCAATCATTGAGGCTCAAACATTTGTCACTCACAATCAACCTCCATTTATTGATGAACAACAATTAATACGACAACAGGAGGTTCCGTATGTGCCCCAGTTTGTTTCGCAAGAGGAACCTAACTATGGTTATAACAACGACTAGTTTCCCGATACCGAAGAATTTCCAGAAGGTGCCAATGTTTTTAAGTTGGGTATACCTGAAATTGATGATACAGATTCTGAAGATGGTGACAGTTCCGAAGAGGGAGCCTCAGGAGACGTGGGGGAACCAAATGAAGAAATATGTACTGCCAATACATCATTTTCGGCGATCAATGATTTTTTTGGTATGCCTCCCATAGTCCCAACACCAGTACCCACGACCACATACAACGATCCGGTCAATTATAATCGCACTACACACATCTGCCTTAGGCAAATATTTAACACGAACGAAGAACTGAAGTTAGCCATGGAATTGAAATTTGTTAAAGAGGGTTTCGAGTTTAAAGTCAATAGATCAGGCCCAAAAAGGTACGAGGCAGTTTGTGTGCATGAAAGTTGTAATTGGAAGATCAGGGCGAACGTTGTTGGAGAAAGCACCATGTTTGAAGTTCGAAAATTGGAGGACCGACACACTTGAAGTTAGAAATGATGGACATGAAACCTAGATATATATAGAAATAACCATATTTTATTGTTTTTAGAAAAAAATATGGCTAGTATTAATTAGTTGCAAAAATATTTTTAAATTTTTAGGGTATTGTCTAATTAGTTGCAAAAATATTTAAAAAAATTATTTATCTATTTTTATATAAATAATTTAGAAAAGTTTTTATATAAAAAAATCTTTAAAAATAAAACAAAACAATGTTTTTTCAAAATATGTTAAAAATCTTGATTTATAAAATATATATGATTTTCGTGATGATTTTTATAAAATTGTTATATGTTTATAAAATATGTGCGAAAGTTTGATTTGTCAAATCACTATTTTAGAATCTGATTCCTTCTTAAAAAAAATAAAAAAAAAATAAAAAATCAAAACTTACGCACAGAAACTTACGCACAGAGTTCTCTGTGCGTAAGTTTAATTTTCCTCCAAAAAATTAAAAAAAAAGATTTTTAAAAAAACTTACGCACAGAGTTTTCTGTGCGTAAGTTTTTCAGACTCTGTGCGTAAGTTTTGATTTTCCAACGTGGCGCCTACGTGGTGCGTATGTGGAGTTTACGCAGACATGTAGGAATCAAACTTACGCACAGAGTTTTTTGTGCGTAAGTTTTTTTAAAAATCATTTTTTTAAAATTTTTTGGAGGAAAATCAAACTTACGCACAGAAAACTCTGTGCGTAAGTTTTGGCTATTTTAGGAATAAGGTTATAAAAGTGGCTATTTAGAGAAATCATTGGTGTATAGAAATTATAATTACAACAACTTGATATTACTTGCCTGCTACAAACACTTTGGTTTAGAATTTGGGTGTGAAAGACGGTGAAGATGAAATCAAAAAGCTTAGATGAAGATGGAGATGGAGATGGAGATGGAGATGGAGACAAATCAAGGAGATGAAGATGTTGTGCCTGTTGTTTATGGTGAAGGAATGAAGATTCTGGAAAGATAAAGATGATGTGATGCCTGATAATGGTTATCATATTTCTTTTCTGTTTTTTATTAATAATTAATTTAAGGAATGCACATTAATTTCTTTTTTGTTTTTCATTATTAATTAATTTAAGGAACGCACGACCCGTTAGACAATATTGTACATATATGTTTTATTAATTCAAGAATATAACATTTTAATGGATAAATTAGAATTCTATATATATTCAGATGTTTGTCCGTTTATAAAAAACAAACAGTCTTATTGATTCATATTTTAGATTTTAGCACCACCTCTTAAAAATCAAAAGTGAAATCAAACTTTAGACTTCAGCACCTCTTAAAAAACAAACGCCACCTTAATAAGCTTAATGAGATTCGCAACTTATCGATCAGTTATACATGACTATTTGGTTGTGTTTAATGATGTATAAATGACTTAATCAGTAAGATTTTAGGTGAAACTTAATGCAGAAAGTCGAGTTTTTTTTTTCAAATATGTCTCTCCCGGTTAAAAAATATGATCTTTCCATCTATGAAAAAACTATTCCAAAACAAAAAACTTTCTCAGTCTTTATAGACAGATTAATCCACTCAGACAACTTTATCCGTATATGGTTTAGCAAAAAAGAAACAAAACAACCCCGCAACTTTTTTATACAATATATATATATATATATATATAGAGAGAGAGGATAATTTGAAACCCTCTCAAAGGTTGAAACCCACTTCATCACCATTGATCTAAAATTTTAACGGTTGAGATCAAACAAATAATCTCCTAAAATTAAGGTTAGTGGATCGTGCATTATCTCTCACTTGATCTCAACCGTCAAATTTTTAGATCAATGGTGATGAAGTGGGTTTCAAAATAGTCTTATATTACACACAAATAGTTGATGCATTCATTTTTTTCACAATTAGATTGGAGGCCATATTTGATACACTAGTCGACCAATTTATAATATAAAATCTTTTTGTTGTTTACCATGTATCAATTTTGATACTTTGGCCAATGATGCAAAAGGAAAAATAATAGTTTATATTTGCTCTCGTGGAAATGAGGATTCATTCGGGTCAACATCGGGGTCCAAGTCAAAAAGAGGATTGTTCACCTCATTCTCTCATTCAAAACCGTATATAAGACACACATCATTGCTTAAGATTAAAAGAATATTTTGCTTTTGTTTATGATCTTGATAGAATTTCTTTTAAATAATACTTGATTATTTATAATGGATTATTAGAGATGCACAAAAAGTCAAAAAAAATCATAAATCGTTGATTCGCTCCTCATGGGCCTGGTCAAGCTAGCCCAAAAAGCCCAACCCATTCTTAATCGATTGATTTAGGTCTGAAAATCCAAACTAGTCATCCACTAGGCTTAATTTATTTATTTGTTGCTTCTGCATAAACAATCCAGGCAATTAGAACTAGTGCTATACCCGTCTGGTGGCCGGGTATAAAACATGACTTTAGTCTAGATTCAAGCATTTGATACTTCCATAATAAGGCTTACTTCTAGGTTTTAATGAATAAAATGAAACAACAAAGTCAAAAGTTGAAATAAAATTAATTCGTGAGCTGTGAAACCCAAAATTTACGGAGGAATTCTCTTAGACAATAAAACACACAAAGTATAAGATCCATTAGAAGCCGAATGAACAAATCATATTTCATAAATCACGAATCTATTATAAGGCGCAATAGATGAATGAAACAAAAAACTTCCATCACTGAAATTAATTTACCATAAAACCCTATATACCAAATTTTGCAGAGATATTCTGCAATCAACCGATAAACCTCATGAACAATCATATTTCTAAAAAACATATTACATACCTATATTATGTTGTTGAATCCGAAGAACAGGTTAGATGCAAAATAATTATAATTAATTTAAAGGGTTAGGATTTAGTATTGAGCTTGATCCAAAGAAAAGCGGTTTTTGACTCACCATGATCAGTGATATATATAATTCATTACCAACATAAAAACAAAAATCATTGTATTCCAACTTATTTGCCTAGCCTAAAAACAAAAATCATTTGTCTAGTCCCCCCTCGACACTTTGGGAAAATTTGTTCCTGTCTATTGGAGGGGTTATGTTAGGGTCTCCTATCGACTTTGACCATTTCTTCTCGATATATGTTGGAACCTCCCTTCTTTCCCAAGTGGATCTTTTGGACAGTAATCTAGCGAGTATGAAAACTCCATCATGTAATCTTTCTGGTCAAAGGGTCTAGAAACTGACCACAAACACGGGCTTACTTATTTTTGGCGAGTAGGTGATCCTTAGATGGCAGCAGCGTCATTCACAAATGAAACCGCAATAAAATGTTCAGATGTATTGAACTCGATATCAGACCAATCCTGTTGAACATACACCATGAAATAAAAATTAGTAACAATAAGAAATAGAACAGTCGTTATAACAAACAGTATTTTTGCATCAAAGACGCCTTAAGATCATCAGGTTTCCTTGTAACGTCCCAAAAACATAATCATGCAATACCATAAAATAAGCATTCGAATTACATAATAATCCTGTCTTTACACCATCCATAAATCGTACTAAACAAAATTTGACAGCGGAAGTCTCTATTCCACAGCCGAGAGCTCTATCTAAGGGTAATAAGCAAAATCAGGAGTCGCTCTAATCTCCAAACCATCTCGCGTCATCTCCTAGTTCGTGCTAGAAGAACCTTTAACATGCTTACCTGAAAATGGTTTAGTTTTGAAAGCGAGGGTTAGACCAAAAGGTCTAGTGAATTCCCTCCAAGAACAACATGAACACAGTATAAAATTGTTTATAAAAATATCATTGTAAACCTTAACATAACATCAGACATGGTACTACACTGTATATAGGATCACATAAACATTCCACGATCGGGGCCCAGTGGGCTACCCTCTCGCCCTCAACCGGAGCCTACGCAAACTCCCCTTCCCGGAGCTTACGCAGACCCCCCTTTCTACTCGAAATAGGAGGAAACGAATTCCAACTTACCAGTCTGTCGTAAACATCCAAGGGATCATCAGACCCCGAGGATCTATCTCTGATCCTACAGTGTAGACAGACTCCACATAGCACGTCATTCATTTCATAAAACATGCACTTTTAAAATCTTAATAAATCGTCATTCACAGTTCATCAAGTACAATACATTTTCTCAAGTAAAATAGGTATTTCTTGGAAAACATACGTAACGGTTATAACATTTCATGCTCGTAAATGAAACCATAATCAGTCAAAAATCAATTAACACTTTAAGTCGAAAAAGGGTTTAGGGAACTCACCTGATAACAATTTCCGTCCTAACCTCGAGTCTCGATCCGCCCGTACACCTAATATATAATTTATGAATTAATTAGATGTAACTCGATTGATGATCCTAAGTTTTTCCTTTAATCCGATCTTAACATAATAGTTAACACTATTATATTCATACTATGTCTTCATTAACTAGTTTAGATTTTATAAGAAATAGGCCCTAAACTAATACTAAGCCCAACATGACTTACTTAACTTCTCGGCCCAACACTCTATCGGCCCAAGGTCAAATTACCTTAGCTTCGGCCCAAACAGCCTATCGGCCCAACACCCTATTGCGGGACTCAGCTCAAGTCCCGGTGTATGCACTTACGGGATTCAGAAGAGTTGTGGGAGTCGAGTACCGGTGTGCCGACCGCGGGACTTAAACTCCCGGTATCCTTTAGTCCCGGTAAACAACTCCCGGTACCCTCTAGTCCCGGTAAACAACTCCCGGTACCCTCTAGTCCAGGTACTTCGGTCTTGCGAAACAGGGACGAGCTTCACCCAGTTCTATGATCGATTCTTTTCTAAACCAACAGATTAACGAGGTTTTAAAATCCCCACGTCCATACTCACCTGTTTCATGTTACTCGTTACATTCTAAAACCCTAATTGATTACACTTTATTTGCTTAGAAGTCAGATTGAGAGATTAAAATCTTCCAGGGTGTTCTCCTATAACCCAACAACTAAGACAGAGGATTTCAATGGAAGAGATGAACTGCTAAATGACATTTATACAAAAGAAAAGCTTAGGAGGGATTATTGGTTACCAAGATTTGAGTTTCTTCAAGTAAATCGATGCTCCAACTTTTCTCCTCCTCTTAGCCTTTCTCTCCTCAGCCGCCAACGAACGTTTCAGCAGGAACAATGATTCAATAATCAACCATAGGGATTTGGGCCTCCTTCTTATATAATTCAAGAATTGCAAACACGTCCTTTAACAAAACTTTCAATTCTTACATTTTGGCCCCTAACTTAACACTTCTAAGAACTAGGGTTGTTACAACACTCCCCCCTTAAAAGAATTCCGTCCCCGGAATTCCTCATTGAAAGAGCTGTGGGTACCTCGCCCTCATCTCCGATTCCAACTCCCACGTAGCCTCCGGGCCCTTATGATGCCGCCATTGAACCTTCACCAGCTTAGTTTCCTTGTTTCGCGACTTCCTTACCTTGGAATCCGTGATGGCTTCAGGTTCCTCTACGAAATTCAATTTCTCCTCCACTTTAATGTCGTTCAACGGCACTGCCTTAGTCATGTCGGCTAAACATTTCCTCAAATTAGATACGTGAAACGCATTGTGAATACCTTGCAACTCTTCCGGTAGATCTAGTCTATACGCCACCTCTCCAACTCGTTCCGTAATCTCGAACGGTCCGATGTAACGTGGGCTTAGCTTCCCACGTTTTCCAAATCGTACCACTCCTTTCCAAGGAGATACCTTTAACAAGACATGATCTCCGACTTGAAATTCAATGTCTTTCCGCCTCCTATCCGCATAGCTTTTCTGTCGGTCGCGGGCGACCTTCTGTCTTTCACGCACTTGGACTATCTTGTCTGAAGTCAGTTGCACTAACTCTGGCCCGGCTAACTGCCTTTCCCCGACTTCATTCCAACACAACGGTGTTCGACTTTCTACCGTAAAGTGCCTCAAACGGCGCTGCCTTGATACTCGAGTGATAGCTATTATTATAGGCAAACTCGATTAGCGGTAAGTGCTTTTCCCATGAGCCTTGGAAATCCAAAGCGTACACTCTTAACATATCTTCTAACGTTTGGATCATTCGCTCACTCTGACCGTCGGTCTGAGGATGATAAGCAGTACTCATCTTGATCTGCGAACCCATTTCTCTTTGAAAGCTCTTCCAAAACGTAGAGGTAAATCTGCTATCGCGGTCTGATACAATCGACGAGGGCACCCCATGGTGGGTTACGATCTCGCCGATGTACAATTTTGCTAATTGCTCCAATGAGTAACACTCGCGTATAGGTAGAAAGTGTGCCGACTTCGTTAGTCGATCCACGATCACCCAAATAGCGTCATAGCCCTTTGGAGTTCTGGGCAAATGGGTCACGAAGTCCATCGTGATCTGATCCCACTTCCACATCGGTATCTCTAAAGACTGGAGCTTCCCGCACGGTCTTTGATGTTCAATCTTTACACGCGAACACGTCATGCAGGTCTCTACAAGATGAGCTATATCCTTTTTCATCCCAGGCCACCAATAGTCACGACGTAGGTCTCCGTACATCTTGCTAGTCCCGGGGTGAACCGTGTACTTCGATCTGTGAGCTTCCTCTAGTATCAGCTTTCGGAGCTCTCCGAGTTTCGGAACCCAGATCCTCCCACTAAGACACCTCACCCCTCGACTATCTTCCATTAGCAAGGACACTTGTCCTACCATTATCTCCTTCTTGAGATTTTCGGCTTCGAGCGCTTCAGCCTGACATTTCCTTATTTCTACTAAAAGATTGGATGTGACCTCGGCCCTCATGGCCACAATCCTGGGGATTTCACTTCGTTCCTTACGGCTCAAAGCGTCCGCCACCACGTTTGCCTTCCCTGGATGATATTCAATCTTACAGTCGTAGTCAGTCAGCAATTCAATCCATCTTCTTTGACGCATATTCAATTATTTTTGGTCAAAGATATGACATAAGCTTTTGTGGTCCGTGAAGATCTGACACTTCGTCCCATACAGGTAATGACGCCAAATCTTCAGACCGAAGACCACTACCGCCAATTCTAAATCGTGAGTGGGGTATCGAACCTCGTGATCCTTTAATTGCCACGAGGCATACGCGATCACCTTCCCCCACTGCATGAGTACGCAGCCCAAGCCGAGCTTCGATGCGTCACTGAAAACCACAAAATCATCGGAGTCGTCCGGTAACGACAAAACCGGGGCACTACTTAGCATGTCCTTCAACTTCTGAAATGCTTCTTCTTGATTCTCTAACCAGACGAACTTGACATTCTTCTTCGTCAAAGAGGTCAGTGGCGTGGCAATACGCGAAAAGTCTTTGATGAACTTCCGATAGTACCCCGCCAGTCCGAGGAAACTTTGAACATCTGACGGATTCTTAGGATGCTCCCAGTCTCGAATGGCTTCAATCTTAGCCGGATCGACCATGATCCCCTTCTCAGACACCACGTGCCCGAGGAACTGCACTTCCCTCAGCCAAAACTCGCACTTGGAAAACTTCGCATACAACTTCTCTCGTTTTAATAGCTCGAGGATTGTACGAAGGTGGCTTTCGTACTCCCCTTCCGATCTTGAAAATATCAGAATGTCATCTATGAACACTATCACGAACTGATCCAAATAAGGTTGGCATACCCTATTCATTAAGTCCATGAATGCTGTCGGGGCGTTGGTTAACCCGAACGGCATCACTAGGAATTCGTAGTGTCCATACCTGGTCCGAAATGCAGTCTTCAGCACATCCTCCTCTCTTACCTTGAGTTGATGATACCCTGACCTCAGATTAATCTTGGAGAAGTAATTGGCTCCCTGTAACTGATCGAACAGGTCGTCGATTCTCGGAATCGGATACTTGTTCTTGATCGTGACCTTGTTGAGTTCTCGGTAGTCTATGCACATTGTTAAGGCTAAAATATCTCTTCAAGATTTAATATAGAAAGTCAAAGTCAAAGTCATTGTATAAAGTCAAAGTCTTTATAATTAGAGTTGTCAAAGTAGCTTAATGCCTTGTTAGTCTTAGGTATATAAGCATGTGGCTTGACTAATCTTGTAACACTCTCACCACTTAGAGCATAATTCACATCTTGTAATATTGAGTGCTTATGAATCAAGATCTACTTTCTCTCTCTACTCTTTCTCTAGAATTTCTCTCTAATCTTGATAGATCTTGGATTAACAATTGGTATCAGAGCAGGAACAAGATTGAGAGATGGAATTCTACTGATCAAACATACGAATTTGGTGATTTCACAAGCAAATTTGATTGATTTTCTTGATTTTTCAAGAAAATCTCGTTTTCTTGAGATTTTATCAAATTTTGGTGATTTTTGATCGAATTTGTTCAAATTTTAGTTCGTTGGATTCGTTTTTGATATAGGAACAAATCTTATTCAAGGATCGAAGGCTAATTTCAAAGATTTGGAGTTCAATTTGAAGATTTTTCAGATTTTGTTCGGTTCGTTCGAATCAGTCTGATCAGTTTTTCAGATTTTGATTCAGTGATTTTCAGCGAAATTGGATTACATCATCGTGTTAGAAACTTGTTTTCTAACATATCTGCAAATTTTGGTGGGTTAATTCGAAGATTTGATGGAGATTTGAAGGATTTATTGAGTTTGATCATCTTGTTAATAAGATCTAAACTTTGCGCACCTTCAAAGAATATTGAGCCACTCACAAGAAAGTTTCTAATTTTGAGCTACATGAGTGTATGCTTAAGCTATGTGTGTGTGAGCTTAGAATTCAACAATCACGGCATACAATTAATTTGTTCATCAAGATCTCAGTTTTTGCGCAACCAACCGAATAAGAATTGCGCAAGTGCCTATTGCGAGATTCTTACTTAATTTTTTTTTTCAGCTACATGCTTGCTTGCTTCGAATTAATTTCACCTACATGCTTGCTTGCTTCGAATTAATTTCACCTACTTGTTTGCTTGCTTAATTAGTTTAAGCTACTTACTTGCATGCTTAATTAGTTTAAGCTACTTACTTGCTTGCTTCCTACCGAATTGCACTACTTTCAGAAAAGTTTCAGAGTTTAATTTTATTTTTTCTAAGTGAACTTTGCGCCAAGCTTTTCGCAACCATCTGTCGCGAGGTTTGAAACTTTTCGCAACTAACTGTTGCGAGTTGTGAAGTATTTCGCAACCTTCTGTTGCGAGTTTTGTACTTTTCGCAACCTTCTTTTGCGAAAAGTAATCCTTCAGATTCCCATTCTAAGCCCAAGTCTACTTTTCGCAACCTTTGCCTGCGAAATTCTTACTTCTCGCTACCTTTGCTTGCGAGTTTCTTACTTCTCACTTCTTCCTGTTGCGAATTTCTGTCTTAGAATTTTTTTTTTCTCGAGTTTTTACTAGTTGTTAATTGTTTGAGTTTTTCAGATTAATTCTTCAAACATGAAGCGGCTTCCAGTGCTGTTCAAAGAATCTGATTTTGAACGATGGAGAGTCTCGTTCGTTGATTTGATTGAAAGTAAAGAAAATGGTGAAAATATGATAAAATCTTTCTCCGAAGGTCCAATGATCATATATAAAATGGAGAATGACCTTACTCAAGAAGAGATTAAAAGAATGAATGCCGACAAGGAAGCTTCATCCAACTTGATCTTCGCACTTTACAAACTTCCGCAACACATCTTCAAACGCGTTGAATGTTTCAAACAAAACCCAATGCAGATGTGGAACGAGTTATCAAAGCAAATGCTTGGATCTGAAGTTGCTTTTAAGAGAAAGGAAGAAGAAAAGAAAGTTGAAAAGGAGGATACGGAACAGAAATCATCAGATGCTGAAAATGATAAACTCAAGGAAAAGGTTATAGAGCTTACAAAGAGATTGTCTGACACATAAAAGTTACTAAAAGAGGAAAGAGAAAACCACAGAAAAGAAAGAGTTTCTCTCTCTCAGAAAGTTTCTGAACTTGAAAAGACTTCAATTTCTGAGAAGAAAGGAAATGAAGAAAAGAAAGCCCTTGAACTCAGATGCATAAAACTTTCTAAACAAAATGCAGATTTTGAGAAAGTTTTATTTCTGGAAAAAGAAAAAGTGGAGAAGGAAAGGGTCGAGTATGAAAAAGAAAGGAAAAGCTTTGAAGCGAAGAATGCGAAACTGTCAAAGAAAATTTCTGATCTTCAAAAGGATTTAGAAAAGGAAAGACAAGAGTTAGATAAGGAAAGTCATGAGCTAGAAAAGATGAAGAAAGCTGACTTTCAAGCTAAGTGCGTTAAAGACGAATTTTCTAAAGAGAGGAAGATATTTCAGCAAGAAATACGAAAGCTAACAAAGAATTTGGCAGTGTTATCAACTGATATCATGAAAGAGAAGAGAGTCAATTGTGACATTCAGAAGAAGCTTGATTTGATGACCAAGAAATGGAATGGCTTATTTGATAAAGTGAAGTTTCTCAACAAATCCAAAAGATATTCAGAAAGTCCGATTCGACCATCTAATCTTTTCTATGATCATTCAGTGGATAATTCTTCCAAATTTCAATCTGCTGATCTTCCTACATATAAGAAAGTCAACATGCAATGGAGAGTAAAAGGTACAATTCCTGAAAAAGATGTACCAAAATCATCTGTTCCCAACAAGAACACTAACCTGAAAGGTAAATCTTTTGCTAAACCTGATTCATTATACTCTGCAAATCATTTAATCAGGTTAGCACAAAAGAATTTTTGTTGTTCTTATTGTGGTACTAATGATTTTATTAAAAATGATAATGTTCAATATTGGTATGGTACTTATCATTTTCCTTCTTATAGAGCTCCGCTTAACAAGCCAGGACCCAAGACACGTTGGGTACCAAAATCTACTTAATCTGTTTTTTACAGATTTAGAAGCAAAGCGTTGAACTCTTGGAAGAAGATTACTTGTGCCATTAAGGGGGAGTAAAGAGAATTGGTTTCTAAACACATCAGTTTAGAACCCGGATTTCAAAGTTTTTGGTTTCTGAATACATCAGTTCAGGACCCGTGCTTCAACGACAATGGCTTCTGAACAATTCAGTTCAGGACCCGTACTTCAAAGACTAAGACTTCTAAACAAATCAGTTTAGAACTCATATCAGGTGATATTCTTAACTGTCACATCTTTCAATTCAAGGAACAAGTGGTGAAAGGTAACATTGCATTATGTTTTATTTCTACTGCTTTGAATGTTTGAATTTTTACAAATTTAATTCAATGAAGTGAATTTTTTTCAACTTTCATTCAATGAATGAAATGTGTGTCAAGGGTGATTTTACAAGCGTTTTTGTATTATATGAGTTACATCTGTTTCATCTTTCACTTCTGAAATAAATCGAAAGGTCAACAAAACATGAATGAAATTATGCTGAATGCTCAAAATTATGTGATTCTAGATTTATATAGAATATAATGCTAAAAAAAGCCTTTTTGTTAGAATGATGGATGGAAACGAAAATATGGGGAAAGCACTATGTTTTAGAACCAAGTGATTGAGATGCTCTAAGTTTTAAATCTAATCATATAGTTTGAAAGTTTGTGCCTGTGGCCTTTCTGGTTTGTGAGATTAAGTCCTAAGGGGTGCTCGACACCTAGTCCCTAAGACCAACTGGTCTGGGATCGGCTGACCCAAATCCTGCTATAGAACCAGATAGAAAGCCATGTTCTACTGGTACAAATGGGTTTAAGATATATCGATGTGGCCTTTCTGGTTTGGGAAAGTAAGTTCTAAGGGGTGCTCGTCACCTAGCACCTAAGGCCAACTGGTCTGGGATCGCTGACCCAAATCCTGCTATAGAACCAGATAGAAAGCCATGTTTAACGGTGTATCTTATTCTTTATAAACTTTGTGATCAAAAGATGCCAATGAGCACAAAATCAAAAGATGCCAATGTGCACAAAATCAAAAGACGCCAATGTGCACAAAATCAAAAGATGCCAACGAGCACACATCTCTTGAAACTTGGGGAAAATACAAAGTCGCGATAAACCTGTAAATTTGTGAAAATTCTGATTTTGGACAAATAGTGTGAGTAGAGCAGAGTATTCTGATATGTTTTAGAATTGCATATGTTTGTTGCTGATCATATTTCGCATGCTAGCACACCAAATAGATTTAATAAAGGAGTTGAAACTGGACATTTTTAACTTGATATGCAATGATGTCTGGTATTTGAATCCAAACACATGCATTTGATTTCATTTGATTGATAAATATGTTAAATTTCATTAAGTTGAATTTCTTTTGTAAAGTTTTCAAATGATCAAATGTAAGTAGTTATAAAATGCAGTTCAATGAATTTTATTTTCCTTGTATAAAATTTCAAATACTGTATTGTAATGAAATATATGCATACTTTCAGGGGGAGAAAACAAATTGCTCAAGAATTCTTATTTTTGAGGGGGAGCAAGGTTATTCATTAAGGCGGAGATTGTTAGTGAGAATCAGAGACGCGACTGAAATTGAAGAAGGTTTTCGATGATCATGATGCACACTTTCATCGAAAAAGGGGGAGAAATGTTTAGTTTAATTTCATGTCAAAGCTTTCAAGTCAAAGATTCGATTTCATGACAGGGGGAGAAATGTTTAAAGAAGACTTCGTCTCAAGAAAGGAAAGGGGGAGATTTCTTCTTCAAGAGTTTAAGAGAAATCGATTGATCATCTTGTGATCTCTTTTTCTTAAACTTGTGCTATATGGTGAATATCCTTACTAAAGATTGAAGTTCTCAAGTCAAAGAAAGAAAAGGGGGAGAATTCTTCAAGAGTTTAGGAAAAATCGATTGATCATCTTGGTTTCTCAAGAAGATCTTTTTTTCTTAGATTTGCGCTACTTTGTATAAAAATGCCTTGTGTGAAGAAACAAATTCTCCATATCAAAGAAAGAAAATCTCCGTCAGATCACCGTCTGAAGATTTTGTGACGATTTGACTTTGACAAACCTTGATAAAGACCGAAGTTTTGAAAGATTCAAGAAGCCGAAGAATGTTGTTCTCAAATGTTTAAATCTTGAATCCAAGGGGGAGATTGTTAAGGCTAAAATATGTCTTCAAGATTTAATATAGAAAGTCAAAGTCATCGTATAAAGTCAAAGTCTTTATAATTAGAGTTGTCAAAGTAGCTTAATGCCTTGTTAGTCTTAGGTATATAAGCACGTGGCTTGACTAATCTTGTAACACTCTCAACACTTAGAGCATAATTCTCATCTTGTAATATTGAGTGCTTATGAATCAAGATCTACTTTCTCTCTCTACTCTCTCTCTAGAATTTCTCTCTCTAGAATTTCTCTCTAATCTTGATAGATCTTGGATTAACACACATTCGCATAGTACCGTCCTTCTTCTTCATGAAGAGCACAGGTGCTCCCCACGGAGATGTACTCGGTCTAACGAACCCCTTGTCTAATAAATCCTGCAATTGGGTCATCATTTCCTTCATTTCGGATGGCGCCAATCTATACGGTGCGCGGGCAATTGGTGCAGATCCCGGCACTAGATCAATTCTGAACTCGATCTGGCGATCTGGCGGTAAACTTGTCAGATCATCCGGAAATACTTCCGGGAACTCATTTACTACACGCACATCACCCAACCCACGCTTCTCTTTCTTGGCGTCCAACACGTACGCCAAGAACCCTTGACACCCCTTCCTCAAACACTTAGTAGCCCTGATCATCGAGATAAGGCTAGTTCTCCTATCACAGCGATTCCCATAGATCACTACAGAATCCCCATCAGGTAACCGAATCCTGACTAGTTTCTTGTTACAAACGATAGTCGCTTCGTTCGCTGCTAACCAGTCCATTCCCAACACTATGTCGAATTATCCCATTGCCATGGGATATAATTTCATTGACACCAACCTCCCTTCTATATCTATGACACAATCCTCCACCACCTCCTTAACGTATACCCATCTATCATTGGCGGTTTCCACCTCTAGTGCTGTAACACCCCAAAATAGGGGTTAACAAAAACTTCCATAAAACGGAATAGTGGTACACATTACTAAAGTAAAAGTGTTCATAAACATCATTACCAAACCATTATTACAACCATTTAGTTAATACATAACTACCAAAAGACTATTAGCTTGATTGCTCAATACTATAGCAATCCAAGATCCAAAAAGGATGTTGGGAAGTTCTAATGCAAATCTTCAAATTCTTTAACCTTCCAACATCAATCCCGAGCTCACACCCCACACTAAACCTTCTTGAGTCCGGAACCACTAATATCTGTAACACATAAAACACATAGCAAGTGTTAGGCTTTTAAAGCCTAAGTGAGGTTTACACATAGCATAAATAGGCATAGTCATAGCATGTAGGAATAACAATTCGATACATTCACAAATTGGATTCCATGGAGAAGGTCCATATCGCTACCCAGTTACATCATAATCGAAGATACACCTTGATCGATACCCCACGGTATTGTCACAAGGCACTACACAACGGAAAACCCCACGGTATCCGAAGGTATGAACGAGATACGTTTACCCCACGGTATGTATGAATATATCCTCCGATGCATACTAGGTGCTCCTCCAATTAAGTGAATACCAAATATGTTAATCCAAATAAGATTCAAACATATTAAGCACTTTAACTATGGTCTAACCATTTATCATAATCAATACCACACCCATGTAGTTCACATACATCCACATGTGTTAATTCCAATTCCATTTAGATTCAATAATAAACCACCATGTTTACAAATCAAGAATAAATCCATTTTGACCATTAAGCCACCAGTTCATCATTAAGACGCTTATTAAGTCATCATGTCAATTTCACATTTTGATGATATATACACTCAAACCAAACTCTTACATCAACATTTATTATGGCATACAAAGTAATAAACACAATTAAGCCACATTAACTTACTTGAACTCCTCTTATTTCCCTCTTAACCATTAAGAGCATGTTACTCATAATTTCCCATTTGCTAAACCAAAATCAAGATGAGGAATAGTATATAAATGAAATACAAGCAATTAATCACAAGTTACTCACCTCAATTTCTCAATTGAAATAACCCTAACTTGATGATTTGAACTCAATCACCCCAAGAAGAAAGATGAAGATATATTGCCCTAAATCAAATTTAATTGGTGAGATTCATCTAATTGTTGTTTGAATTGAACTAGGATTGAGAGAAGTGGATTTACCTTAGTTTAGATGGAAAATCGCCTAAGAGGTATAGAGCAGAGCAAAATATCAGATTTGAGAGTTCTAATTGAAGAAAGGAATGACTAAGGACTAAGAGGTGGGTTTTAACCCCCTTTCAACACGTCAGGTGCTCGGCGCCAGCGCCCGCGCCAGTGCATCGGCGCCACCATCCGCGCCAACCTCTGTTTGGTCATTTCTCAATTTCCACTAATTTGGTCGTAACTTCTTCGTTAGAACTCCGTTTTTGCTCCGGAAAGAACCGTTGGACTCGTATTCAAATTACCCATCCAACTAATCCATAAAATCTAATATTTAACTTTATCATCTATTTTTCATTAATTTTCTTAAGAATTAAACTTACTGATTTCTATCGAGAATTATCAAATAGCAAGTCAAAGTCACGAAAATTACTTAAGATATCAATCATAATCTAAAAAGTCGAAATATCATGAAATATTAAACTTACTAGTACTTACGAAGATTTTCCGGGTGTTACAATTCTCCCCCACTTGAAATAGATTTCGTCCTCGAAATCTTAGACTAGGAAAACAAATGTGGGTATCGCCGCTTCATATTTTCTTCCGTCTCCCAAGTGATATTAGCTCCACGGTGATGTTTCCATTGAACCTTAACCATATTGATCTCTTTTCGTCGAGTTCTCTTAGTCAAACGCTCCAAAATAGCTTCAGGTTCTTCTATACAATGCTTGTTCTCCACTCTTACTTCCGATAATGGTATCACATTTTCTTCATTACCAAAACACTTACGCAAATAACAAACATGAAAAGTCGGGTGAATTCCGTTCATCTCGGGAGGTAAATCTAACTTGTAAGCTTGCAAACCTACACGTTCCAAAATAGAAAATGGACCAAGGAAACGAGGACTCAACTTTCCCCTTTTTCCAAAACGGATCAGCCCTTTCCACGGAGATACTTTTAACATTACCCGCTCCCCCACTTGGAATTCAATTGGTTTCCTCTTCTTGTTTGCATAACTCACTTGTCGATCTTGGGCCGCTTTCAATCGTTCTCTAATAATCTTGACTTTGTTTGCCGTTTCTTGAACAATTTCCGGGCCAGCGAACTGTTTCTCTCCCGCTTCCAACCAACAAGCCGGAGTTCTACACTTTCTCCCATAGAGTGCTTCAAATGGTGCTGCCTTCAAACTAGAATGGTAACTATTGTTGTAAGCGAACTCTATTAACGGTAAATGTGCGTCCCAATTTCCACCAAATTCGATTACACAAGCCCTCAACATATCTTCTAGAGTCTGAATGGTCCTTTCGCTTTGACCATCTGTCTGCGGGTGATAAGCCGTGCTCAGATTCAGTCTAGTACCAAGTTCTTCTTGCAATGCTTGCCAAAATCGTGACGTGAACCGACTGTCCCGATCAGAAACTATAGATACAGGCACACCATGACGTGAAACCACTTCATCAATGTAAAGTTTTGCTAACGAGTCCATTGATGAGGTTTCTCGCATTGCCAAGAAATGCGCACTTTTCGTCAATCGATCCACAATTACCCAAATCGTATTATTACCTTTCAAAGTTCTAGGTAACTTCGTCACGAAGTCCATTGTGATCTTTTCCCATTTCCACTCGGGTATTTCCAATGGCTGCAATTTACCATAAGGTAATTGATGTTGAGCTTTTACTTGTGAACAAGTTGTGCATTCTCTCACATAATGCGCCACATCCAACTTCATAACCGGCCACCAATAAAGCGGCTTTAGGTCTCTATACATTTTGGTGCTTCCGGGATGAATAGAGTACTTAGATTTATGAACTTCATCCATAAGTAACTTTCTATTCTCACCGATCTTTGGCACCCATATTCGCCCATTGAACAGTTTAACCCCACGGCTATCTTCAGTTAACAACTGTTTCTGCTTCACCATCACTTCATCTTTAAGATTTTCCTCTTTCAATGCTTCGACTTGCGCGAGTTTTATTCGATCAATCAAGCTTGATACAATGTCAATTTTTGCAAAATCTGCTCGTAGACCCTTACCACGCTCTTTCCTGCTTAATGCATCAGCAACGACATTAGCTTTACCGGGATGATAAAGCAGTTCACAGTCGTAATCCTTGAGTAGCTCCAACCACCTTCGTTGCCTCATGTTCAACTCTTTTTGGTCAAAAATGTACTTCAAACTTTTATGATCAGTATATAAAGTACATTTGGTACCATAAAGATAGTGTCGCCACAGCTTTAAGGCAAAAACTACTGCAGCCAATTCTACGTCATGAGTGGGGTAATTCTTTTCATGCACCTTGAGTTGTCTTGAAGCATAGGCTATTACTTTTCCTCTTTGCATTAAGACACAACCCAAACCCAATTTAGATGCATCACTGTACACCACAATATCTTCCGATCCTTCAGGCAAAGATAAAACAGGTGCTTCACACAATTTCTTTTGAAGGACTCGGAAAGCCTCTTCTTGAGCTTCAGACCAAATAAAGTTCACATTCTTTCGAGTCAAAGCTGTCAAAGGAGATGCGATCTTCGAGAAATCTTGGATAAACCTTCGGTAATATCCTGCCAATCCTAAGAAGCTTCGTATTTCACTCGGACTTTTGGGCGGTTCCCATTTCATAACTGCCTCAATCTTCGAAGAATCTACTTTTACTCCATCTTGGGTAACCATATGCCCCAAAAACTGAATCTCTTTCAACCAGAAATCACACTTAGAAAATTTTGCGTAAAGCTTCTCTTTTCTTAATGTCTCCAACACTTCACGGAGATGAAATTCGTGATCCGATTCATTCTTAGAATACACCAAAATATAATCGATAAAAACTATTACCGATTTGTCAAGATAAGGTCGGCACACCCGATTCATCATATCCATGAATACCGCCGGTGCATTTGTCAAACCGAATGGCATTACTAGGAATTCGTAATGACCATAACGAGTTCGAAACGCCGTTTTCGGAATATCGCCTTCTTGCACCCTTACTTGGTGATAACCCGAACGTAAGTCGATCTTCGAAAAGCAAGTCGCTCCTTGCAACTGATCAAATAAGTCATCGATTCGGGGAAGTGGATATTTATTCTTCACAGTCACCTTGTTCAGCTCTCTATAGTCTATACACATACGCATCGAGCCATCTTTCTTCTTAACGAACAAGACTGGTGCTCCCCACGGTGACGAACTTGGTCGCACAAATCCCTTATCCAAAAGTTCTTGCAACTGAGCCATCATCTCTTTTACTTCCAACGGAGCTAAGCGATAAGGTGTTTTAGCAATCGGAGACGCTCCCGGCATTAAGTCTATCCTGAACTCTACTTGACGATCTGGCGGTAAGCCTGGCAATTCCTCAGGAAATACATCAGGAAACTCGCACACTACCTTCACATCCTCCACTTTCTTCTTTTCCATCCTAGCATCAATCACATATGCCAAGAATGCTTTACAACCTTTTTGTACACATTTGCGCGCCTTCAACATAGTCATGAACGCCATTTCTCCCTTCCTCCGATCCCCATATATAACAATAGGGTTTCCGTCAGAAGATGGTATACGAATTAGTTTCTTAGCGCACACAATTTCAGCTTGAAATTCTGCTAACCAATCCATCCCAACTACTATATCAAAATCCCCAATCAGAATTGGCATTAGATTTATCGGAAAGTTTTTCCCTTCTATTTCTAACGGACATCTCCGCAAAACATCCCTTACCACCACACTTCCACCATTCGCTATTTCTACTAATAAGGCTTCTTCTAACTGACTAATAGGCATATTCAACTTTTGAACAAATGATACTGACACAAATGAATAACTTGCACCAGAATCAAATAAAACACGTGCAGGTACGGAGTTTAGAAGAAACGTACCCGACACAACATCCTTTGAACTTCTAGCCTCATCAGTCGACATCTGAAATGCCCTTCCTGTTGCCTTTGGTGGTTCTGACTTGGGCTTTCCCGATCCGTCCGTCTTCAACCTTGGGCAATCCCTCTTCATGTGACCCGGCTCGCGGCATTCAAAACAAATTACTCCTTTTATGGGGCAATCTCGCATTAAGTGCCCAACCTTTCCACATTTGCTACAAGTTAAGGGACCCTGAAATTGACGAGTGTTACACGGACCCGAATGAGATTTCCTGCACCGATTACACCATTTTGCTTCATTACGGCTCCCTCCACCTTTATTTCCCATGAACGGTCTTTGTTGGCGAACATTTCCTGTTGGCCCTTCCCATTTCCTTTTCTCACTCACCAAACCACTTTCTAACTTTCCTTGAACCATATCGTCTTCTATACGTAAGGATTCTTCAATTGCTTCTTGAATGGTTGAAACCTTGGCATTCCTCAAAGCAGTCTTCATACTAGCCGGTAATCCCCTTTGATAAGTCTTTATCTTGGTTTTCTCGTCCGGAGCTAAGTGTTCGACCAAGTTTAGCTTCTCTAAAAACAATCTAGAATATTCCATAATTGACATGTCTTCTTTCTTCAACCCACGGAACTCATCTTCGATCTTATCAAGTGCCCGCTCACTGCAATATTTTTCCAAAATCTTCCTTTTAAAAGCTGCCCAAGTGAACTTGGCCAATAATGCCGGTTCAATTGATGATCGCGTAAGATTCCACCATGTAAGAGCTTCACCCTTAAGGAGATGAGATGCAAATTTAACTTTCTGAGAATCTTCACATTCACTAGCCTCAAAAGACATTTCCACCTCACGAATCCAATTCATACACTTAGTAGGATCCGTAGTTCCTGCAAACTCTGGAGGTCTACATCCCAAAAACGTCTTGTATGTGCATCTCCTTTCCTTTCTTCCTTCCCGAATAGTTGTCTCCGTTTCCGTATTCAAAGTATTTTCCAAATTACCTTGCCCATTCAAAGCATTTTCTGCTATCGTCTCGCGTTGCCGAATGCTGTTATCTCTGTCATCCAACATCTTCATAATTCGTTCTTGTTGTTGAGTCATAGCAGATTCCATAGCTCGGAGCATACTATTCCTCAACCGAGTTTCAAGCGCGTCTTCTTCCACTACTGGGTTCGATGGACCAATGTTAAGTCTCGATACATTTTCTGCTCCTCCGCCTAAATTACGTGGTCTCGGAGAATGCCTAACTGTTGCTTGAATTCCAGGTTGGTCAGCAGTAGATTCAGATGCTGACTGACCATCACGCGGTTGCTGTACTTGACTTCGAGTATTTACCATTTCAGTCTGCCAAGCACACGAGAATGAGGTAAGAATCAGACTAATTTTGAGTACTTATACGCTTGTCAATTACCATAATAATAGAGATCAAGTACACTTACATAACAACACATTCATAATAACATTAGCTAGATGAAATTATGAACATGTAATATACAAGTATTCTTATTACCATCATTATAATTTTCGACAATTGTATTTCCACAATTCCTATCACTCTCCCATCCTATGTTGTCTACCCATTCGACAATATTTCAATCTTATTGTTCTCAGCTTAAGTCTAGGCATACTATAGTTATACCTAGTTCACTTAAACTAGAGCTCTGATACCAACTTGTAACACCCCAAAATAGGGGTTAACAAAAACTTCCATAAAACGGAAGAGTGGTACACATTACTAAAGTAAAAGTGTTCATAAACATCATTACCAAACCATTATTACAACCATTTAGTTAATACATAACTACCAAAAGACTATTAGCTTGATTGCTCAATACTATAGCAATCCAAGATCCAAAAAGGATGTTGGGAAGTTCTAATGCAAATCTTCAAATTCTTTAACCTTCCAACATCAATCCCGAGCTCACACCCCACACTAAACCTTCTTGAGTCCGGAACCACTAATATCTGTAACACATAAAACACATAGCAAGTGTTAGGCTTTTAAAGCCTAAGTGAGGTTTACACATAGCATAAATAGGCATAGTCATAGCATGTAGGAATAACAATTCGATACATTCACAAATTGGATTCCATGGAGAAGGTCCATATCGCTACCCAGTTACATCATAATCGAAGATACACCTTGATCGATACCCCACGGTATTGTCACAAGGCACTACACAACGGAAAACCCCACGGTATCCGAAGGTATGAACGAGATACGTTTACCCCACGGTATGTATGAATATATCCTCCGATGCATACTAGGTGCTCCTCCAATTAAGTGAATACCAAATATGTTAATCCAAATAAGATTCAAACATATTAGGCACTTTAACTATGGTCTAACCATTTATCATAATCAATACCACACCCATGTAGTTCACATACATCCACATGTGTTAATTCCAATTCCATTTAGATTCAATAATAAACCACCATGTTTACAAATCAAGAATAAATCCATTTTGACCATTAAGCCACCAGTTCATCATTAAGACGCTTATTAAGTCATCATGTCAATTTCACATTTTGATGATATATACACTCAAACCAAACTCTTACATCAACATTTATTATGGCATACAAAGTAATAAACACAATTAAGCCACATTAACTTACTTGAACTCCTCTTATTTCCCTCTTAACCATTAAGAGCATGTTACTCATAATTTCCCATTTGCTAAACCAAAATCAAGATGAGGAATAGTATATAAATGAAATACAAGCAATTAATCACAAGTTACTCACCTCAATTTCTCAATTGAAATAACCCTAACTTGATGATTTGAACTCAATCACCCCAAGAAGAAAGATGAAGATATATTGCCCTAAATCAAATTTAATTGGTGAGATTCATCTAATTGTTGTTTGAATTGAACTAGGATTGAGAGAAGTGGATTTACCTTAGTTTAGATGGAAAATCGCCTAAGAGGTATAGAGCAGAGCAAAATATCAGATTTGAGAGTTCTAATTGAAGAAAGGAATGACTAAGGACTAAGAGGTTGGTTTTAACCCCCTTTCAACACGTCAGGTGCTCGGCGCCAGCGCCCGCGCCAGTGCATCGGCGCCACCATCCGCGCCAACCTCTGTTTGGTCATTTCTCAATTTCCACTAATTTGGGCGTAACTTCTTCGTTAGAACTCCGTTTTTGCTCCGGAAAGAACCGTTGGACTCGTATTCAAATTACCCATCCAACTAATCCATAAAATCTAATATTTAACTTTATCATCTATTTTTCATTAATTTTCTTAAGAATTAAACTTACTGATTTCTATCGAGAATTATCAAATAGCAAGTCAAAGTCACGAAAATTACTTAAGATATCAATCATAATCTAAAAAGTCGAAATATCATGAAATATTAAACTTACTAGTACTTACGAGGATTTTCCGGGTGTTACAAGTGCTCTCTCCAAACGCCTAGGCCTCACCCTCAAACATTTCATAAAAGTATGCGATACAAAGGAGCGATTTGCTCCGGAATCAAATAACACCTTGGCACATAGAGAGTTCACTAGAAACGTACCTGCCACCACATCTGGAACTTCCTCAGCCTCTTCCGCAGTCATGCGGAATGCACGTCCCTTCGGACGCACCGGTTCTGCTCCCTTGTCATTTCCTCTTCCACCCTGACATTCACCAAATGGAAATGATCCCCCTTTCTTCAGATGGGGACAATCATTACGCATGTGGCCAGCAGCCCCACATTGGTAACAAGTTTTTCCCACCCCCGGGCAATCCCTTGACAAATGACCGGGCAAGCCGCACCGGTAGCATGAGTTTGAACCTGCCATGCATTCCCCCCGGTGCACCTTGTTACACTTCGAACACTTTTGCCCAGTGATATCCTTGCTAGCACGGTTGCCTGGTCGGAACATTTTCCCTCTTCTTGGGTCATTACCCGGACCATCCCATTTGCGCTTCTCCCCACCCTTCTCAGTCGTTTGCCGGTTCTTTTCTTTCTCAATCAGCTCGGCCGTATTGATGGCCGCCTGAAAAGTAGTAGGGTTTCTAGTCAGAACCAATTCCCGAATACTGCTCTTCAACCCATGGATGAATCGTTCTACCCGACGCTCTTCCGTCGGCACATACAAATCAGCAAAGCGAGACTTCTCAATAAACTTTGTGGTATACTCTCGCACTGTCATACCTCCCTGATCCAACCCCAAGAATTCTTCTTCCAATCTTTTTACTGCCGCGAGCGGGCAGAACTGAGCCTTGAATCTGTCTACAAACGTTTCCCACAACATTCCCTTAGCCTTTGTCGAACCCTTTCCTCCAGTCTCAGCCTCCCACCAGTAAACAGCATCAGATTTCAACATGGACAAAGCAAACATTACTATGTCCCCATCAGCACACTTGCATGTATCGAAGACCAGCTCCATTTCCTTCACCCATTTCATTGCCAAGATAGGGTCATACTCGCCCCTAAAAGTAGGGGGCTTGCATGAGGCAAAGGCCTTGAAATTGCACCCCTTAGCTGCTAACTCATTCATCACTTGAGGGTTTGAATTCAAATGACTCCCAGCACCGGTCACTAGTGGACTGGACAGTTCCATGTTTTCCCGGTTCTCACTTGCTTCTTTGCTTCCCGAAGCCGACTCATTCTGCTTAGTGAGGAGAGCATGTAAAGTCTCTTGAATCTTACCTAATTCAGCAGCTAGGTTCTCTCGAGTGACAAAAGTAGATTCGCGGCCTCGACCCCGTCCCCTTGGCTGAGTTACCCTCCTTGCGGAAGCTGAACTCTCCTGAAGAGTCTTCTTGATGAACAGGGGCTTCCACACTCTTCGTTCTTCTAGTCGCACGAGTCGTTCTCAGGTTCGGGTTTCCTCCATCCCCGGCCACTTGGGTGGCGGTCCTACGGGGTGTTCTTCCCCGACCTCTTCCACGACCCCTACTTCTTCCCCTTCCACGGATAACAGTTGCCCTCGCCGGTTCCACCAGTCCATTCTCTAGTACCTCTTCATCTTGGTTCCTTGGCACAGCAGGTGTCGACCTACTCCTCAAAGTCCTCCCAGCCATTTCACTCAAGCTGAAAGAAAGCAATAATTAACCTTTACTAGATATGACACAACAATGTTTTTCTATATAAGGTAAGTTTAAGCACGCACGTGTACCTGTAAGTTCGTAATTACACTGGCCAGGTGTAATCCCAAACTTACCTTACACGTTTGTCCTTGGCACCTTATTTCCTAGCGCATTTATAGTGATCGTTCCGAGAGGCAATCCTATGTCTCGGTTGTGTTTCTCATCTTACAGTTTAAGTTTAGGCCCTATTGGTCACCTAAATCCCTTAAACTAGGGCTCTGAAACCATTTGTAACGTCCCAAAAACATAATCATGCAATACCATAAAATAAGCATTCGAATTACATAATAATCCTGTCTTTACACCATCCATAAATCGTACTAAACAAAATTTGACAGCGGAAGTCTCTATTCCACAGCCGAGAGCTCTATCTAAGGGTAATAAGCAAAATCAGGAGTCGCTCTAATCTCCAAACCATCTCGCATCATCTCCTAGTTCGTGCTAGAAGAACCTTTAACATGCTTACCTAAAAATGGTTTAGTTTTGAAAGCGAGGGTTAGACCAAAAGGTCTAGTGAATTCCCTCCAAGAACAACATGAACACAATATAAAATTGTTTATAAAAATATCATTGTAAACCTTAACATAACATCAGGCATGGTACTACACTGTATATAGGATCACATAAACATTCCACGATCGGGGCCCAGTGGGCTACCCTCTCGCCCTCTACCGGAGCCTACGCAAACTCCCCTTCTCGGAGCTTACGCAGACCCCCCTTTCTACTCGAAATAGGAGGAAACGAATTCCAACCTACCAGTCTGTCGTAAACATCCAAGGGATCATCAGACCCCGAGGATCTATCTCTGATCCTACAGTGTAGACCGACTCCACATAGCACGTCATTCATTTCATAAAACATGCACTTTTAAAATCTTAATAAATCGTCATTCACAGTTCATCAAGTACAATACATTTTCTCAAGTAAAATAGGTATTTCTTGGAAAATATACGTAACGGTTATAACATTTCATGCTCGTAAATGAAACCATAATCAGTCAAAAATCAATTAACACTTTAAGTCGAAAAAGGGTTTAGGGAACTCACCTGATAACAATTTCCGTCCTAACCTCGAGTCTCGATCCGCCCGTACACCTAATATATAATTTATGAATTAATTAGATGTAACTCGATTGCTGATCCTAACTTTTTCCTTTAATCCGATCTTAACATAATAGTTAACACTATTATATTCATACTATGTCTTCATTAACTAGTTTAGATTTTATAAGAAATAGGCCCTAAACTAATACTAATCCCAACATGACTTACTTAACTTCTCGGCCCAACACTCTATCGGCCCAAGGTCAAATTACCTTAGCTTCGGCCCAAACAGCCTATCGGCCCAACACCCTATTGCGGGACTCAGCTCAAGTCCCGGTGTATGCACTTACGGGATTCAGAAGAGTTGCGGGAGTCGAGTACCGGTGTGCCGATTGTGGGACTTAAACCCCCGGTATCCTCTAGTCCCGGTAAACAACTCCCGGTACCCTCTAGTCCCGGTAAACAACTCCCGGTACCCTCTAGTCCAGGTACTTCGGTCTTGCGAAACAGGGACGAGCTTCACCCAGTTCTATGATCGATTCTTTTCTAAACCAACAGATTAACGAGGTTTTAAAATCCCCACGTCCATACTCACCTGTTTCATGTTACTCGTTACATTCTAAAACCCTAATTGATTACACTTTATTTGCTTAGAAGTCAGATTGAGAGATTAAAATCTTCCAGGGTGTTCTCCTATAACCCAACAACTAAGACAGAGGATTTCAATGGAAGAGATGAACTGCTAAATGACATTTATACAAAAGAAAAGCTTAGGAGGGATTATTGGTTACCAAGATTTGAGTTTCTTCAAGTAAATCGATGCTCCAACTTTTCTCCTCCTCTTAGCCTTTCTCTCCTCAGCCGCCAACAAACGTTTCAGCAGGAACAATGTGTTGGTCCCGAAGGCCTATACAAGTTTGTAGAAGGGGGGGGGGGGGGGGTTGAATACAAACACACAGATTTTACTTTTCTAAATTGTTTATTGATAAATCATTAACAATTTACAGCTTGTTGCGGAAACAAGATTAAGGATAAACCTAAATCTAAACAAGTTGGAACACTAAGGTTTCTTGCACTAAGAGAGATAAGGAAATTACTAATAATAACCTATCTGAGATAAGAGATTTGAACTTGTCCAGAGTTAGCAAGTTACTTCAAAAGAAGTGAGTTCATCTCTTTATATACTGCATGCATTTAATGCAAGTCAGTATATACTTTACACGTGTCATCAGCTGGTTGGTTGCATGTCATTGACTTTTGTTGACAACCTTAGTAGCCGTAAGGATGAACAGTGTAGTATCAGAGTGGTTGTACGATTTCAGATTTTCGGAGGTTCTTTTCTGACATTTCGTACGGAGGCGTGCAAGGGTGGTTAAGACAAAAGTACTTTATACGGAGGACTTCATGATCAGCTTTCGTTGATTCAGCGATTATCATTTACTATTCAGCAGATGATAAAGTTCAGCGATAGCTGAAGTCTTGTACTTGATACTTCACGTTGAGTGGACAAATCTGAGTCTTCGCTGATCCGCATCAGTTCATTAGGAGACTTGTCGCTGATTCTTGAGCTTGATCTTCGACTTCAGCGTAGAACCTTTGTTGACGTGAAACTTGTCTTCAGGGATCATAAGTAAACAACTAACTTATCAGCGATCATCATAATGACTGAACAGACTCAGCGTTAATGATGAACAGTTTCGCTGAATGTTTAATCTAAACAACAAGAGTTCCTATCAGCGGTACTGGAAGATCTTAGTACTTATCAGCGATAGTGAAACTCTGATACATATTGTTTACTTACAATTTTCACTAAGTATAAGAAAGGGTCATTATCAAATCACTGAGGGTTTGGATCAACAATCTCCCCCTATTTGATTATGACATAGCAACAAAGAAAATTGCTATTTAATGAAAACATAAGGATAAAAAGAACTCATAAAATATTTGTCCCTTTTACTGTTTCCTGGGATATTTTCAGTACTGATGGAGTAAAGTACATTCGCTGAAATCTTTCTTTAAAACTTTGAATCAGGTTACAAAGAGAAATGGAAAGATTACAAGTACGAGCGAAATAAATTAAAAGTACAAAAGGATAACTGATAAAATAGATGAAAGAGGCGATTTTATCAGCTTACAGAGGTTCTTCCTTAATGAGAAGTTCATCAAGGGTCTTTTCAGTGGGGATCATCCAGTCAGGAACCGTTACACCTCGTTTTCTTTTGTTCAGCGCTTCTTCAAAGATCAAGGGTTTTAGGTGTCGTGCCTGAATGTCTTTTCTGAAGTCACACCAGTAGATGAGATCTCTGAGCTGTTCGATTGGAGTGATTGGAAGCTCAGCGATCCGTTGAAAACATTTACGTCTGTCGTAGTCGAGAAAGAATATTCCATAAGGATTACTGCTGACTTTACCAGGGACGAAAAGTTCACATGGTGGCAAAGAAATGTCAAGGGCAGATAGATCAGGGTCAGGACCAAGCACTTCAGCGCGAGAGAAACCAATTCCAGTTTCATTTCGTATGACAGGACCTGAGTTTGAATCTTGACGTTTCTTCTTTGGAGAGGCCCTTTTTCTTTTCAGCTTAAGATCAGGAAGAGGAGGAATGTCCACACAAGAAGATATCAAGTCGATCTGTCTGTTTATCAGCTTTTCGAAATGATCCTTGTACTTAGATTGTGACGATTGGATAGCTAACCTCATCTCCAGCCATTCAGAGAGACCATACCTTTTTACAGTGTAAGCGCGAAAGGTTTCAGTTTGGCCATCTTCTCTGAAAAGTTTGATGTCAACAATAGGTACTCCGATAGAGTTTCTTCCAGAGATGAATACCTTGTTGATCTTCGCTGGACGATATCTGAAGTGTATTTTCTCTTTACACCAGATCAGGGTGGTCTGAGTAACTTCAGTTTTCTTTTCCACGATCTTCTGGTCTTCTTCCCAAAGCTTTCGTTGGATTTGAATGGGAACACGTTTCAGCTTGGGGTCTTTGACAGATTCTTGAGTAAGCTTGATGGCGTATTCTCTGTCTTTTTCTTCAGCTTCCATTCTTTTAGCGATTAGGCGTTCAGCTCTGAGGTGTTCCTTGTATTCAGCTTTTGAGATTTTGAACTTTGGAGGAACTGAAGGAAGTTGATCACGCCTTAGAATGATTCGCTGATCCTCGAATCGCTTTATTATTTCCTCTCTTTTCTTTTGTTCCTCTTCACTTAGCTTTTGAGGAGCTAAGGAAGGTCTGCATTTGTGAGAGAGAGTCTGTTCTTCAGGTTCATCAGTCTCAGAGATCAAATCCAAGACTGGGATTATTTCGTCAGCGGCAGCTGGTATTTTTGGTGAAGTCACAGTTGTGGAGCCTTCAGCGATATCCTCAAACAGGGGAGAGGACTAGCTGAAACACAGCGATCTTACAAGTAAGAACTTGGGTAGAAACAGATAGAGAGAATTGGTTTAAGTGTATAGGCTTGGGTAGAGGAACTGATAGTGTATGATAGAGGAGGGATGGAGTAAGAGATGTTTAGTGTACCTGACAAACCGGCTTTTCAAGCAAGATCGTCAGATTGTCATCTTCAGCGACGCTTTTGCCTTTGCCTTTCTCAGCTCCAGAGGCTGAGGGCTTTGTCTTTGTCCGTTCCCCTGAAGGTTCATTTATCGAGATTCCCTTAAGAGCTTTAATCTTTGGAGCAGGTTTGACGATAAAGAAGTCATCGTCATCTTCATCATCATCATCATCATCATTCTTTGGAGAAGAAGATGGTTCATTATCAGGGATGTCGACGGCTTCATCATCTTCTGCTTCGGATTCTTCAGCGTCTTCTTCGAGTTGCTCCCCCTCAGATACAGAGGCGAGCTTCTCGGTTCCCTCAGGGTTTTCATCTCCCTGAGGTCCAGCGGCTGCTTCCGCTTCAATAGTCTTCTCACCCTCTTCAGCGAAGGTGAGGTCTTCGTTCTTCTCTCCCCTGATAGATTCATCATGGGAAAGGTCTTTTGCGCTCGGGTTTTCAGCGCTCGGGTTTTCAGCGCTTTTCTCCCCCTCTTTTTCATGATGACTGGGGGAGGAATGGGTAGATTCAGTAGCATGGGTAGGTTCTCTGTCTTCTTGGCCAGAGAGACCTACGCGAACTTCAATTTTAGCTAATCTGTCTTCAAGGCCAGAAATAACAGGATTGATCTTCTTCAGCTCTGTGCGATCCGCCGCTGTGAAGTTTTCAGTTTCAGGGACGGGTGCAGGAGCAGGATCAGGAGTATTGGCTTTGTTCAGCAGCTGCTCGACCATTGTCTTTATCGAACTAACATCGGTCTTTACAGAGCCTAAGTTAGTTGTCAGAGTTTGGACATTTGTCTTCACATCAGACATATCTCCCTCGAGTGTCCCAACAGATGTCTTCAGCGTTGTTAGTTCGCCGGACATGGAGGAAACTGAGTTTTTGAGTGAGGTGTAGTCTGTGTATATATCAGCGAGCACCTTAGCGAAATCGCTGAGAGTCTTATCAACTTGCTTCAAGTCATCTGTGGAAGCCTTCTTCTCCACCACCGTTGTCAGCTTTATCAAATTTTCTCCAGCGGTGGTTACAGCTGTAGAGTTGTTGGAGAGTGTGGTGGTGAGATCTGTCAGCTTTGTTTCCACGGACTTCAGAGAAGCGTTGATGTCTCCCAAATTAGGACCTGTAACACATAAGTACTTGTGAACAAAGGAAAGCTCAGAAGTTTCAGGTTTAGTTACAGTGTATATGGGTTGATTTGTACCTGCAGGAGGATTGATGAACTCGTCAAAGTTGCGGATTCCTGAAAAATGTTCCATATCTTCCTCAAAAGTTCGGTGAGGAATGGTGATCTCTGCAGGTCATGTCTTCATCATTCTTTGAGAAGCGTCAGCGAAGGCTTCTGGAATGATGGCATCTCCAGTATTCTTTGGAGGAGAGTCCAAGTGAGTAGAGGGAGAAGCGAAGGATAAGAATTGGGTTCGGGTACTGAGTTCAGCGTTGGATTCGCTGAAAAACACTTCATCAGTCTTTGGAGAGACTGAAGGAGGTTGGGTAGGTTCCAAGTTTCTAACCTCAGCGTTTAGAGACGCTGAAGCCGGGATTGAAGGGATGGTTTGAATGGGTGTGGCAGAGCGTACCACAGAACTTTCCTTCAGCTCTGCAGAAAGAGCTGAGGAGTCTTCAGCAAGAGATTGCTGGGGCTGCTCCTTGGTTTTCTTGATCCTTTTGGAACCAAGTTGGATTGAAGAGTGTTTCTTTTTCTTAGAAGGAGAGGATTGTGTGGCCGGGGTATCAGCGATGGGTATAGTCGCTGAAGGAGCCACAGAAGTCGAAGAAGTAGGGTTGAGAAGAGTGAGAAGGGTAGAAAGACGTACCTCATTTTCGACAGGTTTGAAGTCGAGCACCTTAGAGCCAACCTGAGAGAATTTCAGGTCACCCTCTTTCGGGTAGCTGTCCTTCAGGCCATATTGAAAGATGGCGCTGATGAATCTTGGGTATGGAACCCATGCAGGTCTGTCAGCGGCATAGTCTACTCTTTGCAGCAAGTCATCATAAATGAGAGATGCCCAATCAATGTGTAGACCTTTTAGCAGAGCGTATCCCATTGCTTGCTGAGGTTGAGCGGCTTGATCAGAGGAGCCGGTCTTGGCAGTCATGCAGCTGATAAGGTGAGCGAAGATGAAGTTCATCTCGCTGGGCATTTTTGATTTCTTCAGCAGGGTCAGCTTCTTCTCAGGCTTCTTGTCTCTGCCAATTTCCCATACATAGCCCATTGCATCAAAAAATGCAATAAGAGCTTCTTTGTCAGCGTGCTTTTTGTGGTCAGGGAATGGAACAAAAGGCTTTTCTTTTGTAGCGATGGGAAAGTTTAGAGCTTTGCGAATGATGGTTGGTGTGATCTTTATTGTGCCATATTCAGTATCGCAGAGGATACAATCAATTGTTTTGGAGGGATTTTTGGCGGATGGTAGCTGAGAGTGTCTGGCAGAGTACCAGAACTGGGATAGCAATAGCTGACTAGCAGGAGGTGTAATTGTCAGGGCTGTTGAAATGCAGCTATTCTTAAGGAAATTTACAGCATCATCCAGATGTGTAACTTGCTTTCGAGGAGGAAACTCGAAAAGCGCAGAGAGGTTGTTTATCTTGGTCCAGTCAAGTTGATCCATAGAAAACTTAACCTGTGGAGCCATGATGATATCCACTTCTTCAGAGTCAGTGGAGAAGTTCTCAGCGGTGGCATGAGTCTTGGAAGTTGCCATTTCTCTGTATTATCAGTTCAACCAAAGATGTTAACAAATAAGAATTATCTTAATGTGGAAAGAAATTTCCATTTAAGATGTTTCGAATTTTATCCATTTCATTCAGACAAAAATGTCTTAATGAAGATTAGGGTTTTTCTTGATTTTTGACAGAAATGTAAAACCCATTGAATCTTGTTATCCAGTTTTCTATGAAGAAATTAGATTCTGGAAACGAATGAAGAACAAGTTTAAGATTTTTGCATTTAAACTTGAAGAACAACCATGAAATGGTTGTGTTCATAAAACCATGAAAGAAATGATTTCATTTTACAAAGTTCTTTTGTTTGATCTTGTTAAAACAATGAGACGATCGGAAACAAGTTATACGCATTTGGTAATAAATAAGAACATATTAACCTTGATGTTTGATAAAGAAGATGATGAACAGTTCTTGAGGTTTTTGAGAGCACAAATGCAACAGAGGATTCTTTCTTGCGGAGGAAGATTTGATCACGTAAAAAACAAATATAAACCAAGAGTTTGTTTATATAGAGATTTTAGAAAGAGAAAATCTTTGAGCGGGAAAAGATTTTCATCATGACACGGACACGTGTTTGCATTTGATTGGCGAAAGAACGTAACGTGCAAACGTGTGTCAGAAAGAAGAACGTGCCGGGGTTTATCCGTTGCAATGACGTCACAACTGTCCTTTCATATTCTTGGTTGTCTCTGAGGTTTTGAAAAACTCAGGGACTCTTTGAAAACATGAAGCACTGAATAGAAATATCAGTGAAAGTTTTAAGAAATTTCAAAAAGTCGCTGTTAAGGAAGAGATATTCAGCGATGCAATTTATTTTGAAATCTTGCATTTACATGCGATATGTCAGAGAGAGAAAACATACCTTGATATCAGCGAATCAAGTTTATTCAGAGAGAAGATGATGAAATGGATTATATAAGTTGATTTTATCCTATCGCTGATCAATGTGAATCGCTGAGGATTTTATCCTTCAAAGTTCAGCATTCCAAGCTCGCTGATGAGAAAGTTGAATCTTGTCTCATCAAGAGGTTTGGTAAACAGATCAGCTAAATGATAATCAGTTGGAATAAAATGAAGTTCTATATCACCATTCATCACATGATCTCTGATAAAATGATATCTGATTTCGATGTGTTTTGTCTTTGAGTGTAGCACTGGGTTGTTGGCTATAACGATGGCACTTGTGTTATCGCAATAGATTGGAATTTTGGAGAGCTGAAGATCATAGTCTAGTAGCTGATTTCTCATCCACAAGACCTGAGAGCAGCAGCTTCCAGCGGCTACATATTCAGCTTCAGCTGTGGAAGTGGACACTGAGTTTTGCTTCTTACTTGTCCAACTTACCAGCTTTCCACCCAGGAGCTGACATCCTCTTGTGGTGCTTTTCCTATCCATTTTGCAACCTGCAAAATCACTATCTGAATATGCAGTTAGATCGAATCCTGAGTCTTTGGGATACCAAAGACCTAGATTCGATGTACCCTTAAGATATCGAAAGATTCGCTTTACAGCTTTCATATGGGATATCTTAGGTTCAGCTTGATATCGTGCGCATAAGCATGTTGCAAACATAATATCGGGTCGGCTAGCTGTAAGGTACAATAGTGAGCCGATCATCCCACGGTACAACATAACATTGACAGGAACACCCTTTGTGTCCTTATCAAGTGTCAGCGGTGGTGCCATAGGGGTTTTCATAGCTGAACTTTCAGTTAAGTCGAATTTCTTCAGCATATCTTTAACATATTTTCCCTGATTTATAAAAGTTCCTTTTTCAGTTTGCTTAATCTGAAGACCAAGGAAATATGTTAGTTCACCCATCATGCTCATTTTATACTCATCTTTCATTCTATCAGCGAAACGAGTACAAAGCTCAGGGTTAGTAGAACCAAATATAATGTCATCAACATATATTTGAACTAGAATGATATGACCTTTCACTTTTCTAAAAAGTAGAGTTTTGTCAATCTTACCTCGCTCAAAATTTTCAATATGGAGATAAGTGGAAAGAGTGTCATACCATGCACGTGGAGCTTGCTTCAAGCCATAAAGTGCCTTATCCAGTTTATAAACATAATCTGGATGCTTAGGATCTGAGAATCCTGGAGGTTGTTCCACATAGACTTCTTCATTCAGCTTTCCATTTAGAAACGCTGACTTAACATCCATCTGATGTACTTTGAAGTTTTTGTGTACAGCATATGGTAAGAATAGACGAATAGATTCAAGTCTTGCTACAGGAGCAAATGTTTCGTCATAATCTATGCCTTCCTCTTGTCTGTATCCCTGAGCAACAAGACGAGCTTTGTTGCGGGTTACAGTACCATGTTCGTCCAACTTGTTTCGATAGACCCATTTAGTGCCTATCACAGTTTTGTCAGTTGGTCTTCGAACAAGTTTCCAAACTTTGTTTCTTTCAAATTCAGTCAGCTCTTCTTGCATGGCGCTGACCCAGTTTGGATCTTTGAGGGCATCATCTACCTTCTTTTGTTCAGTTAGTGAAATAAAATTTACAAATAGACAAATATTACCTGCACTTCGTCGAGTCTGAATCCCAGCGTTTGGATCACCAAGAATTTGATCAATTGGGTGATTTATGGTCCATCGCTGAGCCGGAGCGTGAGATGCTGACTCAACTTGATCTTGTGAAGATGAAGCTTCAGCGACGTCGGGAGTATCAGCCAAGAGAGGAATGGATGCAGTTGTCATTATATTCACTGATTGCTGAGAGGTAGATGGAATGTCTGAGACAGTTGGATCAACTGCAGGTATAGTGTTTATAGGAACAGCTGAGACCCATGATGTTTCAGCTTCACTATTCTGCATGTTTGGAATGATAGTGGTACTATCATCTTCTACTGGATGAGCATGAGGAGTGGGAATATCTTCTGAATCACCAAGATGAGAAAACATCCATTGATTCAGTTCTTCTGTATCAGCGTTCGGTTTAGAGTTCGCTGAACGGGATTCGTCAAACGTGACGTGAATAGTTTCTTCTACAGTTTGTCTTCTTCGATTGAAGACTCTGAAGGCTTTGGAAACTGAGGAGTATCCAAGAAAAATTCCATCATAAGCCTTAGGATCAAACTTTCCAAGAGCATCTCTATTGTTCAGTATAAAACACTGACAACCAAAGATGTGAAGAAAGCTGATTGAGGGCTTTCTCCCATGAAAAAGTTCATAGGCTGTTTTATTGAATCTTTTGACTATCAGCGACCTGTTTTGCGTAAAACAAGCAGTGTTGACAGCTTCTGCCCAAAACTGAGTAGGCAGGTGAGAATCGCTGAGCGTTGAACGTGCAACTTCAATAATTGTTCTATTTCTTCTTTCAGCGACTCCATTTTGTTGCGGTGTTCTCAATGACGAAAGGTTGTGAGAAATACCCTTACTCTCAAAGAAGGAATCAAGAGAACTGTTTTTGAATTCAGTCCCATGATCACTCCTTATTGAGCGAACGGTCAGATTGTTCAGGGTTTCCATCTTCCGAACAAAGGTGATGAGTTCTTCAGGGGTGTCACTCTTAGAACGGAGAAATATTACCCAAGTGAAGCGAGAGAATTCATCAACTATGACCAGCGTATATTTCTTTCCAGCGATGGATTGTTTGTTAACAGGGACAAACAAATCCATATGGAGTAGTTGTAGAGGAGATGACACTGAAGAAACTTGCTTTGATTTAAAGCTTGCTTTGGTCTGCTTCCCTTTTTCACACGCTGAACATAAGGACTCTTTGGCGTATGAATGCCGAGGTAGACCAGTGACTAACTCTTTTGACGAAAGAGTGTTCAGTGTCTTGAAATTTAGATGAGAGAGCCTCTTATGCCATAGCCAGTTGACATCAGATGAGGCCTTTGAGAAGAAACAGGAGTTCTCAGTGGTTGTTGAGTCCATGTTTATTACATAAACATTTTCCAAACGATAACCGCTGAGAGCTATCTTCTCCTTTTTGTCAGAGACAAAGCAGGATTTCTTAGTAAAAATTACTTTGTTATCCATTTCGCAAAGCTGACTGATGCTTAGAAGATTATGCTTCAGCCCTTCAACATATGCGACTCTTCTGAAGGAGGTTGTACCATTTGAAAGTACACCATACCCTCGGGTATGTCCTTTTCCATTTCCACCGAAAGTCACAGAGGGACCTTTCTCTTCCTTGTATTCAGCGAGCAGGCTTTTCTTACCAGTCATGTGTCTAGAGCATCCGCTATCGAGATACCAGATACCCTTCTTAACCTGCAATACAAAGGAAGATTAGTTTTTCTTAGGTACCCACTTAACCATGTATACACGTTTGTCAGTGGAAGTAGTTGGAATGGAAGGTTCAGCAGTCTTCGCAGCATTTGAAGATTCAGCTTTGTCTTTCTTCACTTTAGTTAATTTCTTAACCTCAGTGGTAGAATTCACCTTGACCTGATTTGCACCAGGGTTGGTCTTCTTTGCCTTGGGGGCAATCTTCACCTTAGCTATCTTTTCAGCTTTGGTGGTTGTGGGCACTTACTAGCAATATGATCAGTGAGTCCACAGTGATAACATTTCCTATAGCTAAAAGTAGTTCTAGGACCATTTGAATGTTGAGCTTTTAATTTTGAATTGGAAGTGCCAGCACCAAGTAAACTATTGGCTTTAGAAATGGGACGAACATTCAGTTCTTTAGATTTCTTACCAAGGACATCCACTCTGAGTCTAGGAGTAGATCGCTGAATAGATCCAGAGATCAGCTTCCTTGATCCAGAGGGATGTGTCACTGAAGCTTTAGAAGCATTCAACTTTGGTACTAAAGTACCCTTCTGAGGATTTTGATAAATAACAATTCCTTTACCTTTGTCTTTAGAGACAGAGGTAGATTTTGAATAAATCATTTTCTCCTTGCCTTTTGAGGAGGTAGGAGTTTCCTCAGGGATTGGTGTAATGGACGAGGAGCACTGAGAAGATGAAGTATCAGCGACTGAGGATACGAACGTTCCAAATTTAAGCATTGAACGCTCAGTGGTTGGTTTTGAAGTTTCATATTTGTAACCCAAACCACGTTTATCACTCAGTGGAATTTTAGACTTTATTATCTCAGTGATCTTTGTTGAGGAATTACACCATCCTTCAACAGTAGCTTTTTCAGCTTTTAATGCAGCGATAGCTTCTGCTCGTTCGATTTTGACTAGCTGATTTAAATATACTTGATCTTTAAAATCTTCTTCAATTTTAGAAAGCTTTTCTATTTGAAGATGACAGTTTTTAAGCTTTTCAGCGAGATCAAGGTTTTGGTTTTCAACCACAGTTTTTCCGTTCATGGCTTCGTATAAACTTCTAGTCAAGAGATCGATCTTACGGAGACTATCAGCTTCATCAATATTTGCAATATTGGTAAAGAAAGAAGGTGATACCTGAATAGCAGAGGTTGAAGTGGAGGGAATGTCTGAACTTTCTTCCTCTTCTTCAATCTTGGCCATGAGACATTGATTTGCTTCATCATCTTCAGAATCAGATGATGATGCTTCTTCATCAGAAGCAGCCCAATCATAGTCAGCCATCAGGCATTTGCCTTTCTTCTTAAAGCTTTTCAGCTTCGCATATTTTTCTTTCAGCTTTGAGTATTTGTCATCTTTATTCCTTGGAACAAAGGATTTCTTTGTAAAAGCTGAGGGTCTAGAAACTTTCTTAGACCTGCACTCGTTAGCAAAATGTCCTATCTTTTCGCAGTTAAAACAAGTAGCAGTAGCATTATCAACAAAAACTGATGATTTAGGCTTGTCAGTTATGGAAAGAGGTTTGTTCTTTCTAAACATTTTCTTCTTGGCAAATCTCCTGAACTTTTTAGTTAGGAGAGCCAAGGATTCATCATCATCTGAAGAAACAAAATCTGATGACCTTTCAGAGTTACTCTCTAACTCAGTGATAGTGACCGAGGGTCGCTGAGTAGAAAGTTCCTCTGAGATTAAAGCAACAGGGGTGCTTTTGGAATCTTTAACAAGATTCTTCTTAAGATGGCTCGATTGCTCATGATTCAGCAACGTGCCATATAAGGTAGCAAGGGTCATTGATCTTAGATCCTTTGACAGCTTGAGACACATGGAATAATTGTCCCAGCTTTCAGGTAAACATTCTAGAAACTTTGTCAGCACTTCAAAGTTAGAATATTCCTTACCAACAGTTTTCAGATCTATAATTAAACAATTAAAACGTTGGTGAACTTCAGAGAGAGTTTCATTCTTACCAGAAATGAAGCTTTCGTATTGTCTTACCAGGTTGATCTTTCTTGAGTCCTGGACTTCAGACGTTCCTTCATACTGAACACATATTGTGTCCCACATGGCTTTTGATGTTTTCAGATTCATGACGGAATGGTAGACTTCGTCAGGAAGAACCATGGATAGTATGGATCTGGCTTTTGTATCTATAGCCACTTTCTTCTTATCTTCGTCAGTCCATTGATGGATTTCTTTAGGTACCAGCCTTTCTGGAATAGCAGGTCTATTCTCAGCGCCTGGAACTGCAGCATCAATTCTTACAGGGATGAATGGACCATTCTCAAGATAGTAAGGCATAGTAGGGTCTACACCTTCTAAGAAGAGTGTCATGCTATTTTTCCATAAGTTGAAGTTATCTCTGGAAAATCTAGGGGGTTTTGCAAGAGAACCATTGTCTATATAATTTGTGTTTGTATTGGTGGCCATTTTCAGATAATAGCAAGGAAGAGAAATATCTTAGATTAGATCTTGTTTATGAGATTAAACAAATCTGCTCTGATACCACTTGTTGGTCCCGAAGGCCTATACAAGTTTGTAGAAGGGGGGGGGGTTGAATACAAACACACAGATTTTACTTTTCTAAATTGTTTATTGATAAATCATTAACAATTTACAGCTTGTTGCGGAAACAAGATTAAGGATAAACCTAAATCTAAACAAGTTGGAACACTAAGGTTTCTTGCACTAAGAGAGATAAGGAAATTACTAATAATAACCTATCTGAGATAAGAGATTTGAACTTGTCCAGAGTTAGCAAGTTACTTCAAAAGAAGTGAGTTCATCTCTTTATATACTGCATGCATTTAATGCAAGTCAGTATATACTTTACACGTGTCATCAGCTGGTTGGTTGCATGTCATTGACTTTTGTTGACAACCTTAGTAGCCGTAAGGATGAACAGTGTAGTATCAGAGTGGTTGTACGATTTCAGATTTTCGGAGGTTCTTTTCTGACATTTCGTACGGAGGCGTGCAAGGGTGGTTAAGACAAAAGTACTTTGTACGGAGGACTTCATGATCAGCTTTCGTTGATTCAGCGATTATCATTTACTATTCAGCAGATGATAAAGTTCAGCGATAGCTGAAGTATTGTACTTGATACTTCACGTTGAGTGGACAAATCTGAGTCTTCGCTGATCCGCATCAGTTCATTAGGAGACTTGTCGCTGGTTCTTGAGCTTGATCTTCGACTTCAGCGTAGAACCTTTGTTGACGTGAAACTTGTCTTCAGGGATCATAAGTAAACAACTAACTTATCAGCGATCATCATAATGACTGAACAGACTCAGCGTTAATGATGAACAGTTTCGCTGAATGTTTAATCTAAACAACAAGAGTTCCTATCAGCGGTACTGGAAGATCTTAGTACTTATCAGCGATAGTGAAACTCGGATACATATTGTTTACTTACAATTTTCACTAAGTATAAGAAAGGGTCATTATCAAATCACTGAGGGTTTGGATCAACACAATGATTCAATAATCAACCCTAGGGATTTGGGCCTCCTTCTTATATAATTCAAGAATTGCAAACACGTCCTTTAACAAAACTTTCAATTCTTACATTTTGGCCCCTAACTTAACACTTCTAAGAACTAGGGTTGTTACATTCCTAATTAGAATTCGATTTAAAATTTCCAACCTTTGCGGATAATGTTGGGAGCTCATGATGGTTGTCGATAAGTTTCCCATTTCGCCATAAGCTCAGTTTAGCTCGAGGTAAAAGTAGGTCGGGGTCCGTGCACTTGCATCGTTAGTCATTTCCGATCCTTTCTATGACTTCAAACCCATTCCTCCATCAACAACTACTCATCGCCCTTTGTGATTTCTGATACCAAATGTATATAAACTTCAATTGCATTCAAATTCAATAAATAAATTTGTAAAAGGAAACTGAAGGCAGATTAGTCAAGAAATCTTCATTAGTCAAGATCGGCAATTTTATGAACTTTTGGCAACAAATCAAACCACAAACATAAAGAATATAAGAATGAAAAACCAAGATAGACACGTTAGAAAACTGGAAAAGGCAGAAACTAAATCAAATATTAAAAGAAAAAAATATAGATCAAGAATTGAGACAGGTATGGATTTTGACAACAATGTACAACTAAGTCAGGCTTGCAATACATTTTTTGTAAACTAAAGCAATTAAAACCTACTTTAGAACAAACTTACCACATAAAAAGCAGAAACCTGTGTGAAATCTTTTGTATATTACTCCAAAACGGCTTCTAGATGTCAACAACAACAACACATGGTCCAACGTCGCCAGTCCTTGATCCTTGACAGGGTTACAACATCCCGCCGGCAAGTCCGTTGCCACCTGTCGACGCCAATGAAGGTGATCCTCTGAATGCCTGATCGCAGATGATGCCATGAAGAAACAAATCCCTAAATTTCTCCAACACATAGCCCAATTTTGGTAGAAGAAGAAGACAGAAATAGCTGGCTGTTCTCAAGAACGATCAAAATCACAACCAAAAACCTTTTGTTTTTTCTTGGGTGTTTTGGCTCTATTTACTTGTACAATAAATCCTTGTTCCCAAATTAAAAAGAAGCTATGGAAAAAGGGTACCTTAGAAGCGTTCAAAGAGATTCTATTCCACCGAGAAGCTGCTGACTCTGGTTTTTGGAAACTGAAGAACGAAACTGTGCTGTGATTCAATCGGGCGAAATCAATCACTTGCCACCATCAAAATAGTCAACGATAATTCGTCATTCAAACTTTGGCAGTGAAATCAACAAATTGCTCACCAAGTGTTCGACCAAAACAAAAGACTATGTAGATCACAGACAGATGATGAATAATTGCATATCGACACGTCAAAATCATATCATCAAATTACTGTAAAAAACATGTGAATAATAATAATAATAAACATGTCTACCAGAGCTCCTCAGCAACAACGGCGGAATCTGCCAAGAGACGACGAGTGCGATAACCTCTATAAACCTTCTGAAGCTTCATGGCGGCGTCGGAGTGAGAGGTAGGGCTCTGACATTCAACATGAATACCGGCGTTAATGGAGGAAAATAAGGTGGCTCCCATTTGGGAATCAAGGTTCAATGAAGATTGTTTGATATCGGGGGAGAGGAGTATAAAGAATAGAGTGGTTGTTTTGGGTTTATATCGAAGGATGTAGAGGTAGGGGCTGGTGTCGACCTCCATTAGACCATCTCTGGTGGTGATCCAATCCAATCCAATCTCAATTAAAAAATTCATTTCTCTCTCTTCCACCTACCTAATTTCAATCTCAATCCAATCTTACATTTTTTACACTTTATTAGCAATCCAATCCAATCTCAAATATTTTTAAAAATATATACATATTTAATATATTATCATATATATAATATATTTATTATTATTATTGAATATAAAAAATAGATAAAAAAATATGTGAAGTTTGGTCTCTATTTGTAAGAAATTGAAAATATGAATTTTGGTATATTTTTTAATTTTAATTTTTTTTTGTTAAACTTATAAAATGGTTTAATTAAAAAAACCTAAACTAAACCAATGATATGTTGGCACTTGTAAAATGGTTTCATTAAAAAAAAGCAATCTCAATCCAAGATTGGATTGCAATACTGATCGAGCCCCTTTATTTCCTTTTTCTTTTCTTTTATTAACTTTTTTTGTCTTTTACTTGATTTTGGTTTGGATTGGATTGCGAGAGATCACCAGTAAAGGTAGTCTTAAAGAAATGGCAGTGGGGTTTTAGCACGGAAGATCAACCTTGCAAAACCCCTTCTTTTGTGTGCAGACTCTTGTTGTGAGAGAACCAACAAAGGAATTTATTTATAGTTGCGTGGATCGTGGGGGAGTTGCTGCTAACAGGGGAGAAGAAGGAACTCCATGAACGTGGGGAGTTAGAACTCCGAACGTGGAGGACGGTTTTGAGAGAAATCATGGGTGAGGGTTGGGGTTCGTGTGAGAAATCCAGGGCGTGTGGAGGAGAGGGGGGAGTTGAATGGGCTGAAAGAGTGGGGTTTGAATGGGCTGAATGAGTGCTGAATGGATGGCTTAATGAATTTAAACGGTCCAGATTAAAAGTTAGGATTAGTTTAAACGGCCCAGATCGACCCAAAAGCGGTTGGACTCCAATGGGTCCATATTAAGTATAATTTCAAACAATAATAACCGGCCCTAACTCGGTCATTGGGTGAAACTAGAGGTGGCCAAAAAGGGGGGCCTTGTGATAAACCGGGCCAGAACACTATTACAAAGCCTGGGCTTTGGTTGGGCCCGGACCGTGCCAGGCCGGGCCGGGCTTGAGCACAAATATTCGGGCCCGCTTAGGCTTTTATAAAACTGGGCTTTCGGGTCGGGCCTTAAACCGGGCCTTCACATTTTTTTAATTTATAAATGTTATTCTAATTATCTAATACACTTAAAAATACGTAATTGAGAGATTGAGAAGTTGCGAAAAACGAACACGAGGTAGCGAGAAATCAAGAATTTTGAGCTAGAATTGCAATTTTTGCGTTTTGTAACTTGGTATTTAACCCCATACACCAACTATCCTATTTTTAGTGTGAGGAATGCTTAAAAACAAGGAAAACCGGCTATGTTTCTCAAAAAACGGTCATAATATCATTATAAAACGTTTTTTTAAATGCAAACGGGTCAGGTCGGGCTTAGGTCCGGGCCTCAATCGGGCTTCGGACCGGGTCGGGTGTTGGGTCATTGACCAGCATTTTCCTAAATCGAAACGTGGCGCTGCCTGCTACGCTATATGGAAATAAGTTGCGCCTTCTCCACCAGCAATTGCTTTTGGTGTAGTGGTAAGCGTTTGGATCCTAACATGTGGTATTAGAGCAGGTCACGGGTTCGAATCCCATGGAGTGCATTTAAAAAATGCCAATGGCATGTTGTGCAGCCATTGACTTCTAGCGAAGCTCTCGTTAGTGCTGGCAGATGCTGGGGGGAAATGTTGGGTCATTGACCAGCATCTTTCTAAATCGAAACGTGGCGCTGGCTGCTACGCTATATGAAAATAAGTTGCGCCTTCTCCACCAGCAATTGCTTTTGGCGTAGTGGTAAGCGCTTGGATCCTAACATCGGGCCGGCGAAACTTGTAACACCCGAAAAATCGGAAATCAGTTTTGGGGTTCACGGACGTCCGCGAGGCACAAGGCCGGACGTCCGCGATGTGCGGAAGTCCTCACACCTTCCGCGGAAGCAACAGAGAAATTGAGGGTTCGGTTCATCTCGAGCCGGACGTCCGCGAGGGACCATGTGGACGTTCGCGAGGTGTCTGAGATATTTGATGTTTTAAAGAAACCCTTCTCTCTCTCTCTCTCTCTTTCTCATTTCGTTTCAAAACCCCAACTTCCTCTCTCCCTCTCCCTGTCACTAAATCGATTCCTTCCCCAAAAAAAACCTTAAATCCTCCCTCATCCTCTTCATCTTCTCTACTCAAATCAACCCACTTCCACCATTGTTGAACATTTGGGAGCTTGAAGCTTTTGGGAGTCTAGGAGCTTTCTTTTGGAGGATTCAAGTGGTAAAGGTAATCTCTCCCTACCCAAAAGTTTTATTGTTGTTGTTTTCACCTTCTCTTCCATATTGGTGGATTTTGGGTGATTTTGATGATGTTGGGTTAAGGTGATCTCCTAATCTATTCATTTATGAATTTAGGGTTTTGATATAAATGGGTATTTTGGTGTAAATGGTTGGAGGATGATTCCTTATGGTTAGATCTAAATATTCATGGTTAGAACTTATGGATCTAGGTTTTTGGAGATGTTAGCTTGAAGATGCAAGAGACTTCAAAGGAGCTTACGTTTGGGGAAAACCTAGATTTAGCCTAAATCTAGCAAGGTGAGTTCAAGTTGATTTGTGAAAACTTTGTACATGCCAAAAATGTTATTTTCCAAATGTTTGCGTGTTTTACTTGAAAATTATAAATGGTTGAGTTATTTGATGAGTTTAACTCTTTGGAAGTATTTATTTTCATAAATGTTGTAAAACACCCATATTTGGGATTTTTGGATATTTGATGTGTAGAAATCGAAAATATATCCTTAAAAGATTTATTGCTCAAAATGAAGTCTATTTGATGGTTTAATTATATTGGTGTAAATGATTTTATAAACCATTTGGGAGAATGCACGTTTTAGTGCCTATAACCATTTTGAGAATTATAAGGGTGTGAGTTCTTTTGGGAAAACCCTTTTTGTTTAACCCATGTGAGTTATTGGGTTAATAATGATTTTGTGGTACTTGTTTACCCGATTGATGTTTAAACGCATGTTATGTTATGATGACCGTTATATATGGGTCTAGCGAGTTTTGAGCATTTTTGCTCGGTTTTGACTTTGAGAAAGTCTTGGGGACATTTGTCCGGATTAAGTGGCTCGATGTGGAGTCTTATTTATGGGTTGCTTTTATTGCACCATTTTACATTTTATTGCACGTTATTGATATTTACATGCTTGGGTGCGTTAGTCATTCCGGGATAGGCATGTTGTTATAGACTGTGTTGCATTGGATCCATAGGCATGTAAGTCAGTCGTTGGTAATGGTCGATTGGGTATCTCGGGGTTGGACCTCAGAACCCATGTTTTATGACCTTAACTTTTCAAGTGGACACTAGGAGAGTTGAGTCCGGAGGCGCTACCTTGGAGGTAGGCGCCAGGACCCACGCCGCTTGTAGAGGATGCCTTGGAGGTGGTCCTAAGCGTGTCGGGCCTTGAGGTGGAGTCTTGGAGACGGAAACTAAGGTCAACCATCTCTTGAGGTGGAACTTGTTGAGAAGTCGTAGGAACCCTTGGATGGCTAGTCGCGAGGGTTGTACGATTAACGTTGTACGGGTGGAATACTTATGTGTTTCCTCCACTTTCAACGGATACGGGTCTCCCCCGTTGTTGTCAAACATTAATTTCAGATATTGTAATATCTATGCTTTATTATCGTTGGTCTTGTGCGATTGACTGCAATGGATGACTTTAATATGGGATTTCCCTCCATGTATATTAAAGTTGGAATGAGGCAGGTCATGTCCATATTTATGGTAATTGGACTTTATTACATTTTACGTTCGCGTGAGTATTGGTTCGTATTATGTTTTCAATAAAGTATAATATTTAAATGGATGGTCTTCCATGATTTACGGGTTGAGTATTTTGTCGTCAACCGTATTTGAATGTTTTGCATAATATAGATTTATTCACGTATTCGAGTGAGTCGGGATTGTAATTCATTTTGGAAAACGCTTTATACCTTTTGGGAACTTTTCTCATGGATTTTGGGTGCGTTGGAAAATGAGTCATTTATATCCTGTTTGGAAACTCTTTTGGAAATGATGATCTATGTCGCAAACTTGCATTTAAAGAATTATTTAAATCATGCTATAAACTCTTGAACTCACTAGGCGTTAGCCTAACTCTTTTTATTTGTCGGCATGTGCAACAGGTCTCAGGTTGGGAGTAGTTCTAGTGACACCGTGAAAGGTCGTGTGCTGGTAAAGTGCTCGGGAGGTGAATAGCTTAAGTGATGTTTCCGCATTCATCCTTGGGATTAGCAACTTGTACTTGGGTTAACTATCACCCGAGGTAGTTTTAGTCTTTGTAATGAGACTTGTGTTATACGTTGTTTGAGGTTAACCATAGTTTGTAATTTGAGGCATTTCACTTATTGAATTATAGGAATAAATCCTATTGTTTCGGATGTATTATTGAAAATTTTAATTAGTTGCTCTTTCCCAATTCGAGGGTGTTACAAAACTTCCAAAATGTTGGCCCGGTTATAACCAACAGGCTTGGGCGAGCCGGGCCTCGGGCTTCTGGCGGGCCAGGTAGGATCCGGGCCCAAATAGCCATTTCTAGGTGAAACCATTAACGGAGTCTTGACTGGACTGGCCCTTAACTGACTATGGAAAAGCAAAGAAACTACTTTAGACCCAAATGACTGGATTAGACCTATGTTCGGTTCTTAAAGGACCAGGCCTTTGGGGTTTGGTCATTGGGCCAAAAACAAATTTGGATGACGACCTTCATACAACTCTATGGACCACTTGCCAAAGTCAAAGAATCATTATATTATATCAAATGTCCATTAAATATTAATAATCATGTTAAACATAAGAAAAAAAGAAGTTGTTATCATCCCTTACGAGTTATATGGTTTTATGATGTCAATGCCCAATAAAATTATCAATGATTTGTAATTACAACATAAACAGTTGAAGAGAATATATATATATGAGTTAACATATGTTCTAAAGTTGAAAGTATCATAAAAATGAGAAAAGTAGGAAACCCCTTAAAATTATTTAAGAAGTATAAATAAGGAATTTAATTTTTTTTTATAAATGCTAAATCAAACCTTGCAATTTTCAAACAAAATACTGCGTACTTGGGATATCTTCAATGTAGTACAAAATCATTCCAAAGATTCGGTCATAGCAGGCACATGCCAAACATGGATACACCTGAAGCTATGGATAAAACAACTGCACGAGAGATCCAATCATGTGTGAAAGTGTAACACCTGAGATTTTTGATATTTTATTAAATGGGGTTTTGATATTGTATTTCGATCTAGAAATATTATTTCTTAAGTTTATCTGTTAGACATTTATACATTGGTGAATGTATGGAAGAAAAAGAGTGAAATATGACGAATAAGGGGTAGCCACGACATGCCCTACGATCTCATGTCACGGTCGAGGTGGCGTGGTTCACTGAGTTAGGTGTTGGTGTGCAGCGTGGTGTGTGACTAGGCGCGCGACCTAAGTCATGGGGCTCTCTGTCAACATAGGGGTCCTCGACACGGGAGACCTACGTCGCGACCCTAGGTCACGAGGGAGCTGCAAAGACCACCAAATCGTATTTTAGCCCAGGGTTTATATTTTCTCATCCAAACTCTTTGCCCTCCTTATTTATTTTGGTAGGAGACCTTTTAAAGCCTTTTTCTAGAGATTTCAAATGCTTTAATGAGCATGTAAGGCTAATGGTTCAAGTCTAGAGTTAAAACTTCTAGATCTTCTTTTTAATCTTGTCATTTTGGTTGATTTTTAGGTTTTTGTCAAAATCTAGCATAGTAAGTTCGTCTTACTTCTTTCTATATGTGTCACAATGCTATTTTTTAGTCTCCTACACTTTCCTCTTGTGTATTTCCTATATTTGGCGATTTTGTACTATTTTAGGTAATCTGGAAGATTTGAGGATTTTGCACTTTCTAACAAACTAAATTCTTGACTCTCTTTAAAGAATTAAAGTGTTACAAATGTAGGTTTGTCCAAATTGTAAAGTGATTTGATGTATGGACCTCATAAATCTTGGGTTGGGTTTGTGCAAGATTCTAAATGACTTAGGCCATGGAGTGACAACGAGATCAAGCCACAAGTCTTACGAGTTATCGCGAGGTGTAACACTCGTAAACGTTTGGCAAAAGAAATAGCTCAACGAGCAATGCGTGGCTCACAAGTTACAAGGAATCGAGAAGGACGAAGCTAGTTGGGGTCAAAGGATGTACCGAGGAAGTTTGGGATCAAAAAAATAGGTTTTCGGGTCGAGGAGTGCACGGCGCGACTATGCCCGACGACTTTGACAAGGTCACTATCTCTGAGGCACAGTCGCTGGAGGCCACCACCTCTCGGTACAACCACGACGACTATGCCCGCGATTGTGCCCAAGGGCACTATCACGTGGCAATGTTGCGAAAAGGGGAAAAGGTCGCGGTACTCATGTCGCGATAGTGCCGGCGATTATGCCATGGGCACTATCGTCGGGCAAGGTCTCCCACGGGTGCAGGGACTTTAAAATCGGGATTTTCAGCCTTATTCCGTTTCTCACTTCAACCAAACCCTTTCCTTTTCTCTCTAAACCAAACCCTTTTCGTAGTTTAGGGTTTTAGCACCCTTGAAGCCTCAACCCTTGGAAACCCTTGAGATCTTTTGCATCTAGGAGAAGATTGAAGATTTGTGGAGTGGAACTTTTCACCTCATCTCATATTATCTTGAACATTTCTTGATTTTAGGGTTTCATCCAACTCTCTTCAAAAAACCCTTTCACTCTTTGGAGTTCAAGACTCATTTTGGAAACCCTAGAGGTGCTTGGGTGGTGGATTCATGTGATGGTTGAGGTAACATTCTCTCTTCTTCATTAATGAAAACTAGGGTTTTGGGTATAAGTTGGGATTATTGATGATAATGTTCGGGGAACGATTTTGTATGGTTGAATATGATTTTAATGGGTGGAAACTTATGGATCTAGGTTTTTAGAAGATTTGGCTTGAGGATTCAAGTTTCTTCAAAGGAGCTCAAACTGGGGAAAAATCAAGATTTAGCCTAAATCTAGCAAAGTGGGTTCAAGTTGATTTGTGAAAACGTTGTACATGCCAAAAATGTTCTTTTCCAAGTATTTATGTGTTTTACATGAAATTATCAATTGTTGAGTTATTTGGTGGGTTTCGATTATTTGGAGTCTTTAACTCTGTAAATGTTGTAAAATACCCATATTTGGGATCTTTGGGTAAATTGATAAATGAAAATGTTTTGATGAATCATTGCATAAATGGAAGTTATTTGGTAAAAATGCATTTTTGGTGTTTATTGGATATATGCATAGTTTGTGTTATGGAACACTTTGAAAATACGATTCGCGCGAGTCATTTGATTTTGGTCATTCCCGACCTTGCGAACATTTCGAAAACTCTAAACCTTTTTGTTTTGAGGAAAATGTATATTTTGGGTATTTCGATGAGTAAATCTTGGGTATTGATAAATTTTAATGATTTATCTTGCGCGTATAAATCTTTTGGTATTAATGCACCTTGATGGGTGTTTTGGAAAATGATTTGTATTATCCTAAAGTTGTGTGGAGTTATTTACGTTTATGGAGCATGTTTCGTATACACGTGGGGTATTTACGTTTTATTTCATTTTATAACTTTTAACAAATGGACTTTTGATTAGTCGAGTTTGGGGACCGGTATTTGATTATGATGGGTTTTGGGGACATTTGTCCAGTTTCGATAGCTCAACGTAGAGCTTGGTCATGATTTATAATTATTGAGAATTATATGTTTTGAATGCACTAGTTCATTCGGTTGGAGTCATGTAATATTTTTGACCTTAGTTGCTATGGATCTATAGGCACTTGAGTCCTTACGTTCAATTATGAGATGCTAGTTTCTCTCGTTGTAGCACGAAATAGGCATTGGGTTTCATGGTAAGTAAAATGCGGGCGTATATGGTCGGGCATTGTCCCATGAGCAGTAAGGTGTAATTCCAATGTGCTTGTTTTTTTGTGGATTTGGAGTGACCCAATGTATAGACCTGGAGTGGTTGAAATTGGGGGCTCCCAAGTCTCCACGGGCAATAGATCTGGAGTGGTTGAGCTCGATATATTATGAGAATAGTCCACATGTTTGTTTTATTACATAGTCATGTGACCCACTTTTGTGTTCCGTCACGTGCAATGTAAACGGGCCTCCCCCGTCACCGAAAGGTGTTGCTTTGGGTATTTATTTTTATCCGTGTTTCGGTGACGTATTATATTTATATGGATTGTTTTCCACGACATATGAGTTATGGGTTATGCTTCATACGTGCTTAGGATGTTTTGAATAATAACGATTTATTCATGATTTCAATCATTTTGGAAATCAAATACTATTGCACTCTTCAAGTAAGTTTTGGGGATAAGTCCATTATGAGGATCGTTTTGTATTAAAGCTTTCATCACGGGATTTGTGTGCGTTGGAAAATAGGTGATTTGCATCTAAAGTAAATTCTTTTTGAACTCATGATTTAAATTGCATCTCTCTCTTGCTTTACAAATTATATGACCATGATAAAACTCTTGAACTCACTAGGCGTTAGCCTAACCTTTTTATTTGTCAGCATGTGCAACAGGTTCAGGTTGGGAATAGCTTTAGCGACACTGTGAAGAGGTGAGTGCTAGTAGTGTGCTCGAGAAGTGAATTGCTTAGTGAAGTCTTCCGCACTTATTTTGGGATTAGCAACTTGTATGCGTGTATATAACACCCGACTTTTGTAACACTCTGATTCTTATCCCAATTGAAGAAATGTTGAACTAGGGGAAATCAGTAAACAAAGAACCAATTATGGAGTATGGCTATAGTGTCATACAGTTGTGACATATGTCATAATAGCACCAATGGTACTGAAGGTGTGGTAGTCTCAGCTATAGTGCCATGTGATTGTGACATATGTCACAATAGCAATGACGTTACCGAGTGGTTGGTCGTCCCAACGAATGTTCCATGGAATTATGACAATGGGGTAGCACCCGTAATTTATGGGTAAGCACAATTTCAAGTTATTGTAGAAATGGATCTTTTAAGAGAGATAGAGGAAATATGATTGTGGGCTTAAATCCTAAATTTTATGGTCTTGTTGGATGAAGAATTCAATTACGAGTCCAACGGTTCTTTCCGGAGCAAAACGGAGCTAAAACGAAGAAGTTATGACTAAAACAGTGTTCGGTACATTCTGTGTTATAGTGCCCGCGATTGTGACACTGTCACTATAGCATGTCACAATCGTCGGATTCCAAAAAACTCTTGGTACATTTTGTGCTATAGTGCTCGCGATTGTGACAATGTCACAATCACACACGGGCACTTGAGCCTTAAAATGCGATTTTCAGCCCCAAAACTTCATTTCTTCATATCTCTCTCATTTCAACTCCGATTTCCTTGATTTAAGATGCTATGGTTTCGTTTTTGAGATGTCTTCAAGGATGGATTATTAGTTTTGATGTTCATTGGAAGATTCAAGAGCATTTGGTGGTGGTAAGCTTCTCATTTCTCACTCCCAAACTCCATCTCTTCTCTCCCAAATCATTTCCTCTTCTTCCCCCTCAAGCCCTAACTGATTTTGGGGGTTCTCATGGAGATTAAAGTATTCCTTCTCCATCATATGTTAGTGGTTTCATCTATTGATGCAAGATCAAGTTTTCATCTCCAACACTAGAGATTTTTAGGGTTTTCTAGGTTTTCAACCAAACCTAAGTGGTAAGTTCATTTCCTCCATTTACAAGCTTCATTATGAGTTATAAATGTTCAATTGATGGTATCCTAGTGTTTTGTTTCTCCAATTTCGGTTTGGATGATTTTGAGAAAAGTTAGGTCCAATTGGGGTTTTGGGTATAAATGGAGATTTTGATGGTTGATGTTTGGGGAACAATTCTAAATGGTTAAATGTGGTTATTGATGGTTGGAAACTCATGGATCTAGGTTTTTGGAAGATTTGTCTTGATGATTCAATTTCTTCAAACGAGCTCAAGTTGGGGGAAATCTAGATTTAGCCTAAATCTAGGAAGGTGAGTTCAAGTTGATTTGTGAAAACGTTGTACATGTCAAAATGTTATTTTTAAAGTGATTATGCGTTTACATGAAAATTATCCATTGTTGGGTTACTTGGTGGGTTTTGATTATTGAAGTGTTTAACTTTATAAAATCTTATAAAACACCCACATTTGGGATTTTAGATACTTTGATAAATAAGTCATGATTGAAAGTGTTTTATTAATTAATTGCATAAATGGAGGTTATTTAGTAAAAATACATTTTTGTATTTGTTGAATATATGCATAGTTTGTGTTATAGGATGTTTTAAAAATACCAACGTATGGGTTAATGGATTTTGGTCATTCCCGACCTTGAAAACATTTGGGAATTGAAAACCTTTTAATTTTAGAGAAAAGAGGTATTTCAAGTATTTAGATGAGTAAACCTTGGGTGTTGATATGTTCAACGATTTATTTTACGAGTGTAAGTCCTTTGGTATAAATGCACCTTGATGGTATTTTGTAAAATGATTTATATTAATCTAGAGTTGTGTGGAGTTATTTATTTATTTTTATGGAGCATGTTTCGCATAAACGTGGGATATTTGTGTTTTATTTTATTTATGACTTTTAACACGAAATCTTTTGATTATTAAGCGTGTGTCTTAGTAATTGGTTATGTTGGGTTTTGGGGACAATTGTCTAGTTGATAGCTCGACGTATAGTTTGGGTCAGGATTTATATGTATATGAGAATTACATGTTTTGAATGCGCTACTTCATTCGTTTGGAGTCATGTAATGTTTTAGACCTTAATTGATATGGATCCATAGGCACTTGAGTTTTTACGTTCAATGATGAGACGCTAGTTTCTCTCATTGTAGCACGGAATAGGCATCGGGTTTCATGGTAAGTAAGATGTGGGCCTATATGGTCGGGCATCGTCCCATGGGCAGTACGGTGTAATCCCAATGTGCTCGTTTATGTGGATTAGGAGTGACCTAATGTATAGACCTGGAGTGGTTGAAATTAAGGGCTCCCAAGTCTCCACGGGCAATAGACCTGGAGTGGTTGAGCTCGGTATATTATGAGAATAGTCCACATGTTTGTTTTATTACATAGTTATGTGACCCACTTTTGTGACCCGTCACGTGCGATGTAACCAGGTCTCCCCCGTCACCGGAAGGTGTTTATTTGAATGTTTATTTTATCCATGTTTTCGGTGACGTATTATATTTATAGGGATCGTTTTCCACGACATTTGAGTTGGGGGTTATGCTTCATCCGTGTTTAGGATGTTTTGAATAATAATGATTTGTCCATGATTTCAATCGTTTTGGAATTCAAATACTATTATACTTTTCAAATAAGTTTTGGGATTAGTCCATTATGAGAATCGTTTTTACATTAAAGCTTTCATCACGAAATTTGTGTGCGTTGGAAAAATAGGTGATTTGCATCTAAAGTAAATTCTTTTTGAACTCATGATTTAAATTGCATCTCTCTCTCGTTTTACGAATTATAAAATCATGATAAAACTCTTGAACTCACTAGGTGTTAGCCTAACCTTTTTATTTGTCGGCATGTGCAACAGGTTTCGGTTGGGAAGTAGTTCTAGTGACACGGTGAAGAGGCGAGTGCTTGTAGGGTGCTCGAGAAGTGAATTGCTTAGTGAAGTCTTCCGCACTTATTTTAGGATTATCAACTTGTACACGTGTTAAGTGACACCCGACTTTATGTGGTCACATAGTATGACTTGATTATTAATTGTGGAAGTTGTTATGTTTTACCTTAAGGTAATTCCAAGAATGGTTTGTAGAAGGGATCTTATTCCTTAAGTGGTTATTTTATCGAAATTTTAATTAGTTGCTCTTTCTAATTTTGAGGGTGTTACAACTTTATTTGGTCACATAGTATGCCTTGAGTTATTAAGTATGAGAGTTGTTATATTTTAAATTTTGAGGTATTTCCAAGGATGGTTTGTAGAAAGGATTCTTATCCTTATTTGGTTATTTTATCGAAATTTTAGTTAGTTGCTCTTTCCAATTTTGAGGGTGTTACAAGTTGGTATCAGAGCTTAAGTTTGAGAGAATTAGGTGTTGATTTTGGACACCTAGACTCAAACTAGAGTTCAATTAAGTGAGCGAGAGTGAAATTGCATCGTTAGGCACACTAAGATAGGATATTTTGAGGCTGATGGAGTCACTAGAAACGGGAATCACGTCTAGAGTAGCAAGGATGGTCATGTACGGTACGTTCATAATTGCACCTGGCGAGTGTTATGGTGAACCTACAAGTTACGTGTGTGTACTTGGACTACTTCAATGTGATGTTGGTTGGGGGAGTGAAGGAGTTTCTAAGCTAGTAAACCGCTAGAAGAGGTTGATGATTTTAGCATTTGTCACTGGAATGACCGAAAACATGGTGATTACATTAAGTGAATCATGGTGGATCGGAATGGTTGGTTGGATTAGAACCATAGGCTTATGGAATTAACGTTCTTCGAGGAAATATTATAAGGTGAACCGATGAAATTTTCAAGTGTTGCCTTAAGATGCTTGAGTATCCGGATGACGATAGTGTGGCCGGAGGAACTTGAGAAGTGTGGTTTTGAGCCGTTGAGTGCCGACTAAATTCATGCACAAAAAGATTTAAAAAAAATAAATTGCATCGGTTATTTCTTGTGTTTCAAATCCTCATGTGGATTGTGTTACAAAATCTCGAAAAAACGTTTAGCACACACAAGATTTAAATCATGGTTTTGAACATGCATAAAATTATTTTATTGCGGGGAATTGCAAACTCTGTCGGGACTTGCTTCATTTTTGTCGTTGTCCAATGTTATTTTTGGATACCATGTTATCCATATATTATTGTTGTTTAAAGTTTTGGACAAGTAATGACTACATATGACTTTGACGTTGGATCTCCTCCACATATGTTAAGGTTGAACGGAGAGTTACTTTCCGCTATTTTGGTGTTTGAGTTTTAATTGGGAATTTTATCCCATGCGAGTTTTCTTTTAGAGTACTTCCTTGTGTTGTATTGCAACAAGTGGGAAGTTTGTGGAATTATGGCGTTTTAGTCATAACCTGGTTTTATGGGATTTGATCGTTGGAAACGAAAATTTTGGTACTATTTGATTGATTGGGTGCCGTTGAGCTTTATTGAGTTTTATTGAAGTGTTGTTGGGTAATTTGGAGTTTCGTTTTACGACGTTTTGTGTCGCGTGGGTGCAATTTTGAAATATGAATACTTTAATTATTAGGTGCGTTAATTTAAGGATTTTATTGGACTTTTGTCGCGTGTGAGTTTTGTTGAGAAATGTTAATTTATACCGTATGGCATCCAGAAGGAGTAGTTTTTTTTTGGAATATTTGCGTCGCATAATTTCTCTTTTGAAGATTGGTGTTGGCGCCTTTCGTTACAACTTGTTCAGTGTACAAATTGATTTATACGTGGCGTGAGTAATGCATGTAAGAGCATCAGGATAGTTATCTTAATGAATTGTTTTATGCACTTTCGGTTAATTGGTCCTTTTTGTTATCGTTTCACGTAAATGGATTATAGCGATTTATTGGTATGCATAGCATGGTAGCTACTATTTTTGGAGCTTTAATACGCCTCGTTTGTACGGTCCGAATTTTTGAAGTCGAATTGAATTCTCTCAAGTGTCAACCAAATTACATGCACTTACTGTTTTCCTGAATTTTGAGAAAATGATTTAATGGCGTGAGTCTTGTTAGAAGGTTTTACTTCTATGTCATTGTCTAACTATATGAGAAGATTTTGAAATTTGATTTAATGAGTTTTCTCCTTTGACAATTTAGTATGAACTATCTGCTGTATTTATCTCATTTCGGAAAACTACTAGGAGAGTGTTACAGGTTTGCATGCATATTCTGATTTGAGATTTCTTCACAATATTTTATCCGATATTTTTTCGAATAATGAAAACATGATTGTTATTTGGATTTAAACTTAGAAACGACGCAAATCATTTTAGATTTTAACCAAAGTGCATATGTGGATCGTTTCACCGTTTTGCAAAACAAACTAACATATGTGACTTTTGTTGGTAAACTTTATTGCATGTCATTTCTGGGCTAAAGAAGAAAATCTTTGGAGTTGGATGTCGTTTAAACTCCTTTTGAAGTCGTACGAACATGTTGTTACACACTATTTTAATGCAGAAAATTACTTTACATTCAAGGCATAAATAAATCCATGCTAGGACCATAGCGGTTCATTTTAAAAGTTGCAGAGCATGTTTTTCTTACGTTTCGCTAGAAACCTGAATGGTGACGAAATAGTTTTCAAAATAATTTTCATATATGGGACGCGTGTGTCCATTTTGCACCACTAATGGGTGGTAGTAGATTTTATAATTGCGATTAATTTGTTATGAAAACGTCCGTGTTAAAAATTTCTATAAAAGTTTTCGATTGACATATTTGTTAAATTATTTCACTAGAAAAACCTTGAACTCATTAGAACCTTGGAAAGGTTAAGTAACCCTGGTTATGAGTAAATGTGTATAGATCTTCGACATTGGGAGGTCGGGTTTCTAACGTGTGATGGTACCATGGGCCAAAAAGTACCGTGTGCAGAATCGACGTACTTTTGTAACTGGAAGGTTAACTTGCGGTATCCTCTATTAACGTTGGTGGTAACCGTTCTTACCGACAACCTTGTTTTAGGGCTTGATCAACTTTCGCATAAGAGACGTGTAGGACCCTTTAGTCACCATGTTGATAACCTTGGTTTTGTGGGGAATGTTCGACGAAGGAACTCGGGTGTGGAGCACTGCAGTGGTTTGAATCTTGGTAGTATAGTTAGGTGTCAACCTTGGATTTTGAGGCCATGAACCGTCAGTGTGTTTGGAGTGTTGTAGTCGAATCTTAAGGGAGAATCGTATTGGTTTAAGGGAGTCGGGTGGTGAAAGGTGGTTATAGTCGGACAACTTTCCTTGAATGGTAAAGGAGTCTGTCGATTGGATGATTGGTAATTGGATGTATTCTTGGAGTTGTATGATCGTTGGGTTAGGGAAGACCGCCTGTTTAGGGGTTGATAGTGCTCGTTAGAGTGAAGTAGCAGTTCAGCATCGGAACTGTTGGATTTGGAGATTTTGTTGATGTTGGTAGTAATCAAACCTTGGATTGATTGAAGAAAAGGTTTTAGAGCGTGTAGGCATGGACTGAATGAAAGCTGGGATCTACCGCTGGAGGAAGTATGGAATACTTAAGGTTGGGAGACAACCGAAGTCTTGTGGTCATAAGTTACCTTAGTAAGTTAAGCGTCACTTAGATGTAAGTACAATGTGCCTAAGGGGCCATTGAGTGTGAGCATCAATGCGAAGATTTTCGAGGTAGTTCGGTCATGAAGGAAAATCCGAATCTCAGTTGGAAGCTGAGGGGACAAGTAAGGTGTTGGGTTCGGCAACCGTTAGAGGTACGGGAATTAGATTTCGGGGACGAAGTCGTTTTAAGGTTGGGAGGACTGTAACACCTGTAAACGTTTGGCAAAAGAAGTAGCTCAACGAGCAACGCGTGGCTCACAAGTTACAAGGAATCGAGAAGGACGAAGCTAGTTGGGGTCAAAGGATGTACCGAGGAAGTTTGGGATCAAAAAATAGGTTTTCGGGTCGAGGAGTACACAGTGCCACTATGCCCGACAACTTTGACAAGGTCACTATCGCCGAGGCACAGTCGCTGGAGGCCACCACCTCTCGGTACAACCACAATGACTATGCCCGCAATTGTGCCCAAGGGCACTATCGCGTGGCAATGTCGCGAGAAGGGGAAAAGGCCGCGGTACTCATGCCGCTATAGTGCCGGCGATTATGCCATGGGCACTATCGCCGAGCAAGGTCACCCACGGGTGCAGTGACTTTAAAATCGGGATTTTCAGCCTTATTCCATTTCTCACTTCAGCCAAACCCTTTCCTTTTCTCTCTAAACCGAACCCTTTTGGTATTTTAGGGTTTTAGCACCCTTGAAGCCTCAACCCTTGGAAACCCTTGGAAACTCTTGCATCTAGAAGAAGATTGAAGATTTATGGAGTGGAACTTTTCACCTCATCTCATATTATCTTGAACATTTCTTGATTTTAGGGTTTCATCCAACTCTCTTCAAAAAACCCTTTCACTCTTTGGAGTTAAAGACTCATTTTGGAAACCCTAGAGGTGCTTGGGTGGTGGATTCATGTGATGGTTGACGTAACATTCTCTCTTCTTCATTAAAGGAAACTAGGGTTTTGGGTATAAGTTGGGGTTATTGATGATAATGTTTGGGGAACGATTTTGTATGGTTGAATGTGATTTTAATGGGTGGAAACTTATGGATCTAGGTTTTTGGAAGAGTTGGCTTGAGGATTCAAGTTTCTTCAAAGGAGCTCAAATTGGGGGAAAATCTAGATTTAGCCTAAATCTACCAAGGTGAGTTCAATTTGATTTGTGAAAACGTTGTACATGCCAAAAATGTTCTTGTCCAAGTATATATGTGTTTTACATGAAATTATCAATTGTTGAGTTATTTGGTGGGTTTCAATTATTTAGAGTCTTTAACTCTATAAACGTTGTAAAATAGCCATATTTGGGATCTTTGGGTAATTTGATAAATGAATTATAAATGAAAATGTTTTGATGAATCATTGCATAAATGGAAGTTATTTGGTAAAAATGCATTTTTATGTTTATTGGATATATGCATAGTTTGTGTTATGGAACACTTTGACAATACGATTCGCGCGAGTCATTTGATTTTGGTCATTCCCGACCTTGCAAACATTTCGGAAACTCTAAACCTTTTGGTTTTGAGGAAAAGGTATATTTTGGGTATTTCGATGAGTAAATCTTGAGTATTGATATATTTTAATGATTTATCTTGCGCGTATAAATCTTTTGGTATAAATGCACCTTGATGGGTGTTTTGGAAAATGATTTGTATGGGGCATGTTTCGTATACACGTGGGGTATTTACGTTTTATTTCATTTTATAACTTTTAACAAATGGTCTTTTGATTCGTCAAGTTTGGGGGCCGGTATTTGATTATGATGGGTTTTGGGGATATTTGTCCAGTTTCGATAGCTCAACGTAGAGCTTGGTCATAATTTATAATTATTGAGAATTACATGTTTTGAATGCGCTAGTTCATTCGGTTGGAGTCATGTAATGGTTTTGACCTTACTTGCTATGGATCCATAGACACTTGAGTCCTTACGTTCAATGATGAGACATTAGTTTCTCTCATTGTAGCACGTAATAGGCATTGGGTTTCATGGTAAGTAAAATGTGGGCCTATATGGTCGGGCATTGTCCCATGGGCAGTAAGGTGTAATTCCAATCTGCTTAGCATGGGATAGGCACCGGGTTTCATGGTAAGTAAGATGTGGGCCTATATGGTAGGGCATCGTCCCATGGGCAGTAAGGTGTAATCCCAATGTGCTTGTTTTTTTGTGGATTTGGAGTGACCCAATGTATAGACCTAGAGTGGTTGAAATTGGGGGCTCCCAGTCTCCACGGACAATAGATCTGGAGTGGTTGAGCTCGATATATTATGAGAATAGTCCACATGTTTGTTTTATTACATAGTCATGTTACCCACTTTTGTGTTCCGTCACGTGCTATGTAAACGGGCCTCCCCCGTCATCGAAAGGTGTTGCTTTGGGTATTTATTTTTATCTGTGTTTCGGTGACGTATTATATTTATATGGATTGTTTTCCATGACATATGAGTTGTGGGTTATGCTTCATCCGTGCTTAGGATGTTTTGAATAATAACGATTTATTCATGATTTCAATCATTTTGGAAATCAAATACTATTGCACTTTTCAAGTAAGTTTTCGGATGAGTCCATTGTGAGGATCGTTTTGTATTAAAGCTTTCATCGTTTATTGCGTAAGAATGTGGAAGAGTTGAGTTCAGATGTTTGGTATCAGATGTCAGATAGATACTTGTTGAAATGTGAGCAGACCTTTATATAGCCCTGGCGACATTGAATGTGTCTTGATGACTGGTTTATAACCGCCGTCGGGTCTTTAATGCCATTAAGAGATCGTTCGTTACTGACCGTTGTACCATGATTGCTCGTGGACGTGCATTAATGGAACAAAGAAAATGGATGTTGACTGTTAACGGTTAGTTTAATCGTACGACCGTCTTAAGTCTCGGACGTCGGTTGTGTAAAACTTACGACCATCGCAGAAATGTACGACCAAATGTTTGATAAATAACCTGCAAGACCTTATCTTAATACAAGAACGAACTTACATAAATGTCATATGTGTTATTTATCGTCGGTCGTGAGGTGTGGATTTTTACCCAAACAGTTTGCCTCCAAATTTGAATTTCGGGGTGAAATTCGAATTTTAAATCCAACGAAGTAAATTTGACACTTGTCGCATGGGGAGAGGGTCTGGTCGAATCCAAACCGTCTTGGTTCGATTTGGACCATGGGAGACGAAGTGGTCATGACGTCATGACGACGTGTCAGAGGCGGGGAGTCGTTAGAGGACAGATGTCGTTCATCCGCACGTTGCATGCGAAAAGGTGGTGGACAGCTGTCGACCATCCACCGGATCGAACTGACACGACTTTGCTATAAATATCGCGATTGTGGAAATCACTTCCTTTTTTACGTTTGCGATATTTTCTGAGAGAGATTTTTAGAAAGTTTTAGTTGCCTTTTTCGTGTGTGTGCTATAAAGCGAGAAAAAGTTCGTCCAATCTTCCATTACTTTCATAATGTCGATCGAACCTGCAAGTACCATCATTGGTCAAGAAGGTCTGTCAGCTTTTAGGACGCTATAGGGCGTCCCGGATGCTCTGCAGCTATATTCGCCGGATCAGTTCCAGCCGTCTGAGTGCCCGAATGGGCATTTCCTTTTATACGAGTACCCATTCAAAGTGGGTTTTAAATGGTCGTTTTCTCTTTTGGTCAGGGAGTTTCTGGAGAAGTTTTGTCTGTCTCCCGCTCAGATGATGTCGCAGTTCTGGTGGATCATCCATGTGATTGATAAGGTCACCGCGGATTGGACGACGCCGTTCACGGTAGAGGACCTTCTGGCGTCTCACATGGTTAAGGTGGATAACTACCACCGATATAGTTTGTTCTCCAAGTACAGGGGGATCAGGCTCTGGTGCAGAACACCCAAGTGAACGACCGTGGGTGGAAGGCCAAGTACGTCTTTGGCAAGACGCAATCGCTTGGGCTCCTGGAGGAGGACATGACGTGGGTTTCTGCTGGATGGAATACCACCAGTAAGTTGCTTTTTTTCCTTGTCGTGTATTACTTTGAATCGTGCGTTTTAGCTAATCGTATGCTTTTGTTTCAGCCATCACATTCCCTGAAGTCGGCGTTTCCAAGGAATCGCTGCCGAAGATTGAAAAAATTCGGATGTATAATCCGGAAGACCGATCTTTCTTCGTCCAGCGTAATCTTATGGACGATGGTTCGGACGACGAGGTCGTCGTACTTAGAGGGACAAAGATCCCTGTTAAAGAGGAGGTAGAGAGAGCAGAGAAGGAAGAGGAGACAGCAGGTAATGATCTTACGTTTTACCTGGTTTGTCGTACGTTCTGCTTATAAGTTTCCCTTCTCATCGTATCTCTTTTATTTTGCAGGTGGGTCAGGCGATATGCCTACTCACGGTGTGTCGAAGAAGGAGGCTCAACTCCTCATGGCCCGTCAGGCCAAGGAGTTGAAACGCAAGGCTCCCCTACCCCCGTCGTCGGGGGTAAAGAAATCCAAGACGGTTCTCCGGAGGGAACCGTCGTCGAAGGGTGGTGATCCGTCTAGGGTCGCCACTACTAAGAAGACGAAGACACCACCGAGAGTTATAGATGCGACTCCGGTGAGTGTGGCCTCTCCTCTGATTGGAGAGGTCGTCCCTTCTCCCTCGTCGGCTGACAAAGGGAGAGGGAAGACGACGGAGGGGTCCACCGGTGACATGGCGGTGAATTTCACGTTGCCGTCTGATTTCATGACTGGTGAAGACATGGATAGAGATAAAATCTTCCCAGACCTGAGGAAATACCTCCTGTCGTCCTTTAAGGAGCGATTTCAGGAGGTTACAGTCGACGAGATGGGGTCGCAAGTCGCAGGGCTGACTTTCAAGGTACGTACGACCCATATGATTTATGTGTTTCAGACGTTTGTGTGTTTAATCGTGCGACTACAGGCATTCCAGACATCTCTCTGTTTGTATGCCCATATGGAGAAGATCCGTAGGGTTACACCCGTTGCCTTGGAGAAAATGCGCAAGGCGCAAGAGGAAACTCGTGTGGCACGGGATCAAGAGAAGTTGGTGATGGAGAGGGCTGAGGTCCTTTCGACGAAACTCGATGAAGCTCAAGACTTCTTTGAGGCAGCGTCGAGAGCGAAGGAGGACTTGCAGAGCCGTCTGAAGGAAGCCCTTGAGAAGTCCTCTGCGACTGAGGAGGAGTTAGGAGCGACTAAGGGCTCCTTGGCCGAGAGCGAAAAACAGTTCAAGGACCTTAAGTCGCTCGTTGAGGCGAAAGAGGGGGAGATCGTGTCTTTAGAGGAGTGACTCCAATCTTTTGAGGCTCTGGCCCGTCTGAGGGTTCGAGCGGCGATCATGCATCACCATTTACGTGGGTTAGACCCTATGGCTGGAGCCGAAGAAGAGGTCGCCACATATCTAGAGCAGGTCGGGGACGAGGAAGAACTAGACCAGGAGGACAAGCTCGAAGAAGGGGACCCGACGAACGTTGAGGTCGTTGGCGACAAGGAGGTCGCTAAGGAACAGGACCCTCCTCTGCCTTGATTTTTTGTTCTTTTGTTTTTTTTCTTTTTACGATGGGGCGACTATAATCGGTCGTGTCCTTTACTTGTAATTTTGGATCGTATGAATACAAGTAAAATTTTGTTATACTATCGTGTTACTTTACTTTGTTGTAAATAAACAAAATAAATGAGAGATAACAAAATTTAAAAGAATGAGCGTATAAAGCAGTAAGACGTATGTAAAACTGTACGACATAGGTACTTGTGACTTTCGAAGTAATCGGGCGACTAAGACCGAAGAGATATTCTAAGTATGGAATTCAAGTCATAAGACTTCAACTCCGAAACTTAGATTAAAAAGCACTTGTTGTGATTGTAAGATCTATGAGATGAATCGTATGATTCCGCTTATGACGTATGAGTCATAATAAGATGGTCGTGACATAACAGTCGTGACTTTTTAGTCATAAAGACTTTGTTTCCCACGATATAAATCGTAAGACTGGCGTTCGTGCGATCCTGCGAGCCAGCAATGTAAGATTCAGGGGTGGTCGTTGGTTTGACCAACGACCCTCTGATGCTTAAGTCAGTAATCGTTAGTCGAAATAAACCGAAAGTAAAATTTTAAAAGAAATATTTCTTTAAATGTACTGCGTTCCAGCTACGTGGGATGTCTTGGTCGTCGAGGGTTTGAAGCCTGTAAGCACCCTTCCCAACGACCTCGGATATTCGATAAGGTCCTTCCCATTTAGTGGATAACTTACCTGCGTTTGGTTCCTTGGTGTTTTGGAATACTCGTCGTAAGACGTAGTCACCTTCCTGAAAGATCTTGGCTTTAACATTTTTGTTGAAATGTCGTTCAACAACCTGTCGCTGAGATGCCATTTTGACCAAAGCAGACTCTCTAAGCACTTCGAGAGCGTCGAGGTCGTAGCTTAAGTCCACCAAATTATGATCGACGGATGTATGTCTCGATGTCGGGAGCTGCACTTTAATAGGTAAGACGGTTTCACAACCGTAAACCAATGAAAATGGTGTTGTTCTATCGATGTTCGAGGTATCGTACGATTCGCCCATAGGACCGATGGAAGTTCTTTGACCCATTTTCCCTTTGCAGCCTTAAGTTTTTTGTTGATTGAATTGATAATGACTTTATTGCTCGATTCTGCAAGACCGTTGGACTGGGGATAACGTGGGGTCGAGGTCGTAAGTTTGATGTTACGATCCTCACAAAAATGTTGCGTACGATCACTTATGAATTGTGAACCATTTTCACATACGATTTCGGAAGGAATTCCGAACCTGCATATAATGTTAGTTTGGATAAAATAGAAGACCTCTTTGTCCCGAATCTGGGAGTAGGCAGTTGCTTCTATCCACTTAGAAAAATAGTCTGTAAGGACTAACAGAAAAACCTTTTGCCCTGGGGCAGGAGGTAATTTACCAACGATGTCCATTCCCCACCTCATGAAGGGCCACGGGACCAAAGACGTATGTAGAGGTTCAGAAGGTTGGTGTATCATACTTGAGTGTCGTTGACATGTGTCACAGCTTTGGACGTACTTGATGGCATCTTGCCTTAATGTCGGCCAATAGTATCCTTGTCGTGATACACGATTCGCAAGACTACGACCACCAGAATGGTTGCCACATTCGTCGTCATGCATTTCTTTCAGAATGTTTTGCACTTGTTCTGAATTATCGATGCATCTTAGGTTTAGACATGTCGATGACTGTCGATAAAGTCTGCCACCAATGATAATGTATTTTGAAGCTTTAAATCGAATCTTTCTAGCTTCCATTCTGTCTTCAGGTAGTTGATCGTGCATAAGATAATTATTGATATCGCACGACCAACTATTTTATGTGTTAAGAACACAAATCGTTTCAGAGTCCTCGACGGACGAGGTCGCTAAGTGGATCATGGGAATAGCATCGAACGATGGCTTATTGAGTGATGGTCCAAGATTTGCTAGCGCATCGGCTTGAGTGTTTTGATCTCTGGGGATTTGCTCGATCGAGAACGGATCAAACATCTTTGACTTCTCTTTGGCTATCTTGAGATATGCCATCATCTTGGAATCTTTTGCTGCGAATTCCCCGTTCATTTGGTTTACGACCAATAGGGAATCGCTTCTGACGTGAAGTCCGACTGCCCCCAAGTCATGAGCCATATTCATGCCCACGATCAGAGTTTCGTACTCTGCCTCGTTGTTAGTATCTTTGAAATTGCATCGTATGGAGTACACCATCTTGCCCCCTGTGGGGACTTTAAGACGACACCAAGACCTGCTCCTCTGGAGTTCGAAGAACCATCGACATGGAGCACCCAGGTCGTGTCCCTTATAGTCGCCACAATATAAGTCTCAATTTGTGCTTCTTTTTCCAGTTCAGGACTGAAATCGGCGACGAAGTCGGCCATGACCTGCAACTTAATTGTCGTACAAGGCTTGAAGTCAATATCGTAGCCGCAAAGGTAGATATTCCATTTCTCTAGTCGTCCTGTTAGTTCTGGCTTTCTCAGGACTGATTTGAGAGGAAAACCTGTTACGACGGTAATAGGATGGGATTCAAAGTAGTGTCGTAACTTCTTTGCCGATGTGACTAGTGACAAAGGTAACTTCTCCATGGACGTATATCGTGTTTCTGCGTCCAGTAGAGACTTACTGTTAGTGCATAAAATGTATTCAAGATTTAGTGTTTAATGGTAAATAGTCAAAGCATTGTAAAAGTCAAAGTAGTGGCATTAAAGGTCAAAGTCAAGGCAATTAGAGTGGAAAGTCATAGTGTATAAATAGTGAGCTTGTTATTATCTTTTCTATACTTTCAAGTATTTATACACACCGGTTCAGCTTCTTATTGACTTTGTTATTACCATGTCTCCAAATGAAACATTTTTCGATGGTAATACTCCCGTTTGATTTCAAAGTTTGTTGAGCATCATATTCATTTCAGCGTAAGAACTTAAACAATTCATTCAAATATTGGTTATATTTGTTCATATAAACAAATTTCAATTCTTTGATACCCTAAACCTTACATGATTATCGTTCATGTTATTTGATCTGATTGATACATTGTCAGATTCTCAAACAAGTCTTTCGAATTCATTTCATTCTTTCAATATCCTTGTTTTGAGAAATCTTCAAAGATCAAATGCTCAAATCTTCATGATATTATTGAAGAGCATACTTTCTGATGGCAATGTAAATCAAATGCCGATATTCTTAATTGTTCAAGATAAACTGTTGAACAACGCAACATTTTAGGACAAAATTTCATGGGAATCAGTGTGAGATATTTTACAGAACTTCTATGGATCCACGTTAACCAGTGTTTCCTACCCATGAAGTTATCCTTGAGTGATTGAGGGGCAAGGGGTCGAAATCAAAGAGTGGGGGAGATTACTCATACCGTTGAGTATCTCATTGTGCTGAGGTAAAATGTAAATGAGAGTTTGGTTAGAAGTGAGTGGATTAAAAACAGAAAGAGGGTGTGAGAACAGAGTTAAAAGAATAAGAGAACTCTGCACTATCCAATTTCTGAGCCAGGCAGCCACATTACTGATTGGTTCACATTCTTTGGTGACCATCATTGAAACAGGCAACTAGCCCATGCCAACTCTTGAATTTAACCCCACCAGCTACTCATTTCTTTCTTAACAAAGGAATGTTTCATTTTTCTTGGGGACGCGGCATATCATCTATCTGATCTTCACTCGGAAGGTCTAGATATTGAAAAAGAAGGAAGTTTGCCCCACCTTCGCTCTTCATTCATGCACATTGAGTCTGTGGAAACTTGTTGCTGTCTCAACAGTTTACACACTTTGAGCCTAATTTTCAAGCATAAGTTGCTTCAATCATTTCTACACTTGCACGTACACACAAGGAATATGTTTTCTTGTCACAACGTTCATAGAATTTCCTTTGTGGTTTTTCGATGATTGAATGGAAGCCCTGGAGGAGTGAACATCAAAAAGCTCCTTTCCAAAGTGCATTCGTTGTACTAAGTGGCTCCGTGCAACTTACAGGCATTTTAACTGATTCATTAGTTGTTTCAGGGTTACCACGTTACTGTTGTCTGAATTTGAAAAGATTCGGATAAATATTTTTGGAAATGACGGATATTCAGATCGAAAGGAGGAGATTTTTATTGGTGTATTCAAAGACTGCTGAAATTGAAAAGAGAATTTTGATGATCATGATGCTCACAATCAACAAAAAGGGGGAGATGATATGAAAGTTTCAATTTCAGAATAAAGATCGAGATAAAAAGTCAAGATGTTTTGAGATGACTCAAGAGAGTTCAAAGTTCAAAGATGTTCATTGTTGAAGAAGTGAAGATACACAGTTCAAGATATTCAAAGCTCGTTAAAGCTCAAAACCCGTTAAAGCTCATAGACCAGTTCATAATCAAAGACTGAAGATATTTCTCAAAGAGGCAAAGATCCGTGCTACATGATTCAAAGATTCGTGTTACAAAGATCAGTGATACGAAGATTCAAGAAGATGAAGATTTTGGTTGAAGACTTTGACCTACACCGCAAAGATGTGAAGTTTGCATTTCGAGACTTTGATGACTATTTGACTTTGAAGATCCAGTTGAAGACTAAAATAGTCAGATTGGATTTTTGAAGACAACGCTTATTCGATGATTCTTCAGAGTTATTGTTCAAAGATTGTTCTTCCTTCAAAGCGAAGAGAGAGACTGTTCAAAGTACTTAAAGTGTTGAAGATTTGAAGATAACAAAGAGCTGAAGACTATCGTCATCAATTCTTTAAATCTTGAATCCATAGGGGGAGATTGTTAGTGCATAAAATGTATTCAAGATTTAGTGTTTAATGGTAAATAGTCAAAGCATTGTAAAAGTCAAAGTAGTGGCCTTAAAGGTCAAAGTCAAGGCAATTAGAGTGGAAAGTCATAGTGTATAAATAGTGAGCTTGTAATAGAAGTCTTAGAGGTTGTCATTGTAGAAGTCATCCATACGTACATTGAGAGAGAGTGGGCAAGATAGAGGGATGACAACCTATAGAGAGTTTAGAGAGAGAAAGGGGATCTCAATCATATTCTTGTATTCTTTCTCTAAATTCAATGAAGATCATGGAGTTTTACATTGTTACTTGATTAGATCTGGGATCACACTTACTGACGTAGTAAATCGATAGTTGTTACCTGTCGTCCTCTCTAGTCAAGACGGCACTTACTGAGTGAGGACTTACGGCAAGATATAGTTGCAGAACCTCATGGTCCTTCGGTTTCGAAAGTAAGGGTGGAACAGCCATATATTCTTTCAATCATTGCAGTGCATGTTCATGATCGTCCGTCCAGTCGAAACCTTTGTTCTTCCTCAAGGCATTATAGAATAAATGACATTTATCTGACGATCGTGAGATGAAGCGATTTAGCGCTGCCACTCGACCTGTGAGTCGTTGGACCTCCTTGAAGTTCCTGGGCGATTTTATGTTTATCAAGGCTTTGATTTGATCGGGATTTGCCTCTATTCCTCGTCTTGTCACCATGTATCCTAGAAATTTCCCGGCGCTGACTCTGAAGGAACATTTCGTAGGATTCAGCTTCATTTGATATTGTCGAAGGACGTCGAAGGACTTCTTCAGGTGATCGATGTGATCGGCCGCCTGCTTGGACTTGACAAGCATGTCGTCAATGTAGACCTCCATGGTGTCGCCAAGGTGTTCTTTGAACATCTTGTTAACCAATCGTTGGTAGGTTGATCCTGCATTTTTCAAGCCAAAAGGCATGACTTTGTAACAGTATATGCCTTTATCTGTCATAAAAGCAGTCTTCTCTTGGTCTTCGTTGTGCATCAGTATCTGATTGTACCTAGAATAAGCATCCATGAATCTCAAGAGTTCATGTCCTGCAGTCGCGTCGACTGTAACATCCCAAGCCAACCGTACCAGATATTGTACGCTTTGTCCACACACCTGGACTCACGGTTTTAAAACGCGTCTGATAGGAGAGGTATCAAGTCCCTCTTATAAGGCAACCTTTGTTCCCCTCCCCAACCAATGTGGGATCTTACAATCCACCCCCTAGGGAGCCCAGTGTCCTCGCTGGCACACCAGTCCGGTTCCCGGCTCTGATGCCATCTGTAACATCCCAGGCCAACCGTACCAGATATTGTCCACTTTGTCCACACCCCTGGACTCACGGTTTTAAAACGCGTCTGATAGGGGAGGTATGAAGTCCCTCTTATAAGGAAACCTTTGTTCCCCTCCCCAACCAATGTGGGATCTTACACATCTGTAACATCCCAGGCCAACCGTACCAGATATTGTCCGCTTTGTCCACACACCTGGACTCACGGTTTTAAAACGCGTCTGATAGGGGAGGTATCAAGTCCTTCTTATAAGGCAACCTTTGTTCCCCTCCCCAACCAATGTGGGAACTTACAATCCACCCCCTTGGGAGCCTAGTGTCCTCGCTGGCACACTAGTCCAGTTGCCGGCTCTGATACCATCTGTAACATCCCAGGCTAATCGTACCAGATATTGTCCGCTTTGTCCACACACCTGGACTCAAGGTTTTAAAACGCGTATGATAGGAGAGGTATCAAGTCCCTCTTATAAGGAAACCTTTGTTCCCCTCCCCAACCAATGTGGGATCTTACATCGACCATAGCGTCAATGTGGGGTAGTGGAAACAGATCTTTAGGACATGCCTTATTAAGGTCTGTGAAGTCAATACACACTCGCCACTTCCCATTCTTCTTTTGTACGACCACTGTTAATGCCAAAATCGTCCAGAAGGATAACTTAAGGTTGATTGTGGATCTTAACAACTAAAGAATAGAAATCTTGCAACAAAGCGTGCGACAAAGACAGAAAATGTAAATAAGACAGATTTTGGTGACGCGGGAAAAACCTCAACGAGGAAAAAACCCGCAGACGACTTTGGGGGTCGTCGCTGCACTATGATCGCCAAACAGGGGCGATATCCTTTGTTCCAGATGTCGATAGTACAATGATTACAATACAGATGAAATAAAGTCTTGAAATATAAAATAACAAGTGAATCGTGCGTAAGAAACTGGTGCGTCGTGTGTAAAGACTGTGTGTCGTGCGTATAAGTCGTGCGTCGAGGGAGGTCACTTGAGAGAGAATTCTTTGAGTGTTTTCGCTGTGTATTCCTTGTTCTTGAAATTAGATATCCGCAAGTGAGACTGGAATCTTCATATTTATAGCCTTTGAGTGCCTTGAATGACTCCATAAATGTTTCTGATAACGGTCGCAACGGTCATTGCTGTTAATGCTCATAATTGCCTCTGTCGGTTATGTCTGTTGGCCATAAATGACATTGACCCTGCATTAAATAGAACAAACGTAACAGTTGTATCGTGCGTTAGTAGGTCGAGATCGTGAGACAACTTACGATAATCCGGCAAGGTCGTAGTCGAACGTCTCGGGAGACTTTCGACATGTACTTTCGGGAGGGATGACGAGTGGATTGAATGTGTTTAACATAACCTTATCTTAATCTAAGATATGTCGTGTGTCATGTGTCTTATCTTTCTTTGTCGAGGTCGAGGGTCGAGGGATCGTGGATTTTTACCCAAACAGTTTGCCCCCAAAATTTAAAAAATGGAGTGGCAAATTCAAATTTCAAAAGTTCTTAAATTTTGTCAGTCGGACGTCTAGGGTCGTGACACGTGTCGAAAATCTCCTCGGTTGTTGGTACGTGTGAAATATGTGTTTTAATCGCAGTGGGTTGCAAACTGTCCACAGTAGGAAGTGCAAGTGTACACTGTCCACTATGATCGTCACAGCAAGTAATAGTTGGTAAAATACCAGAATCGAATCCACAAAGACTGGGCAATCAAGACAATACGGTTCTCATGAGCTCCTTTTACAGGTTTCAATTACAGAAGAAGAAATATTTTGGTTTGTTCGTTGAAATAGCTATTTTAACGACTTTACTAAGGATTTAAAAAGAGGAATGTAGGTTGGATTTTCCCTAGATTTTATATTAAATTCCTGATCCTAAAAAGTGATCCTTGTACTCGAGGTAGGCATTTTCGCTAGAAAAGCCCGGTTACAAAATACTCACACCCTTAAGCAAAAATCCCATACTCTTAGTATTTATTGTTTTGTCAATGGTAATCTCAAAATGGACCTTTTCAGGTCTCGATGGAATGTGTAGAGACAAATACTCTAAGTGTTTTTAAATACACCAACTAGCTTGCCTACTACTCCAGTGGGTTGAGATTAGCTCACTGTGCCGACCTCACTTTCGCAAGTGTCATAAGAATTCTTTCGAATCCCCTAACATTATCCAAGCTCGTGTCACTGCGTTCTACTCATTTCTGAGTAAAGAACTAGACTTTAGATCCTTACAAGTGATCGGCTTGTTCGCATCATTGGGCAATAATCGAGAGTGAATAACAAAAACAACAAATATTCCAAATATAAAGATTACTCAAGCATTTTTCATAAAATCCATGTACTTCTCTTTCCTACATCCCAAAGGATGCTTAGCCTAACATTTTCGAAGTAAAGAAAACAAAAGATGAAGAGATGAACATAAATAAACTAAAAATGACTTGTATTAAAACCGCAGTGGGGAACGAAGGTACGTCACTACCACTGATTACGAGAAACTAGCGATTACACTAAGGAAATTAAATGCAAGAAATTAAGAACTACAGCAGTAAACTAGAGAGCTAAAACTATCACTACAATGTGGTAGTTGGAGGTATTCAAGATGAATTTAATGGAACCCAACACCCCTATTTATACCTAAAGGAAGGTTTGGGTTTTACACAAAGAATGGGTTATCTAGTGAATAAAGACTGAAATATCAAGATGAAATTCTGCACTTTGAACAATTCTTTTATCCACCATCTTGTAGCTCTTTTACCCAATGGACCCTTCACCTTTTCATCAAGTCAACTTTAAAGTACCATGGGTGTACTTGATGTCATCTTCAAGAAAGATGCTTGTACTTCTTAACTTCATATTTCTGCCATTGAACCTTCCATTCTCCAGAGCATTTACATCCCAACTAAGAGTTTCTTTTCTTTTGTCTTCTTCTTCTGCTCGATAGTGGGGAGTGGAGTGGGATGCGCAAGTCACTGCGAGATTTTCGTGAAAAGGCAACACAACTCCACCAAATAATTTATTAAAGACTATGGTTCACTTTTTTTGCTCATTTTCGTGAATGTTACCAAGAATGGGGGTTTTGAGAAGTGAAATGGCTAAAATTTGACAAAATAAAATGAAAATAAAAGGAAATAATAACTCTAAAAATAGAATTATCAGTTGTCATGGAACTGAATCGGCCCAATTCTAACTAAAGAAGAAATCGAAAAGGGGATAAGGCCGTGACGTCACGCTGACGCACGATCGTGCGTAACAACTGTACGCGCCAGGTGTCGACGATCTGTGGAGTATTTGAAAAGGCAAGGGCACGTGTCGTTCATCGGGCGACATGACCTGACACGATTTTCTACATAAATAGCGATCCCCGATGGATCCTTTCCTTTTTACGTTTTCGTAGAGATTTTTCACAGAGATTCCGTCTTGTTCTTCGCCAAATCTTTTCTAAGCCTGCAAGAGATCTTCGACCTGTTTAGGATTTTTGAGGTTTTAGCGCGCCTATATAAGGTACAATTCTCAGTCTTTGTATGCGTCGTAAGTCGATAGCTAGAAAACCTAGGAAGAACTGGGCCATTTAGGGTTTTTCAGAGCGATAAATTTTGTTAACGGGTTTAGCGATGTCAACAGAGCCTAGGAGTGCCATTCAAGATCAAGATGCTCTCGACGAATTTAGGAACTTAGCAAAAATACATGCGGGGATTGCTGTGAGTAAGGCCGGTCAGATTAGACCGGAGATGTGCCCCAAGGGATATGTCATGATATACGAGTATCCCTTTAGAATATGTTTCGAATGGCCCTATTCCCCTCTAGCGAAGTCCTTCATGTGCGAGTTTGACCTCTCGCTAGGGCAACTGATGCCCTAATTCTGGAGGGTCATCCAGGTCATCGAGCGACTTACCAAGAGCCGGGAGTCGCCGATGAACGTAAAAGACCTCTTGACTGCTTATCAGGTCAACGTACCGTCACTACAGCCTCTTCTCGAAGCATAAGGGTGATCGTACCCTAGTTCTAAAAACTGCGGTCAATGACCGTAAATGGAAGACTAGGTACGTCTTCGTGCGGGTAGCGACGCTGGACCCCGACAGCGACTGGATCAGGTCTAGATGAAACGTGGCCGGTGATTTTTAGCTTTGGTTGAGCGTCTTTATCGTGTTTACTGCTTTGTTTTTGTAACTAATCTTCCCCTTTTTTGTGTTTTCAGAAATAAAGTTCGATGCAGTGAAGCCTAACGTCGACTCTCGGGCTAAAATTGAGAAGTTCTTGGAGATCAATCCTGAAGACCGATCGTTCGTCACACGAAATCTGGTGGATGAGGATGAAGACCTAGTGTACTTGGGTGAAAATCGTCGAGAGAGTCGGGAGGAAGCAGAGGAAGAAGAGGAAGACGAGTCTGAGGATACTGAGGAGACTGAGGAGGAGAGAAAAGAGGAGTCAAAAGAAGAGACAGAGGTAGAGATGACCGGTAAGTGTACCCTACTATGTTCGACATATTTCTTCCCTTACTTCAATGTTTTAATCGTTCTTCCTTTCTTACTTCACAGGAGAGTCTTAGCAATCGTAGACGAAAGTATCATCCGCGATGGCCAAGAGGGCGGCTCAGGCTGAACTGGCTCGTAAGGCGAGAGAAAAGAGGAAGGATGCCCCGACAGATGGATCGGGGGTCCTAAAGAGAAAAGACGTCCCGACAATTGGGTCGGGAGTCCTGAAGAGGACAAGGACGTTCGTCCCAAGGAAACCGTCTTCGAAGACGGGCGGCTCATCGAGATCCGTTTCGCCTGAGAAGGCGAAGGCATCGACCACATCTGTCGAGAAGATTTCCGACACGATCGGCGCGACACCCGTCGATACTGCGCATTCGACAAAACCGACGGTGTCCCCTACTGCCACGTCAGGCCCCTCGTCGGCCGACAAGGGCAAGGGCGCACAGAGAGAGGGCGAGAGATAAGAAACGACGGTAAACTTTATGTTGCCGTCGGATTTCATGGTCGACAATGTCCTGGACGGGACGAGCTTGTTCCCCCACTTAGACAAGTTTCAGCTCCCCTCTTTCAGGGAGCGCTTCAATGGGGTCTCTATCGAGAGTGCGGGGTCTTATGTCGTCGGACTGGCGTTTATGGTAAGTCTATCTTTCAAGACTTTGTTTTTCGTTTGTCGTTGTCGTTGTCGGGTATTTTACTAAAGAGTTTATATGTATTTCAGACGTTTCAGTCTTCCTTGGCCCTGCATGCCGAGACGACGAAGATCGAGGGTCTAGTGTCCTCTGCTCTTAAGAGAGAGGATGCGGCGTTGGAGAGGGAGAAGTCTGCCCTGGCGCGTGTCGAGGACATGTCGATACAACTCGATGATGCCATGAACAAGCTGGAAGCCGTCGGACATGCGAAGGACGACGTGAACTCTCGTCTGAAGCAATCCTTCTCTGTGATTGTCGACCAAAGAGAGGAGATGGACAAGAGGCAGGCGTCCTTGGACATGAAGGAGAAAGAGGTCGAGGAGTCCAAGTCCAAGGTGGCGGACCTGGAGAAGGAGGTGAGGGAGCTTAAGGAAGAGGTTGCGTCGACCTTTTCCCTCGCTCGTCTGACAGCTCGGGCGGCTATCATGCGGCAACACCTGTCGGGGAAGAATCCCCTCGCGTCTGCAACTGAGGAGCTAGCCTTTTTTCTAGCCAAGGTCGGGACCGATACGGATCTCAACTCTGATGATGAGAAAGAGGCTGAGGAAGAAGAGGTTGTGGATGAAGGCCTCCAGGGTGAAGCTTCGGGCAAGGATGCTGCCGACGCTCCTTCTAATCCTTAGAGAATTTTTTTTTGTCTGAGTTTTGAATGCTCGACCGTTGATGGTCGAGTCACTTTAGATGTACTCGTTCGTTTCGTAAATGAAATTTATCCTTTTGTTGAACTCGTGCATTTATTTCGATTTACACATGCCGTGGGTAAATATAATACCAACCGTGAAATTCATTAAGTATAGAACAAACAAGGAATCGTGCAATTTAGGCATCCATTGTAATTATAAAGACTAGTGCACAAGTCACAAGACTTTCATACTTTAAGATCACGTTGACAAACGCCTTTGCCTTGAATTCTGGCTTCCTTACACTCAACAACCTTTTGTCATCGGTGTGCTTACGACGAAAGGCAACGTCGTCCTCTACCCTCATATAAGCAATGGTTCTGGCTCGAACATCTTCGAAATTCTCCGGGGGATACTTGGTTAAATCGGTGTACAAACCCGAACTGTCGTCTAGACCGCGTTTATAGGCTTCGATCGCGGTCTTGACGTCACAGTTGCGGACACTGATCATTTCTGCGTTGAATCTATTGAAATAACTTCGGATCAACTCTCCAGCTTTTTCAACGACATAATACAAATCGCTGGTCTGTTTCTCCATCTTGCGACTACTGGCGAATTGCTGGGAGAACTGGTTGACCAACTCGGCGAACGACCCGATGGATTTGGGTTTGAGATTGATCAACCATTGGAGGGCAGGACCTGTGAGGGTAGCCCTAAAGCTCTTGCACATACATACTTCTTGATACATGTGCGGGAACGAGACTGTACACATGAGCTGTTTATACTGTGCGATGTGCTCCGTCGGATCGGTCACCCCCGAATACTTGGGCGTAAATGTGGGGATGTTATACTTTTCGGGACGTCGATGGTCGCGATCTTGTTGACGAAAGGCGACGCCTGATACCCTGAGCGAGGCTCGACGTCGACCGGCACGGCTGCCCCTGGTAGCTTAGCAAGCAAGGACAGGACACGCTCGTTCTGATCTTCTAGCATCTTCAATCGCTGGGCAACGGGGTCGTTAGGATCAGGATTTGCTCCTGCTTGAGGGTTAACTCCCGGACTGGTGCCATTGTCGTACGACGAGCCATTAGCGTCCCCGTTGAAAGGGACGAAGTACGGCTGGGACCCATTGTTCATGGGTGGTGGCCTCAGATGTTGAGGAGGAATTGGCCTGAACTGGGGATTTGGGATGAATGACCCCGGCTGCTGATTCTGCATGAAGGGGGCAGGCTGCTGATCCTGCATGAATGGACCTGGTCCTGGGTTCTGGACGAAGGGATTGGATCCTGGATTCTGAACGAATGGAGCGGACCTTGGATTCCAAACGAATGGAGTGGACCCTGGATTCTGAACGAATGGCCTAGGACCATTCTGCGGTCCAAACGATCCGTTCGGATTCTAATTTCTCAGTCGCGCGATCTCCTCAGCTGCCCTTCGACTTTGATCAGCAAGCACGTTGATTTGATTTCGTGCTGCTTCCAGCTCCTGATACATCTGGGCAATGAGTTGCTCTTGATTTCCATGGGCTGCCATTTTCCTGAAACAAAGAAAACAGGAAACTCTAAGAAACCGTTAGTAGGACGCACGTTTGTCGAAGATTTTCTCTAGATGGGGCCCCACGGTGGGCGCCAAACTGTTAATGCCAAAAATCGTCCAGAAGGATAATTTAAGATTGATTGTGGAGCTTAATAACTAAAGAATAGGAATCTTGCAACAAAGCGTGCGACAAAGACAGAAAATGTAAATAAGACAAAGATTTTGGTGACGCGGGAAAAACCTCAACGAGAAAAACCCGCAAACGACTTTGGGTGAAACACCCTAAAAACAGTGTCAATTTAAACCTTGAAATTTACCATAAGTTATGATCAAAAACTTTCAAACTTATATAACCTGAGGATCAAATGTAAGGTTTCTATATACAAACGTCATTACTTAAATAACTTATTAATCTAATCATAACATAACAATCAAATTAATCCAGTTATCTAAACAACCGTCCCAAAAGCATCAAAATCTCTAGATCCTCCGGTATCTCTAAGTCTGAATCTTTCCAAAAGTTCTCGTCTCTCATTCCCGCTATTTCCCGGAGCTTGTACCTGGTAAGAAGATTCAACTTGAAACATTAGGCTTTCGCCTAGTGAGGATACTCAATTCAAAATAAAATTTAATAATTAAAACATGAACAGATAACTCAAACCTGTTCTCATCCATCTTACCGTACGACAACTCCTTTTCAAATCGGGGAATCTACCCCACTCCCAATTTCCTACGACTAACTCATTTAATCGCAACAACAACATAAGAGTTAACTCTGAATCATTCCAGATTCACAATCAATAATCACACACAAGAAATTACAAGTCAAAACCTGCCTATTTCTTAATCAGGAAGTAGAGATTACAAATTACTTTATGCCTATCTCCAATCTTCCTCTCATCACAGGGAAATCTCCGATCTTCCCAAATCGAAATGGGAACTATTAAGCATAACTGCTTTTTCCACATTCCACCTTAGAATCAATGGTCCCCATGGGATTATAATATCGCGATACTCAAATCGAGACTCATGATTCAAGGTTCACCCAATTACTAAAATTACATCCCTTCGGCCTATGGCGAGTAATCGGTTCCCATCATACCGTACCCAAGTGCCCTCGGTGACCGGATGCCTATTTTAGTAAAAGCACATAATCACATAATATAATATATATGTAATAATCGATACTACTATATGCGTCCAACATATAGTATATCATTTCTCCGAACATATTCTATGTATATATAGAATATCAAGAATATTACTATCTCTTCATTTCAATCTCTTAATTATCTCCTCTTTAACTTAGCATAGAAGTTAATATCTCAATCAAGCTTCAAATCATATTTAGAGTTCATAACCACATAATAATTTTATGTAGTAGATAATCAAACTTAGCATGCAAGATTAATAATAAATACTAGTTCACCAATTTCATACATAACTCATCTTGGAACTTTAACATGGTAACCAACATAACATATCTTTTAAGCGCCCTCTTGGCTTATCTCTAATTTAATCAAATCCACATAATACATATTCATGCATACATATAAAGCATCTAATTCAAGATTAATTACTGAATTTTAAAGAGAGTTGAATAAACTCACCTGATGCGTTATTACTCCTTTTAATCCTTTTTAACACGTAAGGCTCCTTTCTTCACTACCACAGCTTACTGTATTATTCAATTACATATACTGATATTAATCCTCAAAGCAGAACCCTCTATAACTGAAAATCCTTAATTTCTAAAAATCACGTCTCAAGTCGCAATGAACTGAAATCGCAGTCCACTATTGCGATTTCATATCCAAATCGCAGTGAACTGAAGTCGCAGTCCTCTATTGCGATTTCAATTCCAAGTCGCAGTGAACTGATGCGACTACAGTACCAAGTCGCAACTGCCCATTGCGATTTCGACCCAAGTCGCAACCAACTGTTGCGATTCCAAAGCCAAGTCGAAACTGCCCATTGCGATTTCACTCCGAATCGCAACCAACTGTTGCGATTCCAAAGCCGAATCGCAATGGTCTGCTGCGACTCCAACTCCAAGTCGCAATTGCCTATTGCGACTTCGATGATGTTCATCCAAGTCTCAGTCCACTAAGTTCATCTAAAACCCAGATTTTTATACTTTTAATCCATGTTTGTTTATGCCAATTTGCAGATATGTTTAATACACTTATCTTATCATATCCTAAAGCTCAGATTCTCTTTATCATCAAATTTACCAAAACCCAACATAAAAACTCCATAGAAAGCTTTAATCTAAGAAGATGAAGAATTCAATGATATAATTACCTTATGATTCTTTAATTAGTTTCAAAACCTCAACTGGAAATCTTGTTTCTCCTTGCTAATTCCTTCTTCTTTCTCTTTTCTCGTTTTCTTCTTTCTCTTTTCTCGTTTTCTTCTATCTCTCTCTCGACTTCTCTTTTCTTTATTTTTCCAAAATCGTATGACACACACAAACCCACACTTAGACTTGCACAATTAGTCTAAATGACTAAGGGTTTGACACCTCAACCCATAATTACATGAGTCACCCAAGTTTTCAAAACCAACCCCCCAACTTCCACTAGTTGCCACAATGAACCCTCAAACTTTAAGAGAATAACATAATACACCTTATTCAGAAATAAAATCATAATAACCCTTAAGTTTATTTATTCTCAAAAGAAATCTTTCAACTTTCATCATTTTTATTTTTAACCTAATTTGAATTATAATACTCTATATAATTCAAGGTTACTCCAAATACCAAAACATTCTATTATTAAAATAGAAATAGTAAAATTTAGGATGTTACAATACTCCCCAACTTGAAATTGATTTCGTCCCCGAAATCAAAATCAGGTAAACAAATGAGGATATCTATCCCTCATACTCTCTTCTGACTCTAAAGTTACATTAGCACCTCTATGGTGTTTCCACTGTACCTTCAACATAGCTACCTCTTTACCACTACGTAGCTTTCTAACTGATCTTTCTAAAATTGTCTCTGGTTCCTCTACACAACGACTCTTTTCATCTATTCTCACATCTGTGAGTGGAATCACATCTTCCTCTTCGGCCAAACACTTCCGAAGATAACATACATGGAAAGTATTATGAACTCCTTCCAACTCGGGTGGAAGATCTAACTTGTAAGCTTGTAACCCTATTCTCTCAACAATGGTGAAAGGTCCTAGAAAGCGAGGACTCAACTTCCCACGTTTTCCAAACCTTATCACCCCTTTCCATGGGGATACCTTGAGCATCACACGCTCCCCAACTTGAAATTCCTTTGGTCTCCGCTTCGGATCAGCATAACTTTTCTGTCTATCTTGGGCTGCTTTCATGTGCTGCCGAATCTCTTTTACTTTATCCACCGTTTGCTGTACTAACTCTGGACCAGCAAACTGTTTCTCCCCGGCTTCTAGCCAACACACCGGAGTTCTACACTTACGACCATACAACGCTTCGAAGGGTGCTCTCCCGATGCTCGAATGATAACTATTGTTATACGCAAATTCTACCAACGGTAGATGCGTATCCCAGTTACCACCAAAATCTAAAACACAACACCTGAGCATATCCTCCAAAGTTTGAATAGTCCGCTCACTCTGTCCATCGGTCTGGGGATGAAAAGCAGTACTCAAATTAACTTTAGTACCCAATTCTTCTTGCAATGATCGCCAAAATCTCGAGGTAAACCGACTATCACGATCTGACACTATCGACACCGGTATACCATGCCTTGACACCACTTCATCAATATACAACTTTGCTAATTTCTCAATTGGTGATGCCTCTTTCATTGCTAGAAAATGTGCACTCTTAGTTAATCTATCCACGATTACCCATATTGTGTCGTTACCTTTTTGCGTCTTGGGTAACTTCGTCACAAAATCCATGGTAATCTTCTCCCACTTCCACTCCGGAATTTCCAAGGATTGGAAACTTCCGTAAGGTTTCTGATGTTCAGCTTTCACCAACGAACATGTTGTACACATCTCTACCTTTCGTGCTACATCTACTTTCATCGCTGGCCACCAAAAATGCAATTTCAAATCTCGATACATCTTCGTACTCCCAGGATGTATGGAATACTTAGATTTATGAGAATCTTCGAGAATCAACTCTCGATTTCCTCCAATTTTAGGCACCCAAACTCTTCCTTGAAATAATTTAATCCCCCGGCCATCTTCAGTCAACTGAAGATGTTGCTTACCCATTACTTCTTCTTTCAGATTTTCCTCTCGCAAAGCAACCACTTGTGCTTCTTTAATCTTTTCCATCAAACTTGACGTTACATCAATTCTAACGTTTACCGATTTCAAACACCCACCATACTCTTTTCTACTTAAGGCATCAGCCACGACATTTGCTTTACCAGGATGGTAATGCAATTCACAATCGTAATCCTTAAGCAATTCTAACCATCTTCGCTGCCTCATGTTTAATTCTTTCTGATCAAAAACATGTTGCAAACTCTTGTGATCAGTAAAAAGAGTACACTTCGTTCCATACAAATAGTGTCGCCACAACTTCAAAGCGAACACCACTGCTGCTAACTCTAAATCATGGGTAGGATAATTCTTTTCATGCTCTTTAAGTTGTCTTGAGGCATAGGCAATCACTTTGCCCCTTTGCATTAGCACACATCCTAAACCCATCTTTGAAGCATCACTATATACAACAAAATCTTCTGTCCCTTCTGGCAGGGCAAGAATAGGTGCTTCACACAGTTTTTGACGTAATAATCTGAAAGCTGTTTCTTGCTTCTCCGTCCAAACAAACTTCTCATTCTTTCTGGTTAACAACGTCAAAACAGATGCAATCTTAGAAAAATCTTTTATGAATCTTCTATAATAACCTGCTAATCCCAGAAAACTTCTTATCTCAGATGCACTTCTAGGTGTCTCCCAATTCGTCATCGCTTCAATCTTTGAAGGATCTACTTTAACTCCTTCAGAAGTAATTACATGACCTAGAAACTGCACTTCCTTCAACCAAAATTCACACTTTGAAAACTTCGCGTATAACTTCTCTTTTCTTAAAACTCCTAAGACTTCACGAAGATGCTGCTCATGATCTTCTTCAGTCTTTGAATAAATAAGTATGTCATCAATAAACACGATGACAAACTTATCTAAAAATGGTCGACACACTCTGTTCATCAAATCCATAAATATCGCAGGAGCATTTGTCAACCCAAATGGCATTACAAGGAACTCATAATGTCCATATCTTGTTCTAAACGCTGTTTTTGAAACGTCTTCATCTCTTACTCGCACTTGATGGTATCCAGATCTTAAATCTATCTTTGAAAAGCATCCCGCACCTTGGAGTTGATCGAATAAATCATCAATCCTCGGAAGCGGATACTTGTTCTTAATAGTTACTTTATTCAACTCTCGGTAATCAATACACATTCTCATGGTACCATCTTTCTTCTTGACAAATAAAACTGGAGCTCCCCACGGTGAAGAACTCGGTCTTACGAAACCCTTATCTAATAACTCCTGAAGCTGAGTCATCATCTCTTTCATCTCAGCAGGTGCTAAACGATAAGGTGCTCGTGCAATCGGTGCCGATCCAGGAATAATATCGATGCGAAACTCCACCTGTCTTTCAACTGGCAAACCTGGAAGGTCATCCGGGAATACATCCGGAAACTCACGCACCACGTTGATATCTTGAATATTTTTCTTTTCTAACTTTGTATCAATAACATAGGCTAGATAAGACCAACACCCTTTCGATAAACATTTCCGTGCCTTCATCACTGAAATCAACGGAATTTCTCCTTCCTGTTTTTCCCCGAACACAAATACACTATCTTTCTCGCCCATTGGAATTCGAATCAGCTTCTTTGCGCACATAATTTCTGCCTGGTTGTTGCTCAACCAGTCCATTCCTACCACAATATCAAAACTCCCAATTTCCATTAACAACAAGTTAATCGAAAATTCTGTTCCCTCTATCATAATCTTACAATCGGCCAGGCTCTCCTTAACCAAAGTCTGAACTCCATTAGCCATCTCGACTACTAAGGCATCTCCTAGAGTAGTAACAGGCATAGCTAATTTATGTTGAAACAACTTGGATACAAAAGAATAATTTGCACCACTATCAAACAACACACGTGCAGGAACAGAGTTTATAAGAAATGTACCCGAGACCACGTCCTTTGACCCTTTCGCTTCATCAGCAGTCATTTGGAATGCACGACCGGTTGGTTTGGGAATATCCAGCTTTCTTCCCTGATCTCCTCCTCTTTTCAACTTCGGACAATCTTTTCGAAAATGACCCGGTTGCTGACATTCAAAACAAACCGACCCAGGCACTGTACAACTCGACGCCATATGTCCCATCTTCCCACACTTGAAACATTGATTTCCAACCACACGGCATTGGCCAAAATGTTTACTTCTGCACTTTGCACACCAACTCGGTTCCCTACGAGAATCATTACGAATGTTCTTTCCGAATAATCTCAATTTCGGAGAAGGTTCGGAACGACCCTCCCACTTTCTCTTTTCTCCAACCTGCGCTTTCTCCTCCTTATCTTTCACATACATTTCCTCTATGACCTTAGTTTCCTCAATCGTCTCCCTCAAAGTAGCAGATTTTGAACTGCGAACTCTTGTCATCATATCTGCTGGTAGACCTTTCAAGTAATACTTAATCTTTTCTTTCTCTGTTGAAGCCACGTGCCCCACAAGATTTAGCTTCTCCATAAAGACCTCGGTATATTTTCTCACCGACATATTACCCTTCTTAATATTCCGAAACTCTTCTTCAATTCGGTCCATCTCGTGCTCGTTACAATATTCTTCTAAAATCTTTGCTTTAAACTGACTCCAAGTCACGGAATTCAAAGCTGCTTCCGTCACAGTTGATGACAACACATTCCACCACTGTAACGCTTTTCCACGTAACATTTGCGACCCAAATCTCACCTTAGATCTCTCATCTGTACATTCACATGCACGAAAAGCCTGCTCAATTTCTCTTATCCAGTTCATACAAACCACAGGATTATCATCTCCCTTGAATTCTGGTGGTTTACAACTTAGAAACGTCTTGTAGGAACAGTTTTTGTCAACCCTCCTATCTGTCTCCACTCCTGGATTTACAGTCGGATTGATCACATTAGTATCGGCCACTGTTCTCCTTGGCTCCATATTTCGATCATTAATCAATTTCGTAAACATCTCTGTCTGTCTCCCCATTACAGTATTCATCATCTCTGCTTGCCTCTCCATTGAAGCATTCATCAGCCGAGTCACATTATCCATTATTCGCCCCTCCATACCTGAATCTGACGACGTTTGATCAATATTACTAGTACCTCCTGGATGTACTCGACTTCGCATTCCTCCCAAGGAAAGAAAATCTGATGGCGTATCAGGAACTCCGCCCAATCCAGTTTGTCTCTCTCCAGCATCGTCTAACCAATTCCTATTCATCGAAGAATTTGGAGACCTCGGGGGCGTATTCACCATCGTTCTGATGGAGCATAAAGGAATACTCATCAGTTAATGGTTCATACAACTAAACATACAATACATACTTTGCCGCTAATCAGTCACTGTAACAATTTAGAAACAAGTATGCTTGTGTAATAATATATTCATAATAACAGTAGCTAATTGAAATTGCGAACATATCATACATGAGAATTCTCATTACCATTGTTACAGTACCAACTTCGCGTATTTCTGTCGACTTTAAGACTACCCATTCTTAGTACTTCTACCCAAAATTCACGGATCATAACTTAACTCATCTCAGCTTAAGTCTAGATATATCAAATTCATACCTACTTCGCTTAAACTAAAGCTCTGATACCATACTGAAACACCCTAAAAACAGTGTCAATTTAAACCTTGAAATTTACCATAAGTTATGATCAAAAACTTTCAAACTTATATAACCTGAGGATCAAATGTAAGGTTTCTATATACAAACGTCATTACTTAAATAACTTATTAATCTAATCATAACATAACAATCAGATTAATCCAGTTATCTAAACAACCATCCCAAAAGCATCAAAATCTCTAGATCCTCCGGTATCTCTAAGTCTGAATCTTTCCAAAAGTTCTCGTCTCTCATTCCCGCTATTTCCCGGAGCTTGTACCTGGTAAGAAGATTCAACTTGAAACATTAGGCTTTCGCCTAGTGAGGATACTCAATTCAAAATAAAATTTAATAATTAAAACATGAACAGATAACTCAAACCTGTTCTCACCCATCTTACCGTACGACAACTCCTTTTCAAATCGGGGAATCTACCCCACTCCCAATTTCCTACGACTAACTCATTTAATCGCAACAACAACATAAGAGTTAACTCTGAATCATTCCAGATTCACAATCAATAATCACACACAAGAAATTACAAGTCAAAACCTGCCTATTTCTTAATCAGGAAGTAGAGATTACAAATTACTTTATGCCTATCTCCAATCTTCCTCTCATCACAGGGAAATCTCTGATCTTCCCAAATCGAAATGGGAACTATTAAGCATAACTGCTTTTTCCACATTCCACCTTAGAATCAATGGTCCCCATGGGATTATAATATCGCGATACTCAAATCGAGACTCATGATTCAAGGTTCACCCAATTACTAAAATTACATCCCTTCGGCCTATGGCGAGTAATCGGTTCCCATCATACCGTACCCAAGTGCCCTCGGTGACCGGATGCCTATTTTAGTAAAAGCACATAATCACATAATATAATATATATGTAATAATCGATACTACTATATGCGTCCAGCATATAGTATATCATTTCTCCGAACATATTCTATGTATATATAGAATATCAAGAATATTACTATCTCTTCATTTCAATCTCTTAATTATCTCCTCTTTAACTTAGCATAGAAGTTAATATCTCAATCAAGCTTCAAATCATATTTAGAGTTCATAACCACATAATAATTTTATGTAGTAGATAATCAAACTTAGCATGCAAGATTAATAATAAATACTAGTTCACCAATTTCATACATAACTCATCTTGGAACTTTAACATGGTAACCAACATAACATATCTTTTAAGCGCCCTCTTGGCTTATCTCTAATTTAATCAAATCCACATAATACATATTCATGCATACATATAAAGCATCTAATTCAAGATTAATTACTGAATTTTAAAGAGAGTTGAATAAACTCACCTGATGCGTTATTACTCCTTTTAATCCTTTTTAACACGTAAGGCTCCTTTCTTCACTACCACAGCTTACTGTATTATTCAATTACATATACTGATATTAATCCTCAAAGCAGAACCCTCTATAACTGAAAATCCTTAATTTCTAAAAATCACGTCTCAAGTCGCAATGAACTGAAATCGCAGTCCACTATTGCGATTTCATATCCAAATCGCAGTGAACTGAAGTCGCAGTCCTCTATTGCGATTTCAATTCCAAGTCGCAGTGAACTGATGCGACTACAGTACCAAGTCGCAACTGCCCATTGCGATTTCGACCCAAGTCGCAACCAACTGTTGCGATTCCAAAGCCAAGTCGCAACTGCCCATTGCGATTTCACTCCGAATCGCAACCAACTGTTGCAATTCCAAAGCCGAATCGCAATGGTCTGCTGCGACTCCAACTCCAAGTCGCAATTGCCTATTGCGACTTCGATGATGTTCATCCAAGTCTCAGTCCACTAAGTTCATCTAAAACCCAGATTTTTATACTTTTAATCCATGTTTGTTTATGCCAATTTGCAGATATGTTTAATACACTTATCTTATCATATCCTAAAGCTCAGATTCTCTTTATCATCAAATTTACCAAAACCCAACATAAAAACTCCATAGAAAGCTTTAATCTAAGAAGATGAAGAATTCAATGATATAATTACCTTATGATTCTTTAATTAGTTTCAAAACCTCAACTGGAAATCATGTTTCTCCTTGATAATTCCTTCTTCTTTCTCTTTTCTCGTTTTCTTCTATCTCTCTCTCGACTTCTCTTTTCTTTATTTTTCCAAAATCGTATGACACACACAAACCCACACTTAGACTTGCACAATTAGTCTAAATGACTAAGGGTTTGTGTTGGGAACTGAAGATATGCTAAGTATAGTTAGTACTGCTAAGTCTTCATTACTACTGCCAGTTCTTCGTTACTACTGCTGGGCAAGGTTACTGCTGCTAGATGAAGTTAATGCTGCTAGATGAAGTTAGTGCTGCTAGACCAAATTACTACTGCTAGACATGGTTAGTACTGCTGAGCTGAGTTACTACTGCTTGAAGACTGTGAAGATTAATACTGCTGAAGGTTGTTAATGCTGCTGAGCCAAATCATCATTAATACTGCTGAGTTGATAAGTTTGGTATGCGATGCTTTTGGAGACAAATAAGGAATTGATCAAGATATGTTTAACGAAGATTCAGAAGATCAATTTACTTTTGATAGTTATCTTGTAATTACTTTTGTATAAATAGTATTGATAGATAGCTATTAGAATACATGAATATTATACGAGTGAAATAGAATTTGATATTCATTCAAGAGTGAATTAACCTCAAGATCAATAGATCCTATTTCTAGAGAAGTAGAAATCGTCTTGTTGAGCCTGTTCAACAAGATTGAGGTTTGGTGTAAAACTTGTGAGTAATAACTGTTTGATATATATACATTTTATTGAATTTCTATTGATTGTTCTTTAATTGATTTAGAGTTCTATTCCGCAAGATTCTCTAAATTCTGTTTCTAAGAAGTTTAATTCTTGTTAAGAATCGATCCTGACAAGTGGTATCAGAGCATTGGTATCTTAGAAGCTATGGACAATTCAATGGATACTCACAGTACTCCTGTTTCAAAAGTTCCCATGCTCAAACCCAATAAATTGGACATGTGGAAACTGAGAATCAAGCAGTACATTCTTCTTACTAATTATGCAATATGGGACATCATAGAAAATGGCCCATGTAATGAAGGAAAGATTGGAGAAGATGGTGAAGGCTTTGACCAATCCAAGGTTGAGTGTTATGGAGGATCACATCAACAGGGTCCAAATGGAAACCAAAACAGAAGCTCCTCTCAAGCCCATGTTTCTCAACAAGGAATGGGATTTGATTGGAGTGATCAAGCTGAGGAAGCCTGTCAGAATCAAGCTCTTATGGCAGAAGTATCTGATATTCCCACTGAGGTACAATCTAAACTCTGTTCTCAAGCTTGCATTGATGCTGTTAAAAAATATAGGGATCACAATCAGGGTATGTGTGATGACCTCAAGAGGCTAGAGAAAGATGTGAAAGATTATGTTAGGATTGTAGAAAGGTTTGAGGAACAGATTAGAGCTTTTCAAGCTAATGAACTTCAACACCACTATGATACTAACTATTGGAAGTGGGAGAAGAATGAGTATGAGATTAAGCTGAAAGTGTCTGGGGAGGAGAATGAGAAATTAAAAGAAGAGCTTGAGAAGGTTAAACTTGATGTTGAAAAGTTTACCTGTGCTTCTAAAACCATGGATACCATCATTAAGGCTCAAATCCATGACAAGATGAAAGTAGGGATAGGGTACAATGCCACACCTCCACCCTACAATAACAACTACATACCTCCCAAGTCTGATTTGTTAGAGACCAAGGATAGAAAGGAACCTGAATTAAAGATTAATATAGATCCTTATGAAAAAGAAATAGTTGTTGAGGATGAGACTGACAAAGTAGACTCTGATGAGGAATGTGAGAGTCCATGTGTCAAGAACACTGAGATCAAAAGGAATGAAGAGAAAAAGGGAGTCCATTACAAACAGACCACAGTTGTGGCTCCCAATACCTGTAAACATTGTTCTTGTAAGAAATCTCAAGAGCTCAAGCCCCAAAAACATGATAATCAGAGGGGAAATCAAAGGAACTGGAATAACCAGTGGGCTATGAGACAAGGAGTTGACCTGAACAGAATCAACAGGCCAAAACCTTGCTTCATCTGTGGTAAGCTAAATCACTTAGCCAAACACTGTTATTTCAATCCAGTTAACCAAAGGTTTAATGCTCAAAGATATTTTCAAAAACCTGCTGGTTACAGAAAGAGTGGGGGATATAAAAAGTCTGTGAGGAAAGTTGTGGCAAAGAAACAAGTTAAAACCATAAGCCACATGAAAAAGGCAGAAACAGAAAGTGTTAGAGTATGGATGCCTAAAGGTACCAATGATAATACTGCCAACTCAGTTAGTACTGCTAACAATGTTAGTACTGCAGGAAGCAATAATGTCACTAGCAGTGTTAGTATTGCTAACACAGTTAGTATTTCTTCAACAATTAATACTGCTTCTAGTGTTAGTACTGCTAAGTTAGTTAATACTGCTGAGAAGGCTAGTACTTCTGGAAGCAATGTTAGTGCTGCCAAAGTTAGCACTTCTACATCAGTTAGTACTGCTTCTAGACCTATCATCAAAACAAAGTACTCAAGCACTGATGTTCCTCACTTTGACAAGCTCATCAAAACAGAATGTAAGTATTTTGATGATCAAGGGAGACCCAAGACCACTATGGCTTGGGTCCCCAACAAAAACTAATTGATTTCTCAGATGTGCAGGGCAGCCAACAGCTTAAGGGAAGAAGCATTTGGCATGTTGACAGTGGTTGCTCTAGGCACATGACAGGTAACATGGCCTGCCTTCAATATTTTCAATGAATTGATGGAGGACATGCTACTTTTGAAAATAATCCTGCTGAAGATAAGAGAAGTGGTAAAAGTGATGTGTAAGTTGACATTTGAGGATTTGACAAGTGATGCACAGTGCAGAGTTACTACTGCCTGTGTTCTCGTAGTTAATACTGCTTGAGCAGTTAATACTGCTCAGTAGTTAATACTGCTCAGTAGTTAATACTGCTCAGTAGTTAATACTGTTCTAGTAGTTAATACTGCTCAGTAGTTAATACTGCTAGTGCAGTTAATACTGCTAGTGCAGTTAATACTGCTAGTGCAGTTAATACTGCTTGGTAGTTAATACTGCTCAGTAGTTAATACTGCTCAGCAGTTAATACTGCTAGTGCAGTTAATACTGCTAGTGCAGTTAATACTGCTAGTGCAGTTAATACTGTCAGGTAGTTAATACTGCTAGGTAGTTAATACTGCTTGGTAGTTAATACTGCTTGGTAGTTAATACTGCTCAGTAGTAAATACTGCTAGTACATTTAATACTGCTAGTGTAGTTAATACTGCTTGGTCGTTAATACTGCTCAGTAGTTAATACTGCTCAGTAGTTAATACTGCTAGTGCATTTAATACTGCTAGTGGAGTTAATACTGCTCGGTAGTTAATACTGCTTGGTAGTTAATACTGCTAGGTAGTTAATACTGCTAGGTAGTTAATACTGCTCGGTAGTTAATACTGCCCGGTAGTTAATACTGCTAGGTAGTTAATACTGCTTGGCAGTTAATACTGCTCGGTAGTTAATACTGCTTGGTAGTTAATACTGCTAGGTAGTTAATACTGCTAGGTAGTTAATACTGCTCGGTAGTTAATACTGCTAGATAGTTAATACTGCTTGGCAGTTAATACTGCTTGGCAGTTAATACTGCTCGGTAGTTAATACTGCGAGGTAGTTAATACTGCTTCTGATAATCTAGGGCATATAAATACCCCTGTTTGCCCGCCCATGTTCATAACGACTCTTCGCATTTACTTCTTCTCTCTCGTTCTAACCTAGACTCCCCAGAATCTCTGTGCTTTTCTTTCAAGAATCCTTAGGCATCATGGAGTTTGTGGATGAGCACAATGAAATAGCCATGCTTCAGAAGCCGAAACAAGCTGCGGGATTCCACGATATTGTCGATTTTCTAAAATCCTCGCACATCTCCTATGCACTCACAGTGAGCCCAACAATCTATATCGAACATCAGAAACAATTTTGGGAGAATGCCACTGTTAGTGTTGAAGAAGGGCAGAAAACCATTCGAACAAGGGTTTGTGATAAACCCTTGAAAGTCACTGAAGAGGTTATTCGCATCTCCCTTCAGTTGAATGATGCTTCAGGTATAACTTCTATTCCTAATGAAGAACTCTTTTCTACTTTACAAAGAATGGGGTATGAAGGTCCCATTGGTGTTTTTAAATTCTACAAGTCAAAATTTTTCAACCAATGGAGATTTCTTGTTCATACCCTGATGCACTGTATTTCCAAGAAAACTACTGGATGGAGTGAGTTCAGCAGTCCCATTGCATATGCCTTGGTCTGCTTATCCACTGCCAGAAAGTACAATTTCTCAGCAATGATCTTTACTGATCTTGTATCAAACTTGGAATCCAAAAAGACCTTTTTCATGTATCCAAGGTTTGTGCAAGAAGTTCTTAACAAGGAGTTGATGGACTTACCTCAGTTCACTGAGGTATATGTACCCAAATCCCCTAAAGGAAAGTTTTTTTTAAATATGAAAAGACTTCCTAGGGACTCGGAAGGAGTTGACACACCATTGTTCTCTACAATGATGGTTGTGTCCCACCCCCTTGAAGGTATGGCATCAGGATCAAGGCCTTCATTAGATCAACCCACTGATGCCCAATCCCAACCTTCCATCTCAAAAGACATCCCACAGTCCATTCTTGAACAGCCCACTCCCACAATCACCAAAAGATTTCAAAGAAGAAAGGTGCACAAGGCTCCTTCCCTTGTTGTACCTACTCAAAGCCCTACGCCTTTAAGCCCTCAATTGGAGCATTCTCCAATTGAGAATATCAACAGGGAAACCACAGGGGTGTCTCCCAACCTCAAGAAGGTGGTCTCTAAGGAGAAGGATGACCATATGGGTGCTAAGGCTGCCACTACTTCTGCTAGCACAGAGAAGGACAGTGGTAACATAAATAAGACCTTCCCCATGGCAACTCTAAATGAGAAATCATTAGGAGGACCCAGGTGCCAAGAAACCAAGGGGGCAGGTAGTGCTTCTGCTAGGCAGAAGGCTTCTGCTGAAACTTCCAAGGATCCTTTAAAGAAGGTAAACACTTCTAAACAAGGTGAGGATAGATATAACTATGAGGAATTGATGGAAACCATAGGGAATATCAACTTGGATGTCATGGCACAAAAGAAAGAGATTGAGCAACTTAAGACTGTGGTCACCTACCAACAGTCTCAAATTGAGAAGCTCAAAAAGATGGTCACCAAGTTGCTGAACAAAAAGAAAAAGGCAAGGTTTGTGCTAAGAAGGAGAACCTCAACTGATGATGCTCCCAAAAAGGGGGAGTCAGAGTCAGAAGCAGAACTGAAACTGAAGGGTCCACAAATTGAGGGGGAGACTGCTCACATAGAGACTGAGATGGAAATGGACACTGCACAGTTTAAGGGGGAGTCCAGTGAGACAGAAAAGGGGGAAGAGTGTGTTAAAGAAACCAAAGCAACAGAAACCACAGCAGCAGAAACCACAGCAGCAGAAACTGTTAATGCTGCTGAGTTTGAACAAGCAGCAGAAACAGTTAATGCTGCTGAAGGCCAAACAGTCAAAGCAGCAGAAACTGAGCAGGAAGCAGTAACTACATCTCAAGCTGAAATAGATGAAGAAATTTACTGGATTGTAAAGAACTGTATTGAAGCAGCATCACTGCATGTACTAAGAGAAGCAGTAACAGCCATAGCAGCAGAAATGGTTATTGCTGCTGAAAAACTTAAAGCAGCTGAACCAACTCCTGAGGCTGTCAAAACTCTTAAAAGAACCAAGATGATGTCCAAGAAAAGACCAAGAACCCAGCCCATAACTTCAAAGAAGAAAAATGAAAAGAAGCCAAGGGTGGAGTCATCTGCAGAAGAGGCCCAGGAGGAAACAGTGAAATCTGATGGAAAAGTTGCTGAAGAAGAAGTGGCAACTCCATCAGGGCAATCAGGCAATGTGCAATCACAAACGGATGCCCAATGTGACTTGTACATTACTAGTGTTGACTCTAACCCAATTCCACTTCAGGCTGAACCAATATCATCTAAGGCTCCTGAAATCATCTTTTGGGACACTTTGAAAGATGGTAGAAAGGAGTTCATTAGGATAAAAAGAGCTGATGGAAAATTTGAAGTATTTTCTACTTGGGGAAAAATTGTCAGAACTTGCTCAAGATCAGACTTAGAAGAGATGTTCAAAGTTGGGATGAAGATATATGGAAACATGCTGACTGAGCCAGGGATGTCAATTTCTAAAATGGTACTTGAATTCTTGTGCCAAATGTTCAAACCTGAAGCAATTCAGCATAGGTTAAACACACAGTTTCAAGTCATTACCAACTGGATGCTCTATGAAAACTGTGGAGTATATGTCATCTCTCTTGACTCTGCAACTCAAGAATACTATCTTGTAGATGAAATATACAATCACAGCATGAAGAGGCTGCAAGGAATGTTACACACTAAGCTGACCTGCAACAAGGATTCAGCAATGGGTAGATTCTTGGTAAAGAGGATTCTCAATCAGAGTCTAGGCCTAAGTCCTAATCTGTGTGTACATGATGACTAAGTTTTGGAAGCATCATCTGAAGAACTTGACTTCTTTTCCTAAAAGTCAAGTTAGGGGGAGATTGTTGGGAACTGAAGATATGCTAAGTATAGTTAGTACTGCTAAGTCTTCATTACTACTGCCAGTTCTTCGTTACTACTGCTGGGCAAGGTTACTGCTGCTAGATGAAGTTAATGCTGCTAGATGAAGTTAGTGCTGCTAGACCAAATTACTACTGCTAGACATGGTTAGTACTGCTGAGCTAAGTTACTACTGCTTGAAGACTGTGAAGATTAATACTGCTGAAGGTTGTTAATGCTGCTGAGCCAAATCATCATTAATACTGCTGAGTTGATAAGTTTGGTATGCGATGCTTTTGGAGACAAATAAGGAATTGATCAAGATATGTTTAACGAAGATTCAGAAGATCAATTTACTTTTGATAGTTATCTTGTAATTACTTTTGTATAAATAGTATTGATAGATAGCTATTAGAATACATGAATATTATACGAGTGAAATAGAATTTGATATTCATTCAAGAGTGAATTAACCTCAAGATCAATAGATCCTATTTCTAGAGAAGTAGAAATCGTCTTGTTGAGCCTGTTCAACAAGATTGAGGTTTGGTGTAAAACTTGTGAGTAATAACTGTTTGATATATATACAGTTTATTGAATTTCTATTGATTGTTCTTTAATTGATTTAGAGTTCTATTCCGCAAGATTCTCTAAATTCTGTTTCTAAGAAGTTTAATTCTTGTTAAGAATCGATCCTGACAGTTTGACACCTCAACCCATAATTACATGAGTCACCCAAGTTTTCAAAACCAACCCCCCAACTTCCACTAGTTGCCACAATGAACCCTCAAACTTTAAGAGAATAACATAATACACCTTATTCATAAATAAAATCATAATAACCCTTAAGTTTATTTATTCTCAAAAGAAATCTTTCAACTTTCATCATTTTTATTTTTAACCTAATTTGAATTATAATACTCTATATAATTCAAGGTTACTCCAAATACCAAAACATTCTATTATTAAAATAGAAATAGTAAAATTTAGGATGTTACATTGGGGGTCGTCGATGTACTATGATCGCCAAACAAGGGCGATATCCTTTGTTCCAGATGTCGAAAGTACAATGATTATAATACAGATGAAATAAAGTCTTGAAATATAAAATAACAAGTGAATCGTGCGTAAGAAACTGGTGCATCGTATGTAAAGACTGTGTGTCATGCGTATAAGTCGTGCGTCGAGGGCGGTCACTTGAGAGAGAATTCTTTAAGTGTTTTCGCTGTGTATTCCTTGTTCTTGAAATCAGATATCCGCATGTGAGACTAGAATCTTCATATTTATAGCCTTCGAGTGCCTTGAATGACTCCATAAATGTTTCTGATAACGGTCGCAATGGTCATTGTTGTTAATGCTCATAATTGCCTCTATCGGTTATATCCGTTGGCCATAAATGACATTGACCCTGCATTAAATAGAACAAATGTAACAGTTGTATCGTGCGTTAGTAGTTCTAGATCGTGAGACAACTTAGGATAATCCAGCAAGGTCGTAGTCGAACGTCTTGGGAGACTTTCGACCTGTACTTTCGGGAGGGATGACGAGTGGATTGAATGTGTTTAACAGGACCTTATCTTAATCTAAGATATGTCGTGTGTCATGTGTCTTATCTTTCTTTGTCGAGGGATCGTGGATTTTTACCCAAACAACCACGACGTTGGCTAATCAGTCGGGGTACTTCACTTCTCTGATCTTCCCAGTCTTAAGCAAATTGTCAACCTCATCGTTGATCACCTTGTTCCGCTCAGGAGCGAATTTACGACGTTTTTGATTTATTGGCTTGAACGATGGGTCGACGTTCAGCTTATGGGATATGACGTCGGGGTCTATGCCGATCATGTCTTCGTGCGTCCAAGCAAAACAATCAGCATGTTCCTGCAAAAAACAAATTAGCTGGCTCTTTATGAGTTGATCTAACGATGCCCCCACAAAGACAATTTGATCAGGCTTGTCCTGGTCCAAGATGACTTCTTCTAGACGATAATCATCTGAGGACTCAGGGACATCCTGGACCTGTAATTGCTAAATGACCCTTTTCGGAGGTTTAAATGTCGCCTTGTAGCAATCACGTGCGGTCTTCTGTTCACTTTTGACTTCTTGTACTCCCCATGGCGTCAGGAATTTGATCGTCTGGTGATGGGTCGAGGGGACCGCCTTCATGTCGTGTATCTACGGTCGACCAAGTATAACGTTGTAAACTGACAAACAGTCGATAACGTTAAACTTTGTTTGCTTGTTGACCCCTTTAGCGTACACTAGGAGAACGATATCTCCCAAAGTGTTGGTAGAATCGCCATTAAATCCTATCAGAGTCGTCGATCGACGAGTGATCTCTGACTTATCGATGCTCATAGCTTTGATCGTGCTCAGGAAAATGATGTTATCCGAACTGCCTCCGTCGACCAGTACTCTTTTGGTCGAGCGGTTGCCAATAGTAAGCTGGATAATCAGTCCGTCGTGATGTTTCTGCCAGCTATCCTGGAGGTCGTCCTGATCGAACGTTATTGGCATCGCCTCCAGTTCCAACTCTTGCTTCGGTCAAGACGACTGAGGAAAGGGATATTCTCTCGATGATTGGCTAGCGTACCGCTTGGCTGCCGAGTATGTTAAACCATAGGCGTCTGATCCACCGATCACGCAATTGACGACGTTTGCGTGGGCTGGGGATGCTGGTCTTACGTTTTCAACTGGCGTAGATTCTTTATCAATCAAACCTTGGAGATGTCCCTTGGGGATGATCCAGGCTAACTCCTTCTGTAAGGCAAGGCAGTTATCTGTCGTATGACCATTATCACTATGGAAGTCGCACCATTTGGTCTTATCCTTCTTGTCATCGTCTTTGTCGCTTTTCTTGGGCCATCGTATCGATGATTGAATGTTCTTGAGAGCTTCGACCATGTCTTTCGATGTCCCCTTGAATCCATAAGAGGAGATCTTAGGATATTGAGGAAATCAGGGCGTAGGATTACTCTTTTTTTGTCGAACCGAACGTTCGATATCTGGCGCGCTGGCTTTGTCTTGACGCTCGTCTTGGATTTGAAATCTGGTTTCTTGATTCTGAGTGACTTTTTGTTGGTAGAATGCTTACGATGGAAAGCCATATCATCCTCGACTCTCATGTAAGCCAAGGTCCTAGATCGGACGTCTTCAAAGTTCTCTGGCGGGTATTTCGTAAGATCGACGTACAGTCATGTAGTGTTGTCATCCAGACCACGCTTTTAAGCCTCGATGGCGGTCTTGACATCACAATTTCAGTTGCTGGGCCATTGTATCGATGATTAAATGTTCTTGAGAGCTTCGACCATGTCTTTCGATGTCCCTTTGAATCCATAAGAGGAGATCTTAGGATATTGAGGAAATCTGGGCGTAGGATTACTATTTTTTTGTCGAACCGAACGTTCGATATCTGGCGCGCTGGCTCTGTCTTGATGCTCGTCTTGGATTTGAAATCTGGTTTCTTGATTCCGAGTGACTTTTTGTCGGTAGAATGCTTACGACGGAAAGCCATATCATCCTCGACTCTCATGTAAGCCAAGGTCCTAGCTCGGACGTCTTCAAAGTTCTCTGGCGGGTATTTTGTAAGATCGACGTACAGTCCTGTAGTGTTGTCGTCCAGACCACGCTTGTAAGCCTCGATGGCGGTCTTGACATCACAATTTCGGTTGTTGGGCCATCGTACCGATGATTGAATGTTCTTGAGAGCTTCGACCATGTCTTTCGATGTCCCCTTGAATCCATAAGAGGAGATCTTAGGATATTGAGGAAATCTGGGCGTAGGATTACTCTTTTTTTTGTCGAACCGAACGTTCGATATCTGGCGCGCTGGCTCTGTCTTGACGCTCGTCTTGGATTTGAAATCTGGTTTCTTGATTCCGAGTGACTTTTTGTCGGTAGAATGCTTACGACGGAAAGCCATATCATCCTCGACTCTCATGTAAGTCAAGGTCTTAGCTCGGACGTCTTTAAAGTTCTCTGGCGGGTATTTCGTAAGATCGACGTACAGTCCTGTAGTGTTGTCGTCCAGACCACGCTTGTAAGCCTCGATGGCGGTCTTGACATCACAATTTCGGATGCTGATCATTTCTGCGTTGAAACGGTTAAAGTAACCGCGGATGGATTCTCCAGATTTTTGGACAACGTAGTACAAGTCGCTGGTCTGCTTCTCCATCTTGCGACTACTGGAAAATTGTTGTGAAAACTGGTTGACCAACTCCGCGAAGTTGCTGATGGACTTGGGTTTGAGATTGATCAACCATTGGAGAGCAGCACATGTCAGAGTCGCACCAAAGCTTTTGCACATGCACACTTCTTGATACTGATGTGGGATTGATGCCGTCCACATCAATTGTTTATACTGGGCAATGTGCTCCGTTGGATCGGTTACTCCTGAATACTTGGGTGTAAAAGAAGGAATGTTGTACTTCTTCGGAACGTCAACATTCGCTATCTTGTCGACGAAAGGCGATGCTTGGAATCCTGTGAGGGGCTCGACGTCGACAGGGACGGCGGCACCAGGTAACTTCGAAAGTAGCGACAACATCTTTTCATTTTGATCTTCCAATAACCTTAGTCGTTGGGCGACGGGGTCGTTAGGATCGGAGACGGCACCCATCTGGGGGTGATTCCTGAGGCTTGAGCTGTCATGCCGACCGTCGCGTGGAAACCATTTCCGTACGACGAACCATTGGCTTCTTCGTTAAAGGGGACGTTCATGGGAATCGTCATTATTGGTTGCGATATTGTTGGGATATGATATGGCCTGGCTCTGTTGTACAGCGGTGGCTAGGGGTGAGCAATACCGGGTACCCGCCCTATTTTCATGGAACCGGAACCGGCGGTTCCTAGAAAGAAAGAACCGGAACCGTTCCCATCGGTTCTCACTTTTTTGGAACAGGTCCCGGAACCGCTGGGAACCGGTTCCGGTTCTGGGTACCCGCTGACAACTATTTTTTATTTTTTAACTCCTATTGGTGTTCGTGTTCGTTCATTTAGGAAAAATGTATGTTCGTGTTCGTTTATGTTCGTTTATTAAGGTCTTAAACGAACTTAAATGAACGTATTTAAACGAACATAAACGAACAAATTTAAACGAACAAGCTTAAACAAACTGAAGGTGCACCACTTTCATTAGGTGCTCCAACTAAAACCCTTTGCTTGGGTAATGGGTTCAAACCATCAAGCTAAAACCAACAAAGGTCAAGCCAATGGCTAAGCATGGACAACTACAAGGCCTTGGAGAGGCTATAAATATAGAAAACTCAAGAGAGAATTTCTCTTAAGCCTTCGATGTAGGATGAACTTTCAACAAATCACTCCATGGGTTGTCCTCCCTCTCCATCATCCTCCGACTGCATGCATGCCACAGTTATATATATATATATATATATATATATATATATATATATATATAATCAAACACAACATCAATTTATACCTTTTTAATCTTAATTATTTTATATAATGTAATATAATATTCTTACAATACATATATAAACTAATAATGAAGTTCACTTACGGAGCTGGAACTACCACTCCCAGAACGGTGGAGTATTCCACCATCGTGTTTCCCACCTTGTTCATGGTCGTGAGTAGCTGTTTGAACGTTGGTTCCGGTACCTCCGATATGATGGCCTACGGTGGTGGACTGAAGTGGATTGTCGTCGGTACTGTGGTGACCCTCCTTCACATACTACTGCTCTCCTGATCCATATTGTGCCATATTTTCCGGTGTGAAAGTATACGTAAAACGTAGGTACGTAGTGTAATTGTTTATGGGGAATTGAATTGAATTGAATATATTAAGTTGAGATGAGATATGAGATGGGTTTCAAGGATTCTACTATATATAGTCATATAGAGAGAGTGTACGTGGATTTCATGATTAATAAAATAATAATATGGAATTAATAAAAGATGGAATTAAATAATAAATATTAAATATATAGATATTTTATATTAAAATATACCGGGTACCCAGCGGTTCCGGTTATGGGTACCCAGCGGGACCGGGTACCCGGTCCCGGTGGGTACCCAGCGGGTAGCGGTTCTAAAAAAATGAGAACCGGAACCGGACCCAGTCTTAATCGGTTCCGTATTTTAGGAACCGGAACCAGTCACATCGGTTCCGGTTTCGGAACCGGAGGTTCCGGAGCGGTTCCGGTTCCAAAGGCGGGTACCCAGTTCCGCTGCTCACCCCTAGCGGTGGCGACCTCAAATGCTGCAGAGGAAATTGTCCAAAGGGAGGATTGTTGACGAATGACCCTGGACCTTCCTGAAATGGTGGCCTTATAAAAGGTGCACCTGAGGGTCGGGGACCGTTCTGAGGTCCAAAGGAATTGCCAATCGCTGGATTCCTCAGGGAAGCAATTTCTGCAACTACCTTTTGGTTCTGCTCGTTTAATGCTTGACTTTGACTCCGAGCAGAGTTCAGCTCCGCGTACAGCTGTGCCATTGGATCTTGTTGGGCTGCCATTTTCCTGGAAACAAAACTTCACAAGATCGTTAGAGCGATGTATGCTTGGCTTGAGATTTTCTCAAGATGGGGTCCCACGGATGGCGCCAAACTGTTAATGCCAAAAATCACCCAAATGATAACTTAAGGTTGATGTGGAACTTTTAACAACTAAAGAAAGGGATCTCAAGACAAACAACACAATCGCGAAAAAATAAATAAGACAGGAGAATTGGTGACGCGGAAAACCCAAACGAGGGAAAAAACCGCGGTTGACTTGCGGGAGTCGATGGTGCACTATGATCGCCAAACAGAGGCGAGATCCTTTGGTAACAAGTGTCGCGTGTACAATAGATTACAATAAGAATAAAAGTAAACTTAATCGTAAACTTAATCGTAAGCTAATGTTGTGCGTCGTACGTAAATCGTGCGAAATAGACTGTTGTCGTGTGAATCGAATTGCTGTCGTGCGAATCTTGCGTAAGCGATGTGTGTTCGAATGCTCAGATTGTCGATGTTTATTGCGTAAGAATGTGGAAGAGTTGAGTTCAGATGTTCGGTATCAGATGTCAGATAGATGCTTGTTGAAATGTGAGCAGGCCTTTATATAGCCCCTGGCAGCATTGAATGTGTCTTGATGACTAGTTTGTAACCGTCGTCGGGTCTTTAATGCCATTAAGAGCTCGTCTGTTACTGACCGTTGTACCATGATTGCTCGTGGACGTGCATTAATGGAACAAAGAAAACGGATGTTGACTATTAACGGTTAGTATAATCGTACGACCGTCTTAAGTCTCGGACGTCGGTTGTGTAAAACTTACAACCATCGCAGAAATGTATGACCAAATGTTCGATAGTAAATAACCTGCAAGACCTTATCTTAATACAAGAACGATCTTACATAAATGTCATATGTGTTATTTATCGTCGGTCGTGAGGTGTGGATTTTTACCCAAACATTAGCCTAACCTTTTTATTTGTCGGCATGTGCAACAAGTTCAGGTTGGGAATAGTTTTAGCGACACTGTGAAGAGATGGGTACTAGTAGTGTGCTCGAGAAGTGAATTGCTTAGTGAAGTATTCCGCACTTATTTTGGGATTAGCAACTTGTATTCGTGTTAAGTAACACCCGACTTTATTTGGTCACATAGTATGACTTGAGTTATTAATTATGATAGTTGTTATATTTTAAATTTTGAGGTATTTCCAATGATGGTTGGTAGAAAGGATTCTTATCCTCATTTGGTTATTTTATCGAAATTTTAGTTCGTTGCTCTTTCCAATTTTGAGGGTATTATACGAGGCCACAATGTTTTTCAAGACATTCCATAAGGCGACACACGCATATAGGGGTGCTCACGGGTTGGGTTGGCCGGGTTGAATGCACTTTAACAACCCAACCCAATCATTGCGGTTTGAAAAATCTCAACCCAACCCAACCCAATTGAAACCCAACCCAACCCTAACCGTTCGGGTTGGGTTGGGTTGGTCGGGTTGAAACTTTTATCGATCATTTCACCATTTAACTAAGTTATCGTGCCTAAACAAATTACTAAATGTTTCTAAATATTTAAATGTTCAACAACTTATTAAATCATCTAATAAAAGATTGCTTATAAATGTTCTGTTTATAAATTGTCTGTTTATAAACGTTCAATAGTAACAAGATTGCTTTGACAGTAACAAAAATGACAATAACAAGAATTTAAAATTAGATTTAAATGTTTTTCACAGGTTGTCGGGTTGGGTCGGTTTGTTTTGGACCTAACCCGTTGTCAACCCAATATATACGGGTTGGCCAAAAATAGTATCGATTATACATCGGGTTGACTCAATTTAAGTTTTTTTTGCTGAGGTTGGGTTGGGTTGGGTTGGCCGGGTTGGTCGGAAATTTGAGCACCCTACATGCATACATATTTGTATATATATATATATATATGTATATACACACATAGGGGTACATATTTGTATGTATATATATATATATATAGCCTTAGGTTCAATAGAGAAGTGCAAATATTTAGAGAAGTAGAGAAGTAAAAAAACACGGGTCCGTTCATATATGAACGTTCATATATGAACGTTCATATATGAACAGTCATATATGAACGTTCATATATGAACGTTCATATGAACGTTCAGATATGACTGTTATATGAACGTTCATTTATGAACGTTCATATATGACTGTTTATATATGAACGTTCATATATGAATGTTCATATATGACTGTTATATGAACGTTCATATATGAACGTTCATATATGACTGTTTATATATGAACGTTCATATATGAACGGACCCGTGTTTTTTTACTTCTCTACTTCTCTAAATATTTGCACTTCTCTATTGAACCTTTCCCTATATATATATATATATATATATATATATATATATATACACATAGGGGTGTTATAATTTGCAACCCTAAAAAAGGTTGAAACCCTTGCAACCATCATCTTATCCATCAAAATCAAAATCAACGGTTCAGATCAAAAGTCATTAAAAATATAATTTTCATTTTTTTCTACTAAAAATAAGGAGTTAAAGGGTATTTCTGGAATTTCATTAGTAAAAAAAATCAATCCAAAATAGGTAACTACTATTCATCATAATCTTGTTCCTAAAATCACTCACTCTTTTTTTTAAAACCAGGAAATAACATGTAACCCAAAATCACCATAGCCAATTTCTTCATGAACCCATCTTCTTGATACCATCTTCATTGATCGTTCTTCGTGAATCCATCTTCTTGATACCATCTTCATTAATCATTCTTCGTGAATCCTTTTTCATGAATCCATCTTCACGAATCCATCTTCTTGATACCATCTTCATTAATTCTTCTTCGTGAATCCTTCTACATGAATCCATCTTCTTGCAAACCGAGAGTCGTATGTCATGAGCAATCTGTACAATTGCAGATTGACGATAACTATCAAGCTAACAACGAAGAAGATGGTCATTTAGCAGAAATGGGTTCGATGTATCCAGCATGTGGTTCCTGGAATCATTATCCTCAACTATCAAACTAACAAAGAAGAAGAAGATATTAATAAATTAATAAATAAAAAAACCACTCATCGTACAATCTCCATGTGGCGTCTATTAGACATTGAATCAAACCCAAATGATAAGCATGGGATGCAACGTGTTTTGGTGTGTATGATGATGATGATGATTCTGACCGGTCCACGTGAACGAACGACTGAGGAGTTAGACCGGAGTAGGTTAGGCGGCGGTTTCAGATCTTATGGTGATCGGAACAGCGATTCATCGAATTCTTGGTGAATTTCCAATCGGAGCACCTTCGGTGATGATGAAGGTCGTAAATCGAGTAGAGAACTGTTAGGTTTCTCGCGGTTGCCGACAACGCATAAGATTGGTATTGCCTTCGTTTTTTCACACTCAACACCTTCATCACCTCCTTCCATTAACAGAGATTCAAAACCCTTGTTGTTGCCTTCGTCTTCAATAAATTCATTCGTCATATTATACAGTTATTAGCAATCCTACTGAATTCCGTTGTTAAACAAAAAAAAGGCGAAGAAGAAGAATTGAATAAAAAACAGAAAACACAAAAACTATACCATGTTTAACATTGTGATCGGTTACCTTATTTTTAGTAAATGATTGACCATTATCTTTTAAATTAATGATTGACCATTATCTTTTAATAAAAAAAACAAATTTACAAATGACTAACATGCCCCTGCGATTTAATATTTAATATTAAATCATCAAACTCTCCTAAGATCTAATCAACGGTTAAGACCGTGGTTGCAAGGGTTTCAATCTTTTCGTTGGTTGCAAATTAGCCTTCCTTTATACACATAATTGTGTTAAATTCATATAAAGTTATAATATTAAAAGGAAAAAAAACATTTATATCAAATATATCAAGCTCATAAGAAAATGACATCAAGAGTGCAAAATCGAGATTAAATCTTTTGAGTCTCTACTCACTATTTTCTTCAGTATTCAGAGTTTTCTTGTTCGACTCTCTATACATGAGAATGAGAGTAAAGATTTACCTATTTTGAGTTTTTTTATTTATTTAATATTTATTTAAGTTTTATGTGTCCTATATAAGTATCATTTATCCCTTAAGTGATAGAAATATTAATAAAAACCCATGTCTTACAAATAACGCTTCGAAACGGGACATAACACGTCGTAACACGTTACAACGAAAGTCAAGTCTTAGTTGAAGCCAAAAGGGTTAACGCCGCGGAAAAGTCAAACCTCAGTGCCATAACGAGTTATTGATAACCATGAGTTTGTGTCATTTATGAAGATTTCATTGATTTGGTCATGTTATTGACAAACGTATCAACACTTAGGAAATTCTTTGTTGGTTATATGAACTCTTTGAAAAAAAAATGTTCATGGTATTTGTTTTGAAAGAGTAAAATGGTTCAAAGAGAGTTGTAGGACTTTTGACATTTTGGCCAATCTTGGAATAATTGACTTTGGTGGATAAATTGTATATTGATGGAAAACTATATATTTTAATCTAGTTAGTTATTTTAAAGTCATGATGTGTATTAGGTTGTAATGCATTGGATATATAGATATATGAGTCGGTTTATGGAGTTTGGGTAGGGGATAGTCCCTTCCATGGATTGTAGCTAGAAATGGATCACTGGGTCATCAAAGGCATCGTGGTGTGGATTCTAATGGAGTTGAACATCGACCATTGACTTTGAGGTGTAGTTTCATGTGAATGAGCATATTTGGTCCAAGCCATAAACCATGCATGGTTGAATTGGTTGACCATTGATCCGTAGTGGGGTTCATCAACATAGATATGTGTCTTACTTTTGTGTTCTCTCACTATTACTGGATAAACCGGGTCCATCATTGCAATATATGTTTGGTTTTAATCAGGGGCGGAACACAAGCTTTTCTGACCGCAGGGGCTGGACCTAGAGATGTCCAAAAATCGGTCCCGGTCTCAAATAGTAATTTCGGAACCGATGGTTGGACCTAGAGATCGTCCAATGTGGTTTTAGCTAAATTCCGGCGTTTCGAGGGATTTTTTAAGTTTTTCACTTGATTTCGAAGGATAATTAAGTTTTTTATCGATTTCAAGCGACTTTTTTGGTATTTTTTGTTGATATTAGAAGATTTTTCTAGGATTTTTGGTTGATTTCAAGATATTTTTTCAATTTTTTTGGTTGATATTAAATTTTTTTGTGTTGCCTGTGAGGTACGATTACACTTCTAAAAACTTTGAGATTGAGAGAATTCGTAGAACCTAAATAGAAATAGGATAGAAAATGGACAATGTTGAGACTTGAATCACTTGATTGCTCATTTGCTCAAATTAAAAATCAAATTAACTGTTGTTGACTTTGCTCAAATTAAAAATTAAAAACAAATTATATCAAGCTTATCAACTATTTTTTTTCAAACATGGTTTGTTCATCACTCAACTTATCAGCTACTGTCAGTCATCAACTAGCTTGTTAAAAATAGCCAAAGCTTAAAACATCATTCATCAAAGTGATTTTTTTGCAAGAAGATTAGGGTTGCTGCAGGTTTGCCTAATAATTAGTCAAAACAAATAACCCAAAGCAAAATCAAAATCAAATCAACATCTGGTATTAAGTTTTAGTAAAAACATTTAAATATAGTTTTGTTGTCATTTTATTAACATATAATTTTTTTATGTTGATGTGTAACTTAAGAAATTGAATAGAAATCATAGTTTCTAAATAAATTTTAGACTTAACGTAACATTTTAAAAATTGTCTTAAAATTATATTATAGTAGAGAATCTTTAAATTATTTTCAGTTCTCGTCTTAGGGGCCGTTTATCTAATCACTTACTCGGATAAGTGCTTATTGATACAATTTAACGCTATCGCTTACTTCTCGTGTAAAATTTTAGTCCACCAAAATGGCATCGTATGCAATAATTTAGCCGGTAAACGCTAACCGTGATAAGAGTTATCGCAGTTTAATCTAAGTAAATTTCTTTTAACAACACATTGCGCATAAGGTCACATCAATGACATCATTTATCTTTTTATCAAATTGTTATATAAATTCATATATATGCTACTTGACAATCGTTTTCATCCGTCTATTAAGAATTTTATTTTGATTTGACTATTTAAACCTTATGAAAATGAATATATTATTATATATAATAAATGATAAAGTAAACTACGATTTTTGTCTCTATGGTTTGGTGTTAATAACGATTTTCGTGCCTGTGGTTTAAAAACTATTTTTTTCATCCCTATAGTTTGCATTTCATTATGCTTTTCATCCTTCATCCTAACATAGTTAAAAAAAATCGTTAAATTAAGGGTAATATAATCATTTAATCTTTTTAATATTTAATTACATTCTATATTATTGAACACATCATTGAGGTTTGGTTTTTTTTACCCTTTTCTATTCTTTTTATAAAAATAAAAAGTAAAAACAAAAAGTCAAAAACCTAACCTACACAAACCCCACGGCTCCAGCCCCAAACCCAACCAACCACCGCCTGCACCAATTTTTTTCCCTCCCGTTTTCCGGCAACCCTTCTCCAAAACAGATCTTCTGTTTTCCCTTCCCTTCCCTTCTCGCTGGTCCCTTTCTCCTCAGTCCTCACCCTATAAAATTTAGGGTCATAGGGACACGAGTCACACGACAAAGGAAGACAAAGAGAAAGCGCCTGAGATGCTGTTGCTGAATGGAATCAAATTCGACGGTGAGAAGTTTTTCAAGTTCGATGTGTTTGTCAATGACGTCGACGACGGAATCCAGACCACCGCAGATGAGAGTGATTGAGTGAAGATGGTCTTTGGTTTACATGACATGACATGACATGTGATCCATTTGCTTTTCTTTCTTGCCGATTATTCCAATCTGCAAGGTTTGATTTTCATTGCACCGAAAACTACTCGACCTCACTTCATAGAAGGAGTTCTTGTTTGAAATAATAACAATGGAGGAAAAGAAAATGGTACAGGCCAAGGTTGAGGAAGATGGGTTTGAGGTGGGCCATGGGGTTTTTGTTTTAGTCTAAAATATAATATATATATATATATATATATAATGTAATTAAATATTTAAAAAGGCAAAAAGACCATATTATCCTCCATTTAACAGAGTTTTTTTTAACTCTATTAGGATGAAGGACGAAAACCATAATAAAATGCAAACCATGGGGACAAAAAAAGCAGTTTTTAAACCATAGGGACGAAAATAGTTATAAACACCAAACCACGGGGACAAAAATTGTAGTTTACTCTGAATGATATAAATTAGAGACCAAATTACACCAACGGTCCATGTGGTGTGGTAAAATTTTGGATTTGGTTCATAAAAGTTGCGTTTCATACGGGGACGGACCTAGAAATTTTTTCATACGGTGGCATCATATTTTTTATACGGTTTTCATCGAAGTGTCTTTCATCGTTCAATATCGTGCGATGTCTTTTTAGCCAAATTCCGGCGTTTCGAGAAATTTTTTCGGGGGATTTTTAAGTTTTTTTATCGATTTCGAGTAATTTTTTCGGTATTTTTTGTTGATTTCAAGATATTTTTTCGGTTTTTTTCAGTTTAGGTGCACCCCTTGTAGTTTCCAAAATAATAGGGTAGCACCTCCTAAATCGATACGGTGGCACCTTCACGAAAATGAAATTTTTTACCCTTCACCGGAGAACTAATACGATGGCACGTGCCACCACGTGCCCACCGTCCGTCCCCTGGTTTCATATGTAGATCGGGTGGGACGGGACCATTACAAAAATACTCATATTTGGTAAGGGGGTGCTTGGGATTGCTTTTTTTTTTAAACTTATTTGCTTATAGCGTTTCCGTACTGTAAATAAGTTATTTCTAGTGTTTGGATTGAGAAAAAAAAAGTGTTTATGACTTTTCCACACCGCATATAAGTTTTTTTTATAAGTTACTCCATCCTAACTTATTTGAAACTCCTTATCAACTTATATGTCCAAATTACATTTTTAACCCAACTCTTTTTTGTCACCGCATAAGTTAATAAACACTTTTAAAAATAAGCACAAGTTGTTTTAAATAAGCAATCCCAAACACCCCTTAAATTATGGGACAAAAATGAGTTTTAATTAGACAAAAGTTAAAATTTTCAGTTGTATCAAAAAAAAAATGGAACAACATGGGACTATTTTCAAGGTACAATTCTAGCCTTAAAATTAATCAAACTAAATGTAAAGAAAAAACACAAATTTTGTCCAACTCATCGCCTTCATTACCTCCAACATCTTTGATCAGAACTTCAAGGTATGAACTTTTCTACCAAATCAATTTTGTCTTCCGCAGAAATCGAGTTCTTTCTCTCATAAATCGAGTTTAACTTCTCTAGAAATCGATTTATCAGAGTTCGTCCTCAAATTGATTTCAATTTCTAATTTTAGAAACCGAGTTCTTAATCTTAATCTCCAAAAACCAAGTTCTTATCGATTCTTATCTATTCTAGTTACCGTTTTCGATTTCTGATGGTCTCTAACATTGTCAGCTAACAACTGTTATAATGGATAAATCAATCTTTAAGCAATCTACATAGACCAAAGATGTAATTCACTTTAGAATCAATTATGATTCCAATTTTTTTTAAATTTCTTTCTTAAAAATACTTTATATATACAATTACAAATCAAATTTACTTTATTAAAGTACATATTAAATAAAAATATTTATATTTATTTTAGAAAACTATTAAATTGATAAAATGGATTTTGTGTTATAAAATCCCAAGTTTATAAAAATTAAGGAAATCAAAAGAAGCACATATGTCTTTTGATTTCGAATATTTTATCCCCATTTCACGGTTTTATTCATGGTTTTGTTTAAATAAGCAAATTGCGTGAAATTTCGATTTTCACACCTTTTTGGTGAATGTTATACCACATTTTATATGTTGGTTTTTATATTTAAGATTTCTGGTCCACCCCTCAAAAATAGAATTTTTTTTGTAGAAAAGTCAATTTGTAAACTGATTAGACCTAGAATAATATAACGAGTATTCTCTCATATCAAGTGTTATTTATCTATGTTACGTGACACATAACAAGACTTTACTTGCGTCAACGTGAATTAAGGAATAATACATATATACATATAGTAGGAACATTGCAATTTACCGTACGCCTTGGCCAACATGGTGCACCTAGACAACGACTCTTGCTATATGCATATATGTTGTACGTTAATGGACACTATTGCACGAACTATAGGCATACACCTATAATTATATTATATTATATTATACATGTGGTTTTTTTAACAATATTTATTGTATTTTTATGATAATGAATATACTTGGCTTATTTTGTTGGAAAGTGGGGAAAGATATAAAAAAATACAATTAGGTAGTCTTCTTTGGTTTTAGAAATTCTTACAATTCGGATCTAGGTCCCATAGAATGTTGACAACACCACGAGGGAATAGGAACATAAATGCGAGTGTTTGATTTCTATATTACATTCCTCCATCCCACATAATTATCTCTCTCTCTCTCTCTCTAATTTGTGATATATATATATATATATACACCAATAATCATTTGAAAAGTTGAGGTTAACGTGAAAATGTGATAAATGCATTTAAACAATTGATCATTTTTAATCAAATGTCTTCCCATAAATTGCGTTTTAGAAGGGAATTGATCCGGTGCATCTCATCCTAATGTGGATTCATTTTTCTCATCAACGGTTGATAACTACTTCTCACGTTACGTTAACCTCAACTTCTCACACACACACACACACACACATATATATATATATATATATATATATAGAGAGAGAGAGAGAGAAAGAGAGAGAGAGAGGGAGGGAGTTTCAAGGGAAAACCTCAAAAAAAAGAAAACTGAAGAACACTCTGGTGGCCCTTTTCTGAATGGTATGCATTTGTGCATACAAGTAAATTATATTGTTTTTTGGTTTTTATGCAAAAGTTCATTATCCACTTGTGCTATGCACATGTGCCTGCTACAAATTACTTGTCCGCACAAGTGCATACTGTCCAGTAGAAGGGCTACCAGAGTATTCTTCAATTTTCCGTTTTTTGAGATTTTTCCATGAACCTGACCCTATTTAATATATATATATATATATATATATATATATATATATAGGGGAGAGATCAAATACAAACCAAGTTATTGTATATATAGATTGTATATTCGTCAATTTCATCATTTAATTTAATGAAAATCTTTCATGAAATTGTATTTTTGTTTCTATGTAAAAATGAAACCGTTTCCTACATTTTTTATTTTGATGAAATTTGTTTTCTAAAATTAATATAATAAAAGGGATAATGTTCATAATTAACGCCTTCCATAATAAAAGTGACTAATCAACCTTCATAATTAAGTAAAAAGGTGGAAAAAAAATCATTGGTTGAATAACAGTTTGTACAAATGACTTGGTTTACAGAGTAAACCACCCCTATATATATAACACACAAAGGATCGTGTGAAAAAAAAAAGTTAAGATGAGAAACGTAAAAAAGAATCTGGACCCTTGATCATTTTTAAATCTCACTACACCCATGAATTATGCTTCTTATGTGATGACGTGAACTGATCTGGTGCATCTTATCTTCAATTAGAATTTATCCATGAATTGTGTTTCTTACCGTAAATTTTCTTCTAACAGTAATCAACCCTATATACATGGGATAATAATGTAGAAAGTGTTTAAAACTTAGAAATTGTAAAAGCCAATTTCATGTATTGTTTCGTAAGAAACAACATATGTGAAAACCAATATTGTGTAACAACTGAATGTTCACATGTGTGAACATGAGTGTCTTTCATTACATATTTATATTGTTTTTAAATGCACAAATACGATTGACAATTTATCAATGAAATAACATTAAACGTTTACATGTGATGTTTCATCTATATATGAAACGTCATATACAAGCTGATTTTTTAACTATTTCTAACTTTTATAACCAAAGGACCTTTAGCCTAGCGGTATCGGAGTCCTTGGCCTTGTAGGAGGTCATGGGATCAAACCTCACCAAATGTGAGGAGGGTGTGTGAGTTTATTTGTTTCATTTGCCATATATAAATATTATATACTTCAAAAAAAACTTTTATACGCTTTTTATATGATTTCCCCACTATATATATATATATATAGAGAGAGAGAGAGAGAGAGAAAGAAAGTCGGGTTCAAACGAGAACAATCATCAAAAAAAAGAATATGATAACGACCAAAACACATGTGATTTTACACTAAACTCCCACATGCGTTGAGCCATTGACGGTGTTCCATCATCGCAAATAATTTCAGTGCAATATCACTTGTGATTTGACCACTATCATGTTCCCTAATTATATACTTTGATCCTATTCTTGTTTGTCCCATATATATATATATATATATATATATATGTATATATATTAGAGTAAATTATATGATTGGTCCCTGTGGTTTACATAAAATTGCACGGTGCGTCCCTAATTTAAAATAATTATGGAAAACGTCCTTGTGGTTTACATTTTCACACGCCTTTGATCCTATGACTTAACACCGTTAAAAGATTCTGTTATATAGATAAACTAGAAGGGTAGTTTAGCCAATTCATATAATCCTTTTATTTTCTATTAAATATACAGGGACCAAAGGTGTAAATTACTCTTTTTTTCTAACGAAAACCACAGGGACCAATATGTAATTTACTCCATCACCTAGAACCCTCATCTCCTTCTTCACAAATCACAACCCCTTAATCACCGCCACCATGTTCTTCTGCTTCGCACCAACTGCTTCACCTTTACCAAATCAAAAAAAACAAGATTTAATTATTATATCAAGAAACTTCAAAAAGAAAAAAGAAAAACCCATAAACAGAAGCAATACTCGAAAACCCAGAAGTCTATCAGAAAATAAAAATAAAAACCCACAATCAAGAATTTAAGAAACCATTAAAATGCATCATCGATAAAACAAAAGGGATGTAAGATTCAGATCGATGGCAACAGATCCTGCAAAGAACATCAGGTAAATCGGATATTTATCTCCTCTGTTTTGTTCAGTGATCAAGTGAGTCAAGTGTTGACAGACTGATGGTTGGCAGTTGGTGTTTAGATCGTGGATGAAAAGGTGAAGCTTGAGGAGGATTCAATGGCGGATAAGTTGTCGGAAAGTGGGAGGAAGATGAAGGCGGGATGGTTAGATAGGCCAGGAGGGTTCAAGTTGGAGTGAGCAATGGCTATGGGGAAGCATTTAGCTTGAAGGGCAGTGGCGAGCTAGAGAGCTGGAGTCATGTGCCCATGAAATGGAGATGCTGTTACCACCACCAGCGGCCACCGTCTTCTTCCATCTCTATCTCTCTTTCTCTCTCTTGATTGTGGATTTTTAATTTTTTTTTTCTGATAGACTTGAAGGGTTTTCCATAAACCCTGAAGAAAATCAATAAAAAGGAGGATGGCAAGCCAGGGTGTTTATCTTCGTCGACCGGAGAAGATGGACCGGTAGTTGCCACCGGAGAAGATAGACCGATAATCCACCGGAGAAATTTGACGGAGTGGAGATAGCAGACCAGACTGATTTAAAATAATAATAATAATAATAATAAATATTATATATTTTTATATTTAAATTAGAAAATAAGGAATATGAGTAAAATGACAAACATGCCCCTTCATTTAACCTAATCTAACAAAATCATTTAACGGTGTTAGGGCATAGGGGCCAAAGACGTGTGAAAATGTAAACCATAAGAACGTTTTCCATAATTATTTTAAATTAAGGATGCACAGTGCAATTTTATGTAAAACACAGGGACCAATCATGTAAATTACTCTATATATCTATACATATAATAAATAAGTAACTACATTGCCACGTGTCGTCGTCTGGTGAGCCGGCTTTATTGTTTCCCGCCTAAACATGTATCTGGACGCCTTTACATTATAGGTTCAATTAACACACTCACATTCACTCCTCCTTAAATCTCTTCTTAATTAAATTTTTTATATTTATACCTTACATTTACTACCCTATATAGTTTACTTTTAATCCCTTATTTTTTATTATTTTTTATTTTAGACTCTTATCATATAAACATAAATAATGTATATGACTAAAATGTATTAAAAAAACATTTCTATTTTTTACAAATTATACCATTGTAATCGTTTCGTCAATACCTTCGAAATAAGCCTAATATTGAATATTTTTTGATACATACGTACATATCCATACTTATAATAAATTCAAAAAAATCTCCATTGCGTATAGTAATCCAAAAAATACGGTATAAACTTCTAAGTTTAAATTCAAATTATTGATATAGTTTCATTTTTAAATTCAATTTTATTCTAGATTTAACTTCATTTTGAATAATTAATGATATAGTTTCATTTCTAATTCAAAAAACTTTACCTTTATTTTATCCAAAAAATAAACTTATTTTACCCATAATAAGCGTATATTTTTAGATACATACGTGCATATCCATACTTATAATAAATTCAAAAAAAAATCCGTAATCCAAAAAATACGGAATTTACTTCTAAGTTTAAATTCAAATTATTGATATAGTTTCATTTTTTTAAATTCAATTTTATTATAGAGTTAACTTCATTTTGACTAATTAATGTTAATTATTCATTTCTAATTCAAAAAAAATTACCCTTATTTTATCCCTAAAATAAACTTATTTTACGCATAATAATCGTATATATCCAACTAGTCTTTGGCTCGTCCGTTGCGCGATGATCAAATTTGTGTTTTAAGTTAATTATTTGATGTTTAATAGTTGTTTAAAAATTTTGTGACACATACAATAATTGATAAAAAGAAAACAAAAATTCCACAAATAGGGAATATTATCTTGAAGTTAAAAATATGTCTATTAAGTTTGATACCTATTATAAATGTTGTTAATAAATGAATTTATCAAACGAAGCGATTATAAATGAATTTGTCTATTAAAAATATGTTTATTCAATATTGGGCTCATTTCGAAGCGATTACAATGTTTTTTTACAAATTTTATCATTGTAATCGTTTCGAAATGAGCCCAATATTGAATATTTTTGGATTTATTATATTATTAAATATCATAAATATATACGAATTAATGTGTATATGGGATTTAATTAATGTGTCGTGATTAGTATGAAATTTGTTGAAATTAGTATGGGATTTGATACAAATAATCACTAAATTGTCGTGATTTTATTTTTGCAATTTCATATCAATTTTTACTTCAAAGTCGAATTCATTTGACGAATTACGATTCTATCAAATTCTATTCGGTCAACGAAACACTCTTAGAATTATCATAAGAGATTTAATTATTTATAAAGATATCACTTATCAACTGACTTTTGAATTATGAGTTCGAACCTTTTAAAAAAAATATAAATATGTTATTATTGTGTATTCGTTTGATAAATCTATACATATAATAAATGAGTAACTAGCATGTCAGGTGTCGTCTTCTGGTGAGCCGACTTCAATATTTTCCTGCCTAAACATGTATCTGGACGCAGTTTACATTATAAGTTCAATTAGCACACTCACATTCACTTCTCCTTAATTCATTTTTTTTAATTTGTACGTTACATTTACTACCCTTATAATTAGATATGTAGTTTACTTTTAATCCCTTATTGTTTTATTTTAGACGCTTATCATATAAACATAAATAACGTATATGAATTAAAATGCATTAAAAAAACATTTCTATTTTTTACAAGTTATACCATTGTAATCGCTTTGTCAATACCTTCGAAATGAGTCCAATATTGAATATTTTTTGATTTAATTATATTATTAAATATCATAAATATATACGAATTAATGTGTCATGATTAGTATGAGATTTGTTGAAATTAGTATGGGATTTGATACAAATAATCACTAAATTGTCGTGATTTTCTTTTTGCAATTTCATATCAATTTTTACTTCAAAGTCGATTATTTCGACGAATTACAATTCTATCAAATTTCATTCTGTCAACGAAACACCCTTAGAATTATCATAAGAGATTTAATTACTTGGAAAAAAAGATATCACTTATCAACTGACTTTTGGATTATGAGTTCGAATATTTTTCAAAAATATAAATATGCAATTATTGTGTATTCGTTTGATAAATTCATTTAGTAATGACATTTATAACAGGTATCAAACTTAATAGACATATTTTTATCTTCAAGATAATATTCTCTATTTGTGGAATTTTTGTTTTATTTTTATCAATGATTGTATGTGTCACAAAATGATTCAACAACTATTAAACATCAAATAATTAACTTAAAACACAAATTTAATCGACGTGCAGCGGGCGAGCCAAAGACTAGTTCATTTATTAACAACATTTATAATAGGTGTCAAACTTAATAGACATATTTTTAACTTCAAGATAATATTTTCTATTTGTGGAATTTTTGTTTTCTTTTTATCAATTATTGTATTTGTCACAAAATTATTCAACAACTATTAAACATCTTTGATCGTCGCGGAACGGGCGAGCCAAAGAATACTTATATAAATATAGAGAGAGAAAGATTAAGGGAGAGGGAGAGGGTCAAATAGTAGGAATATGTAGTCTTGAATTTTGGGTACCAACTCTTGTACCATGCAAACGACTTACTGTATAAATACACCCCTCTCTCCACACACACACACGCACTCTCCACACACACACACATATATATATATACACACATATATATATATATATATATATATATATATATATATCACACAACACCTTCTTCTATAAACTTCAGCACAAAATCCCAGTACAGATCCATTAATTCTGTACATTACACTGATTAGAGCCATGGGTTTCAGTTGGATTTCAAGCAACGTCGTCGTTTTCCTCATCTTCATACTGTTACTCATCATCACTTCATCCTCCTTCAAGACAATCTCCTCACCACCACCACCACCGCCACCGCCACCGCCACCACCACCATCGGTAATCAAGAACCAGAAAACCACCTCCTCATCTCTTTTCTTGATCTACAGTAAACACCACCATGAAAGAAGACGACAAATCTTGTTCACTAACAAGAAGAAAACAAGATCCGAAAAGATGAAAAAGAACAAAGTTGAATATAATTCTAGGGTTTTTTCGGCTATGCTTCCAAAGGGTAATGTGCCACCTTCTGGTTCATCTTCTTGCCATAATGAATACCCTAATTCAATCCCTACTCTTTGTGCTCTTTTCAGCCATAAACCCCAAAAACTTGAAAACCCATGATGGATATTGGATCATCCATGGATCTTGAAAGTTTCTTTTTGCCAGTTTTTGTTGTGGGCAATTGGGTGATCAATGAACCCTTATATGATTTTTGATCTTGTAGTTTTCTTGTTCTTTTGTGGGATGTAATTCTTGTTGTAGAAGTGTAATGACATGAAATGGAGGAATGCATTTGGATGTATTTTGTAAGAGAGACAATGGAGGTTGAATGTAAATTTTTTAGATTGTTTTTTGTTTCTTTATAATGTCAGAAAATATTATTATGGCAAATCCATTTTTTGAAGATTTTTTACTGTTCAAATTGGTAACTTTCAAGTCTCGTCCTCAACAACATTTCTGTTTTCTTTCTTGACGTTTAATTTAATGTCTTAATTTTGAACAAGATGCAAAAAGTGTGTAACAAATGTTAACGTTTTCGAAACGTAAATCAGTTTCCGTATGTATATGTATAGATACATATATACATTGGATAATTACGGCATAAGATCATGTGAGAAATTCCATTTTTGTGAGAAATGTGAGAGATGCTTTTAAACCGTTGATCACTTTTAATTAAAAACCCTCCCATGAATAGCGGCTTACAAGGGAATTGATCCGGTGCATCTCGGTGCATCTCATCCTAATTAATGTTCGTTCATTTCTTATCCAACGGTTGATAACCACTTCTCATGTCTCTCACCAAATTTGACACTTCTCACCGGAACTCAATTCTTGGATCGTGAGAAGTGGATCTGAACCATTGATCATTTTTTATCAGATGCCCTCTCATGAATTGCGGTTTAGAATGGAACTGATTCATCCGATGCATCTCATCCTAATGTGCGTCCATTTCTCATCCAACGATTGATAAACATTTCTCACGTTAACCTCAACTTCTCACAAGAACCCAACTCTATATATACGTGTGTGTGTGTGTGTGTAAGGGGCAAATCAAATTTAAACTCAGTAATGTTACATACTTACAAATCGGTTTTTATGTATTATTTCATATATATATATATAGAGAGAGAGAGAGAGAAAGGAAGGTTCAAACGAGAATCGTAACAATTTAAGAAAACACGAGGAGCATTCTCAACCAACCATTTGATTTATTAAGGGAATTAAATGGTAAGGGTATATGAGTCATTTTGCGTTTTCTAATTTAGGTCCTCACTTTTCTGATCACATGGGCCATTCTTCAGCCCAAAAAACCACGATTCACCCTCCAAGACGCCACCATATACTCCTTCAACGTCTCCGCCCCGATCCCCCTCTCCTCCAACTTTCCAACTTTCAGGTCACCGTCTCTTCCCGGAACCCTAACGACCGAATCGGCGTTTACTACGACAAACTCGACGTTTTCGCCTCTTACGACAACCAACAAATTACTTACTTCACCGCCATCCAGCCGGTGTACCAAGGCCTGTGGCCACCAACGTTTGGTCGCCGTTCGTTTACGGAACCAATGTTCCGGTGGCGCCGTACAACGGCGCGTCGTTGACTCAAGACCAATCGGACGATGCGATTTCTCTTTTGATTAAGTTGCATGGACGAGTGAGATGGAGAGTTGGGAGATTTATTTCTAGGAGGTACCATATTCATGTGACATGTCCGGCGTATATTCTGTTTGGGAATAAGCAGAATTCGGCGATTCCTGGAATTGTTGTCGGCACCAGAATTAAGTACCAGTTGTCACAGAGGTGCATGTGAATGTGTGCAGTTGTCACATATGATTTACTAAAAACAAAATCACATATGATTAATAACTAAGTGATATCAGATTGTAAAACAAGATCATATATAATTACATATGATTTACTAAAACAAAATCACATATGATTAATAACTAAGTGATATCAGATTGTAAAACAATATCATATATGATCACATATGATTTACTAAAACAAAATCACATATGATTAATAACTAAGTGATATCAGATTGTAAAACAAGATCATATATGATCACATATGATTTACTAAAACAAAATCATATATGATTAATAACTAAGTGATATCATATTGTAAAACAAGATCATATATGATCACTAAAACAAAATCACATATGATTAATAACTAAGTGATATCAGATTGTAAAACAATATCATATATGATTAATAACTAGTGATATCAGATAACAGTCTTATAATTCACATATGATTTACTAACTAAAACAAAATCACATATGATTAATAACTAAGTGGTATCAGATTGTAAAACAAGATCATATATGATTAATAACTAGTGATATCAGATAATAGTCTTATAGATCACATATGATTTACTATTGTTTCCTAATCACATATGATTTGATAGGTGTTCCTAACAAACATTTCATCATATACTATCAGATTGTAAAACAAAATCGAAGTCGAATCCATTGATTTTGCGAAGTTTCGTTCCTCTATTTCAGATCCTCGAACTTCGTTTCTCTATTAATCTTCAATTTCGAAACGAATCGATAGCAAGATTTCACATTTGAAGCTTTTCGAAGGTTTTCGATTTGGCGAAGATGATCAGTGTTGAATCGCAAAGTTAGGGGTTTAACCTTATCGATTTCGAGTGTGCAATCCGACTTTGAATGATGCAGATGTTGAGATCTCAAGACGATGAATCTGGTGTGTGAGAAAATTTTGGAAAGGATTGTAGAGAACAATTTGGTAGGGATAATCATATCCCTGATTAATCACTCGTATAAACATAGAAACTCCTCCATAATTTGTTATTCCTATTTTACCCCTAAAATTATTTGACCTTGGGTGGAAAGCTGCCTTCTATAGCCTATAATTACTGAATTTGCCATTTGTTAGGGTCATTTATTGTTGAATTAAAGTTCAAGGGTCTGTATTGTAATTCTTTATTTTGAGCTTAGTTAGTGAACGGGTCGTGGGCTTGTTAACCACGGGCCCGTCATATAAATAGTTTTCTAAGCCTCTGTTTTAGGCTAAGTTGTTCATTGCTTTCCTAAACTCATATTGTAATTCTCTCTGATTGAAAGCAGTATATGGATGACTAGTTGAAATCATAAACTCTCTGTTATTATCTATTGATTTCATTGTTCGTTGCACGGATCTGAGACTCACAATTGGTATCAGAGCAGACGGACAAAATCGATTCAAAGTATTCATATTGATTTCTGGTAAGTTTTTCACTTTTTCTCGTCTGTGTTCTTGCTTGAATCTCAATTCTTTGATTCTGGTAAAATTGATCGATTTCGTTTATTGGGTATTGTTAGTATCATTGCTATTAGTGATTCTGCAAGTTTTCGTAACCTATTTCGATCATTTGAGTGGTTTTTTAAGCAAATCAAAGTTCAAAAGTTTTGAGTGTGTTCTTGAGAAAAATTGAATTTTTAACCTTCAAAACGTGTTCTTTTTGCTTCAAAATCGAATTGGGTAGTGTTATTTTTGTGTTTGGTTGTGTTTCTAATCATTCAGGAACATTTTTGAGCAACCCTAGTCGATTCCCAATCGATTTGAAACCTACATCCGCAGTTCCCGGGTAAACAACCGTTCTTTCCGGATACTTTCAGAGTTTCCGGACGTTTGTGTTATTTCTTTCCGGGTACAGTCAACTTTCCGGGTAAGTCTTATTCTCTTAATCTTTCCGGGTATATCTCTTTCGGAAACCCAAAGTTTCCGGTGACATATCATACCGGACATATCTGCATCCGGAAAGCACATCATGCGGTAACCTTTTAGTCGGTATGTTCCTCATCCGGGAAGCTTCTCATCCGGATACACCAACCATCTGGTAAGTATTGTTTTACCTTTATCATTCGGAATCTATAGCTATCCGGTAACCTCTGTTATCCGGAAACCTCGTGCTATCCGGATTCTTTGTGTTATCCGGAAACTCTTGTGATTTTGAACTGTTTTCACTTAATCTGATCCGAACACTTCCAGATCAGACTTCTTATCCGGATCCGGTAAGTTCATTTCAGTAGAAATCTTACCTGTTCCTAGTTCAAATTTGTCATAGAACCTGCGTTAGGATACCACTCATAGTGCCTTGCGTTAGGTTTACACTTTGAATCAATTAATTCGTCTGACGATCACTCCAGTGCAACCAAAGATGTCTTCGCGTGACGCCCTTGCAATCGGTACCGACACCAAACCACCTTGCCTCTATCAAGGTGAGTACAGCCAGTGGCGCGATAGGTTCAAAATCTTCATCGAGTCGAAGACAACTTCGAGTATATTCAGCGAGCGTTAGAAAATGGGCCTATTCCAGAACCCATGAAGTATATACCTGCAACTGCAAATACTTTAGCTCGACGTGAGAAAAAGACGTTATCTGACATGACGGAAGAAGAAAAAGGCATGGTTGAAGGAGAAAAGCATGCAAAGAGATATCTTGTTCAAGCCCTCCCCAATGCGATCTGTACGGCAATCGACAGCTACAAAGACACAACTAAGGGTATGTGGGATCAAGTGGAGAAGATGATGCGAGGAAGTGAAGTCGGGAATCAGCTGAAGATTAATAGTTCAATAACGAAGTTTGACAGTTTCAAATAGTGCACCGGTGAATCCCTATCTCAAACTTATGAACGATTATGTTCTCTTCTTAACGAGCTCCACAAGAACAAGATTACTCGTTCCAACACTGAAAATGCTCTGAAGTTCCTTAACAATCTTCTGCCTGAGTGGAAAGTGTTTGCATCACATGTCAAGCACAACCACTTAATGGAGAAGGTCGGTATTCACGAGCTGTATGAGATGCTTCTTCAAGACGAAGATGAAGTGATGGAAATTCTGAAAGAGAAGAACGATGCAACCAAGCAAGCTTTTGATCCTATTGCACTTATGTCCTCCAAGTAAGGGAAATCTTCTGGCCGTCACTCCAAACGTGCTCAAAAGCAAAGCTCTTCCGAATCTGAAGAAAAGGAAGACAGTGATTCTAATGATGAAGTATCTGACTTCAAGAAAGCGATAGTTCTGCTCACTAAATCTTTCCAACAACAGAAGTTCTATAAGAAGCCTTCGTCCAATAATCAGCGCTACTCCACCTCCTCCAACAAGCGCCATGATTATCAGGACAAGTATGAGGGAAAGAAGAAAGCTGATGAGCAAGATAAGTCAGAGAAGAAGGAGAAGACGGAGAAAGTAGAAAGTAAGAAGAAAGATGAACCGGTGACATGTTACAACTGTGGAAAGCTTGGTCACTTCACTAAAGATTGTAAGAGGCATGTGGTAAAGAATTCTCATTACTACAAGGCTAAGCTCGCCCTGATTGAGCAGAAGGAAGCTGGAGAAGCTCTACTTGTGGAAAACGACTACTGGTTGGGTCGTTCTGATGATGAAAGCGATTTTGATGGTGCTAATGCTTTCATGGGATATCACTCTCCAGCTGATGAAGAAAAGACAAGTCAGGTATGTGACTCTAGCCAACAAGATTTCTTGAATCAAATGCAATCTCTTACCGAACAGGCAGATTCCTTTAAGGCCACCTCTAAAGAACAAATGCTTGAGATTAGATCTCTAACCGAAAAGTTAGATGTTCAAAATAGAATAACAGAAAAATATAAGTCTGAAAATGCTAATTTAAAAGACAAATGCAAAACTCATTCAATAGCACCTAAGGACTTACAGGCCAAATTATCTGATCTTCAGTCTCAGTTTGCTCAATGTTTGAATGAGAAAGAAGATATTGTTTATCAATGTTCTGCTCTTCAAATTCAGCACAAGGAGTTTGTTAATAAAATCACCGATCTTGAAACAAAACTCCACAAAAGAGGTCAAACCGATCAAACCATCTTTATGAATAAACCCAAAGAGTTCATGTACTTTAACAAAGAATGGGGAATCGGATATGATAACCCACACTATTTGAAAAGAGGTATCTACAAAACACCTACTTTGTATGATTTTGGCTGTTTTGGGCTAGATAAAAAGTATCCGGAATATGCTATTCAATGGACTGGTCCTCTTGAACCTGAAAAGGAAGAGGCAACTGAGGAATATAAGCGTGCACACACGTCACACATGCAACTTCCTTTTTGTTATGAGCCTTTAAATTATTCTTATCAAAAGAACAAGAAGTATCTCTCGAATGACTACTTCGACTGCTACAAGGTTGCAAAGCCCAAGGATTCCTCCAAAAAGGATGAGGTCCAAGCAACCGCAACCAAGACTGAGACGGACGAGTTCAAGCTCTATGTTCCCCCTCTCATCTTGGAAGCAAAGATAGTCGAGTTGGAGGAGTCACTCGAGAAAGAAAGGTCAGTTTTTCAAAAGGAGAAGCAAGCGCTTATCCAAGAACTTGAGAATGTTAAATCGGTCAAAACTGAATCTATATCGGATGAAGGACAGGAAATCCTTCGGGGAGAAATCACCAAACTCACATCAAAACTGGCTGCCTTGGCAACAGATGCGATGCAAGAGTATACGAGAAATGGTCAGCTCCAAGAGCAAATTGACCAACTCCAATCTGAAAAGCAGATTTCACCCGAACTTTCCTCAAGTTCATCTGATACGTCTTCGTGCAAAGCATTTATAGGCAAGATTTCTACTTCACAAGACGGTAAAGATTCTCAAGACGAGAGTGTTTTAAGGAATTTGAACTCTGATTTTTTCGTAGCTTCCGCACCAAATTCCCTAAAGCACACTGACACTAAGTGTTCCTCGCCTTCCTTGACCAATCCAAGTCCTGAAATTCCGGAGATCGATTTTTCTGAATACATGAACTCCGAAGGAAATTCTGATGGAGAGTTTGAGTCGTTTCCCTTCGACAAACCTCTTCCGAGTCATACTGATTTTCTATCACCAGTGGTGAATCGACCGGTCAACTTTAAAAAGGGTGCCTGTTCAAACACGAAGACCCCAACTGTGATTAAGATTTCCAAAACTAAACCTGTTTCTCAAAACCAATCATAGCCGAGGCAAAAGACCGAGCAATTGCCTATCAAAAATCATGTTCCTTCAAAGGTCACTGATCATTCTGTCTCTGTTGCTACAGATAAAATTGGTCGCACAAAACAAGAAAAAACCAAGTGGCTAAACAAGGAACCTGTCAAGGATGTCGCATCAAAGTCTTTCCCTACTGCTTTTAATTCTAGGATAAACAAAGACAATTGTGCTTGGAATCATTGGAATCGTTTTGAAGTTTCTTTTCCGATTAAACTTAATTCAGTTCATCAATTGATTCAGTTATCGCGTGATTGTTTATGTTGTTCTAGTTGTGGTTGGAATGATTTTGATGAAATTAACATAAATGATTGGTTTGGGTCGTATCACATGTATAATTCGACACCCAAACGCAAACCCCGTAATAACAAAAGAAAATACTATAAACAACGGGGTTCCCAATCAGAGGTTAAACCACCGCGGGAGACCAAACCCATTCCTAAACGGGTTGCTCCTACTGAGGTTAAACCGGCACCCAAGAGGCAACCTGCTACAAAACCTGTTCCTCCGAAAGGTGTAAATTCTACACCTAAGAGGCAATTTGTGCCAAAACCAGTTTCCACAAACGGTGTACAACCTACACCCAAGGGGAAATCTGTGTCAAAGCAAGTTCCTCCGAAAGGTGTCAAACCTAACCCTCCAGGACCCATGCAAATATGGGTACCTAAAATCTGTTAAACCTGTTTTTGCAGCACGGTCATGTGTGATACTTAGATTCTGGATGCTCCAAGCACATGACCGGAAGGAGGGAGCTTCTCACGAACTACAAAGAAAAATATGGTGGAGACGTGAGATTTGGGAACAACGACAAGGCGTCGATCGTGGGCTACGGCGACATTGTCCAAGATAAGATCACAATCAAGAAGGAATCATACGTCGCGGGATTGGGACACAATCTGTTCAGCATCAGGCAATTCTGCGACAAAGATCTCGAGGTCCGGTTCAAAGCTAAAAGGTGTAGAATCCTCAATGACGACGGAGGGGAGCTACTGGTTGGGAAACGCAAGACCAACCTCCACACAATCGACCTCGCAGCCCTAAAACCCAATAGCCCCGCCTGCCTCATGTCGAAGGCTAATTCCGAACAAGCGTGGATTTGGCATCGAAGACTATCGCACCTGAACTTCAAAAGTATCAACAAACTGGTGCTGGGTGTTTGGGTAAAATTTCACCAGTCTCGACCACGACCAAGGTAAGGGAAACATTTATTTTATTTCACCCGACGACAAGGTAAAATCATAGTACTTTATTCCCTGGATAGAATCGTAAGTTATTTACCTCACGACACTCGACCACGATGTCGTCTAGTTCTCACGACCGTCGCATAGAACCATGCGACCTCGACCAACTAACGTTCATTATAACTGTTACGTTTGTTCGATGTTTAATACATGAGTCAATCTCATTGATGATCAACGGCTATAATCGACAAGGCCAGTTATGAACATTCAAGTCAGCAAACCGTTACAACAGTTACGCAAAGCATCAATTAAAGGACCCGAAGACTATAAAAGCAAAAGCTCAATCAACATTTCAAGGCATCTGATCATCATTAGACACATTGCATCTGATCATCATTAGACACATTGCATCTCTTTCAAGAATCATACATTGCGTACTCAAGAACTTCTGGAGTAAAGAACTTTCTCTCAAGTGATCGCTCTCGACGCACGACTCACACGTTCAACGCATAGTTTTTACGCACGACACACAGAATATACACACGACGCACATTGTTTTTACATTTGAAACACTTGTTACTTTACATTTTGAAGTCTTTCCTTCATTTGTATTGTAATCTGTGTACGATCGACACCTGAAACCTAAGGACATCGCCCCTGATTGGCGACCATAGTGCAGCGACGACTTCCACAGTCGTCCGCGGGTTTTTTCCTCGTTGAGGTTTTTCCCGCGTCACCAAATCTCTGTCTCGTTTACATTTTTTACCTTAATCGCACGCTTTGTCGAGAGATTCTTTTCTTTAGTTGTTAAGCTCCACAATCAACCTCAAGTTGTACTTGTGTGTGATTTTTGGCATTAACAGTTTGGCGCCCACCGTGGGGCCCCATCTAGAGAAAGTCTCCGACAAACGTGCGTCCTACTAACGGTTTCTTGTAGTCTCCTCAGTTTTTTGTTTCAGGAAAATGGCAGCTCCTGGAAATCAAGAGCATGTCATCGCCCAGATGTATCAGGAGTTAGAGGTCGCGAGAAATCAAATCAATGCCATGGCCGAGCAGAGTCGAAGAGCAGCTGAGGAGATTGCGCGGCTGAGGAATCCATTTAGACCCCAGAATGGTCCAAGGCCATTCGTTCAGAATCCAGGCCAAGGATCGTTCGGTCAGAATGTACCTAGACCATTCGCGCATAATCCAGGTCTAGGGTCGGTCCGTTCACTCAGAATCAGCATCGAGGTCCGTTCACGCAGAACCACCAGTCGGGGCCATTCAACCCAAATCCCCAGTTTGGGACGGTTCCTCCTCAGCATATAAGGCCACCACTCATGCAGAATGGATCGCAGCCGTTTCAGAATAGATCGCAACCATTCCAGAATGGATCGCAGCCGTTCTAGAATGGATCGCAGCCGTTTCAGAATGGATCGCAGTCGTTTCAGAGTGGATCGCAGCCGTACTTTGTCCCTTTCAATGGGGACGCCAATGGCTCGTCGCATGGCAATGGCACCAGTTCAGGAGTCAATCCGCAGACAGGTGCAAACCCCGATCCTATCGACCCCGTCGCCCAACGGCTGAAAATGTTAGAAGATCAGAACGAGCGTGTCCTGTATTTGCTCGCCAAGTTACCCGGGGCAGCCGTACCCGTCGATGTCGAGCCTCGATCAGGATTTCAGGCGTCGCCCTTCATCGATGAAATTGCGACCGTCGAGGTCCCGAAGAAATACAACGTCCCCGCCTTCACGCCCAAGTACTCAAGAATGACCGATCCGATAGAGCATGCAGCGCAATATAAGCAACTCATGTGGACGATCTCGATCCTACACATGTATCAGGAGGTCTGTATGTGCAAAAGCTTCGGCGTGACTCTCACTGGTCCTGCCCTCCAATGGTTGATCAATCTCAAACCCAAATCCATCGGGTCGTTCGCTGAGTTGGTCAATCAATTCTCTCAACAGTTCGCCAGTAGTCGCAAGATGGAGAAGCAGACCAGTGACCTATATTATGTCGTACAAAAGACCAATGAGTCTATTCGAAGCTACTTCAATAGGTTCAATGCGGAGATGATTAGTATCCACAACTGTGACGTCAAGACTGCAATTGAAGCTTATAAGCGTGGTCTGGACGACAGTTCGGGTTTGTACACTGATCTAACCAAGTATCCTCCGGAGAATTTTGAGGATGTCCGAGCTCGAACCGTAGCGTATATGAGGGTGGAGGACGACGCTGCCTTTCGTCGCAAGCATACCGACGACAAGAGGTCGTTAGGTGTGAAGAAGCCAGAATTCAAGACGAAGGCAATTTCCAAAACAGAGCCAGTGCGCCAAATTTCAAACGTCCGGTTCAAGACAAAAGCGGAAGCTAAAACTGCTGCCAAATTTCCTCAGTACCCCAAGATATCCTCTTATGGATTCAAATGGTCCACTAAGGACTTGGTCAAAGCTCTGAAGACCGCCCAAGCAACCATCCGGTGGCCGAAAAAGTCCGATCAGGACGACGCCAAGAAAGATAAGTCAAAGTGGTGCGACTTCCATGTCGACCATGGTCACACGACAGATGACTGTATAGCTCTCAAAAGGGAGTTAGCATATCATGTCCCGAAAGGAAATCTCAAAGATATCATCGATAACATCGTTACTCCAACTAGCGACGATCGGCCGCCAACCCCCGAGCATGCGAAGGTCGTCAACTGCATCACTGGTGGGTCCGACGTTTGTGGTCTGACATACTCCGCAGCCAAGCATCACGCTAGTCAAGCACCTGACGATCGACCTATCCCACATTCATCGAGGCCCAAAGGAGATCTGGAGCTAGAAGCTATGAAGATTGTGTTCGATGAAGACGACCTCGGTGACTCTTATCAGAAGCATCATGACGGGTTGATCATTCAACTTACGATTGGCAATTATTTAACCCGACGAGTCTTGATCGATGAGGGCAGTTCAGGGAACGTCATTTTTCTTGACACCGTTAAGGCCATGGGAATCGATCGCTCGGAAATCACCCGACGCTCGACAACCTTGGTCGGTTTCAACGGAGAAGCGACGAGCACCTATGGAGAAATCATCCTGCCAGTCTATGCCGGAGGAATCAACAAGCAGACTAAGTTCAGTGTCATCGATTGTTCATCGGCCTATAACATCATCTTAGGTCGACCGTGGATCCATGAAATGAAAGCTATTCCCTCGACGTATCATCAAACCGTGAAGTTCCCTACGCCGTGAGGAATCCAAGAAATCAAAAGTGAGCCGAAAGTCGCCCGTGACTGCTATAAGACCACCTTGAAGCCGCAAAAATAAGCTGTTTGGCAGTCACAAAGGCAAACTTGACCATAAGGTCCCGACAGATACGTCTCTCTATCTCTAATCCTATAGACGAACTAATGCCTTTTTTACATAAATATGCCGACTATTCTGCCCTGTCGCACGATGTAATACCCCGGGTAAGTTCGTAAGTTAAATTCTAGTTCCGTTAAATTTAATTAACTTTATAATTAATGTTTAGGGTAAATTTGGGTTAATTTATAAGTTTAGGGTGTGTTGGTCATTAGTGATTAGCTCAAGGACCAAAATGGTAAATAATGGTTTGATAATATCCATTAGACTATCCAGATATTTTCAGTAGCAAAAACATATCAGATTAGTGTGTGTGTGTGTTTTGAGAAGAAGAAAGAAGGTCTTGTGGCTAGGGATTCAAATTGGTTAACTTTGGAAGTGATTTAAGGTATGTTCCCTGTGTATTTTATGTCTATAATTGCTAGTAGGAAGTTCCTATCGGATTAGAATAGTCGAATTCATGTCTGGTAATAATTCAGTCGATTTCTGGGTTAAAAATGGGTAAACAGTCAGAGGTTTCCGGATAGAATGAATGTGTCCGGGTAGTTTTGTTGGTGGTGTCCGGATGATGTTCTAAAGGTGTCCGGACGAGTCTTTTATCCGGGTAAGTCTCTCTTTTCAATAGTTTCCGGATGAAATAAGATACCGGGTAGTATCCGGGTTACCTTGGTTTCCGGATGTTGTCCGGATTGTTTATGCTGTCCGGGAAGTTGTGTTAACCGGATTGTTTAGGTTATCCGGAAAGTCCTGTTGTCCGGATAGTCTTGTGGTATCCGGGAACTTTGGGCTGTTTTGTCACTTTTGAGAGTTGAGATACTTTTGAGTATCCAGGAACCTGTGTTTTGTTGACTATTGGATAGGGAATGAATAAGGACTGACTATTCTGTGGACTCGACTTAAGTTCGGGTTTGGGGGGTAACATGTGAGGATAGAGTTATGTAGAGCTCTTAGCTTTAGTAAGTCTTATGTGTTCTATTTGGTAAAAAGATACTTGTATCTAATTGTTTCAGATACTGTGAATTTGGAGTGAAAGCTGAATCTTGTGGAAAAGACTGGAAAGAGTTTTGATAGGCAAACAGGTGAGTTTTACTTTAAAACGTTTTTAAACTGGAATACATATATGTGTGGATTGGGAATGTGATAGATGGTGTGATTATGTGTTTATGTTTGAAATATAATATATTGAGATATTGTATTTACATGAGCATTACACTATACGAGAATACGTTGGCCGGGCTTAGGACCGGTGGTGTTGGCTCTAATATGCGTACAGCGGTGTTGGTTGTAATTGTCGTACAGCGGAGTTAATTTATTAGTTGGCTTGCAACCAATTAATATGGCCAAGAGAATGAGACAGGAAAGTATATGATGCATGAGTCATAACTGGTATTTGTATTTGTGTATGTATATGATGGTTGTGCAAATGGTTTTAAAACTAACAGGGATTTTCTCACTTAGACCTCTAGGTCTAACCCTCATTTTGTTTTAAAAATATGTATTCCAGGTCGTGGATCGGGTAAGAGCAAATGAATAGAGTAATTGGTGGCTAGCTTTTGGGAAGACAAAAACTGAAGATTATAATGTGTTTTGTAGTTATAACCTCATTATCGGATATCATGTATTTAGTTAGCAAAAGTTTGTAATGAATTATGTATTTTGGATTGTAAAGACTAAGGGACCGTACTTGTTATATGATGTATCTTGTTATGTAACGATGTTATGCAATGTATGTTATTTATTGTATGTTTGGATATCCGGGTTGTTACAGATGGTATCAGAGCCCTAATTTAAGGGATTTAGGTATTCGTATCCGTACCTAGACTTAAACTGCATGTGAAGTAGGATGTCCCTAATAATTTTAGAAACCTTGGGATGTTAAATATAAAAAGGTAGAAGGAACATCATGTAAGGTAATTTCAGATTACACATGGCCAGTGTAATTATGATCTTACAGGTACATGTTTGAACTGGAATACCTTGTTATATGGGGTATGTGCTTATGTGTATATTAACCTTGTTTGAATCTACATAATGGCAAGTGGTACTCGACAAATGAATTGAGAGGGAGGAGGAAATCCTAATAGAACGAATCCAACAGTTGGGACAAGGGGAAGAGGGGGAGAAAGAGGTAGAGGCAGAACAGGCGGCAGAGTTCAACCGCGAGGTGCATAATTTGTTACGAGAGACGACTTAACGGCTGAAATGGGAAGATTACAGGAAAATATCCAAGCTATGTTCAACCGAACTCATAATACTAAAACAGAAATACCAGATCCTAGTCTGGAAGACGAAATGCCCATTACACCGACTGTTATACCGGTACCAAGAAAGTGTGATTACAAAATGTTTTTAAGTTGTAAGCCTCCAACTTACTCAGGAGATAGAGACCCAGTGAAAGCTATGAGGTGGCTGAAGGAGATAGAAGCTATCTTCAAGACCAGTAAGTGTGCTGATGAAGATAGAGTACTATATGGGACTGCAATGCTAAAAGCCGATGTTCTATACTGGTGGGAAGCTCTTATTTATTCTAAAAGATCCGACATATATTCTACTTTCTCTTGGAAAGAATTCGTTATAGCTTTCAGGAAACAGTTTTGTCCCCAAGCAGCAGTTAAACAATTGGAAGGGGAGTTTATGAACTTGCAGCAAGGGAATTTATTAGTTCGGAACTACACCGCTCGTTTTCTGGAAAAGTCTCGTTTTGCGGAATACTACGTTGCCACGGAGGCAATGAAGATTGAGAGGTTTATCTTTGGGTTGAATTCAGAAGTTAGAAGTCTGGTGATTGCTAAAGGACCAGAAACTTTCTCAGCCGCAGTAGACGCTGCGGAAACCGTGGAACAGGATAAAGGGAGAAACGCTAGTGATAAAGGTATGGGGAAAAGAAAGTGGGAAGGACCACAGTATGATCCAAAGAAATCCAGATTTCAGAGGTTTGATAACCGTCCACCTTTCCGACCAGCGGAAAGACCTTGTCCGAAATGCAACCGTATCCACCAAGGAAATTGTCAAGTTGATTCTCGGGTTTGTTATAGGTGTGGGAAAACCGGACATGTTGCTAAAGACTGTCGAGTAACGCGGTTTTGTTTCTCATGTAATTCTCCGGATCACATTCAGTCTGATTGTCCGAGGGGAAGAGTATAGCAAGGGGGTACGTCGGGGAAACCAGCGGGTGTTAGACCAGTAGTACAAAGGCCAGAGCAACCAAGAGCAAGGGGTCGTGCATTTCAGATGACAGCACAAGAAGCGGAGGAAACTCCGAATGTGGTTACAGGTACATTTTTAATAAACTCTACACGTGCTAAAGTGTTATTTGACTCTGGTGCAAACCGATCGTTTGTATCTCCTTGATTTGCTGCTTATATGCATTTAAAGCCTAAAGTGTTAGATCATGCTTTAATGGTAGATACTGCAAATGATAATCAAGTATCCGTTAAAGAGGTTTTTGATAGTTGTGTGATAAATATAGAGGGGTGTGGAGTACCTATTCAATTATTTCATATAGCCTTGATTGAGTTTGATGTAGTAGTGGAGATGCATTGGTTAGCCGAGAATCAGGCTAACATAGTTTGTGATAAGAAGTTAATCAATGTTGTCTTGCCTGAGAGGGGACCAGTAGTGATTTATGGTGATCGTAGAAATCATCAGTCTTGCCTTATATCTATGTTAAAAGCTCGTAAGTGTGTCAGCAAAGGTTGCCCGAGTTATTTAGCTTACGTGATAGATATTAAGCCAGAAAAGAATAAGTTGGAAGATATTTCTATTGTCCATGAATTACCAGAAGTTTTCTCCGAAGACTTGAATAGTCTTCCTCCCGTTAGACAAGTAGAGTTTGGTATAGATCTGATTCCTGGAGCCGATCCGGTAGCCCGTGCACCGTATCGTCTGGCACCTCCAGAGATGAAAGAAATGATGGCACAACTACAAGACCTATCCGATAAGGGCTTCATCAGACCCAGTTCTTCGCCGTGGGGGTGCACCAGTCTTGTTTTTTAAAAAGAAGGATGGTTCGATGAGAATGTGTATCGATTACCGAGAATTGAATAAGCGAACGATCAAGAACAAGTATCCGCTTCCCAGAATTGATGACCTCTTCAATCAATTGATTGGAGCTTGCTATTTCTCGAAGATTGATCTAAGATCCGGTTATCAACAACTGAAGGTTAAAGAAGAAGACGTTCTGAAAACTGTTTTTCGCACAAGGTACAGTCATTATGAATTTTTAGTAATGCCGTTCGGACTGACGAATGCTCCAGCTGCTTTTATGGATATAATGAATCGGGTATGTAAGCCATATCTCGATAAATTTGTTATTGTATTTATCGATGATATCCTTATTTATTCCCGATCCAAAGAGGATCACACACAACATCTTCGTTTGATTCTGGAATTGCTGAAGAAAGAAAAGTTGTATGCTAAATTTTCAAAATGTGAATTATGGCTACGGGATGTTCAATTTCTTGGCCATGTAGTCTCCGAGAAAGGCATTCAAGTTGATCCGATGAAAGTAGAGGCAATTGAAAAGTGGGAACCGCCGAAAACGCCAACCGAAGTACGAAGTTTTCTGGGTTTAGCCGGCTACTATCGAAAGTTTATAAAAGATTTTTCTCGTATCGCTACGCCTCTCACTAAGCCGACCCGGAAGAATCTAAAGTTCGAATGGAAAACAAAACAGGATGAAGCATTCCGAATATTGAAAGAGAAACTCTGTAGCGCGCTGATACTAGCATTACCTGAAGGTTTCGATGATTTTGTTGTTTACAGTGATGCTTCCAAACTGGGATTGGGTTGTGTACTAATGCATCGTGGGAAGGTTATCGCTTATGCTTCTCGTCAACTAAAGGATCATGAACGGCAGTATCCTACACACGACATGGAACTTGCAGCAGTTGTGTTCGCGCTAAAGATTTGGAGACACTATCTCTACGGTTCTAAATGTCAAATTTTTACCGATCATAAGAGTCTCCAACATCTTTTCGATCAGCGGGAATTGAATATGAGGCAAAGAAGATGGCTAGAGCTGGTGAATGATTACGACTGTGAAATTCTTTATCATCCGGGAAAGGCGAATGTGGTAGCTGATGCACTGAGTCGTCAAGAAAGAAGTGGAACAATAAAAAGCCATTGCACTACGAGCTGAACTTCTACCTAACATCTTTGACGAATTGAAGAAGTGTCAAGAGGAAGCTTTTCAAGAAGAACATTTGAAATCAGAACGGTTAGTGGAAATATCAGCATCACTCGTAAAAGATGATCGTGGGTTACTGTGTCTGGGAAACAGAATCTGGGTGCCTCGTTTGGGTGATTTACGTGATCGAGTACTACAAGAAGCTCATCAATCTCGTTTCTCTATTCATCCAGGTACGAATAAGATATATAAAGATTTAAAACAATTTTATTGGTGGCCGGGAATAAAAAGAAGCATTGCTCAACATGTGGAAGGTTGTACTACTTGTAAGAAGGTAAAGATTGAATATCAAAAGCCGTTTGGTCAGTTGCAACGTTTAGAAATACCTATGTGGAAATGGGATCAGATTACTACGGATTTCATCACGAAGTTACCAAGGACTCTGAAGGGATTCGATGCCATTTGGGTTATCGTTGACAGATTGACGAAGTCTGCTCACTTCCTGCCAATAAAAGAAACTTATTCGTTGGAAAAGTTAGCCAAGTTGTACATCGACGAAATAGTAACTCGACATGGAGTTCCAATCTCGATTATTTCTGATCGGGATAGTCGTTTTACTTCAAGATTCTGTAGGAGTTTTCAAAAGGAAATGGGAACGCAAATAAAACTAAGTACAACATATCATCCTCAAACCGATGGTCAGAGTGAACGAACAATCCAGACTTTAGAAGATATGCTACGGGTCTGCATTATTGATTTTGGGGGATCGTGGGATAAGCATTTGCCGTTGATCGAATTTGCCTACAACAACAGTTATCATTCCAGCATACAAGCGGCACCGTTTGAAGTTCTGTATGGTAGAAAATGCCGAACGCCTCTGTGTTGGAATGAAGTGGGAGAGAAACAGTTAGCAGGACCAGATATAGTTCAGTTAACCGCGGATAAGATTACTCAGATTCGGGAATGATTGAAAGTGGCTCAAGACAGACAGAAAAGTTACGCTGACCGACGCCGAAAACCGCTAGAGTTTCAAGTTGGAGATTTTGTAATGCTGAAAGTCTCACCTTGGAAATGAGTCATTCGATTTGGAAAGCAAGGTAAACTTAGTACGAGGTACATTGGACCGTTTGCAATTACAAAAAGAATCGGGGAAGTAGCTTACCGGTTAGATCTCCCGCCAGAATTAAGCCGTATACACAACGCCTTTCACGTATCGAATTTTCGAAAGTGTTTGGTTACACCGGATCAGGCCGTATCTCTACCAGATATACAAGTTGATGAAAAGCTGAATTATGTGGAGGAACCTGAAGCCATAGTTGACCACAAAGTTAAAGTGTTGCGGAACAAAGTAATCAAGCAAGTAAAAGTACAGTGGAGACACCATAGGGGTCAGGATGCTACTTGGGAATCAGAATCCGAAATGAGAACTAAGTACCCGTGCCTTTTTGCTTAACCGAATTCCGGGACGGAATTCTTTTAAGGGGGAGATGATGTAATACCCCGGGTAAGTTCGTTAGTTAAATTCTAGTTCCGCTAAATTTAATTAACTTTATAATTAATGTTTAGGGTAAATTTGGGTTAATTTATAAGTTTAGGGTGTGTTGGTCATTAGTAATTAGCTCAAGGACCAAAATGGTAAATAATGGTTTGATAATATCCATTAGACTATCCAGATATTTCAGTAGCAAAAACATATCAGATTAGTGTGTGTGTTTTGAGAAGAAGAAAGAAGGTCTTGTGGCTAGAGATTCAAATTGGTTAACTTTGGAAGTGATTTAAGGTATGTTCCCTGTGTATTTTATGTCTATAATTGCTAGTAGGAAGTTCCTATCGGATTAGAATAGTCGAATTCATGTCTGGTAATAATTCAGTCGATTTCTAGTTTAAAAATGGGTAAACAGTCAGAGGTTTCCGGAAAGAATGAATGTGTCCGGGTAATTTTGTTGGTGGTGTTCGGATGATGTTCTAAAGGTGTCCGGACGAGTCTTTTATCCGGGTAAGTCTCTCTTTTCAATAGTTTCCGGATGAAATAAGATACCGGGTAGTATCCGGGTTACCTTGGTTTCCTGATGTTGTCCGGATTGTTTATGCTGTCCGGGAAGTTGTGTTAACCGGATTGTTTAGGTTATCCGGAAAGTCCTGTTGTCCGGATAGTCTTATGGTACCCGGGAACTTTGGGCTGTTTGGTCACTTTTGAGAGTTGAGATACTTTTGAGTATCCAGGAACCTGTGTTTTGTTGACTATTGGATAGGGAATGAATAAGGACTGACTATTCTGTGGACTCGACTTAAGTTCGGGTTTGGGGGTAACATGTGAGGATAGAGTTATCTACAACTCTTAGCTTTAGTAAGTCTTATGTGTTCTATTTGGTAAAAAGATACTTGTATCTAATTGTTTCAGATACTGTGAATTTGGAGTGAAAGCTGAATCTTGTGGAAAAGACTGGAAAGAGTTTTGATAGGCAAACAGGTGAGTTTTACTTTAAAACGTTTTTAAACTGGAATACATATATGTGTGGATTGGGAATGTGATAGATGGTGTGATTATGTGTTTAAGTTTGAAATATAATATATTGAGATATTGTATTTACATGAGCATTACACTATACGAGAATACGTTGGCCGGGCTTAGGACCGGTGGTGTTGGCTCTAATATGCGTACAGCGGTGTTGGCTGTAATTGTCGTACAGCGGAGTTAATTTATTAGTTGGCTTGCAACCAATTAATATGGCCAAGAGAATGAGACAGGAAAGTATATGATGCATGAGTCATAACTGGTATTTGTATTTGTGTATGTATATGATGGTTGTGCAAATGGTTTTAAAACTAACAGGGATTTTCTCACTTAGACCTCTAGGTCTAATCCTCATTTTGTTTTAAAAATATGTATTCCAGGTCGTGGATCGGGTAAGAGCAAGTGAATAGAGTAATCGGTGGCTAGCTTTTGGGAAGACAAAAATTGAAGATTATAATGTGTTTTGTAGTTATAACCTCATTATCGGATATCATGTATTTAGTTAGCAAAAGTTTGTAATGAATTATGTATTTTGGATTGTAAAGACTAAGGGACCGTACTTGTTATATGATGTATCTTGTTATGTAACGATGTTATGCAATGTATGTTATTTATTGTATGTTTGGATATCCGGGTTGTTACAGATGGTATCAGAGCCCTAATTTAAGGGATTTAGGTATTCGTATCCGTACCTAGACTTAAACTGCATGTGAAGTAGGATGTCCCTAATAATTTTAGAAACCTTGGGATGTTAAATATAAAAAGGTAGAAGGAACATCATGTAAGGTAATTTCAGATTACACATGGCCAGTGTAATTATGATCTTACAGGTACATGTTTGAACTGGAATACCTTGTTATATGGGGTATGTGCTTATGTGTATATTAACCTTGTTTGAATCTACATAATGGCAAGTGGTACTCGACAAATGAATTGAGAGGGAGGAGGAAATCCTAATAGAACGAATCCAACAGTTGGGACAAGGGGAAGAGGGGGAGAAAGAGGTAGAGGCAGAACAGGCGGCAGAGTTCAACCGCGAGGTGCATAATTTGTTACGAGAGACGACTTAACGGCTGAAATGGGAAGATTACAGGAAAATATCCAAGCTATGTTCAACCGAACTCATAATACTAAAACAGAAATACCAGATCCTAGTCTGGAAGACGAAATGCCCATTACACCGACTGTTATACCGGTACCAAGAAAGTGTGATTACAAAATGTTTTTAAGTTGTAAGCCTCCAACTTACTCAGGAGATAGAGACCCAGTGAAAGCTATGAGGTGGCTGAAGGAGATAGAAGCTATCTTCAAGACCAGTAAGTGTGCTGATGAAGATAGAGTACTATATGGGACTGCAATGCTAAAAGCCGATGTTCTATACTGGTGGGAAGCTCTTATTTATTCTAAAAGATCCGACATATATTCTACTTTCTCTTGGAAAGAATTCGTTATAGCTTTCAGGAAACAGTTTTGTCCCCAAGCAGCAGTTAAACAATTGGAAGGGGAGTTTATGAACTTGCAGCAAGGGAATTTATTAGTTCGGAACTACACCGCTCGTTTTCTGGAAAAGTCTCGTTTTGCGGAATACTACGTTGCCACGGAGGCAATGAAGATTGAGAGGTTTATCTTTGGGTTGAATTCAGAAGTTAGAAGTCTGGTGATTGCTAAAGGACCAGAAACTTTCTCAGCCGCAGTAGACGCTGCGGAAACCGTGGAACAGGATAAAGGGAGAAACGCTAGTGATAAAGGTATGGGGAAAAGAAAGTGGGAAGGACCACAGTATGATCCAAAGAAATCCAGATTTCAGAGGTTTGATAACCGTCCACCTTTCCGACCAGCGGAAAGACCTTGTCCGAAATGCAACCGTATCCACCAAGGAAATTGTCAAGTTGATTCTCGGGTTTGTTATAGGTGTGGGAAAACCGGACATGTTGCTAAAGACTGTCGAGTAACGCGGTTTTGTTTCTCATGTAATTCTCCGGATCACATTCAGTCTGATTGTCCGAGGGGAAGAGTATAGCAAGGGGGTACGTCGGGGAAACCAGCGGGTGTTAGACCAGTAGTACAAAGGCCAGAGCAACCAAGAGCAAGGGGTCGTGCATTTCAGATGACAGCACAAGAAGCGGAGGAAACTCCGAATGTGGTTACAGGTACATTTTTAATAAACTCTACACGTGCTAAAGTGTTATTTGACTCCGGTGCAAACCGATCGTTTGTATCTCCTTCATTTGCTGCTTATATGCATTTAAAGCCTAAAGTGTTAGATCATGCTTTAATGGTAGATACTGCAAATGATAATCAAGTATCCGTTAAAGAGGTTTTTGATAGTTGTGTGATAAATATAGAGGGGTGTGGAGTACCTATTCAATTATTTCATATAGCCTTGATTGAGTTTGATGTAGTAGTGGAGATGCATTGGTTAGCCGAGAATCAGGCTAACATAGTTTGTGATAAGAAGTTAATCAATGTTGTCTTGCCTGAGAGGGGACCAGTAGTGATTTATGGTGATCGTAGAAATCATCAGTCTTGCCTTATATCTATGTTAAAAGCTCGTAAGTGTGTCAGCAAAGGTTGCCCGAGTTATTTAGCTTACGTGATAGATATTAAGCCAGAAAAGAATAAGTTGGAAGATATTTCTATTGTCCATGAATTACCAGAAGTTTTCTCCGAAGACTTGAATAGTCTTCCTCCCGTTAGACAAGTAGAGTTTGGTATAGATCTGATTCCTGGAGCCGATCCGGTAGCCCGTGCACCGTATCGTCTGGCACCTCCAGAGATGAAAGAAATGATGGCACAACTACAAGACCTATCCGATAAGGGCTTCATCAGACCCAGTTCTTCGCCGTGGGGGTGCACCAGTCTTGTTTTTTAAAAAGAAGGATGGTTCGATGAGAATGTGTATCGATTACCGAGAATTGAATAAGCGAACGATCAAGAACAAGTATCCGCTTCCCAGAATTGATGACCTCTTCAATCAATTGATTGGAGCTTGCTATTTCTCGAAGATTGATCTAAGATCCGGTTATCAACAACTGAAGGTTAAAGAAGAAGACGTTCTGAAAACTGTTTTTCGCACAAGGTACAGTCATTATGAATTTTTAGTAATGCCGTTCGGACTGACGAATGCTCCAGCTGCTTTTATGGATATAATGAATCGGGTATGTAAGCCATATCTCGATAAATTTGTTATTGTATTTATCGATGATATCCTTATTTATTCCCGATCCAAAGAGGATCACACACAACATCTTCGTTTGATTCTGGAATTGCTGAAGAAAGAAAAGTTGTATGCTAAATTTTCAAAATGTGAATTATGGCTACGGGATGTTCAATTTCTTGGCCATGTAGTCTCCGAGAAAGGCATTCAAGTTGATCCGATGAAAGTAGAGGCAATTGAAAAGTGGGAACCGCCGAAAACGCCAACCGAAGTACGAAGTTTTCTGGGTTTAGCCGGCTACTATCGAAAGTTTATAAAAGATTTTTCTCGTATCGCTACGCCTCTCACTAAGCCGACCCGGAAGAATCTAAAGTTCGAATGGAAAACAAAACATGATGAAGCATTCCGAATATTGAAAGAGAAACTCTGTAGCGCGCTGATACTAGCATTACCTGAAGGTTTCGATGATTTTGTTGTTTACAGTGATGCTTCCAAACTGGGATTGGGTTGTGTACTAATGCATCGTGGGAAGGTTATCGCTTATGCTTCTCGTCAACTAAAGGATCATGAACGGCAGTATCCTACACACGACATGGAACTTGCAGCAGTTGTGTTCACGCTAAAGATTTGGAGACACTATCTCTACGGTTCTAAATGTCAAATTTTTACCGATCATAAGAGTCTCCAACATCTTTTCGATCAGCGGGAATTGAATATGAGGCAAAGAAGATGGCTAGAGCTGGTGAATGATTACGACTGTGAAATTCTTTATCATCCGGGAAAGGCGAATGTGGTAGCTGATGCACTGAGTCGTCAAGAAAGAAGTGGAACAATAAAAAGCCATTGCACTACGAGCTGAACTTCTACCTAACATCTTTGACGAATTGAAGAAGTGTCAAGAGGAAGCTTTTCAAGAAGAACATTTGAAATCAGAACGGTTAGTGGAAATATCAGCATCACTCGTAAAAGATGATCGTGGGTTACTGTGTCTGGGAAACAGAATCTGGGTGCCTCGTTTGGGTGATTTACGTGATCGAGTACTACAAGAAGCTCATCAATCTCGTTTCTCTATTCATCCAGGTACGAATAAGATATATAAAGATTTAAAACAATTTTATTGGTGGCCGGGAATAAAAAGAAGCATTGCTCAACATGTGGAAGGTTGTACTACTTGTAAGAAGGTAAAGATTGAATATCAAAAGCCGTTTGGTCAGTTGCAACGTTTAGAAATACCTATGTGGAAATGGGATCAGATTACTACGGATTTCATCACGAAGTTACCAAGGACTCTGAAGGGATTCGATGCCATTTGGGTTATCGTTGACAGATTGACGAAGTCTGCTCACTTCCTGCCAATAAAAGAAACTTATTCGTTGGAAAAGTTAGCCAAGTTGTACATCGACGAAATAGTAACTCGACATGGAGTTCCAATCTCGATTATTTCTGATCGGGATAGTCGTTTTACTTCAAGATTCTGTAGGAGTTTTCAAAAGGAAATGGGAACGCAAATAAAACTAAGTACAACATATCATCCTCAAACCGATGGTCAGAGTGAACGAACAATCCAGACTTTAGAAGATATGCTACGGGTCTGCATTATTGATTTTGGGGGATCGTGGGATAAGCATTTGCCGTTGATCGAATTTGCCTACAACAACAGTTATCATTCCAGCATACAAGCGGCACCGTTTGAAGTTCTGTATGGTAGAAAATGCCGAACGCCTCTGTGTTGGAATGAAGTGGGAGAGAAACAGTTAGCAGGACCAGATATAGTTCAGTTAACCGCGGATAAGATTACTCAGATTCGGGAATGATTGAAAGTGGCTCAAGACAGACAGAAAAGTTACGCTGACCGACGCCGAAAACCGCTAGAGTTTCAAGTTGGAGATTTTGTAATGCTGAAAGTCTCACCTTGGAAATGAGTCATTCGATTTGGAAAGCAAGGTAAACTTAGTACGAGGTACATTGGACCGTTTGCAATTACAAAAAGAATCGGGGAAGTAGCTTACCGGTTAGATCTCCCGCCAGAATTAAGCCGTATACACAACGCCTTTCACGTATCGAATTTTCGAAAGTGTTTGGTTACACCGGATCAGGCCGTATCTCTACCAGATATACAAGTTGATGAAAAGCTGAATTATGTGGAGGAACCTGAAGCCATAGTTGACCACAAAGTTAAAGTGTTGCGGAACAAAGTAATCAAGCAAGTAAAAGTACAGTGGAGACACCATAGGGGTCAGGATGCTACTTGGGAATCAGAATCCGAAATGAGAACTAAGTACCCGTGCCTTTTTGCTTAACCGAATTCCGGGACGGAATTCTTTTAAGGGGGAGATGATGTAATACCCCGGGTAAGTTCGTTAGTTAAATTCTAGTTCCGCTAAATTTAATTAACTTTATAATTAATGTTTAGGGTAAATTTGGGTTAATTTATAAGTTTAGGGTGTGTTGGTCATTAGTAATTAGCTCAAGGACCAAAATGGTAAATAATGGTTTGATAATATCCATTAGACTATCCAGATATTTCAGTAGCAAAAACATATCAGATTAGTGTGTGTGTTTTGAGAAGAAGAAAGAAGGTCTTGTGGCTAGAGATTCAAATTGGTTAACTTTGGAAGTGATTTAAGGTATGTTCCCTGTGTATTTTATGTCTATAATTGCTAGTAGGAAGTTCCTATCGGATTAGAATAGTCGAATTCATGTCTGGTAATAATTCAGTCGATTTCTAGTTTAAAAATGGGTAAACAGTCAGAGGTTTCCGGAAAGAATGAATGTGTCCGGGTAATTTTGTTGGTGGTGTTCGGATGATGTTCTAAAGGTGTCCGGACGAGTCTTTTATCCGGGTAAGTCTCTCTTTTCAATAGTTTCCGGATGAAATAAGATACCGGGTAGTATCCGGGTTACCTTGGTTTCCTGATGTTGTCCGGATTGTTTATGCTGTCCGGGAAGTTGTGTTAACCGGATTGTTTAGGTTATCCGGAAAGTCCTGTTGTCCGGATAGTCTTATGGTACCCGGGAACTTTGGGCTGTTTGGTCACTTTTGAGAGTTGAGATACTTTTGAGTATCCAGGAACCTGTGTTTTGTTGACTATTGGATAGGGAATGAATAAGGACTGACTATTCTGTGGACTCGACTTAAGTTCGGGTTTGGGGGTAACATGTGAGGATAGAGTTATCTACAACTCTTAGCTTTAGTAAGTCTTATGTGTTCTATTTGGTAAAAAGATACTTGTATCTAATTGTTTCAGATACTGTGAATTTGGAGTGAAAGCTGAATCTTGTGGAAAAGACTGGAAAGAGTTTTGATAGGCAAACAGGTGAGTTTTACTTTAAAACGTTTTTAAACTGGAATACATATATGTGTGGATTGGGAATGTGATAGATGGTGTGATTATGTGTTTAAGTTTGAAATATAATATATTGAGATATTGTATTTACATGAGCATTACACTATACGAGAATACGTTGGCCGGGCTTAGGACCGGTGGTGTTGGCTCTAATATGCGTACAGCGGTGTTGGCTGTAATTGTCGTACAGCGGAGTTAATTTATTAGTTGGCTTGCAACCAATTAATATGGCCAAGAGAATGAGACAGGAAAGTATATGATGCATGAGTCATAACTGGTATTTGTATTTGTGTATGTATATGATGGTTGTGCAAATGGTTTTAAAACTAACAGGGATTTTCTCACTTAGACCTCTAGGTCTAATCCTCATTTTGTTTTAAAAATATGTATTCCAGGTCGTGGATCGGGTAAGAGCAAGTGAATAGAGTAATCGGTGGCTAGCTTTTGGGAAGACAAAAATTGAAGATTATAATGTGTTTTGTAGTTATAACCTCATTATCGGATATCATGTATTTAGTTAGCAAAAGTTTGTAATGAATTATGTATTTTGGATTGTAAAGACTAAGGGACCGTACTTGTTATATGATGTATCTTGTTATGTAACGATGTTATGCAATGTATGTTATTTATTGTATGTTTGGATATCCGGGTTGTTACAGATGGTATCAGAGCCCTAATTTAAGGGATTTAGGTATTCGTATCCGTACCTAGACTTAAACTGCATGTGAAGTAGGATGTCCCTAATAATTTTAGAAACCTTGGGATGTTAAATATAAAAAGGTAGAAGGAACATCATGTAAGGTAATTTCAGATTACACATGGCCAGTGTAATTATGATCTTACAGGTACATGTTTGAACTGGAATACCTTGTTATATGGGGTATGTGCTTATGTGTATATTAACCTTGTTTGAATCTACATAATGGCAAGTGGTACTCGACAAATGAATTGAGAGGGAGGAGGAAATCCTAATAGAACGAATCCAACAGTTGGGACAAGGGGAAGAGGGGGAGAAAGAGGTAGAGGCAGAACAGGCGGCAGAGTTCAACCGCGAGGTGCATAATTTGTTACGAGAGACGACTTAACGGCTGAAATGGGAAGATTACAGGAAAATATCCAAGCTATGTTCAACCGAACTCATAATACTAAAACAGAAATACCAGATCCTAGTCTGGAAGACGAAATGCCCATTACACCGACTGTTATACCGGTACCAAGAAAGTGTGATTACAAAATGTTTTTAAGTTGTAAGCCTCCAACTTACTCAGGAGATAGAGACCCAGTGAAAGCTATGAGGTGGCTGAAGGAGATAGAAGCTATCTTCAAGACCAGTAAGTGTGCTGATGAAGATAGAGTACTATATGGGACTGCAATGCTAAAAGCCGATGTTCTATACTGGTGGGAAGCTCTTATTTATTCTAAAAGATCCGACATATATTCTACTTTCTCTTGGAAAGAATTCGTTATAGCTTTCAGGAAACAGTTTTGTCCCCAAGCAGCAGTTAAACAATTGGAAGGGGAGTTTATGAACTTGCAGCAAGGGAATTTATTAGTTCGGAACTACACCGCTCGTTTTCTGGAAAAGTCTCATTTTGCGGAATACTACGTTGCCACGGAGGCAATGAAGATTGAGAGGTTTATCTTTGGGTTGAATTCAGAAGTTAGAAGTCTGGTGATTGCTAAAGGACCAGAAACTTTCTCAGCCGCAGTAGACGCTGCGGAAACCGTGGAACAGGATAAAGGGAGAAACGCTAGTGATAAAGGTATGGGGAAAAGAAAGTGGGAAGGACCACAGTATGATCCAAAGAAATCCAGATTTCAGAGGTTTGATAACCGTCCACCTTTCCGACCAGCGGAAAGACCTTGTCCGAAATGCAACCGTATCCACCAAGGAAATTGTCAAGTTGATTCTCGGGTTTGTTATAGGTGTGGGAAAACCGGACATGTTGCTAAAGACTGTCGAGTAACGCGGTTTTGTTTCTCATGTAATTCTCCGGATCACATTCAGTCTGATTGTCCGAGGGGAAGAGTATAGCAAGGGGGTACGTCGGGGAAACCAGCGGGTGTTAGACCAGTAGTACAAAGGCCAGAGCAACCAAGAGCAAGGGGTCGTGCATTTCAGATGACAGCACAAGAAGCGGAGGAAACTCCGAATGTGGTTACAGGTACATTTTTAATAAACTCTACACGTGCTAAAGTGTTATTTGACTCCGGTGCAAACCGATCGTTTGTATCTCCTTCATTTGCTGCTTATATGCATTTAAAGCCTAAAGTGTTAGATCATGCTTTAATGGTAGATACTGCAAATGATAATCAAGTATCCGTTAAAGAGGTTTTTGATAGTTGTGTGATAAATATAGAGGGGTGTGGAGTACCTATTCAATTATTTCATATAGCCTTGATTGAGTTTGATGTAGTAGTGGAGATGCATTGGTTAGCCGAGAATCAGGCTAACATAGTTTGTGATAAGAAGTTAATCAATGTTGTCTTGCCTGAGAGGGGACCAGTAGTGATTTATGGTGATCGTAGAAATCATCAGTCTTGCCTTATATCTATGTTAAAAGCTCGTAAGTGTGTCAGCAAAGGTTGCCCGAGTTATTTAGCTTACGTGATAGATATTAAGCCAGAAAAGAATAAGTTGGAAGATATTTCTATTGTCCATGAATTACCAGAAGTTTTCTCCGAAGACTTGAATAGTCTTCCTCCCGTTAGACAAGTAGAGTTTGGTATAGATCTGATTCCTGGAGCCGATCCGGTAGCCCGTGCACCGTATCGTCTGGCACCTCCAGAGATGAAAGAAATGATGGCACAACTACAAGACCTATCCGATAAGGGCTTCATCAGACCCAGTTCTTCGCCGTGGGGGTGCACCAGTCTTGTTTTTTAAAAAGAAGGATGGTTCGATGAGAATGTGTATCGATTACCGAGAATTGAATAAGCGAACGATCAAGAACAAGTATCCGCTTCCCAGAATTGATGACCTCTTCAATCAATTGATTGGAGCTTGCTATTTCTCGAAGATTGATCTAAGATCCGGTTATCAACAACTGAAGGTTAAAGAAGAAGACGTTCTGAAAACTGTTTTTCGCACAAGGTACAGTCATTATGAATTTTTAGTAATGCCGTTCGGACTGACGAATGCTCCAGCTGCTTTTATGGATATAATGAATCGGGTATGTAAGCCATATCTCGATAAATTTGTTATTGTATTTATCGATGATATCCTTATTTATTCCCGATCCAAAGAGGATCACACACAACATCTTCGTTTGATTCTGGAATTGCTGAAGAAAGAAAAGTTGTATGCTAAATTTTCAAAATGTGAATTATGGCTACGGGATGTTCAATTTCTTGGCCATGTAGTCTCCGAGAAAGGCATTCAAGTTGATCCGATGAAAGTAGAGGCAATTGAAAAGTGGGAACCGCCGAAAACGCCAACCGAAGTACGAAGTTTTCTGGGTTTAGCCGGCTACTATCGAAAGTTTATAAAAGATTTTTCTCGTATCGCTACGCCTCTCACTAAGCCGACCCGGAAGAATCTAAAGTTCGAATGGAAAACAAAACAGGATGAAGCATTCCGAATATTGAAAGAGAAACTCTGTAGCGCGCTGATACTAGCATTACCTGAAGGTTTCGATGATTTTGTTGTTTACAGTGATGCTTCCAAACTGGGATTGGGTTGTGTACTAATGCATCGTGGGAAGGTTATCGCTTATGCTTCTCGTCAACTAAAGGATCATGAACGGCAGTATCCTACACACGACATGGAACTTGCAGCAGTTGTGTTCACGCTAAAGATTTGGAGACACTATCTCTACGGTTCTAAATGTCAAATTTTTACCGATCATAAGAGTCTCCAACATCTTTTCGATCAGCGGGAATTGAATATGAGGCAAAGAAGATGGCTAGAGCTGGTGAATGATTACGACTGTGAAATTCTTTATCATCCGGGAAAGGCGAATGTGGTAGCTGATGCACTGAGTCGTCAAGAAAGAAGTGGAACAATAAAAAGCCATTGCACTACGAGCTGAACTTCTACCTAACATCTTTGACGAATTGAAGAAGTGTCAAGAGGAAGCTTTTCAAGAAGAACATTTGAAATCAGAACGGTTAGTGGAAATATCAGCATCACTCGTAAAAGATGATCGTGGGTTACTGTGTCTGGGAAACAGAATCTGGGTGCCTCGTTTGGGTGATTTACGTGATCGAGTACTACAAGAAGCTCATCAATCTCGTTTCTCTATTCATCCAGGTACGAATAAGATATATAAAGATTTAAAACAATTTTATTGGTGGCCGGGAATAAAAAGAAGCATTGCTCAACATGTGGAAGGTTGTACTACTTGTAAGAAGGTAAAGATTGAATATCAAAAGCCGTTTGGTCAGTTGCAACGTTTAGAAATACCTATGTGGAAATGGGATCAGATTACTACGGATTTCATCACGAAGTTACCAAGGACTCTGAAGGGATTCGATGCCATTTGGGTTATCGTTGACAGATTGACGAAGTCTGCTCACTTCCTGCCAATAAAAGAAACTTATTCGTTGGAAAAGTTAGCCAAGTTGTACATCGACGAAATAGTAACTCGACATGGAGTTCCAATCTCGATTATTTCTGATCGGGATAGTCGTTTTACTTCAAGATTCTGTAGGAGTTTTCAAAAGGAAATGGGAACGCAAATAAAACTAAGTACAACATATCATCCTCAAACCGATGGTCAGAGTGAACGAACAATCCAGACTTTAGAAGATATGCTACGGGTCTGCATTATTGATTTTGGGGGATCGTGGGATAAGCATTTGCCGTTGATCGAATTTGCCTACAACAACAGTTATCATTCCAGCATACAAGCGGCACCGTTTGAAGTTCTGTATGGTAGAAAATGCCGAACGCCTCTGTGTTGGAATGAAGTGGGAGAGAAACAGTTAGCAGGACCAGATATAGTTCAGTTAACCGCGGATAAGATTACTCAGATTCGGGAATGATTGAAAGTGGCTCAAGACAGACAGAAAAGTTACGCTGACCGACGCCGAAAACCGCTAGAGTTTCAAGTTGGAGATTTTGTAATGCTGAAAGTCTCACCTTGGAAATGAGTCATTCGATTTGGAAAGCAAGGTAAACTTAGTACGAGGTACATTGGACCGTTTGCAATTACAAAAAGAATCGGGGAAGTAGCTTACCGGTTAGATCTCCCGCCAGAATTAAGCCGTATACACAACGCCTTTCACGTATCGAATTTTCGAAAGTGTTTGGTTACACCGGATCAGGCCGTATCTCTACCAGATATACAAGTTGATGAAAAGCTGAATTATGTGGAGGAACCTGAAGCCATAGTTGACCACAAAGTTAAAGTGTTGCGGAACAAAGTAATCAAGCAAGTAAAAGTACAGTGGAGACACCATAGGGGTCAGGATGCTACTTGGGAATCAGAATCCGAAATGAGAACTAAGTACCCGTGCCTTTTTGCTTAACCGAATTCCGGGACGGAATTCTTTTAAGGGGGAGATGATGTAATACCCCGGGTAAGTTCGTTAGTTAAATTCTAGTTCCGCTAAATTTAATTAACTTTATAATTAATGTTTAGGGTAAATTTGGGTTAATTTATAAGTTTAGGGTGTGTTGGTCATTAGTAATTAGCTCAAGGACCAAAATGGTAAATAATGGTTTGATAATATCCATTAGACTATCCAGATATTTCAGTAGCAAAAACATATCAGATTAGTGTGTGTGTTTTGAGAAGAAGAAAGAAGGTCTTGTGGCTAGAGATTCAAATTGGTTAACTTTGGAAGTGATTTAAGGTATGTTCCCTGTGTATTTTATGTCTATAATTGCTAGTAGGAAGTTCCTATCGGATTAGAATAGTCGAATTCATGTCTGGTAATAATTCAGTCGATTTCTAGTTTAAAAATGGGTAAACAGTCAGAGGTTTCCGGAAAGAATGAATGTGTCCGGGTAATTTTGTTGGTGGTGTTCGGATGATGTTCTAAAGGTGTCCGGACGAGTCTTTTATCCGGGTAAGTCTCTCTTTTCAATAGTTTCCGGATGAAATAAGATACCGGGTAGTATCCGGGTTACCTTGGTTTCCTGATGTTGTCCGGATTGTTTATGCTGTCCGGGAAGTTGTGTTAACCGGATTGTTTAGGTTATCCGGAAAGTCCTGTTGTCCGGATAGTCTTATGGTACCCGGGAACTTTGGGCTGTTTGGTCACTTTTGAGAGTTGAGATACTTTTGAGTATCCAGGAACCTGTGTTTTGTTGACTATTGGATAGGGAATGAATAAGGACTGACTATTCTGTGGACTCGACTTAAGTTCGGGTTTGGGGGTAACATGTGAGGATGGAGTTATCTACAACTCTTAGCTTTAGTAAGTCTTATGTGTTCTATTTGGTAAAAAGATACTTGTATCTAATTGTTTCAGATACTGTGAATTTGGAGTGAAAGCTGAATCTTGTGGAAAAGACTGGAAAGAGTTTTGATAGGCAAACAGGTGAGTTTTACTTTAAAACGTTTTAAACTGGAATACATATATGTGTGGATTGGGAATGTGATAGATGGTGTGATTATGTGTTTATGTTTGAAATATAATATATTGAGATATTGTATTTACATGAGCATTACACTATACGAGAATACGTTGGCCGGGCTTAGGACCGGTGGTGTTGGCTCTAATATGCGTACAGCGGTGTTGGCTGTAATTGTCGTACAGCGGAGTTAATTTATTAGTTGGCTTGCAACCAATTAATATGGCCAAGAGAATGAGACAGGAAAGTATATGATGCATGAGTCATAACTGGTATTTGTATTTGTGTATGTATATGATGGTTGTGCAAATGGTTTTAAAACTAACAGGGATTTTCTCACTTAGACCTCTAGGTCTAATCCTCATTTTGTTTTAAAAATATGTATTCCAGGTCGTGGATCGGGTAAGAGCAAGTGAATAGAGTAATCGGTGGCTAGCTTTTGGGAAGACAAAAATTGAAGATTATAATGTGTTTTGTAGTTATAACCTCATTATCGGATATCATGTATTTAGTTAGCAAAAGTTTGTAATGAATTATGTATTTTGGATTGTAAAGACTAAGGGACCGTACTTGTTATATGATGTATCTTGTTATGTAACGATGTTATGCAATGTATGTTATTTATTGTATGTTTGGATATCCGGGTTGTTACAGATGGTATCAGAGCCCTAATTTAAGGGATTTAGGTATTCGTATCCGTACCTAGACTTAAACTGCATGTGAAGTAGGATGTCCCTAATAATTTTAGAAACATTGGGATGTTAAATATAAAAAGGTAGAAGGAACATCATGTAAGGTAATTTCAGATTACACCTGGCCAGTGTAATTATGATCTTACAGGTACATGTTTGAACTGGAATACCTTGTTATATGGGGTATGTGCTTATGTGTATATTAACCTTGTTTGAATCTACATAATGGCAAGTGGTACTCGAAAAACGAATCGAGAGGGAGGAGGAAATCCTAATAGAACGAATCTAACAGTTGGGACAAGGGGAAGAGGGGGAGAAAGAGGTAGAGGCAGAACAGGCGGCAGAGTTCATCCGCGAGGTGCATAATTTGTTATGAGAGATGACTTAACGGCTGAAATGGGAAGATTACAGGCAAATATCCAAGCTATGTTCAACCGAACTCATAATACTGAAACAGAAATACCATATCCTAGTCTGGAAGACGAAATGCCCATTACACCGACTGTTATACCGGTACCAAGAAAGTGTGATTACAAAATGTTTTTAAGTTGTAAGCCTCCAACTTACTCAGGAGATAGAGACCCAGTGAAAGCTATGAGGTGGCTGAAGGAGATACAAGCTATCTTCAAGACCAGTAAGCGTGTTGATGAAGATAGAGTACTATATGGGACTGCAATGCTAAAATCCGATGCTCTATACTGGTGGGAAGCTCTTATTTCTTCTGGAAGATCCGACATATATTCTACTTTCTCTTGGGAAGAATTCGTTATAGCTTTCAGGAAACAGTTTTGTCCCCAAGCAGCAGTTAAACAATTGGAAGGGGAGTTTATGAATTTGCAGCAAGGGAATTTATCAGTTCGGAACTACACCGCTCGTTTTCTGGAAAAGTCTCATTTTGCGGAATACTTCGTTGCCACGGAGGCAATGAAGATTGAGAGGTTTATATTTGGGTTGAATTCAGAAGTTAGAAGTCTGGTGATTGCTAAAGGACCAGAAACTTTCTCAGCCGCAGTAGACGCCGCGGAAACCGTGGAACAGGATAAAGGGAGAAACGCTAGTGATAAAGGTATGGGAAAAAGAAAGTGGGAAGGACCATAGTATGATCCAAAGAAATCCAGATTTCAGAGGTTTGATAACCGTCCGCCTTTCCGACCAGCGGAAAGACCTTGTCCGAAATGCAACCGTATCCACCAAGGAAATTGTCAAGTTGATTCTCGGGTTTGTTATAGGTGTGGGAAAACCGGACATGTTGCTAAACACTGTCGAGTAATGCGGTTTTGTTTCTCATGTAATTCTCTGGATCACATTCAGTCTGATTGTCCGAGGGGAAGAGTACAGCAAGGGGGTACGTCGGGGAAACCAGCGGGTGTTAGACCAGTAGTACAAAGGCCAGAGCAACCAAGAGCAAGGGGTCGTGCATTTCAGATGACAACACAAGAAGCGGAGGAAACTCCGGATGTGGTTACAGGTACATTTTTAATAAACTCTACACGTGCTAAAGTGTTATTTGACTCCGGTGCAAACCGATCGTTCGTATCTCCTTCATTTGCTGCTTATATGCATTTAAAGCCTAAAGTGTTAGATCATGCTTTAATGGTAGATACTGCAAATGATAATCAAGTATCCATTAAAGAGGTTTTTGATAGTTGTGTGATAAATATAGAGGGGTGTGGAGTACCTATTCAATTATTTCATATAGCCTTGATTGAGTTTGATGTAGTAGTGGGGATGGATTGGTTAGACGAGAATCAGGCTAACATAGTTTGTGATAAGAAGTTAATCAATGTTGTCTTGCCTGAGAGGGACCAGTAGTGATTTATGGTGATCGTAGAAATCATCAGTCTTGCCTTATATCTATGTTAAAAGCTCGTAAGTGTGTCAGCAAAGGTTGCCCGAGTTATTTAGCTTACGTGATAGATATTAAGCCCGAAAAGAATAAGTTGGAAGATATTCCTGTTGTCCGTGAATTCCCAGAAGTTTTCCCCGAAGACTTGAATAGTCTTCCTCCCGTTAGACAAGTAAAGTTTGGTATAGATCTGATTCCTGGAGCCGCTCCGGTAGCCCGTGCACCGTATCGTCTGGCACCTCCAGAGATGAAAGAAATGATGGCACAACTACAAGACCTATCCGATAAGGGCTTCATCAGACCCAGTTCTTCGCCGTGGGGTGCACCAGTCTTGTTTGTGAAAAAGAAGGATGGTTCGATGAGAATGTGTATCGATTACCGAGAATTGAATAAGCGCACGATCAAGAACAAGTATTCGCTTCCCAGAATTGATGACCTCTTCGATCAATTGGTTGGAGCTTGCTATTTCTCCAAGATTGATCTAAGATCTGGTTATCACAAACTGAAGGTTAAAGAAGAAGACGTTCTGAAAACTGCTTTTCGCACAAGGTACGGTCATTATGAATTTTTAGTAATGCCGTTCGGACTGACGAATGCTCCAGTTGCTTTTATGGATCTAATGAATCGGGTATGTAAGCCATTTCTCGATAAATTTGTTATTGTATTTATCGATGATATCCTTATCTATTCCCGATCCAAAGAGGATCACGCACAACATCTTCGTTTGATTCTGGAATTGCTGAAGAAAGAAAAGTTGTATGCTAATTTTTCAAAATGTGAATTCTGGCTACGGGAAGTTCAATTTCTTGGGCATGTAGTCTCCGAGAAAGGCATTCAAGTTGATCCGATGAAAGTAGAGGAAATTGAAAAGTGGGAACCGCCGAAAACGTTGTTTTTGTATTTTTATTTTTTTTGGAGGTGGGTATGGCTTACCCACCTCAAACTTAGACTTCCAGTGTCCCCACTGTGGGCAAACTGGAAGTCACTCTGGAAGTTCCCACCTCAAACTTAAATCTCACAGTGTCCCCACTGTGACATTGAATTAACGAACAAAGGTGGTGGTTTGGGGTACAAAAAGGATCGTGTTTGGATGCGAAAAAACGGCCTATTTTATTTCATGGTATCAAGTTGAGATTCGTACTTACAAAAGGGACCTTTTTAAGTCGGAAGCCGAAAGTTGTACCTTGAAATGGAACGAGATCAAACAAGCATTCAAACAACAAATACGTTAGTACCCAAAAGTACCTACCGAGCGATAGGATTTCATGCATTACGAACCAAAATAAGAATTCAGCAAAGTGTCAAAAGCCTAGCCATAGGCACAAAATATAAAACAAACCGAAATTTAAAATTGTTTTAGGAGCAAACGAGATAAACCATTGTTTTAACAAACCATTCAGGAGGTTGGGGTGGCAGTTGGGGTGACATGTCGCCAGAATTCTCCTCCTCGAAATCATCTTCTTTTCGACCCTAATCCTTTCCTCTTCCTCTCTTGCCAACCGTTCGGCTTCCTCTCGTTGTTTCCTCTCCTCCTCTTCCTTTGCCAGCCTTTCTTCCTCTTCCTTCCTCTTTCTCTCAACCTTTTCTTTCTTCTTTTTAAGCGCAAGGATTTTTTTTGTAGGGTTGGGTTGGAGCGGTTCGAGAGAGAAAAATGGAGAAGAAGAGTATGTGTGTTTTTGAATATTTGGAGTAAAGGTGGTTTTTGGAATTTAGAATGGAAAGGGTTTATCTTTTGGGTAATAAAATGGAGGGAAACGGTCCTTTTTGGAGAGAGAGAGAGATAATGATAGCTTTTCTTGAAAAATGGAGAAATGGGTGTAATATGGCAGCAAAAGTTGACTGATTTGTAAGAAAAAGTTGATGTGTGTCAGTCTTGGGCCCCTCAAAAACCGTCCTATCCTTCTTCAGATTTGGAGTGGGGAACGCAGGGACATGCATCTCCCCACTGCGAAGCTTTTTCTTGATTTTTCCTCCAAGAAGCGGCAATTTCTCCTATACACATTAAAACAAACTACCATGTAGAATTAAAAAGACAGCAAATAACTGAAATAAAATATTTACAAGCGGTTGTGACATTGCTTAACCAGAGCGGGATGGAGAGTGGGCATTGTCGCTCAGAAAGTGCTTCACCCTTTGTCCATTGACTTTAAAGATTTTTCCAAATTGAGGAGCCATTAAGTCCAGAGTTCCAAAAGGACTTACCTTGACCACAGTGTAAGGCTCTTTCCATCGAGATTTTAATTTTTTCGGAAACATCCTTAACCTTGAATTAAAAAGTAGCACTTTTTGTCCCTCCACAAAATTTCCATGAGTGATTTTTTGGTCAGGCCACCTCTTGATCTTCTCCTTGTTGGTTTTTTCATTTATGTAGGAGTGGTGACAGAGTTCTTCTAACTCATTGAGGTAGGCATACTTTAAGTGGGAAGGCAATGACTTCAAATTCAAGTCAGGGGGATGTTTATATGGTAGTTTGACATGTCTCTCCTTGAAATCTAGCAGCTCAAAAGCTGCCAAAATTTCGTTACACTCATCCTCAAAAGTGTCATCATTTTTAGAGTCGGAGTGCTCACTCTTACTCCCCACTGTGGGCACTGTGCTTCTCACTGTGGGCACTGTGTCAAAACTGTGGGATCCATAAATCGAACTCAAAGCAAAACAGTCTTCGGTGTCTATATACTTAAGGGCCTTGAAGACATTGAAAGTTACCTCTTGGTCATTAACTCGCATCGTGAGCTCTCTTTTGTGCACATCGATCAAAGTACGTCCGGTTGCAAGAAACGGACGTCCTAAGATGATTGGGATTTCTTTATCGGCCTCATAATCTAAAACAAGAAAATCGACAGGGAAGATAAATTTATCCACTTGGACCAAGACGTCTTCTATTTTTCCTTTGGGATAGGCAATAGACCGGTCGGCTAGTTGTAATGTCACGGTTGTGGGTCTAGCCTCTCCAATACCTAACTTGTTAAAAATGGACAGCGGCATCAAGTTGATACTAGCTCCTAAATCACAAAGTGCTTGGCCTACTTCTTGTCCTCCTATTGTGCATGGAATGGTGAAACTACCCGGGTCTTTCAACTTAGGTGGAATCTTGCTAGTAAGGAGGGCACTACATTCTTCGGTCAAAGCCACAGTCTCAAATTCACCCAACTTTCTCTTTTTGTTCAAAATATCCTTTAAAAATTTAACATAGCTTGGCATTTGCTCGAGAGCTTCTACCAAGGGTATGTTAATATGAAGTTGTTTAAAAATGTCTAAGAATTTTTTAAATTGAACATCGACATTTTTAGGCTTCATTCTTTGAGGAAAAGGGATATTTCGTGGGTCAATTTGAGTTTGCTGAGGTATTGGCTTTGGAAAAGTAGGCTTTGGAACAGGTCCAAAAGTGGGAAGGTCAGGGATGTCGGTCCTCACTGTGGGGACCACAGTGACCTGAGGAGTGCCCACTGTGGGAACCACAGTGGGTATTTGAGGCGAATCATCAGACTAAAAAACGATATCTTTCAGATCCTTTCCACTCCTCAGTGTTATGGACTTGACATGTTCTGGTCCTTTTCCTATCACCCTAGCTTGCTCGGTATCACTAGGTAACGTTCCTGGTGGTCTATTCTTAACTTCAACGGCTAGTTGTCCTACTTGAGTCTCTATATTTCTAATGGCTGCTTGAGTTTGATTCATAAAACCCTTGAGAATTGATTCAAGTGACTGTTGGGTCTCAGCGGGTTGAGTAGATCGTGGTTGGTATGGTTGTGGGGACTGCCCACTGTGATGTGGGGACTGCCCACTGTGATGTTGCTGAAATCCAGGGGATTGTATGGTCTTTGTTGGATATGACTCGGCCCTTGGGGTTGGAGTCCTTGATTACCAGACCAAGAGTAATTCGGATGATTTCTCCAACCTGTATTATAAGTCTGTGAATAAGGGTTGTTCCTCGGATTGGTTCCTATAACATTAACAGATTCGGGATTTGCTGGGCAAAAATCAAAAACATGCTCCTCTCCACAGAGGGAGCAGTTTTCAGGGAGATGCGTTGCTGAATTGACTTGGCCTCTATTTTGATTTAAAACGATTTTGGTCAAGGCCACCAATTGCGCATTCATGGTTTTAAGTGCCTTAGAATCGATGGTGTTGGTCTTCGATATGGGTGTTCTCGGATTTGACCATTCGGTATTGTTGTTGGACACTTTTTCTAAGATTTGATATCCTTCGTTGTAAGTCATACTCGTAAATGTTCCACCGGCTGTTGCATCTAAGATGATTTTGGCTGCATTGGAAAGACCATTGTAAAAGGTCTCCAATTGGATGCAATGTGGGATGCCATGATGTGGGCACTTTCGAAGTAAATCTTTAAATCGTTCCCATGCATCCGAAACAGCCTCATCTTCCTCTTGCCTAAACAAAATTATATCATTTCGAAACCTAACATTCCTTGTTGGAGGAAAGTATTTTTGCAAAAATCTATCGGCAAGCTCTTGCCAAGTGGTTATCGAGTGAGGTGCATGTGCGTTCAGCCAAGACTTCGCCTTGTCCCTTAATGAAAAAGGGAAAGCCTTAGTCTTAATGCCTCATCACTAACACCTTGCAACTGAAAGGAATCAGTCATTTCTAAAAAAGATTTTAAGTGCGAGTGCGGATCCTCAGATGGCGATCCTCCAAATTGACCCATGGCTTGGATCATTTGAAACATCACCGGTTTGAGTTCAAAATGCGTTGCAACAATATTGGGTCTCAAAATCCCGGAGCTTAAATCACCAACTCCGGAAGTAGCATAGTCCCGTATTTTTCGATCCTTGCTATCGGCAATCGTGATTGTGGTCTCCACTACAGGTGGCGGTATTGCAGCCATGTTCACAGTGGGGATCACAGGGGGTTGTCGATTTCTGTTTCTGCGTCTTCTTCGAAAAGTTTTCTCTATTTCAAGATCGATTGGTAACAAAGGTTCGTGTTGTTGCCTTGGCATGCAACACGAAAAGCTTAGAAAAACGAGTTACTCGGGCTCGAACAAAAACTAATGTCTTGAGATTTAAAATCACGCCAGTCCCCGGCAACGGCGCCAAAAACTCGGTACGAGCGAAATGTGTGTTTTAATCGCAGTGGGTTGCAAACTGTCCACAGTGGGAAGTGCAAGTGTACACTGTCCACTATGATCGTCACAGCAAGTAATAGTTGGTAAAATACCATAATCGAATCCACAAAGACTGGACAATCAAGACAATACGGTTCTCATGAGCTTCTTTTACAAGTTTCAACTAGAGAGGAAAATAATACTTGGTTTTGGTTTGGTAAAATAGCTACTTGAAACGATTTACTAAATGTTAAAAAGGAGGAATGTAGGTTGGATTTTCCCTAGATTTTATCTCAAATACTCGGTCCTTAGAGTGATCCTCGTATTTGTGGTGGACATTTTCGCTAGAAAAGCCCGGTTACAAAAATACTCACACCGTTAGATAAAAATCCCATACTCTTAGTACTTGTTGTTTTGTCAATGGTAATCTCTAAATGGACCTTTTCAGGCCTCGATGGAATGTGTAGAGACAAATACTCTAAGTGTTTTTAATACACAAATTAGCTTGCCTACTACTCCAGTGGGCAGAGATTAGCTCACTATGCCGACCTCAGTTTCGTAAGTGTCATAAGAATTCTTTCGAATCCCCTAGCATCATTCAAGCTCGTGTCACTGCGTTCTACTCATTTCTAAGTTAAGAACTAGACTTTTAGATCCTTGCAAGTGATCGGCTTGTTCGCATCTTTGGGTAAATATCGAGAGTGAATGACCAAAACAATAAATATTCTAAGTATAAAGATTACTCAAGCATTTTCTATAAAATCCAGGTACTTCTCCTTCCTACATCCCAAAGGATGCTTAGCCTAACATTTCCGAAGTAAAGAAAACAAAAGATGAAGATTTGCAGATAATAAAACTGAAAGTGGATTGAATAGTGCTCACAGTGGGGAACGAGAATTCGTCCCTGTCCACTGTGCTTTACGAACTACAATTAACTAGGAAAGGAAATTACAGAAATTAAAGCTAAGTTAATGCAGTAATTAAAAGACTAAACTAATGTGACAGATGAGAGAAATTAAAGCTATCTTCTTAACCCAAGATTATTGTAAGAATACTAGATTGATGCAATAAATGAACCCAAGTGCTCCTTTATATACTAGAGGAAAGACTTGGATATTACACAAAAGAGATGAGTCTTTCAATGGGTAAAAACTGCTGTGTAATGGCAGAAATCAGCCCCTTGTGCAAATCAATTACCCAATGGATCCTTCTCCAAGTCAATTTCCAAGTACATAAAGGAGTACTTGTTGCAATCTTCTATGTAGATGTCATTTTGTACTTCCTCCAGCCATTTCCCTGCCAATGAACCTTCTTCTTCCAGAAAATTAGATCCCAACTAATAGTTTCTTTTGTCTTTCTTGATCAGCTCGGATAGTGGGCAGCCGGAGTGGGCACAACAGTGGTCACTGCAGGATAAAACGTGAAAAACACCCAAATTCCACCAAATAGTTCATTAAATACTATGGTTCACTCCTTATGCTCATTTTTGAGAATTATAATAAGAATGTGGGTTTTTAGAAGTGAAATGGCTAAAATTGACAATATAAAGTGGAAAATAAATGGAAATAATAACTCTAAAAATAGAGTTATCACCAACCGAAGTACGAAGTTTTTTGGGTTTAGCCGGCTACTATCGAAAGTTTATAAAAGATTTTTCTCGTATCGCTACGCCTCTCACTAAGTTGACCCGAAAGAATCTAAAGTTCGAATGGAAAACAGAACAGGATGAAGCATTCCGAATATTGAAAGAGAAACTCTGTAGCGCGCCGATACTAGCATTACCTGAAGGTTCCGATGATTTTGTTGTTTACAGTGATGCTTCCAAACTGGGATTGGGTTGTTTACTAATGCAGCGTCGGAAGGTTATCGCTTATGCTTCTCGTCAACTAAAGGATCATGAACGACAGTATCCTACACACGACATGGAACTTGCAGCAGTTGTGTTCGCGCTAAAGATTTGGAGACACTATCTCTACGGTTCTAAATGTCAAAATTTTACCGATCATAAGAGTCTCCAACAACTTTTCGATCAGCGAGAATTGAGTATGAGGCAAAGAAGATGGCTAGAGCTGGTGAATGATTACGACTGTGAAATTCTTTATCATCCGGGAAAGGCGGATGTGGTAGCTGATACACTGAGTCGTCAAGAAAGAAGTGGAACAATAAGAGCCATTGCACTACGAGCTGAACTTCTACCAAACATCTTTGACGAATTGAAGAAGTGTCAAGAGGAAGCTTTTCAAGAAGAACATTTGAAATCAGAACGGTTAGTGGGAATATCAGCATCACTCGTAAAAGATGATCGTGGGTTACTGTGTCTGGGAAACAGAATATGGGTGCCTCGTTTGGGTGATTTACGTGATCGAGTACTACAATAAGCTCATCAATCTCGTTTCTCTATTCATCCAGGTACGAATAAGATATATAAAGATTTAAAACAATTTTATTGGTGGCCGGGAATAAAAAGAAGCATTGCTCAACATGTGGAAGGTTGTACTACTTGTAAGAAGGTAAAGATTGAACATCAAAAGCCGTTTGGTCAGTTGCAACGTTTAGAAATACCTATGTGGAAATGGGATCAGATTACTACGGATTTCATCACGAAGTTACCAAGGACTCCGAAGGGATTCGATGCCATTTGGGTGATCGTTGACAGATTGACGAAGTCTGCTCACTTCCTGCCAATAAAAGAAACTTATTCGTTGGAAAAGTTAGCCAAGTTGTACATCGACGAAATAGTAACTCGACATGGAGTTCCAATCTCGATTATTTCTGATCGGGATAGTCGTTTTACTTCAAGATTCTGGAGGAGTTTCAAAAGGAAATGGGAACGCAAATAAAACTAAGTACAGCATATCATCCTCAAACCGATGGTCAGAGTGAACGAACAATCCAGACTTTAGAAGATATGCTACAAGCCTGCATTGTTGATTTTGGGGGATCGTGGGATAAGCATTTGCCGTTGATCGAATTTGCCTACAACAACAGTTATCATTCTAGCATACAAGCGGCACCATTTGAAGTTCTGTATGGTAGAAAATGCCGAACGCCTCTGTGTTGGAATGAAGTGGGAGAGAAACAGTTAGCAGGACCAGATATAGTTCAGTTAATCGCGGATAAGATTACTAAGATTCGGGAACGATTGAAAGTGGCTCAAGACAGACAGAAAAGTTACGCTAACCGACGCCGAAACCGCTAGAGTTTCAAGTTGGAGATTTTGTAATGCTGAAAGTCTCACCATGGAAAGGAGTCATTCGATTTGGAAAGCAAGGTAAACTTAGTCCGAGGTACATTGGACCGTTTGCAATTACAAAAAGAATTGGGGAAGTAGCTTACCGGTTAGATCTCCCGCCAGAATTAAGCCGTATACACAACGCCTTTCACGTATCGAATTTTCAAAAGTGTTTGGTTACACCGGATCAGGCCGTATCTCTACCAGATATACAAGTTGATGAAAAGCTGAATTATGTGGAGGAACTTGAATCCATAGTTGAATACAAAGTTAAAGTGTTGCGGAACAAAGTAATCAAGCAAGTAAAAGTACAGTGGAGACACCATAGGTGTCAGGATGCTACATGGGAATCAGAATCTGAAATGAGAACTAAGTACCCGTACCTTTTTGCTTAACCGAATTCCGGGACGAAATTCTTTTAAGGGGGAGATGATGTAATACCCCGGGTAAGTTCGTTAGTTAAATTCTAGTTCCGTTAAATTTAATTAACTTTATAATTAATGTTTAGGGTAAATTTGGGTTAATTTATAAGTTTAGGGTGTGTTGGTCATTAGTGATTAGCTCAAGGACCAAAATGGTAAATAATGGTTTGATAATATCCATTAGACTATCCAGATATTTTCAGTAGCAAAAACATATCAGATTAGTGTGTGTGTGTTTTGAGAAGAAGAAAGAAGGTCTTGTGGCTAGGGATTCAAATTGGTTAACTTTGGAAGTGATTTAAGGTATGTTCCCTGTGTATTTTATGTCTATAATTGCTAGTAAGAAGTTCCTATCGGAATAGAATAGTCGAATTCATGTCTGGTAATAATTCAGTCGATTTCTGGGTTAAAATGGGTAAATAGTCAGAGGTTTCCGGATAGAATGAATGTGTCCGGGTAGTTTTATTGGTGGTGTCCGGATGATGTTCTAAAGGTGTCCGGACGAGTCTTTTATTCGGGTAAGTCTCTCTTTTCAATAGTTTCCGGATGAAATAAGATACCGGGTAGTATCCGGGTTACCTTGGTTTCCGGATGTTGTCCGGATTGTTTATGCTGTCTGGGAAGTTGTGTTAACCGGATTGTTTAGGTTATCCGGAAAGTCCTGCTGTCCGGATAGTCTTGTGGTATCCGGGAACTTTGGGCTGTTTGGTCACTTTTGAGAGTTGAGATACTTTTGAGTATCCAGGAACCTGTGTTTTGTTGACTATTGGATAGGGAATGAATAAGGACTGACTATTCTGTGGGCTCGACTTAAGTTCGGGTTTGGGGGTAACATGTGAGGATAGAGTTATCTAGAGCTCTTAGCTTTAGTAAGTCTTATGTGTTCTATTTGGTAAAAAGATACTTGTATCTAATTGTTTCAGATACTGTGAATTTGGAGTGAAAGATGAATCTTGTGGAAAAGACTGGAAAGAGTTTTGATAGGCAAACATGTGAGTTTTACTTTAAAACGTTTTTAAACTGGAATACATATATGTGTGGATTGGGAATGTGATAGATGGTGTGATTATGTGTTTATGTTTGAAATATAATATATTGAGATATTGTATTTACATGAGCATTACACTATACGAGAATACGTTGGCAGGGCTTAGGACCGATGGTGTTGGCTGTAATATTCGTACAGCGGTGTTGGCTGTAATTGTCGTACAACGGAGTTAATTTATTAGTTGGCTTGCAACCAATTAATATGGCCAAGAGAATGAGACAGGAAAGTTTATGATGCATGAGTCATAACTGGTATTTGTATTTGTGTATGTATATGATGGTTGTGCAAATGGTTTTAAAACTAACAACGATTTTCTCACTTAGACCGCTAGGTCTAACCCTCATTTTGTTTTAAAAATATGTATTCCAGGTCGTGGATCGGGTAAGAGCAAGTGAATAGAGTAATCGGTGGCTAGCTTTTGGGAAGACAAATTTTGAAGATTATAATGTGTTTTGTAGTTATAACCTCATTATCGGATATCATGTATTTAGTTAGCAAAAGTTTGTAATGAATTATGTATTTTGGATTGTAAAGACTAAGGGACCGTACTTGTTATATGATGTATCTTGTTATGTAACGATGTTATTCAATGTATGTTATTTGTTGTATGTTTGGATATCCGGGTTGTTACACACGAAAACACGGTCGACATAGACATTGATGTTAGTCCTAAAAAACTCAGTGTCAATCCGTCATTTAAAACCTATTTCTTCCTGGAAAAAATAGGATAGTAAATGACGGGGGGCAAATCCCCCATCAAATAAAAAAGAATCTGAGAAGGTACGTTTTCTAAATTCTTTTCTCTACTTGCATACGATTTTTTATCACAAGCGGCTACTGACTTAAGCATCGGAGGGTCGTTGGTTAGCCAACGACCAACCTCTGACAATGTTTTATCGCAGAATCGCACGACATAAGTTACTGAGCCTGTCGCATGACACCAGCATGCTTCCGCTGGACTGTACGATATAAACGATCGGGTCCATGACTCGATTATTCCATCGCAGGAATGCACGATTCATCTAGTCGTACGACCACATGGTGTACCGACTCCACGATTTCAGTCCCTTAACTTAGGAGACTTACATGCTCTAAATGAATATGTTTATGTACGCCAGCACGGTTTAACGTCATATGTCTTAATTATTATGTTGAGTTAGATGCCTAAGTCGCATGAATTCTTGTTCCCTTACCATTTGGTGGATTTTGCAATTAACATTATATCTATGTGCAAAAAATACAAAATCAAAAGATGTCTAAGTTCCATTCATCGATCTGTTATATATACATCCAAAAGGCTCGACCAATAACGGTCGAGTAGCAGGGAACGATAATAAGCAAAGATATTGTCTATGACAGAAGAGGAGCGTTGGTCGCATCCTTGCCTGATATCTCACCCTGGTGACCTTCCTCCTCCTCGACCTCCTTCTCATCGTCCGAGTCAAGGTCTCTCTCGGCTCCGACCTCCCTGTAGAAAAGGTCCAGCTCGTCTGACGCCAAGGCCAGAGGATTGTTGCCCAACAAGTGACGTCGCATGATCGCCGCACGTGCAGTGAGTCGAGCAAAGGAGAAAATGGACTTATTCTCGTCCCTCAACTCCTCCACCTCCTTCTCTAACCTCACCATCTTGGATTTAGACTCTTCGACCTCCTTTTTCTTCGTGGCCAAGGATCCCTTCATCCCCTTTAGCTCCTCTCTCTGGTCGTGCATCAAAGTCAGAGACTCCTTTAGACGCGAGTTCGCTTCATCCCTCACATGACCAACGACCTCTAACTCATTCAAAACATCGTCGAGTCGCACCGACATCGCTTCTTCACGTTCCAGAGCGGATCTTTCCCTCTCCAACGCCGCATCTTCTTCCTTAATAGCAGAAGCCATTAAGCCTTCTACCTTCGTCGTTTCAGCATGCAATGCCAAAGAAGATTGAAACATCTGAAAACATACGAAAACGTGTTAACAAAATACACGACAATAATAAATAGACAAAGTCTTGAAAGATAGACTTACCAAGAACGTTAGCCCAGCGACATGGGATTCCGTATCTTCGAGGGAAACTCCGTTGAAACACTCTCTGAAAGAAGGAAGCTGATACTTTCCTAAATGGGGGAACAATTTCGTTCCATCTAAAACATTGTCATCTAATAAATCCGACGGCAACGTAAAGTCGACCGTCGTTTCCTCCCCAAAGCTCGTCTGCGCACCTTTGCCCTTGTCGGTCGTCGAAGGGCCGGACGCGGCAGTAGGAGACATCGTCGCCGGTTGCGCAGTATGAGACATCGTCGCCGGTCGCACAGTATCAACAGATCTCACGCCGATCATGTCAAACACGATCGACGCCTTCGCCTTCTCAGGCAAAACGACTCTCGATGAGCCACCCATCTTCGACGACGGTTCCTTCAGAACGGACATCCTTGTCCTCTTTAGGAGTCCCGATCCAGCTGTCGGGATATCCTTTCTCTTTAAGACCCCCGACCCAGTTGTCGAGGCATCCTTCTGCCTGCTTTCCCTCGACTTGCGAGTCAGATCAATTCGAGCCGTCTTCTTAGCGGCAGCAGGTGTCATCCCCGACCACGATTCTCCTGTATGGCAAAAGAAAGAAATTAGACGATTGAAAACAGAGAAAGACCAGGTCAAGCAAAAAGAAGGCAAAAGGATACTTACCAGTTATCTCTACGTTTGCTTCTTCCCCTTTCTCCTCCTCGGTCTCCTCAGATTCCTCTTCTTCTTCTTCTTCTTCTTTCTCTTCTCGACCCATCCGCATTCTATCGCCCAAGAAAACAGTGTCGTCGTCCTCATCTATCAGATGATGCTTGACGTACGATCGATCATCGGCGCTAAATTCCAAAAACTTCTTAACCTTGGCTTTAGAGTCATCATCAGGCTTTACTTTGTCAAAATTAATATCTGCACATAAGAATATTAGATGGTAAGCAACCAAATAACAAAGTGACACAAGACATACGACAAAACGGTAGAAAAAGCTTACCCGTCATATTCCAACCGGACCTAATCCAATCACTGTCGATATCTAGCGTCGCCACCCGCACAAACACGTATCGAGTCTTCCATTTCCGGTCATCAACCGACGTCTGTAAAACCAAGGTGCGCTCGCCCTTATACCTCGAGAACAAGCTATAACGACGGTACTGGTCCTTCTTGACCTGATACGCCGTCAGCAAATCCCTTACATTCATAGGCGACTCCCAGTTCGAGGTAAGTCGCTCGATGACTTGGATAACTCTCCAGAACTGGGGCATCAATTGTCCCGGTGACAAGTCGAACTCGCACATAAACGCTTTGGCCAGAGGCGAATATGGCCAATGGAAGCCAATCTTGAACGGATACTCGTATATTACGACATACCCTTCAGGGCACATCTCCGGACGAATATTGCCTGCCTTACTCACAGTAATCCCCGTTGGGATCCTCGCTAGACTTCTAAAGTCGTCAAGATCGTCTTCATTACGAATGGTACTTCTAGGCTCTATCGACATTTCTAAACCTGTTAATAATGTATGCCTATCTGGAAGACCCCAGATATCCCAGTTTTTTCTAGGCTTCCTAGCAATGGATTTACGACGCATACGATGACTAAAGAGTCGTACCTTATATAGGTGCTCTAGACCTCGAAAATCCTAACTGAATCAAAGATCCTTGCAGGATTTGACGAAGAACAGCAAGGAAATCAAGAGGAAATCTCCGTGTAAAACCTTTTGAAATCGTAAACGAAAATAGACCCATCGTGGTCTCTATTTATTTAAATGATCGTGTCAGATCAAGTCACTCGATGGTCGACGCGTGCCCCTGTCTTTTCGAATGACCACACAGATCGCCGACACCTGTCATTGACAGCTGCTAAGCATCATCGTGCGTCAGCATGACGTCATGACTTTTCAACTTCCCTCTCTAGTTTGAATTGAACCGATTCAGTTCCAAGACAACCAAGGTAACTTTCGACACATGTCATAACCTTAAACCCCCGACAAGCAAAATTTAAAAAAAAACTTTTTGCCACTCCACTTTTTCAAATTTTGGGGGCAAACTGTTTGGGTAAAATTTCACCAGTCTCGACCACGACCAAGGTAAGGGAAACATTTATTTTATTTCACCCGATGACAAGGTAAAATCATAGTACTTTATTCCCTGGATAGAATCGTAAGTTATTTACCTCACGACACTCGACCACGATGTCGTCTAGTTCTCACGACCGTCGCATAGAACCATGCAACCTCGACCAACTAATGTTCATTATAACTGTTACGTTTGTTCGATGTTTAATACAGGAGTCAATCTCATTGATGATCAACGGCTATAACCGACAAGGCCAGTTATGAACATTCAAGTCAGCAAACCGTTACAACAGTTACGCAAAGCATCAATTAAAGGAGCCGAAGACTATAAAAGCAAAAGCTCAATCAACATTTCAAGGCATCTGATCATCATTAGACACATTGCATCTGATCATCATTAGACACATTGCATACCTTTCAAGAATCATACATTGCGTACTCAAGAACTTCTGGAGTAAAGAACTTTCTCTCAAGTGATCGCTCTCTACGCACGACATCGACGCACGACTCACACGCTCAATGTTTGGGTAAGAAATCACACCCTCGACCGACTTGGGAAATCCCCTCGACATGACCTATGGACATTGATTACCCCCGACCGACAAGGATAATACCCATTATTATCATATCCCCAACATACGTTAAATAGCCACGATAATTGACATATTGGATCAATAGTCATATTACATCTCATGATCGCACGTCACGTATCGCACTTCGCACATCACTAGTCTTATGTCGCCAGTTACGGATCGTCGGTCTTACATCGACAGTCTCCTATCATCGGTGTTATATCGCTCTGGTCCTACGACAACATCGTCCTGACATCCTGGTCCTACGACCAAACGGTCTTATATCTTGGCGATAGTCGTATGTTCTATAAGACCCACATCCGAGACTTAAGACGGTCGTACGATTATACTAACCGTTAACAGTCAAACATCCTTTTTAATGCAGGTCTTGACCACGAACAGAAAAGGTAAGACACTCGTTATGAACCATATCTTGTATTAAGATAACGTCCCGACAAAGACCCAGAAAACATCCGTCGTCCCTCCCGAAAGGTAAGTCGAGAGTTCATCGCGACACTCGACCTCGACGTCGCCCGCTCCGCACGACCGTCGCATAAAGACCATGCGACCTCAACCAAGCTAACACATAACATAATTGTTACGTTTGTTAAGTGTTTAATGCAGGAGTCAAAGACATTAAAGATCAACGGCTATAACCGACGAAATCAATTATGAGCATCTAATCCCGCATTGAAGACGACGACAATTACCAACATCATTAAAGTCCTTAATGATCCAATTAAAGCTCCCGAAGACTATAAATATCAAGCTTCAACAATCAGTTGGGGGGGGGGACACAAATCAATCAGAGGAGAGCAAACACAAGCACTCAAGCTCAGAAGAACATTCACAGCAAAGAATTCACTCTCGAAGATCGCTCTCGACGCACGACAATCACGCAAGACAATTCATCTTTACACACGACGCACACTGTTTAAACACCGAAAACACTTGTACTTTACATTTCGAAGCATTTCCTTCATTTGTATTGTAACCACTGTACGATCGACACCAGTACCCAAGGACATCGCCCCTGATTGGCGACCATAGTGCAGCGACGATATCCCTTGTCGTCCGCAGGTTTTTTCCTCGATTGAGGTTTTTCCTGCGTCATCAAATTCTTTGTCTTCTTTATTTTTACCTTCGTCGCACGTTTCGTTGAGAGGTTCCTTTCTTTAGTTGATTAAGTCTACATCGACCTTAAGTTGTACTTTGGTGCGATTTTTGGCATCAACACTCAACGCATAGTTTTTACGCACGACACATAGAATATACACACGACGCACATTGTTTTTACATTTGAAACACTTGTTACTTTACATTTCAAAGTCTTTCCTTCATTTGTATTGTAATCTCTGTACGATCCACACCTGAAACCTAAGGACATCGCCCCTGATTGGCGACCATAGTGCAGCGACGACTTCCACATTCGTCCGCGGGTTTTTTCCTCGTTGAGGTTTTTCCCGCGTCACCAAATCTCTGTCTCGTTTACATTTTTTTACCTTATTCGCACGCTTTGTCGAGAGATTCTTTTCTTTAGTTGTTAAGCTCCACAATCAACCTCAAGTTGTACTTGTGTGCGATTTTTGGCATTAACACTGGGCAGACACGTGAAAGACATGCCCGATCTTCAATTCGTGAAGGATCGTCTCTGCGGGGCATGTGAAATGGGAAAGATGAAGCGAGTGCCACATCAGCCGAAGGCAGCTCCGAGCACGTCCCGGTCCCTCGAACTTATCCATATGGATCTGTGTGGACCGATGCGTGTTCAAAGCATCAACAAGCAGAAATATGTTCTAGTGATGGTGGATGATTACTCGCGCTACACTTGGGTGAAGTTTCTACGCTCGAAGGACGAAACTACGGAGCTGATCATCAATCACCTGAAGACCGTCCAACTGAACAAGCAACAACAAGTTCAGACCATAAGGACCGACAACGGGACGGAGTTTAAGAATCAAACGGTGGACGACTATCTGACTTCAGTCGGCATTTCGCACACCTTCTCTGCCGCACGCACTCCTCAGCAAAACGGAGTGGTGGAACGACGCAACCGTACTCTTGTCGAAGCAGCTCGCACCATGCTTTCCCAATCCAATCTACCGCTATTTCTGTAGGCCGAAGCGGTGTCTACGGCTTGTTACACGCACAACCGCTCAATCATCAACAAGCGGTTCAACAAGACACCGTACGAGATCATGAACAACCGCGTTCCGAACATCAAGTATTTTCATGCGTTCGGATGCACGTGCTACGTACTGAACGACAAAGACGATCTCAGCAAATTCAGCCCAAAGGCGGATAAAGGAGTCTTCATCGGATACTCCATACAGGCTAAGGCGTTTTGCGTTTACAGTAAACGGACTAAAACCGTTATTGAAAGTGTAAACGTGACATTCGACGAAGCCGCAGGCTTCTGAAGACATCAGTTCAGAACCCGGTTTAACTGGCGTGCTAGCTTCCGGACCTCCAAGTTCGGGATCTGCACAAGCGACAGTAAATCCAAATCATGCATCTTCATCGAATGCTGATTTTTCTGATTTAGATTTATTGTTTAAGTATTTTTATGATGACATATTTAACGCTTCTACTCCTGTCTCAGCACAACCTCGACTTGAAGCTGCTCGTAATGAGGATTCGGCAAATCTATCTGGTCCGCCGCCTTCTACAAGCACGCCGTCCATCACTGTGGAGACAGCTCAACCGTCATCATCAACCTCATCTGATACTACTGTCCCCCTGGAGGAACCAATCACTAACACGGAGATCGCTCCTAACGATTCGTCATCTGCTACAACCGACGATCAACCTCTAAACTCCTCGGAACCAGAAGTTGTACAACCCTCGGCGAATCCTCCCCCATCTCCTCCAAGAAACCAGTCTGCTACACTTGAAGTAGTTCAAGACCTACCTTCTGGTGATTATGTGGATTTGGACGCGTCTCACTCTACTCAACAGCCGCTTTCGCACACCACCAAATGGACTAAAGCTCATCCCCTACATCAAATCATCGGTGATCCCTCCACTCCTGTTCAAACGCGAGGCGCTTCCGCCAACTTTTGTCTCTTCTCCGACTTCTTAAGCAAGATCGAGCCGACGAACGTACGTTAAGCACTTGAAGATCCGGACTGGGTCATAGCTATGCAAGAAGAGCTCAACCAATTCGAGGCTCTGAAGGTATGGCGACTGGTCCCACGTCCAACCCACAAGACGGTGATCGGCACCAAGTGGATCTTCAAGAACAAGAAGGACGAAGACGGAATCGTTGTCCGCAACAAAGCGCGTCTCGTGGCCAAGGGATACCGACAACAAGAAGGGATCGACTATGACGAGACATACGCTCTGGTAGCAAGGATAGAAGCCATTCGTATGTTCCTCGCTTACGCCGCGCACAAGAATTTAACGGTCTTCCAAATGGATGTGAAGACCACATTCCTCAATGACGATCTCAATGAGGAAGTATAAGTGTCTCAACCGGGCGGGTTCGTGGACGAAAAGAAGCCTGATCATGTCTACATCCTGGACAAGGCTCTCTACGGTTTAAAGCAAGTTCCACGTGTAACGACCCGGTATTCCAAACATAGATCAAATAGCATACATTGCATAACGTCGTTACTTAACAAAGATACATCACATTACAACTTCGGTCCCTTAGTTATTACACACATAATACATATTTCATTACAAATTTTTTTTTCTATTTAAATTACAACTAATATCAAAGATATAACTACAAAACATGCCATGATCTTCAAAACATACTTCTTCCAAAAGCTAATCACCGAAATACCCTTCCTACTTGCTCTTACTCGATCCACGACCTGGAATACATATTTTAAAACAAAATGAGGGTTAGACCTAGAGGTCTAGTGAGAAAATCCCTGTTAGTTTTGAAACCATTTACACAACCATCATATACATAACACAAATACAAATATCAGTTATGACTCATACATCATGTACCTTCCCGTCTCACTCTCTTGGCCATATTAATTGGTTGCAAGCCAACTAATAAATTAACACCGCTGTACGACAATTACAGCCAACAACGCTGTACGAATATTACAGCCAACACACCGGTCCTAAGCCCGGCCAACGTATTCTCGTATAGTAGAATACTCATGTAAATACAATATCTCAATATATTATATTTCAGACATAAACACATAATCACACCATCTATTAGATTCCCAATCCACACATATATGTATTCCAGTTTAAAAACGTTTTAAAGTAAAACTCACCTGTTTGCTTATCAAAATGCTTCCAAGCCTTTCTCAAAAACAGTTCCGCTTTCACCCCAAATCCACGGTATCTGAAACAATTAAATACAAGTATCTCTTTACCATATAGAACACAGAAGACTCTCTAGCAGGCTGAGAATCCTATTTAACCTATCAAACTCTTATCCTTAATTGTTTCCCTACGGCGACTTAACACGGGGGGTTCCGCTACCCGGTTAGCGGATGGGGTCAAGGGGCAACGCCCTTGCGGGGTCTGGGGGCAGCGCCCTGAGATTTTTTTTAGAAAACCTTATTCATTCCTCATTCAAAAACCATAGCTAAAAGTATCTGAAATCTCAAAAATGACCAAACATCTCAAAGTTTCCGGACAACCCAAACTATCCGGACAGCATGACTTTCCGGACAACCTCAATAATCCGGACAGCCCAACTACCCGGATATCATATCAATCCGGATACTATCCGGTAACTCATTTCATCCGGAAAACTAGAGAAATTAGAACTTACCCGGATAAAGAACCCGTCCGAACACCTTTAGAACATTATCCGGACACCACCAACAAAACTACCCGGACACATTCATCTTGTCCGGGAACCTCTGTCGGTTTGCCTATTTTAAACCCAGAATCCGACTGAGATTCATACCAGTTCGATTTTACTGATTCTAATCCGACAGAAACTATCTACTGACCATTATAAACATATTTTGTAAAGGAACATACCTGAAATCACTTCCAATCACAACAAATGGAGCCCTAATCCTTCATTTTCTTTCTTCTTCTTTTTCTCTCCAAACACACACATACACTTACTGAATTTTCTGCTGTAATGAAATATCTAGACACTAATCAGATATTATTAACCATATTTACTATTTTAACCTTACACTATTCCTTAATAACCAAAACACCCTTAACTTATAAATTTACCAAATTTTACCCTAAACAAATTATTATAAAGTTAACTAATTTTAACGGAAAGAGGGTTTAACTAACGGAATTACCCGTGGTATTACACCACGCGCCTGGTATGATACTCTGACCAACTTTTTGACAAAGTCCAAATTCACACGAGGTAAAATCGATTCTACTTTGTTTATAAAAAACGAAAAGGGTCACATAGTTCTAGTTCAAGTGTATGGAGATGACATAATCTTCGGCTCTACTAATCCCACATATGCTAAGAACTTTGCCAATCTAATGGGAGAATTTTTTAAAATGAGTATGCTTTGTGAGATGAATTTCTTCCTTGGTCTTCAAGTTAAACAACGGTCGACTGGGATATTCATAAACCAGGCTAAGTACATCCGGGATATTCTTAAGAAATTCCAAATGGAACAGTCCTCACCCATGAAAACTCTTATGGCACCCGGTACTAAGTTACACGCCGATCTTAACGGAACGGATGTGGACACTAAACTGTATCGGGGTATGATCGGTTCTTTGATGTATCTTACTGCGAGTAGACCGGATATCATGTTTTCCACATTTTTGTGTGCCCGATTTCAATCAAAACCTAAAGAGTCTTATTTAACTGCCGTTAAACGATTTTTTCGTTATTTATGTGGTACTGCTGATCTTGGCTTGTGGTACCCGAAGGAGACAACTTTTGAATTATCCGCTTATTCTGATGCGGATCACGCGGGCAGCATGATGGACCGGAAGACCACCTCGGGACATATCCAGTTTTTGGGAGATAGTCTGGTGAGTTGGGCGTCCAAGAAGCAGCAATGCGTGTCTACGTCGACTGCCGAAGCGAAGTACGTGGCCGCCGCGAGCTGCTGTTCTCAAGTAATCTGGATGCGGACGCAACTCAAGGACTACGACTTTACGTATGTCAAAGTCCCAATTTACTGCGACTCGAAGAGCGCCATTGCTATATCCAGCAACCCGGCCCATTACACGAAAACAAAGCATATCGACGTTCGGTATCACTTCATTAAGGATCACGTTGAAAGAGGTACAGTCGAACTCTACTTCGTAAATACTGAGCATCAGTTAGCAGACCTGTTTACAAAACCCTTGGACGAAAAACGTTTTAATACTCTTGTGTCCAAGTTAGGTATGCTAAATCTGAAGACTTAATCCGATTGTGTGCCCGTTACAAGTTCCATACATCTACGAGTAACTGTCTACTTATCATCCGGTGTTTACACTCCTGTTGATTGAGCATACACTTTCTCGCACTTATATTCTACTTGTTTCAGTTACACAGTTAGATTTAGTCTCTGTATTTAATAGGTAGATTTTGTTTGTTTCCTTTCATTTCATACTGTTGTCTGAATTTTATTTGTCTATATCTGTGCTTTCATGAGTGTTCATGTGTTCAGGGGGAGCACACAGCGGTATCAGGTAAGTTTACTCATTTGTTGAGGGGGAGCGTCACACACAGTTTTTCTTTCATCTGTCAAAAGGTTTTTTTGTGTATGTGGGCACTCCTGTGTGTTTTTCAACTACTGTTCATCATTTGAGGGGGAGCGACACAATGTTTTTCTTTAAATGCTAAAAAGTTTTTATGTGTCGGGCTCTCCATTGCACTATCCGAGGGGGAGCAAGTAGTTCCTCAGTCTCAGTTTGAGGGGGAGCAAGAGACTATTCTGTCGAAATCCGAAGGGTTTCATTTTCATGAAACATGGAATGTTTTTAAAATTGACAAAAGTGTCCGGACAAGTCACCGGATACCCTTGACTCCGGATAGCTTTCCGGACCGGGTGGGTATCCGGGTAGACCCATCCGGATAACCTTGTCGGTATAAAAGGGTCCGGGCTCGCTCATTTTCTATTATCTGGAATATCTTAACCTAAAACCCAAAACCCCTCTTCGAGTTTCTCTCTCGCTCGGACTCTCCTCAAATTCTCGATTCTCACTCGTTTTCAGTCCTGAAATCAGGTATGATGTTCTATTTTCACTCTTGATCGTTATTAGTTACGTTTCGCGCACTCAAATGCACAACTCGTCCATCGATTTGGTCGATTGAACATAGTCCGAAACCCATCTTGAGTCCAATCGATTTCGGGTTCATTCAAGGTGCATTTGGTAGATTTAGAACATTCCGTGTACTCATATGCGTTAATCGACACTACATAAATGTTTGCACACCTGTTTGGGATGTTATTTCTCTCAAGTGACGATTTTAAGCTTCGTCCGGACACATTCATCGTGTCCGGAATCATTCAAGTCTAGGATGTTTTTGTCCGGTATCACTCGTAAAATAGATATTTTGTCCGGACTCACTCCACATCCGGATACCCTAGTTGTCCGGAAACCTAAGGGTTTCCGGTAAGTTCAACTACCGGATTGTTGATACGTCCGGACTCCCATTTGTCCGGAAAACTCTTTCGACTGGAATCCCTTTTGTCCGGATTGTGCATTTTATCCGGACACCTTCATTTCATCCGGTTTCATTTGTTATCCGGACACCATTTGTCCGGATACTTGGTTTTGTCCGGAAAGTGTTGTCCGGACACTCCTGTTTTGTCTATCCCGTACCTGTTTTATCACTGCCAGTCCTCAATCTGTCTCAGATTGAGCCATTTAATGCAAAGGTACGCGCTGATACTTGTTCATCCGCCTCGGTATCTAACTGTGTTCCTTTTACAGATATTACATGGCGGATCAGGAACAGAATCCACAAAACCCCGGCGAACAAATTCCTCAAGAGGATTTCATAGATGAGGCTGCTGATAACGCCTTGGTCGAACCTGACCATGGCACCGAGATAGAGCCAAACAACCATCACCTGGACCCGGCTCAGTTCCGACCACAACCACAACATCGGGTGGTTGTGGATATTCTTATTAGTCACCCTCTCCGTGAGGCACTCACCGCCACTGTCGACGTCCCTCTGCTGTATGTGCTTCAAGTATGGTTCTCTGTCCAAGTTATCACGGCAGGAAATTCACAGACGATCACAGCACGGATCGATAACCAACCTTTCATGCTCACACCTGACGCCTTCCGCCGCCTACTTTCACTTCCTAAAGCCAACGCCAGCGGACACCAAGGCTATGACCCCACAGTCAATGACCAGACTTTGTGTGCTCAAGTACGCGCCCTCGGTTACAGCCACGCTATCGATCGACCTTCTGCGTTCAACCGAAAGTACCTGGCCCCCATCTGGTACACGCTATTCACGATTCTGAACAGGTGTCTTTCATCCAGATGGAAGGGCATCGACCAGTGCACCGACGATTTCCTACGATTAGTTCATGCAGTATGCTACAACCGCCACGTGGACTTCGCGATGATCATCTGGCGAGAACTGGTCCAAGTGATTCGACAAATCGGAGGCTCCAAGCAAAAGAAGTTCCTCCCCTACGCGCGTTTCCTTTCACTGGCGGTGCGACAACATATGGACGCCAATCCAGCCATACTGTGACGCCTAAACCATCCGGTATGTCCTCATCACCACCTACAATATATGGTAATCCGTAACCCGTCCAATGCCATAGCCATGCCCATACCTGAAGCCCTACTGGCTCACGCGGACCCAAATGCACCGGGAGTAGTGGCATATAGGGAAGAGTTAGGAAATCCCATGGTCCAGCCAACGCCGGAGGGACCTCCCCCGGGACATAGACCCGAGAGACGTGAGGGTCCGAGAGTAAGAGGAGGAAGGGCCCGGGCAGCTGGGGCTCCCGGGCGGGGTATGTTGAGAATTATCGGGAGGCGAACCGCAACAGGAGGTGCATTGGATCCACGTCCTAGTTCTAGCCACCAAGTTGAAGACGTGGGATCTGACTCCACAGATTCCGATACTGACCGTGCCATGCGCGCATCCCTAATACCTCACGGTATCGGACCAAACCCGGATTTTACCGAGGGCATCCCACTTGACTCACCTACCACTTCTTCTCAACCTGCTAGGAGACCCGAGGGAGTATTAGGTGATGAGTTAGAACATGTGAGAAGGAGAGAACTGCGTTCGAAAGCGAACCAGGAAAGATTGAGCCGTAAAGATAAAGAGGCTCCTGAGCGAACCCAACCGAGTGATATCCGGGTAGCCACATCTACTATCCTGTCTCATTTGTTGGGACAGGATATTGAAGAAGCCTCCGTGGACCCAGCGAAGCAATTGCTCAACCCCCTTATCCACTCATCCGTCTCTCAAAAGTCGGATGTTTCAGTTTCTCACGGGGATCAAGTACAACTTCCACCGGTCTCTCACTCGGAGAGTACTGGTGTTGAAATAAGAGACCAGCAGCCCCCGGTCTCGACTTCATTTCGTGCATCATCGAGTCTATAGCCATTTGAAATTGAACATTCTTCGGCTAAGACACATGATGAGGAACACCAAATCGAGACTCTTCGTGACTCGATCGGAACGTCTGTAGTGTCCCCGTCTGGCGAAACACGAGGATCGGACGGAAATCCTACCACGGCTATCCCTGCGCCAACCGTGAACGTAGGTGGCTCTGCCTCTCAGGTAGATGCCTCAACGGGTAATCTAAGTGATCCCGGAGTTACATTACCCGACTTTGTGTCACAAGGGTCCCTGGATAGCACCCTCAAGGCTGTCCGCGAGGCAATGGAGCAGCACATCGCCGCCGATCTCGCCAAAATCAAGAGCTTAATCAAAGAAAAAGAGAAGATCGTCGAAGCTGAAACCGCACCTACACCTCCACCGGCTCCTACTCAGCCCACCTACTCGGTGGACACCCTCAAGACGATGCTTCTAGCCCAACTGCTCCAACAATCCGAAACCGACGCCTCAACCGAAGTAGACCTGCTATCCGTTCTGAAATCCCAGGTCACTGCTCCTTCGTCATCCATTACCACTCGCTTGGATACCATTGACTCGACTCTTAAGGACTTCAACCAAGCACTCACAACGCTGTCTGAGAGAGTCCGTTCACTCGAAGATACCTGCAAGAGTCAAGCAGGCGGTCTAAAGCGCAAGCACGATGACCAGGATGATCCTGATCACCGTGAGGGGGAGAAAAGAAAAAGACTAACCGAGACCGCCCTGATCCTCACTGAAACGACTATTGTGGTTCAACAGGAACCCTCAACTGCGGCAACAACACCAGAAGCACCTGAAGCCGAGTTACCTTTAGCCGAGATGGTAATTGATATGGATATCTCAGATGATGAAGACCCGACGGTTGAAAAGCCTGAGGAAACTAGTTACTTTTGACACATCAGTTGAGTCTACAATCAACCTGATAGATCCAGACTGCGAGACCAACCCGGAAACCAAAGATGCATGGTATGAAAAAGCCGCCAGTGCCGCAAATTTCCAGGTTAATTTGGTCTTCCCTACTGATGAAGACGACAACGTAGACTACGACCAGTTTCTGCTCCAGAATTTATATGGTAACCCCGTTCACTCTGCTCAACCCGATGAAACTTCAACAAGACCTGAAACTACAACCGCCGATATTCCGACATCTCCTCAGCAACCGACAACTTCTGATCTCCCACCTCCTCAACAGCAACAAATCCGTTGGGAGTAGATCACGATATTTATTCCTCACCTGGAGGAATCCCTGAAGAAGTTGTTCGTTCACAAGCTACGCCCAATCGAGCAGACCTTCTGCCTTTGTATTTACAGTTCTAACCCCGAATACCAACGCCGGTACGTAAGTGCAATGAAGCGGTGTCTACCAGTTAGCCAAGTACGAACCAAACATCAGATCACAGAAGTGCTCAACATCGAGTCAAGCCGAATTATGAAAGTTGTTTATCATGTATTCACCGTCAGACGCGAAGATGGGAATGAATGGAGATTTTCTGAAGCCGACTTCCAGCACCTCCGACCGTTCGACTTCTACGCTATTCTGAAAGACCTTCGTTCAAGAACTATCCGACCGCTTCCAGTTACAAAGGCGCTCGAAGCTGTTTGTCGATTCCTGGTTCGTACTATTATGATGTCATATCTCACGGACTTCCAAATGGCAATCGAGAACAGGGCGAAGAAGGTAAATCTGATAAAGCCGAATCTGCAAGCTCCTGAATTGAAGATGTATCCCGAGAACACTCTGCTTCTAGAACCTGAATTTGGGATTGTCTACTTCAACGAACAGAAAGAGAAAAGATTTATGCGTTTCAGTCAGGTAGACAGATTCTGCGACGGCACGCTCTTCAAAGTTCAAGATGCTCTTCGAAAGATCATATCTCACGAGTCCGAAACTCGAAGGCTTTCGTATGTTCCCAATCCAGAAGAAACAACTGCTCGGAAAGCCTTGGAAATGGTTGAAGAACGCATCGACTATCGCCGTGCTATCAAAATGTTCGAGGTACACTTCGCGCTACGAAAAAGATATGTTGCAAACTGGCGCCAACTCGAACTTCAATTCAAAGGGGGAGATTGTTAGGGTCATTTATTGTTGAATTAAAGTTCAAGGGTCTGTATTGTAATTCTTTATTTTGAGCTTAGTTAGTGAACGGGCTGTGGGCTTGTTAACCATGGGCCCGTCATATAAATAGTTTTCTAAGCCTCTTTTTAGGCTAAGTTGTTCATTGCTTTCCTAAACTCATATTGTAATTCTCTCTGATTGAAAGCAGTATATGGATGACCAGTTGAAATCATAAACCCTCTGTTATTATCTATTGATTTCATTGTTCGTTGCACGGATCTGAGACTCACACCATTATTGGTTTAAGCCCTTGATTTTATCTAATTAGTGGTTGAGAATGCTCCTCGTGTTTTCTTAAATAGGTGTTGTCCTCGTTTGAACCCACCTCTCTCTCTCTCTCTCTCTCTCTCTCTCTCTCTATATATATATATATATATATATATATATATAACAACACACATGTTGTGTTCATACAATGTTATTTCATATGTGAAACGTTAATGATTGTTTGCTTGTGAAAAAAACAAGAAAATACGTTTATATATGAAACATGCATTCAAGAACAAAGCATATAAAACAATATGAATTATAACTTGAAAACTAACCCATAGAATAGTATGAATTGGTTTGCACACGTTTCTAACATTTATTAGGTTTACATATAAGGAATGATTTAAACGAAAACACATTCATTTTACGTACTGAAAAAGTGAGAACACATTTTTACTACCTATCCATCCAAGAAGAAGTGTCTTACATTACTATTTTAGTTTGTCTCAAAATAAGTGTTCACTTTTATAAGTAAATATCTACAAAGTTTAATATTCAATATGCATACAAAAATCAAAAACAAATAAATAATTAAATAAGTAGGTACCATGGTACTATTATGGTATGCAACTTTGAATACCGTCTACCAACCAAGTTGGCATATTTGGTACTGTACTTTCAACCAATTGCAATTAGTACCAATTTAATTGTATATACACATGTTTGTTGGTTCAATTTGGTACAAATTGTCACCCCTAATTACTAATAGTATCAACCATCGGATTTGTACATAATACAAAAATATCCGAAGTATAAACACTTAAAAATAAAATTTTATCTTTGCCAACAAAAATAGGTCAAATCCGATGAACATTTCACTCATCGGATTTGACACCCAATAAGGTTAAAATCCGATATAGAAATCAAAACCTATGAATCATCGGATTTGTAACCATCGGATTTTGTGTACCGGAATAGAAGTCTCAATCCGAGGAAAAACTTTATTATTGATATTTTAACACCAAAATCATTGAAAATTACTAAGATGAACTCCAATTTTATCGTCCTAAAATTAGGAGTTTTCAGTTTTCATATTGTTTTTCATCAAAATCAACAATTTAGATACTAACCAAATGAAATATTCATACATATTATCAACTTTGTAACTTAAAACATGAACAAATCCTATGTAAACTTCAACCAAATTTCATACTCAAATACGCAAAAACACTAAAAAATAAAAAAAATTAAATCGTATTTAATATAATCAATTTTTTAATTTAAACAAATCAAATAATAAAAAAACATCTTATGTTATTTATTTTGATATCAACATATCTATATCTATATCTATACTACCTTAATATGCATTTACATCAAAAGTCTTAAGTACAACATGTAATGCTTATATTACCATCATTTTATGCATAAAGTGTATAAATGACATGAGTATTGCCAATAAACACTTACCTGGTAAAAATTTGGTAAACGACCCTTACGACTTTTAAGATGGTTGTTAAACCTAATGTAGTAGACTTTATAACATCTTGAAAGAAATTGATATTTTGAAATTGAATAAATCTTAATAAAAGTTTAGTCTCCTGCCGCATTGTGCGGGTACTATATATATATATATATATGCATAAAAATATTATTATTTTTATAGGAAAAAGACAAAAGAATAAGTAATGGCTAAAATGGCCTTTGATTTAATGGAGTTAACAAATGCATTAGGCCAAGGGATCATGGCCAAAACAAACTGAATTCCATAAGGACCAAATCTACAATAAACATATCATAGAGACCCTAGTAAAAAATATATCAAAATACAGGGACCAAATCCACAATTCACTATATAGACAAATCAAAAAAGAGGAAGAACCGATATACAAAAAATTATGATAAAAAAGATGGAGAACAATGGTAGGTAGGGGTGTTCGCGGTCTGGTTTGGACGATTTAACCCCCAAACCACAAGCCAAATCGTAATGGTGGTTTAGAAAATTTTCCAAACCGGTCAAATCAGACCACAAAAAGGCGGTATTGTTTAATCGGTTTTGACAGTTTGTACCTAATTGTGGGCTTTAAACTAAAAAAAATATAACATTTATCTCCAAAATGAAATGTCTACAAATATAACACTATTAAAATAATATATTATATCAAATTATAAAAGAAACATCAATTTTCAAATTTTTTTATAAAACATTGAGTAAGTTGAAAAAGAAAAGTTAAATAATTTCACCAATAATAGTTGGAATTTTGGACAAACATTGAGCAAGTTGAGGGCGATTTGAATTTGGATTTTGATTTTTCTTTTTTGGATTTTAGAATTTTGCCGATTTGGGGAACGCGGAGAATTGAGAAGTGAAAACTAAAAACTCAATGTTTTGGGTGGATTTTTTTTAATTGTTGAGCCTACAACATATAAACTAAACATATATATTTTGATGGTCGGTTCGATCCAAACTGAATAATAAACGTTCAACAACAGACTAAATCGGACCGAGCAGTTTGACTTTTTTTTTTCCAGAGCAAACAGACGGTTTTTTAAACACCCCTAATGGCAGGGCCAACAACGGTGATAAACGATGATAAAGAAAGACAACAATGGATCGTCGAGGGGGAGTGATGGATTTTTTTACACTAAAGAAAACAATTCATTAAAAAGAACTCAAGCGAACCGATACACGAAAGAGGAAGGCAAATGATATGGTTATTTTATTAACCCTATTTAAGCGTTTTAATTCCAATTTTGAGCTAATTTTTATTTCTACATTGAGTCGTTTAGTGCTATTTTTATTATTTATAGGCATAAATAAAGATTTAATGCTTTCGGTATAAAAGTAAAGAAAAATGCAACAAAAGTCTAACTTAATTATATGCATATTTCAGGTGTGACAAAAAGGTCGTTTTGAAGTCCAATTTGGTCAGGAAACAGTTAAAAGAATAGTGGACTGCGAATTTGGGCTTACGGAATGGACTTTCATTTTTGGACCGTTTGCATATAAATCGGATTTTAAACACTTCTTTTTGGGCTCGCAACTTTCGGTTGGGTCGACCACTTGATGGGCCGATTTTTGTGTTGTGTTTGGAACAATTTTTGTGGGCTTGTATTGTTGCATAGTCTTGGGCCCTATATGTTAGTCTTGGGCCCCAAGACAATTAAGCACTATATAAATAGGAAACTTTGGTGCTTAATGAAAAAGATACAATTCCATAATTAGTTACTAAGTTAGGAACGAAACTCTATACTTGGAGTGAGCTCCAAGCTCACGATTCTCATCAACCGTAGCTTTGGCTCACGGTTTAAACCGTTTTGGTTCAGCCTACTTTTGGTTACTTAATATATTAGTCGTCCCGTTACATTTCCTACGTTTCTTATGATACTTGTCCGTTACTTGTTCGTGTTCTACTTTCTTAATTTGCTTACTCACGGTTTCTAATTACTTTGATACCATCGATTTCTTTCTCTTCACCTACAGTTTTTCAACTCACGATTTCTACATACTTGGTTCCACAATCGGTTTCGTTGCCATCATCTACCGGAAGTCCGAATTATCATTTCGGGTCCCCAATCTCACTTGGTTCAGGTTTGATATGGTTAATGTCATTGTTTGAGTTTCCAACGATTAGAAATCCATTTTCTTCTTACGTTAAGTTTTCCGTTACAATTCACTTATTAGTTGTTAATTTCACCAAACAATCATTTTCTCGTTGTTAAACTTTCACCGGTTAATTGTTGGGCTTTTTAAGAAGCCAAATCCATAGCTTAACGATTGAAATTTATATTTCAATCGTAACCGGTGGTGGTTTTCTTAAGAATTCCAAGTGCATAATTTTAGCAAATCTCATTTTAATTCCACATTTGAAACAAAACTTTCCATTCAAGTTACCAACTTCGTCGTTAATTTCTCGCTCTATAATTCATGCTTTATTTTAATGTCAATATACTTATCACAATTTAATTTCTGCACTTTAATTTATGTAATTTAATTTTCCTGCAATTTACTTTTCTCGCTATTTAATTTACGCAATTTATTTATTGTCGTTTATTTCTTGCAATTTAATATTCGCGTTATTTTTAAGAGTTAGTTACTTGCATAATAAGTTACGCTTTCTCAAGTGGAATTATTGTGATTTGTTTATACATTGTCCATCTCCATTATTTTATTTTCAAGTTCTTACATCCTTTATAATTAGAAACCGAACGATGATGGGCTAAGCGCCTTAGTTCGGGGTATAAAGTGAAGTTGGGACCGAGACCGATAACAAAATAAAGAGGTGTATCGTATGACATGATTGTCCAACGTTATTTAAATCAAGGTTATATTTTGTGGTTGATCACAATTAATCAATTGACAACTGGTTCGTTGTATCATAAAGTATCGGACTCTTGAGATAACGAAAGAATGTCGTCTCATCTTTTTATCTAATTATTTGTTTTATCCCAACGGATCTTTATACCACGTGCTTCTTTTTATAATTGATTTTTCATTAGTTGTTTACCAAAACCTCCAACAAAAGATTATCTTCGAAATCGCCATCTGAAACTTGCTTTTACAAACTCGACTTTTAAAGAAGAACTTTTCCACGCTTCCCTGTGGGATCGATATTCGGTACTTTGTACCATTATTACTTGTTTTAAGACGATAATAGGCAAAGATGTATACTTGCGTCAAGATTTATTTATAAACACTTTTTAAAGGGTGTAGTCACGAAGAATCGCCTTGCAATCCCAAATTTAGTGCAAAGGGTTTAACTGTTTAAATGATGTATGATTTAATGCTTTCCTAACCGATTACAAGTATTTAATGATTTTAATGATTTTGTGGAAAGAAATTGGACCAAAGTATGGAATGCAACATCGCGTACAAGGTTCAAAATTTTGTTTGGAGAGTGGGTATAGATGTTCTCCCGCACCGAGTGAACCTCCAAAAACGTGGGGTTAATACCTCGTGTATGTGCGTCCTTTGTGGCACCAACCTGAAAAATACTTGGCATTTGTTCATTGCCCGATCACCAAAGAGGTTTGGGTGGAGGCCGAGCTTTGGGACCTTATCGATTCGAAGGCGAACCTCTCCAACGATTTTATTAGTTGCCTTTTCGCCATCATCGGGGAGTGTCCCACTTCTTCTCTAAACAAATTTTTGATGATGCTTTGGAGTATTTGGAACCATAGGAACGATGCTGTAACACCCTAAAAATAGGGGTAAACAAAAATCTTCATAAAACGGAAGAGCGGTATATAAATGCCATAGCACAAGCCTCCCAGAAAGGGAGAAATTACAAACGCCTGTATAATTACAATTGTAACTTAACGGAAAACAAATGACAACCAAGTAATCTAGTTTCTATCAATAGAAATAAGATTACAAAAAGGGTGCCATCTCTAGATCAATAAGTTCTTCTAATATTGGCGTCCCAAAAGGTGATTTCCCCAAGTTCACACGCTACCGCCTAAGCCTTCTTAATGGCGGCTCCGCTAGAACCTGAGATACACGTCGACACCAAACAAGTGTTAGACCAAAAAGCCTAGTGAGCTTGAACAAATAATAACATGCAATAGGAACATATACATATAAAGATATTTTATCCAAAATTCACAATTAGATTTGAAGTCAATGGGGGAGACCCATAACACCAAGAAGTTCCACCCAAAGAGTCGAGATACCTTAGTGTCAACCGCATAAAAGCGACACCAAAGGCCCGACACATTCGGGGATACAACAAAGGCATTGCCCCAAATGACGAAGGTCTAGGCACATACCCGTACGATGGCGCCCAAGACTTTGTCCTCCTAGTGAACACTTAACTTGATTCATTCAAAAGCTCACTTTTGCCATAAGGCACATAAGCATGTATAATCCAATACCAGTGCCACCATAGGCAACACTTGGTTATGAATAGATATTAACACAAAAGGATTTCCTCATAACCTATCGTGATGTTCAGTAACCATTTGAATACACGTTTAACACTTATAAATACACATAACTTCGTATAAGGTCAACATACCCATTAAGCCATGTAGATTAAGTCGAGCTTAATCAATAAGACATTCCATCACATTTGAACAAATATACTCTTTGGTTAAAACCCTAACTTACCATTTCATGAAATCAAACATAAATTACCATCACATGTTGCACATCATATTAACAACTATAAATGTGCTATGAATGATATTTTCCACCATCAAAGCCACATAAGGCCATCCACAGCGCATAGATAAAAGCCCTCAACGCCACATCAGCGCCACATCAGCTAAGCCCTCAAGCCCTAAACACCCCCAGCGCATAACTAAAAGCCCTCAAGCCCTCAATGCCACATCAGCGCCACATCATTTTTTTAATTCTTTTATTTATACATTTAATTATTTAACAAAATAAAAATATTTATATATTTTTGAATAAATAAAAATAAGATAAATAATAAAAATAAAAATTCATATCATTCATTAAAAATAAAAATTACAAAATACAAAACACTACCAATTATGAAATTTTTTAATTTGCTCTTTTCTCTTTAAAGTAACCCTCAAAACGTCTCCCGTAAGGTGATCATGCGAGGTCATGAAAAACTCGAAGTCTTTCTCAAATCGTTTTGAGCGTTCGATTTCGAGTTCTTGTTCCAACCTATCTCGTTCGAGTTTTGAGCGTTCGATTTCGAGATCGAGTTTTTTCATTTTGTATTCCATTGTATCATCAATCTTGTCGTTGAACGTCGTCAACAACTGAGTAACACTTTCGTTCGTATTCGACCCGGACGTATTACTCGTTGATGTTTTTTTGCCTTGTTTCTCCCGATGGGTCGTTGAAGTTGCTCGATGGAGTTGTCGTCATCGTCATCATTGGAAGGGTTGGTACGTTTTGAACCCCGCGATGAAGTTGTCGTCATCGTTGGAACGGCTCCCCATTTTGGACATTTTTGAGGACTTCCCAAGCTTGTTCTTTAGAGAAAGCAAACCCTTGTTGTGCTTGGTACCGTTCGTGTGCCACTCGTGAAATGTCGGCATCACTCATTCCGCTTGATCTATTATTGACCAAGTTGTTGTAGATGCCGCCAAAAAGAGCAAATTTTTTATTCAGGTCGTTGAACTTGGTGTTGAGTTGATGAGTTGTTCTATAATTGGCGCGACCCATCAAACTATAGAACACTTCCCCGATTCGGGTCCAAAAACCTTCTACATTTATGTAAATTCAAGTATAAGAATATTAACAAGAATAATAATAATAATAATAATATTAATAATAACAATAATAATAATAATAACAATAAAAATATTACCATGGGTTTGTGCGTTACCGATAACGGGGTCCTCCGAAACGTCAACCCACGCCGACACTAACGCGAGTTCCTCCTCGTTAGTCCACATCTGTTTGGGGGCTCTATTTTCATATTGTTTGCTTTTTCCTTTTCTCGATGGTCTCGGGTTTGATGGTTCCGGGTTTGATGGTTGTGTGTAGATGGATTGTGGTGTGTGCGGGCTAGTATGTTGGGTTTCCGGAACAATGTCGTCGGCGAGATTGATTGCGGGTGAAGGAATATTGTAGTTGGCCGGAGTAAAACCTTGTTCAATCAAACCGGGACGTGTAAATTGGTAAGGAAATTGTTGGTGAAATTGCTGGGGAAATTGTTGCGAAAATTGTGGTGGATATTGTTGCGAAAATTGTGGCGGATATTGTTGCGAAAATTGCGGATGATAACCTTGTTGTGTAAACGCTTGGAAACCAAGCTCCGGGTCTTCTTGCGGTTGTGGTGTATCCGGTCGGTTACGACGGGATGTAGGTGTTTTGTTTGGATTCATGATGAAATTTGAGAGAGTGAGAGAATTTGAGAGAGTTTGAGAGATTGTTGGTGTGAAAAAATAAGAGGTTGAGGGTTAATATATATATTGTGATTAAATTGAAAAAAAAATTAAATAAAAAGTAGCCGTTTGAATAAAAAGTTTAAAAAAAAAATTAAATAAACAAAACATGTTCGGGTTCCTCGGGTTTGAAAGCCCGGAGGCCGAGCCCGAGCTCGAAGCCCGAACAGCCCCCACCGCTGCCCGCACGAGCCCGAGCCCGTGGGCGCTGGAGATGGCCTAAGTACTTTAAATAAGTTAAATAATCTCCCATTTGAAAATTAGGGTTTTCATAAAAATAAGGGAAAAGTCAAACATCAAGCAAATGACATGTATCTAGTTTGAGAAATGTTAGAAAATTCACAATCTAGGTTTTTAGAACCAAAACCTAGAAAATGTTAGAAACCCTAAAATGTAGGTGGATGAGATGAAGACTTGAAGCTTTAAAACCCTTGAGGATTACCACCAAGTTGTTTAGATGAAGTCTTTAATGCACCTCCAAGTGATCTTACCAACCCAAGAAGCATTTAATGGAGTAGAAGTGAGGTTGGAGGAAAATCGTCTTTAATGCACCTCCAAGTGATCTTACCAACCCAAGAAGCATTTAATGGAGTAGAAGTGAGGTTGGAGGAAAATCGTCTTTAATGCACCTCCAAATGATCTTACCAACCCTAGAAGCATTTAATGGAGTAGAAGTGAGGTTGGAGGAAAATCGCCCAAATACTTAAGGAAAACAGGGGCAAACTGAATCTTGGGGTAAAAATGGGTGTAAGTGGCTAAAACCCGATTTTTATAAGGTCTGCACCCGACGGGCGAGTATGCCCCGCGATTGTACCACATGGCACTCTCGCAGGCACTCTCGCGGCATTTGTACCGCAACCCTCTCCCCAACTCGGCGATAATGACAACGATTATGCCCAAGGGCACTCTCGCCCAATTGTTCCGCTACTTTTTTTACATTAACCGAGTTTTCTTATCGACTTGATGAACTCTATGTGTACTAATGATGATTATTAATATATGTTCGCTTTCTTAAAAAGAAAATGTTTTTCTAAATTCTTCTAAAAATGAAATTATGTTTTTGGTTTTTCCTCTTAAGCAAAATCAGACGAGAGTCTTACGGTGCGGTTACGGGAACCTCCATCCAACGACTCTCCCCTGACGCGTTGACTTCTGATTCTCTCTCTCTCTAGACTGGATTCCATCTCTCTCTACTCCTCAGTATACGTTCATACACAGATATAGATCTGGAAATCTAAAACCCTAGCTCTTCTGCACCCCCATTTCCCATCGGGCTAATGTCTTCTAAAACATTGCCCTACTCCATCAAAGACATACAATACGATAACGCCAAGTTTCGTCGACGATCCTTGTTGCAGGTATTGTTTCTTTGTTACTTGGATTTAAGACTTTGTGTTCACCGTTTTTCCACGGTTTTGTTTGGACCGCGATCAATGATCTTCCTGAAGGTTTAATTTTCGATCGCAATTGAATATAATGTGAGGATTTGATTATGATGATCGTTTTGATTGGGTTTGTTATTGTTGTTGGAATTTAGTTCGGTGAATTATCTGAGGATCAATGGTTTTGTGCATGTTTATTTGAATTGGTGATGTTTTGTTCTAAATGCAGTAGGAAAATTGATGTTTAAACTGTAAATTTCGCGAATTCACCCCTGCGATTGTGGATTCATTAGTATAATCGAGGATCTCGGTGCTATTTGATGAATGATTAATCCGAATTTAATATCTACTTGTTTTTAACTTTCCTTGAACAATTAGGTAGTATTTGTAATTATATAACACAAAATAAGTATGGTAGTGATGTGTAAACCAAAAAAATTGTTAGGTTAGTCGCAAGAGCATACTCTTGTCTTATTAGTTGTTCTATAAGCTGTCAGCAGATACCAAAAAAAAAATCTTTTCATTCATGTGGATGCTAGTAGGCTTGAGATCAATAAGCTATGCGCTTAAATCCACGGTAATGAAAACAAATGAGATTAGAAGTAATGGGTAAATTTTATAGAATTGTATAATACCGCTTGATTAGCGCATACAAAGGCAGTTTGTCAATGCAATGGCAAATCAGGATTCTTATTTAGAAAGGAGTTGTGGATCATTGCTTCATAGATTGAATCAAATGGCAAGATTCGAATCGCAAATCATATGATTCCGACATATCGACAACTCATGGATCACTTATTTTTCCCTTTCAATATCTTATTAAATTATTCTTCAGCACCCGAAGTCTTGAGGGGAAGGGCTTAGAGACAAAAGAGGATAGCTGAATTATAAATTTTGTTGTTCAAAAGACGAATGCTTGAGCCGGACAGTAGTTAATAGGGTCTAGATGCCCACTTGTAGGTTAAATCAATTTCCTAATACCATTGTTCTTTGGTTGAACATATATCTTTGGCTATTAAGCATGGTAGATGGCTTATGGATGCAGTGTATTGTTGGATAGTGCTAATCTAATGGGAGAAAGATGAAGAATTCTTTTTGAATTTGTGCGATAAATCCTCCAATTTCTTCATGATTATGGGGGTGAAATTAGTTATTTAGTCTATTCATGTCAGTCTTTTGAACCTATTGAGGATTTATACAAAGCCATATATGGGACAAACATGACAAATAGGAAGGACCATAGATAAAGCGGGCAATTGTAAATCACAAGCTACTAGACCTGCGTTGGGAGGATGATATAAAGACTAATTCTCAGTTTCTCACAAGTGCATATTGGCAGATTTTTGTTTGTAAGGTTGCATTTGTCGGATAACAGGATCACGAACCTTAAAGGACAGTCTCTGAAACTTTTTATCTGTTTGTGACAATATTGGACACATAAGATGTTAAAATGAACACCCACTATAGAGCATTAGGATCTAGAAACTGTTCGTCCAATTTGACGATCTTTGCTTCAATGGAAACAAAAAGGCTGGGAGCTAAAATGTCTTTGCAGTACTTATTTTTGTAGGAGTCATATTGGGCAATGAGTGGACGCCTGCTTAGTAAACGTACTCAGCTGAAGGAAGATATTAAGACTGATATTTAGGCTGTTCATATATGAATCAATGGAAATAGGTCTTGAGAAAATGGTTGGCCATCTCGCTTTGTGTATCAGATTACTGGTAAGGAGTTCCCATATAACTGAAGTATGATCAAGACAAAAGAGGTTTTGGCCAAAGCCACATAAAAAGATGACCATATACTAATTGATGGATCTTGGCTTTCCATGCAATCGAATAGTTATTTTATAGAACAAACCAGCAACTATTTTGGCTGAGGATGAAATAAAGAAGCACCACCAAAATTGTGTCAAAACCAGCTGAAGAGGGAAACCAATGACATAAATGTGCTTTGGTCTAGGGTTTGATAACAGCGTAGAACTTTTTTACCTTTAAGTTCCATGCATGGAGGTTGCCATCTTCAAACCCGGGAATCTCCATATTTGCGCGGGGATGCTGTGAAAGATTTTTGGCCCATCAGGGACTATCTGTTTTGTTGTCATGTGAGATCGTGACTTCTTCTTTGTCGTGGTTCCAATAATTAGCTCCCCAATATTGCAGGTTAGTAGCCTGTGTTTTTAGGCAGTGCCACTTCTGCTGCAAGAAATCGGTGGTCTCTAATTTGGAATGCGGAAGAAGAGAGTTGTTGCGTAATAGGATCAATCAAGTGAAACTGGGGGCTTGCTTTGGGATCATAGTATTTGGTATTATTAACTATGAGTTGGTTTCCGGTAAGAATAGTCGTTTATCATGAGAAGGGTAAGAAGGGATCTCCACCCTTGGATCATTCCTAATTGAAGATCAATTGAAATACCCTTCTAAGCTAATTCATGGGTTATTTTGGGACTTAATCTGAACCATTAGATCATCACTAATTAAAAGTTATCAAGGGTTCAAATCCCTTCTTACACTTTTCACTTTAACCACGATCCTTCAACTATAATGCCTTACTTCTTTAAAACCAACATGATAGGGTCAGTCTTTAAACAAAGCGTTGATTAAGAGATGGTAAAAGGTCTATTTGAGAATTATGTGAACAGCTTAAACACTACTTGTTCTGTAAGATAGTTCTACCGAATTGGACAAATTTCTAAATAAAATCAAGAGATAATTTCATAATGAAGGGCAAAACTGGAACAACTTGGGTATCGTTATTTGTGTATCTATAAACTATTGACCTAAGGGATCAGTTACTATTAAAGAAGCAAAACTACGATTAAGCAAGAAAGCAAGGAATAGTGGACATCTGCAGCTAGAAGTTGCAGAAATTGAACATCTGTAAAATTGCATATTTGAAGTAGCAAATGAGGCAAACCGCTCCTGTAATCCTTCCACCCGTTATTCTTTTTCTTTATAAATTGATTTGCACTCACTTCCATTTCGTGTTTAATGGTCATCCCTTATTTGTGCAGGTCATTTCACATACTTTTCTCACCAAAAGGATGAAGCGTGAATGTATGGCATGTAGCACAGGAAAATTCCTGGCCATATTAATGATTTGTGGTTTGACATATCTCGTGCTCACTCATGCAAGTCCCATCGATTCTATAACTAATGGTGTATCTGGAGCTTTTGGATCTAAGGAAGGAGATAACTCCGTCATGGATGGTGGCATTGGAGTTAAAAGATTTTGGAGAAAGCCACCTAAGCTTCCTCCTCGATTGTCGCCTGATGAAGTAAATAGTCACAACAGATCAATGCATGGTCTTGCAAAATCAAATCTGGAATCTGAATGGATAGCTAGGCAAGAAAGCGTTCAGAAGGCATTTATCCATGCTTGGTCTGGGTACAAAAAGTATGCAATGGGTTATGATGAACTTATGCCACTAAGCCAGAGAGGTGTTGATGGTTTAGGAGGTTTAGGGGCTACTGTTGTGGATGCTCTAGATACAGCCATGATAATGAGACTCGATGATGTTGTTTTCGAAGCAGGTTCTTGGATTGAAAAGAATCTTACGAAAAGAATTTCTCAGAGAGGTCAAGTTAATCTATTTGAAACCACCATACGTGTTGTTGGTGGTCTTTTGAGTGCTTATCATTTAAGTGTGGTACAACAAGAAGGAAATCCAACAAACAAGGGACCCAAACCATCAGTCTACCTAGAAAATGCAAAGAACTTGGCTGATATTCTTTTAACAGCCTTCACTTCAAGTCCAACTGCTATTCCCTTCAGTGATGTTGTTTTGCAGGATCGCACAGCACATGCTGCTCCTGATGGACTGAGCAGCACTTCAGAAGCTTCCACTTTACAGCTTGAGTTCAATTATCTTAGTTTTCTTACTGGTGATCCAAAGTACAGCTTTGAGTCAATGAAGGTTCTGGAACATATGAAGACTCTCCCAAAGGTGGAAGGACTGGTTCCGATCTACATTAGGTATGAACTATGAATGCTATGTGAAATATTTTTTGATGACTATAATATAAGCCCAAGAGATGCTGTTCTCTTGAAGCAGACACCTCCAAAATACTATATTATATTGCATAATAACATTTATTTATTTGTTGTCACGTATTAGTTCCTGGGCATGAGTAATCTGCTTTCATCCCAATTTCTTCTTATAAATCTATGAGGGTAGTTCACTGTTTATTGTTTAAAGCCCACTGAGCAGACATTTGAAGTCATCCCTTTTGTTAAGAAATAAATTCTATATCAACTTAACCATACGAGCCCATCTCTATGGTATTTATTGCAGCATGACTGAAATATTAGTTGTTCGAGATAATGGCCAAGGAAACCAATGAATTTTGCTCGACTGATTTGTTCCCCCTTGAACAATTGAAGTCAACAGATAAAGCAGTGAACTTTATAAAAGGATCTATTAGCCCCTTGAACTGAAAAAAGGAAAAAAAAATGAATCAACTGAACGGACAACATTCAACATGCCCAAAGAATTTGTTATATTAAATTTTGTTTTGATGGCAATGGATATCAGTTTGTAGATATTCCCCCTTTTTATATGCTCTATGTAACACAAGCTTATGTCCTGAGATAAAACATTATTTCGTACTTTCTTGGTACTTGTTTTATATGATCTCTGTGTATACAAATTCTTCTCGAGGAGGATGGGTGGATACCTCTAAACTTGAATACGATTCTTAACTAGCCTGGTTTAACATTGGGTATTCTTATCGTTTTTTTTTGAATGTCAGCCCTTCCTCTGGTGAATTTTCTGGAAGCAATATTAGACTAGGTTCTCGAGGAGACAGCTATTATGAATACCTTATCAAAGTTTGGCTTCAGCAGAGACAAAGTAATCGGACGTATTTGCATGACATGTACGAGGAAGCAATGAAAGGTGTTAAGCATCTTCTTGTTCGAAAATCAAAGCCAAATGGATTGGTTTTTGTGGGAGAGTTGCCTGCTGGGGTTGATGGTGGCTTTAGTCCCAAAATGGATCATCTGGTAAGTTATGTATTATCTTTTGATGTTTATATGTCACAGGAGATAATGCAGGAGGTTTCTAGATTTCTATCTTTTATGCAGTTATTCTCTACAACTACTACTCATTAAAAGTCATTTTAGCAAGTTGGGATTTGAACGTGTTATTGCCTGGTTCTTTTCTTCCGCCTCTTTCTTTTTACTCCTTTAAAAAATTTGTTCTCATCACTATCAAAGCTCATTTTATAGTACTTCAAATCTACAACAACATACAAGCATCTTTCTTGTTGATGCTGCTAGACCCATGCATCGGACTTGACCAGGGTAAAAGTTTTAGGGTTTATTGGTTTAATAATAAGGAAATGATTTGGTCCCTATATATAGGGGTCAGGGGATTAACCAAATGAGTAGGTAGGGATAAAGTTATTGATTGAGATCATTATTAGTTATTTTCTAGAGTTTTGGGAGAGACGCATGCCTCTCGAAAGTCGGCTAAACATTTAATTTTATATTATACAATTTAATTCAATAGAACATATTGGTTTCTATTAAATTGGTATCAGAGCTGTAAGAGGAAATCTTGGGATTGGGAATTTGAGGGCCACATCATGGGCAAAAAGAGGAAATCAGGATCTTGGAAACGATTGTGATTGGTTCGGACTAAATTTTGAACCTTCGCTATAAGGCCAAGGTGACTTTTTTGGGAGGGGGCTATGTTAGACTCATGCATTGGGCTCGGCCCAGTTTAAAACATAGGAATTAATAATAAGGAAATGATTTATTTTCTATAGATAGGGGATTAACCAAATTAGTAGGTAGGTAGGCATAACCTTATTAATTGAGTCTTGTTTTTTGTTTTTAATATTCTTGAGATGTTGGTTCTACAAACACTGAGGTAAACCAGTTCTTGCATATTTTAATAATTTCACATGTTCAGGTCTGCTTCTTGCCTGGAACTCTTGCACTTGGAGCCACCAAAGGCATTACCAAGGCAAAGGCCATGGAAGAGAATTTGCTCACCTTTGAAGACCTAGAAAACCTGAAGCTGGCAGAAGATCTTGCTAAAACTTGCTATGAGATGTATTCTGTGACTTCTACTGGTCTGGCTCCAGAAATTGCTTATTTCAATTCAGAGGTTAGTTGTTTTTTATTTATTATGGCTTCTTTTTGTGAGAATGTGTTTTCTTATGTTGCCCATGTTCCATATTACATATCTGTCATTATTAATCATTTACTTTTGCTTCTAGAACCTATCCTTCTTATATCAAATATTCGGCCACAGTGCCACTTGTTTTAATTTCTGCTTCTAATTCAATCAGGGCTACTCTGAAGATGGTCTTGATGGAGGAAACAAGACTTCAGAGTATATACATGACATTGTTATCAAACATGCTGATCGCCACAACCTTTTACGTCCTGAAACTGTTGAATCGTTGTTCATCCTATACCGTATTACAGAAGATTCAAAGTATGTTCTAATTCTTTTTTCGGGATTATATAATTCTTTATCATAAGTTGAACCTGGTGTTTCTAATATTTATTTAATATTTGTATGTCACTGCCGGATGCCTTGTTAATATCTTTAAGAGTAAACTATGTTTTTTCGTCCCTGTGGTTTGCTATAAATTGCGGTTTAGAAATTTCGGTTTTCGTCCCTGTGGTTTAGAAATTTCGGTTTTCGTCCCTATGGTTTGCAATTCATTTCTATTTTCGTCCCTGAGGCCAAAACACTACTTTTAAGTATGAAGGACTAAAATAGAAATGAATTGTAAACCATAGGGATGAAACTAGCAATAAAATTTAAATGATAAGGACAAAAAAAGTGATGAATTATAAACCATAAGGATGAAAATTGCAATTTCAAAACCATAAGGACGAAAATAGAAATTTTCAACAAACCACAGAGACTAAAAATGTAATTTACTCTATCTTAAAAAACAGGATATGCTGGCCTTACAATACCAATTTTGCTTATGCAGATATCGTGAATGGGGTTGGTCAATCTTCGAGGCGTTTGAGAAGTACACAAAAGTTGATTCTGGTGGTTATAGTTCTCTTGACGATGTTACTGTGCTTCCTCCTCGACGAAGAGACAAAATGGAGACATTTTTCTTGGGTGAAACCCTCAAGTATTTATATTTATTATTTGGAGATGGTAACGTTATCCCGTTGACAGAGTTTGTCTTTAACACGGAAGCTCACCCTATTCCTATTATGACAACGATAAAAAGGGAATGATTCTCTTTCGACAACAGAGAAGTCATTTACATTACAAAAAGAACCCGTATTGCCAAGAGGATTTAAGTGGGTACAGCATGTAATACTGATATAGGCATAACACGGGTCCTGTTTTCTATCTCGAAGTGAAGGATATTTGCTAAACTAAAGAGAATCTTATGATGCAATTTTTAATCTTCAGTATGTATTTTCATCAAAAAATGGTGCAGTTTAAATGAGGCTGTTTACCATTAGTTACTTAGTGAAAAAGTTTTTTCTTGTAACAGCTTTTAAAGTCAATGATGAGTTAAGATTATTGCGTTGAATCACTGTATTGAATGTTGTTAGATTTTGATTGAATAGGAACTCGTTGATGCTACAAGTGCTAACTTCTCGTAATTTCTCTTATATTGCTTCTCATACTTCTTAGGTCACATTATAATCCCTACATTCACAATCATTTGGAAGGAGAAACAAATGGTCCCCATCTCGGACGACACTTAAATCATCTATTTCTGCATTCTCTGAGTTCACAACTTTTGCAAAATTTTGGCCTCCAAATTTTTGACCTGCAGTTTCACCAAGTATCAGAAAGCGTAGTAGAATACACATTATCAAGTTTGGATTTTTGAATCTGTTATGATTAGATTATATAAAAGAACATGTCTTGCAGTATTCAGGTTGCCGTGGGAGTCTACTTGGGTCAAATAGAGCTTACCTGCAAAGATCAACAATTCTTTTAATGAATCTGGTAGGACCATGAGCTTTGGAAGCTGTTTTTCTGATGCGCTCTCTTGGAAGTTTCCATGAATGGTAACCCTCTTCATCAGTTTCTTAACTTTTCCGTCAGTATAACTGGTGGAACTGCTTGAGCTCGAGAGACCAGGCTCTGCAAGTGAAGCGGAACAACTAGGGTCCCTGTTTGTTGTTGGTAAGTACGGGCTTTTCATACTATTCGTTGTTTCTGGATCGATGAATTCTATTTTGTGTTCGTTCCTCCTGTTTTCATGACTTAATAGAAGGTCATATATGCTTTTGTTTCCTTGCTGTTGAGCTAAAGATTTTGGCGTGCACCCTCTTACATCTGGCTTATTTATGTTTGCTCCTCCTTCTAGAAGAAGCCTCGCCATTTCTAAATGACCTTTCTTCACAGCAACATGAAGAGCAGTTTGGCCATCCGCTGCTGGTGAATTCTCATTCTTATTCGATATCTGTTGATTCTGTTCTTGCTTCTCTATATCACCTGAATCTAAATAATCTATATCACTTTGTTCCATTGTAACCTGATCTGCATTTGGATAATTACGTAAATCACTAGAAGAATTTTCCATTGTCAGTCCTCCGTGGGACCGCTCACTAGAAACCAAAGCTGGATTATTGGCATGTCCAAAGCTTTCCAGGCCTTTCAGTCTCTGTAAATGAACAAACACAGAAGTGTACATATCTCTTAGATCGTATTAAACTAAAAAAGGTACTAAGGGGCTGTTTGGCAGTTGCTGAATGGTTTGGTGCAGAATGATTAAGTGGTCAGAATCATTAAGAGGCTCCTATGATATAGTGCAAAATGAACTATGGTTGTTTGGTAATTGTTCAGAATGAAATCAGGAGTGCTGAATGGTTAAGGGAGGCCCAAGATACAAAACCATTCATAGGGTTTTAAAACCATTAAGAGGCAGACTTTTTTTGCCAAACAAGATTTACCTCTTAACGATTCAGAGGTTACCTCTTCATGGAACTATTAAGAGGTAAACAAACAACCCCTAAGCAAAGTTCAAATGGTGGGTGCATCACAAATACATACCATGTAAAAATTGTTCATGATAATAAACCCATCCTGCGTATTTGTGTGAATAATCTTTAGTAGCGAAGAGCCATCCATCCGCAGTATCTGAGAAATCTCGGTTGTCTGAAATGTGAATGGCTGAGGTGTATTATATAAAACTCCCGTTTCTCCAAACATTTCTCCCGACACAGCCTTTCCTACGATCTGCAAGTTACCATTTCTGAAGTCAGTTTTTTTTTTATTTTTTTTATAAATTGATCAATAGGAATACTATATACCTGATCCTGCCCATCATTATTTGCAATTATATCCTGCCATCGGAAAATGAATTACCAACCCATTTATTTAATATTCATTTTTAATAAAAGATTTGAGATGCTAATTGCTAGATAAGGTATTAAGTTCATTTACCACTGCTCCAGTAACCACAATATACAGATTCGTTGGAGTCTCGTTTTGTAGAATCACAACTTCCTTTGGCGGAAAGTACTCCGCTTCCATTTCAGAAACCTTTTCACAATATAGTACACTACATTACTAACCCTGAGAAATATTGATACCATTAATGAATTTGATTTGTGCATTTGTTTTAGAATCATCCTTTTGCCCTTAGAGGTTTTGCAGTGTTGATTTATAAAAAGAAGATTCTTCTTACCAGCTGGAATAGGCACTCGTGAGAAATGCCACAAAACAAATGGACATTTTGCACGATTGGGTAAAAGAGATGGCGTGAAATGCTTGCACGGATTGCTTTTGGTAGACAATTTAAGGTATCGTGCTGTTTCAACCCCTCCGTTTTGTAATCTAGACAGATGTGTGACAATATTTGATCTTTTATCTGTGGAGGAAGCTGATTCCGTTTTGCAAATTCCGAGGCAGCAGCGACTTTATCCCTCTACAATACCAAAACCGTAGTCTCAGAAGTAGTATTCACATGTTTGAGTAAAAATGAATAATAAAAATGTGTTATATTCATAATGAATAATATTCATATTATTGTTCATCATGAATAATACATTGGTTCAAAAATATTTGTTGCTCTCATTTGAACCACCCCATAGCTGTATATGAATAACTTGTGCTTAAACATTTAATTTAATTTCCAACTTCTTGAACATAATAAGGATCAAAGGAGGCAGAAAACTTACAAAATCTCTGGTGTTGCCGGTCCAATGGACAACGAGATTTGTCATGTTCCCAATGAGGTAAGCCGTTAATCCCAAGTTGAATAGCATATAGAAGATATCAAACAGCATCTCTCTCGTGTTTTCAGCATGAAAATCTCCGTAACCAGTTGTTGTCAGAGTTACGATCGACCAATACAGTGCTGTTACATATCTGTTCCAAATGCTATCGTTTTTGAAATCTGGATAAACTGCACCTATCCAAGTTCTGTTTGGATCCGGATATCTATCCGCTATCAAGTAGTTGAAACATCCCGCACAGTGTACCGCAAAAAGAGTCACCTAATTTTCAAATAGATATAAGCAAAAGATATTTACCGAATTGCCTATTTTGCCCTTGTTCTTATGGTGCGTTTGGTACATAAAAACACGTCCCAAATCTGGTGCGACATTAAGACCAGGACATGACAGAATTGAGTGGGACAAAATTGCACCAAAATAGGTGGAACAAGAATCATGGAGCTGGGACAACATTGGTAAATTACTAAATTGCCCTCCCTTGTCCAGTTCTGTCTGCCTACCGAACGCACCCATAATTTTTTTCTAAAAAGGTTTGGTGGCTTACTGAGGTGAGTTTCGTGCAACGGATCCAGAAGTAGTTGAACCTGATGTCCTTCTCAAGCCTGAAAATGGAAGTGTACGGATTTTGTCACTTAGCGTAATTTTGGGTACCCTTTATAATAACAAAATTTTGGAAGATTTTTATGGTTTAGAATTTGGGACGAATTTAGGACGTACCTTGCGAAGAGGGAACTAACTCTTCTAAGACGCCATAATCTAAGCATGCCGAGTACTTTGAAGCCAATCTCGCTTTTCCGATCTGTGCAGAGGAGGCTGAGAGACCGAAATGGGACTGTTGAGCTGACATCTAAGATAAACCAGGTTGATAGGTACCTGTTACAATGCAATGTTTTGTCATTTTTTTTGGAAGGGTGTCCTAAGCAATGCCTAGACTAATTTCTTGGCAAATTATGACTGTAATACATCAGCCCTGATTAAACCTCAGTGGCCACAATTGTTGTGTACGCCTAGATTAGAACCCTGGGCAGATGGGATATCCCACCACATCTTCCAGGGCCTTAACCAGTACGCCACAACCCTTGTGGTTATGTTTTGTCATTTTGTGGCCTGTGCATTTATTTATTATATTCGAAGATATATCGATCCCTAAATTGCTGCTGACCTCGCTGCGATTTTCTTGTGATCATCAACGAGAACGTACGCTTGGCTATCGAGGTACGCGACGAAGAAAGTTAAAACGATATCAATGGCGAAGAAGCCGTTGACAATGTTATCGAAGATGCGTAGGGCCCCTTGCTTATCATCAAGAAACGCGAAATCAAATGGTGAAATCCAGGCTGAGTAAATGACCAAAATAACCAGAAACATCTCCCAGGCCCTGAAGAAGAAGGAAAGATGACGAAAATACCCTTTACTAGTAGTACACGAAGGTGGTTGAATCAAACTCACCTGTATCGTCTATCGAAAGGGCTGACCGTGTGTTTCGTTAATGGAGCCGAGCGGTTGAAATTGGCACCGAGAGACGGGAGGAGATCACTGGAGAAGAAACCACTGTAGGTCGATTTCGTCATTTGAAAATCTTGGATACAAAAGCATCTTAAGAAGTTCATATTTGTGGGTTGAAATAGTTAGAAAAGAGAGAAGGAGGGTGGCAATGGCATGGTGGTCATGGAGGGTAAAAGTGACTTTATATATATACTCGGTAGCTGGCGAAATCACAGGTTTTTCATGGCTTTTCGGCTTTTTCCCTTTATCAAGTAACAGAAAGAAATCTTGAATTATTTTTGTGTTTTGTTTTTGCAGGTGATGATATAATATAAAGAAAGAAGATGAAGATGAAGATGAAGATGAAGATTTAAATGAAGTTGAGAAGATGGTCCTAGGATTGATTGGGTGTGAATTCTAAAAATGGACCAGACAAGAGGGGTGTAAGAGGTGCGATATAAAGAACATGGGCCAATGGAATCTGGCTTTCCTGCAACAAGAAGTGACATTCTCAGCTTCAACCAAAGATGCCACTCTAATCTCACTCTCCTAAAGGTTAAAACTTTGGGTCAAATCCACAATCTTCGAATATGCAATCTCATATGGAGCGTATCATTATCGATTTGATTTTAACTCTATACGTGTTTCTAACCCCGCGTCTTTGTTTGTTAAATTACTAAACTGCCCATGTTTTTATCTCCATACCCCTACATTCGTATGGGACATTATGAGGTTAATGGTGTGGTGTGGACTGGACGACTTATTTGCTCGTGTTTCTTTACGGCTTAATCGTCAAGCTATTAGGTTAAAATGGTTTAAGCCAAGATCCTTAACATCAAGTCATCTCAAACAAATTAATACAAAAAATCTCCTAGAAATTATACAAATCAGGTACCTAGTAGAACTCATGTATGTGATTTATAAATTACTAAATTAATCAAACTTACACGACATCTATGTGGCTTGAATCTGTGAACTTCCATGATTTTGAACCTAATTTATGAACCTAATTGTAGGAACATATTTATGAAACTAGTGTATGTACTTGCATCTTATGTCTTCTACGGAAGCCATTGATTTCAAAGTGAGGAGAGAGAAGAGAGATTTTATAAAAATACGCCGTTTCTTCCTTCAATTGAAATGAAGGGATAAACGGGGAAGTTCATTTTTTTTTATCAAAATGGCGGATTTTCGGCGGACATTAAAAATAATTTTTTAAAATTTTTAAAAACATTTTTCGGCGGACAATAAAAATAATTTTTAATTTTTTAATAATTTTTTAACTAATTAAAACAATTTCCGGTAGATTTCCGACGGATCCGAATTTAAAAAATAATTAATTAAATTCCGCCGAAAAAACGTCGAGTTTTTTTTAAAATAAATATATATTTTTTGGAATTTTCGGCGGAAGTCAACGGATTTTGACTTTTTTAATTTTCGTCGGAAATCCGCCGAAAATATTCGTCGAAAATCTCGGTTTGTTTAGTAGTGTATGCAACCCCACTTTTTAAGATTTTATTGTTAGTTTTTATATTTATTGACTATGTTGTAAGACTGAAAGTAGATTTCACAAATCTAAGGGATCTCAAATCTCTCTCTCTCTCTCTCTCTCTCTCTATATATATATATATATATATATATATATATATAATTACAAATTTTAGATATGTATAACTAAATTCGGATATTTATAATAAATTCATTAAAAGATATTAACATTATAGTTAAATTAAATCTTTTATTATTAATAAAATAAAAAATATAGCTTTAGCTTTTATGTAATTTACTAAAATATTGTTAAAATTAATATATTTGTTTTTAATAACCAAATATATTAAACAATAATAATATAAAAATAACTGATAAGATAAATAAATAATTTTAGATAACTAAATATTAATATTAATGAATAAACCAGTTAAAATTAATTTAAAATTTAAAATTAATATTAAGATTTAACGAAATTAATTTAATATGACCTTAATCCATACAGTAAGCAACACTTAGGAGGCATTTACTCAAACACTTATTTGGTAAGTGCTTACCGGTAAGAGTCAACACTCTCACTTACTTTACCAGGTAAAATTTTAGGCCATCAAAACGACATCGATATACCCGGTAAGCTAGGAGCGCGTACAAGAGCAAGATAACGAGAAGCGGATTTGTCAGCCGCACTTACTGGATAAGACTCTCGATCCTTGTCAACTCTTTTACTAGGTAAAACTTTGAATCATACTAATCCAGTAAAGTAAATGACCCGATAAATAATTATCAGATAAATTTCACTTTTAGCTGGTTTGGATAGGATTGGCGTTTGAGGATTTTGTGGTGGAATAATGTGGGTTAGAGTCTGTCTAGGTGCATTAGTCATTGGCGGGGCATAGTGGCCCTTATTAGAGTCCACCGACCTCCTCTCCACGTGCTTAGATACCCAAAAATCTTTTTTTTTTTAATTTTTAATTTTTTAATTTCTTAAAAAGGGATTTTATGTCTTATTAGGAAAAATATATTTTGTTGCAAAGTTTTTCTTAATGAACTTCAAATACAGTCGTGTATGTTTGTATATATGTATGTGTGTTTTTTTTCTATATAAAATGTCTGTATAATACTGGTGTGTGGATGATGATGGATTTTTCAGATCTTTTATTTATTATACAAGGATATCGAATTTTTTATCCGTTAGATTAAAGTCACGGGAATTATACAATGTACTTTGACCATTTATTGTCTACCGAAATTGGCTATAACTTGCTACGATCATTTCAACTCTTTTATTACTATTTTCGTGATCTATCGCATTCGACTTATAAGACGATTCTTGATTAATATGAATTAAAATAATGTCTGATTTTGTGATGATATACTTGTACAAACATATGTTTGTACGAGAGCTTGACTTTAATTTGGCAGTCATAATGTGTCGGTTACAATTCTTTTGAGATTGAGCTACACATCTAGTGGGTTGTTGTGTATTTGATTTGCCATTCACATTATTTTCTTGGGGCAAGACGTTGCGGGCTGACTCTAATAATAAGATAGGAATTTAGTCAAGAGGAAACGATATCTCTACCTCTAGACGTGGAGATAAGTCTCACTATAATAAAATTGAGTTTATAGAACATCTGAAGTGTTTAAACGTCTAAAGTGCTTTCACTACAAAACAAATGACTTTTATCCACAAGATTCACCCATAGAAATTATCGTCAATGATTACCTAGGGATCACCCAGAAAATACCAATGGCTCGGTAGAATCCGATGTTTTTAGAGAAAATACCCATGAATCATCCAGAGAATCCTTGGCTAATCTGTCACTGATTTGCATTACCCACCAACTTTTGTGACGGTTTTGTGGCGAATCACCCTTTAGTGACAAATTCCCAGGGTAAAATTCGTAGCTAAAAGTCTTTCGTTTAGTAGTGTAATTTATAGGACACTAATGAAAAAATGTCTTATAAATACAAGTGTCCTATAAAAAGACGAGGTTTGTAGAACATTTCTCAAAATGTCCTATAAGTTAGGTAATATGACATTTTATTTTCAAAAAAGTCTTATAAAACATATTATGATGCCTAAAAACGTTCTATAAACTTATTGTAAAACTTTTAGATAAAATGCTTTATTTTTGGTCATATAAATTAAGTCCTATAACACACTATATTAAGACACTTGAACACTTTAGGTGTCTTATAAACCCAATTTTTTGGACGTATATGATCTGATTTAGTTTAAACAATCGATTCAAAAGTACAATTTTATAACTGATATATAACCGATAAAAATTTATTATTTAAAATCGACATTAATTTCTGTATCTTTAAAAAAATTTATTTACATGATTCAATCATTAGACAAGTTACAACAAAAATAAATAAATAAATAAATAAATAAATAAATATGTGATACAAACAACCAACAAGCCCACATCTACATGTGAATTTAATATATAATTATAGTATATTTTCATTTATTCATTCATTTTGGACAACCATATCCATGTGAAGAAATTCATTTAATATCTATATATTAAAAATGGTATATTTTTCATTTGGAGATGGGGACACCAAAATTGGACCTTACATCAAAGATAATGTTCTCTAGTGTGTTGTATTCTGCTTTGTTTTTTAAATAAATAAATTGTAATGTTTATAAAAAATTAAATGATTATTAAATATTGTATAATTTTTCATAAAAAAATGTTATAACAAATATAATAATGTGTCTAAACTTATTTTAGAACATGAAGATCTGAAATAAGAATTTTTACATCCAATGATTAATGAGCTCTATGCAATGTTTGAGAAAATTGATAATCAGTAGCTATGTTTTTACATGATTCTTAATTATGTAATTTAGTAAAAACTTCTTACTAGAAAACAAATAACTTTTACCCACAAAATCAAGCAAGAAAATTTCCATCGGTGATTATTCAGAGATCATCTAGAAAATATTAATAGTTCGATAGAATCCATATTTTTCGAGAAAATACATATGGATCACCCATAGAATCATTGGGTAATCTGTCACTGATTTGCATTAGCCACCAAAAATTTACCCACCAACTTTTGTGATGCTTTTGTGACGAATCACTCTTTAATGACACATTTCACAGGGAAAAGTTCGTAGCTAAAAGTCTTTCATTTAGTAGCGTCAACACAAAAATACATGTTAAATTATTTTTCTTCTACTTATTCAAAGTAAATGAATGGACGAGGATAATCTTTATATCACTACTAAACGAAAGACTTTTAGCTACGAACTTTTACCTGAAAATCTGTCGTTAAAGGGTGGTTCGTCACAAAACCGTCACAAAAGTTGGTGGGTAATTACCCAGGGATTCTTTGGGTAATCCATATATTTTCTCGAAAAATATCGATTCTATCGAACTATTGATATTTTCTAGATGATCCCTGGATAATCACTGATGAAAATTTCTTTAAGTGAATTTTATGGGTAAAAGTCATTTATTTTGTAGTATATTTTGATATTTTTTATTGGGTATTTTGATTAAAAAATGGATAAAGATGATATAGTTTATATGGATATAATAGTATAATATAAGTAGTATTTCTTGTCTAACATCATACAACTTATAAACATGTAATGATATAATGGCATATTAACTGCCAATTTCAAATATAAAATTCATGAACATTAAATGCAAAAAAGAAAAGTCAATTAATTCTTAAACGAGACATAAAATCTAATATTTTGTATTATTTTTTTAAGATTCGGGAAATTTTATTTGAAAACATGTAAACCAATAAAACAAAAATAGTTGTTTTTGGTCTTTCGATACATCTCGAATCCTGATAGATAATCTAAAAGTATCAAATTTGAACTCGGAATCTTTAAACTATCTTATATATATATATATATATATATATATATATATATATATATATATCAGTTATTTAAATAAATACAATTAAATAATTAGAAGCAATTTATAAAGTATATTGAGTTTTAAGATTGCAAGGAATACATTCTTGGAGAATTAGGAAATTGGGGGTCTTTGGAATATATATAAAGGTGGCAAAGAGAACTTGGCTTAGAAAATAAATGGAAGAGATGGTTTGGAGTCTTCAATGCATCCAATTCAGAATCAAACACAAAAAAGAAAGAATGTGATTTTGCTTTTGATTACATCCTTTCCACTTATTTTCTTTTCAAATTTGTGCTTATCAACTTTAAATCTTACTCTTCTATAATAATTTTATAAATTTGTTTTAGAATATCATAATAAGCAGTCATTTATTAAAGAAAATACATTTTTTTATTCACACACGTTAAAAGAAGCAGTTTTGTTTTAAATATTATCTATATTAACAGAAAATGACAAATATATGAGTTGCCATAGTTCATAGATGTCTTATGTGTGTACGTTTACGTGGATTTTGGGGAGGGATAATGGCGTAGGGCCACTGTCCCGTCGAAACCCGGGGGGGTATAGTCTTAATCGACTATGGGTTTTAAAGTAATTCATTTTTAGATGATTCTTTTTTGTTACAACCAAGTTTTGGGTCATAATTTTAACAAAGACATGAAGGGGGGTTAAACTAGTAACTTCCTGAAAGATTAAGTTCAAGGGGCTAATTGTTCAACATCAAATAGTTGGACATATTTTGTAATTTGATAAACGAGTTCAAATTGAGTTGTAATTCAGGTTCGTTCCCGACATTTTATAGGGCTTGAGCGATATGTAAAAAAGGATCCTCGATAAGTACAAAAAACAATTTAACTTATTGTTTTTATCTTCAGAAATAAAGCTGAGTTCAAGAAATATTAATAGTTCATATAAAATTGTTAATATGTTCCATTATCAAAAACATTCTATGATATATCTTTAGTATATAGAATACATCATTTGGGGTCATAATGTTGAATATTTAGAGTAACTCTACGTAAACGAATATAAATCAGCTGTTTTCTATGTCACCTCATATTAATGTTTTTCATCACTATTTTAAGCTTATACGATGTGTTCTAAAGTTTGGGAAGGAAAGAAAAAAAGAATGAGAAGAAAAAGAAAAGAAAAGAAAAGAAAGGGATTTTTTTTATTTGAGAGTGAAGAGAGTAGAGATTAAAATGACCCTAACCAGGCGGGGACGGGGATTTTATTTTCATACTTTGAACGGGGTCGGGGATAGCATTACCCGTCCCTAATCCGACCCTGATTAATTTTTTAAAATTATTTAATATATGTTAATAAGTGTGTGTATATGTAGGTATATATTTATTATTAAATGATAAATATATTTTATTTTCAATATCGATAATTAATGTAGCGACCCGTTATTATAATTTTAATTTTAAAATACATTAAAAAAACTAATCGGGTACCCAACGGGTTCCCCAAACCCGCAGGGATTCCTTCCCCCTATACCCATTGGGGATTAATCGGGTCGGGGTCAGGGTGTAACACCCCGAAAATTGGGACAAACAAAAACTTACATAAAACGAAAATGTGGTATATAAATACCAAGATACGAGTCATCCTAAAAATGTGAACAAATACACTTGTTAAATTACAAGTTTGTAATCAAACGGAAAAAGAGATACCAACCAATTAATCTAATTTCTCTAAGAAATAAGATTACAATTGGGTGTCATCTATATCACAAAAACATCGTGCATCAAAGGAGGGTGTCCCAAAATGCTTCCCCAAGCTCACTCCAAAAGTCCGGCTAGCTCTTTTGGTAACCACGCCGCTAGAACCTGAAATACATGTCGACATCAAATAAGTGTTGGGCCAATCCTAGTGAGTTTGAACAAATATAAATTTCCACAAATAATAATCAAGACATGTGTGAAACCATAATAATCAAGTATTTGGAATCAATGGGGGATACTAGTAGCACCTATAAAATTTCACCTCAAGAGATGATTTACCTTAGTGTATACTTGCATGAGTAACACCACAAGACTCGACACATTTGAGGACTACCTCCATGGCATTACCTCAAATGGCGGAGATCCTAGTGCATACATTCAAGGTGGCACCACGAGACTATATCTTTCTAGTGCCTACTTGAAAGGTTCATCCACAATTTCCCATTAATGAATTATACACATTACTAAGTAAGATGTAAAAGTAATTAAGGGTGCGTTTGGTACGCAGACAGGACATGACATGACAGAACATGACAAGACATGACAGAACAAGACACGACAGGACAGAACAGGACAGGACAATTGTTCAACGTTTAGTAAGGCATGAATAGGATAGGACAGGACAGAACAAAACTTGTTAAATGACCAACTTACCCCTGTAATTTGTTTAATGTTTTTCTTCACCAAATAATGACCATGAGTGAAAACAAGCTTTATGGTGATGGTCCTAGAGGAAAACAATCATTTGCAGTCTTCCACTTCTGGAGTTACTTGAATTGAATTTTATTTTAGTTTCTTTGATTTGCTTTTTAGAAGTGTTGGATCAATGTTGAACTCATTTAATCTACGAAGGCTATCTTGGGGAACAAACATGGATGAGCATAAAAACTTCCAAAATCAGTTCCAAATCACAAATTCCAAATCACTGGTTATAAGTTCCAAATTACAAATTCCAAAATCAGTTCTAAGTCACTGGTTCCAAATCGCAGGTCAAAACAGGGAAAAGTCGAATGGGGAAAATGCAGAAAACGCAGGTCAAAAATTAACAAAAGATGATGAAACTAAGAAGTCGATTCATGGCATGGATCGATGGTAATAGAAGACGAGATGAAATCGATCGATGGTAAGAGAAGACGAGATGAAATCGATCGAAGGAGCAATGGAGAAATCGATTACATGAGAAGTGGAGAAATCGATTTCAAGAATCGATTACATGAGGAGAAATCGATTTCAAGAATCGATTACATGAGCAGTGGAGAAATCGATTTCAAGGATCGATTAACAAGAATCGATTACATGAAAAGAAGATCATGAAGAGAGTTTATAAGAGAAAGATGAAGGTGGGTATGGTTTTCTAATTTTTAGGGTTATTTTGGTAAAAGAGACTCTTGTTCCACTTAGTTCCAGGGGCAAGGTGTCACAAACGTATCCCAAGTTAGTGATAGTTAGTTCTAGCTTGTTCCATTTAAAGACACGCCAAACATGGGACATGCATGTTCTGTTCTGTCCTATCCCATCCTGTTCTGTGTACCAAACGCACCCTAATGGAGATAAGCTAGTGGTCCAACCACCATATTTCAGACATAAGATGAGATTTCCAAAATACTCAAGGACCTCTAATTCGGTCAAATAAACGTATGATCCCGTATAGGTCATTCTCAAGGTGTAGAACCAAATATCATTGGACAAGGTACAAGACCATGGACAAGCAATTATCAATATGAAAATAGCACACATAGATAATGTCAGGATCGAATCTTAACAAGACAATAAACACTTAGAATTCAGAATTAAAGAATCTGCGGAAAAGAACTTTAATTCTCACAATCAAGAACAATGTAACAGAAAATTCACAATTTTGTATTCACTGCTTTGAATCACAATATCAACAACCAAACCTCAATCTTGTTGAACAGGCTCAACAAGACGACTTCTACTTCTCTAGAAATAGGGTTCTTACACCTTGAGGTTAATTCTCTCTTAAATCAATATCGAATTCTATTTCACTCGTATATTAGCTTCGTCTATCATCTATTTGCTAATAGCTATCTATCAATACTATTTATACAAAAGTAATTACAAGATAACTATCAAAAGTAAATTGATCTTCTGAATCTTCGTTAAACATATCTTGATCAATTCCTTCTTTGTCTCCAAAAGTATCGCATACCAAACTTATCAAGTCAACAGTATTAACAATGATTTGACTTAGCAGCATTAACGACCTTCAGCAGTATTAACCTTCACAGTCTTCTAGCAGTAGTATCTCAGCTCAGCAGTACTAACCATGTCTTGCAGTAGTAATTTGGTCTAGCAGTACTAACCATGTCTTGCAGTAGTAATTTGGTCTAGCAGTACTAACCATGCTTAGCTCATTTTCAGTTCCCAACAATCTCCCCCTAACTTGACTTTTTAGGAAAAGAAGTCAAGTTCTTCAAATGATGCTACCAAAACTTAGTCATCATATAAGCATAGATCAGGACTTAAACCTAGACTCTGATTTACAATCCTTCTTACCAAGAATCTTCCCATAGCAGAGTCTTTGTTGCAGACCAATTTTACATGTAACATTCCTTTCAGTCTTTTCATGCAGTGATTGTAGATTTCATCCACCAGATAATACTCCTGATATGTGTTGTCAATTGATATAACATACACTCCACAATTTTCATAGAGCATCCATTGGGTTACTGCTTGAAAAGGTCTTGCTGTTATGTGCTGAACTACTTCTGGTCTGAACATTAGGCATAGGTATTCTAACACCATCTTTGTGATAGACATACCTCTTTCTGTCAACATGTTCCCATAGATCTGCATGCCTACTTTGAACATCTCTTCCAGGTCAGATCTTGAGCATCTTCTTATAAATTGTCCCCATGTTCTGTAGACTTCAAACTGCCCATCAGCTCTCTTGAGTCTGATATACTCCTTTCTCTCATCTATCACAGTATCCCAGTGACTGATTTCAGGAGGTTTTGAATCTAATGGAGTCACTTTGATTGGTTCAGTATCAACCATAGTGATGTACAAGTCACATTGTTCATTGCTAAGTGATTGTGCATTACTGGATTGACCTGTCTTACTATCTCCTTGTCCTTCATCCTTGGCAACTTCTTCCTTTTCTTTCTCTTCTAGCACTGGTTTCTCAACAGGTTCTACCCTTTGCTTCTTTACAAGCTTCTTTTTAGTAGCCACAGACTTTGTTCTCTTTCTGCTGAAAACCATCTTTGCATCCTTAGTTTCTTTCTGTTTCTTGGCAGTTGGAGGTGTATCATGTTTGGCTTTGATTAAAGCCTCTGCAACCTCCACTTCTTCTACTGTAAGCTTCTCTGTTACTGTTTCAGCTTCTGTTTCTGTTACTGCTTTCTTTGTAGATTGAGCAGCATTAACTGTTTCTGCTGCTTGCTTAGAGTCAGCAGCATTAACAGTTTCTGCTGCTACTTCAGTTTCAGGCTCTTTCTCTGTTACTACTTCTTTCAAGATTTCTGTTACTACTTCTTGTATGATTTCTGCTGCTTCATGAACATTTGCAGCATTAACAGTTTCTGCTTCAACTTCAGTTACTGCTTCTTTTGGAACTTCAGTTACTGCTGCCTTTACAGTTTCTGCTTCTTTAACAAGCTCTTCCACCTTTTTTGTCTCCCCCTTATTCTGTGCACTGGACTCCCCCTTAAACTGTGCATTATCAATTTCCATCTCAGTCTCCATCTGAACTGTCTCCCCCTCAACTTGTAGACCCTTCATATTCAGTTCTGCTTCTGATTCTGACTCTAACTCCCCCTTTTTGGGAGCATCATCAGTTGGAATTCTTCTTCTCAGCACAAATCTTGCCTTTTTCTTTCTGTGCAACAACTTGGTGACCATCTTCTTGAGCTTCTCAATTTGAGACTGTTGGTAGGTGACCACAGTCTTCAGTTGCTCAATCTCCTTCTTCTGTGCCATAACATCCAAGTTGACATTTCCAATGGTTTCCATCAATTCATCATAGTTATATCTATCCTCACCTTGTTTAGAAGTGTTTACCTTCTTTAAAGGATCACTGGAAGTAGCCATCAATTCCTCTTTGTTATGTCTATCCTCACCCTTTTTAGAAGTATTTACCTTCTTTAAGGGATCCTTGGAAGTTTTAGCAGAAGCCTTCTGCCTAGCAGAAGCACTAACTGCCCCCTTGGTTTCTTGGCACCTGGGTCCTCCTAATGATTTCTCATTTAGAGTTGCCATGGGGAAGGTCTTATTTATGTTACCACTGTCCTTCTCTGTGCTAGCAGAAGTAGTGGCAGCCTTAGCACCCATATGCTCATCCTTCTCCTTAGAGAGCACCTTCTTGGGGTTGGGAGACACCCCTGTGGTTTCCCTGTTTATATTCTCAATTGGAGAATGCTCCAACTAAGGGCTTAAAGGCTTAGGGCTCTGAGTAGGTACATCAAGGGAAGGAACCTTGTGCACCTTTCTTCTTTGAAACTTGTTGGATAAAACAGGAGTGGGCTTTTGAAGTATGTGCTGAGGGATATTTATAGAGAGTGAAGGTGGGGTTTGGCCATCAGTGGGATGATCTAATGAGGGCCTTGATCCTGATGCCATACCTTCAGAGGGGTGGGACACAACCATCATTGTAGAGAACAATGGTGTGTCAACTCCTTCCGAGTCCCTAGGAATTCTTCTCATATTTGAGAAAACCTTCCCTTTAGGGGATTTTGGTACATATACCTCATCAAACTGAGGTAAGTCCATCAATTCCTTGTTAATAACTTCTTGCACAAACCTTGGATACATGTAAAAGCTCTTTTTGGATTCCAGGTTTGATACAAGATCATTAAAGATCATAGCTGAAAAATTGTACTTTCTGGCAGTGGATAAGCAGACCAAGGCATATGCAATGGGACTGCTGAACTCACTCCATCCAGTAGTTTTCTTGGAAATACAGTGCATCAGTGTATGAACAAGGAATCTCCATTGGTTGAAAAATTTTGACTTGTAGAATTTAAAAACACCAATGGGACCTTCATACCCCATTCTTTGTAAAGTCGAATATAGGTCATCAGAAGATAGAGAGGTTATACCTGAGGCATCATCCAAGTGAAGAGAGATGCGAATAACCTCCTCTGTGACTTTCAAGGGTTCATCACAAACCCTTGTTCGAATGGTTTTCTGCCCTTCTTCGAAACTAACAGTGGCATTCTCCCAAAATTGCGTCTGATGTTCGATATAGATGGTTGGGCTCACCGTTAGGGCATAGGAGATGTGCGAGGATTTAAGAAAATCGACGATATCGTGGAATCCCGCAGCTTGTTTCGGCTTCTGAAGCATGGCTATTTCATTGTGCTCATCAACAAACTCCATGATTCCTGAGGATTCTTGAAAGAAAACCACAAAGATTCTGGGGAGACTAGGTTAGAACGAGAGAGAAGAAGTTAATGCGAAGAGTCGTTATGAACTTTGGCGGGCAAACAGGGGTATTTATATGCCCTAGATTATCAAAAGCAGTATTAACGACATAGGCAGTATTAACTGCGAGGCAGTATTAACTACACAAGCAGTATTAACGACTGAGCAGTATTAACTGCACTAGCAGTATTAACTACTGAGCAGTATTAACTGTGCACTAGCAGTATTAACTACTGAGCAGTATTAACTGCAAAGCAGTATTAACCACAAGGGCAGTATTAACTACACAAGCAGTATTAACCACAAGGGCAGTATTAACTACACAAGCAGTATTAACTACTTGAACACATGCAGTAGTAACTCTGCACTAGCAGTAGTAACTCTGCACTGGCAGTAGTAACTCTGCACTTTGCATTACTAGTCAAATCCTCAAATGTCATCTTACCTTCTGACACATCACCTTTACCACTTCTCTTACCTCCTGCAGGATTATTTCCAAAAGTAACATGTCCTCCATCAATCTTTTTGAAATTTTTGAGGCAGGCCATGTTACCTGTCATGTGCCTGGAGCAACCACTATCAACATGCCAAATGCTCTTTCCCTTGAGCTGTTGGTTGCCCTACACATCTGACAGATCAATTAGTTTTATTGGGAACCCAAGCCGAAGTGGTCTTGGGTCTCCCTTGCTCATCAAAATACTTACATTCTATTTTGATGAGCTTGTCAAAGTGAGGAACATCGGTGCTTGAGTACTTTGTTTTGATGATAGGTCTAGAAGCAGTACTAACTGATGCAGAAGTACTAACTTTGTTAGCAGCACTAACATTGTTAGCAGTATTATCTTTTAAGGAGGCATTAACAGTGTTAGCAGCACTAACACTGCTTCCAGAAGTACTAGCCTTCTCAGCAGTATTAACTAACTTAGCAGTACTAACACTAGAAGCAGTATTAATTGTTGAAGAGGTACTAACTGTGTTAGCAGTACTAACACTGCTAGCAACATTATTGCTTCCTGCAGTACTAACATTGTTAGCAGTACTAACTGAGTTGGCAGTATTATCATTAGTACCTCTAGGCATCCATACTCTAACACTTTCTGTTTCTGCCTTTTTCATGTGGCTTTTGGTTTTAACTTGTTTCTTTGCCACAACTTTCCTCACAGACTTTTTATAGCCACCATTCTTTCTGTAACCACCAGGTTTTTGAAAAGATCTTTGAGCATTAAACCTTTGGTTAACTGGATTGAAATAACAGTGTTTGGCTAAATGATTTAGCTTACCACAGATGAAACAAGGTTTTGTCCTGTTAATTCTGTTCAGATCAACTCCTTGTCTCATAGCCCACTGGTTATTCCAATTTCTTTGATTACCCCTTTTGTTATCATGTTTTTGGGGCTTAAGCTCTTGAGATTTCTTACAAGAACAATGTTTACAGGTATTGGGAGCCACAACTGTGGTCTGTGTGTAATGGACTCCCTTTTCTGTTTCAGTCCTTTTTATCTCATTGTTCTTTCCCCAAGGATTTCCATCTTTCTCATTGGTCACAATTTCATTGTCTAAGGGAACCTTACTACTAACACTCTTATTCTTCTTAGATTCTTCCTTCTCTGTTTTATCCTTAACTACTACTTCTTCTTCACAAGGATCTATATTAATCTTTAATTCAGGATCCTTCCTATCCTTGGTCTCTAACAAATCAGACTTAGGAGGTATGTAGTTGTTATTGTAGGGTGGAGGTGTGGCATTGTACCCTATCCCTACTTTCATCTTGTCATGGATTTGAGCCTTAATGATGGTATCCATGGTTTTAGAAGCACAGGTAAACTTTTCAACATCAAGTTTAACCTTCTTAAGCTCTTCTTTTAATTTCTCATTCTCCTCCCCAGACACTTTCAGCTTAATCTCATACTCATTCTTCTCCCACTTCCAATAGTTAGTATCATAGGAGTGTTGAAGTTCATTAGCTTGAAAAGCTCTAATCTGTTCCTCAAACCTTTCTACAATCCTAACATAATCTTTCACATCTTTCTCTAGCCTCTTAAGGTTATCACACATACCCTGATTGTGATCCCTATATCTTTTAACAGCATCAATGCAAGCTTGAGAACAGAGTTTAGATTGTACCTCAGTGGGAATATCAGATACTTCTGCCATGAGTGCATGATTCTGGATTGCCTCTTCTGCTTGATCACTCCAATCAAAAATACTGTTTGATTCAATAGAATTTTCCATAATGATTGTAGAATTCTAAGAAACACAAGCTCTGATACCACTTGTCAGGATCGAATCTTAACAAGACAATAAACACTTAGAATTCAGAATTAAAGAATCTGCGGAAAAGAACTTTAATTCTCACAATCAAGAACAATGTAACAGAAAATTCACAATTTTGTATTCACTGTTTTGAATCACAATATCAACAACCAAACCTCAATCTTGTTGAACAGGCTCAACAAGACGACTTCTACTTCTCTAGAAATAGGGTTCTTACACCTTGAGGTTAATTCTCTCTTAAATCAATATCGAATTCTATTTCACTCGTATATTAGCTTCGTCTATCATCTATTTGCTAATAGCTATCTATCAATACTATTTATACAAAAGTAATTACAAGATAACTATCAAAAGTAAATTGATCTTCTGAATCTTCGTTAAACATATCTTGATCAATTCCTTCTTTGTCTCCAAAAGTATCGCATACCAAACTTATCAAGTCAGCAGTATTAACAATGATTTGACTTAGCAGCATTAACGACCTTCAGCAGTATTAACCTTCACAGTCTTCTAGCAGTAGTATCTCAGCTCAGCAGTACTAACCATGTCTTGCAGTAGTAATTTGGTCTAGCAGTACTAACCATGCTTAGCTCATTTTCAGTTCCCAACAGATAAGATCCTCAGATTAGTTCCATAAACCCATACAATGTGAATTTGAATAAATAGACCAAAATGCACAGGTTGATAATCTATTATTATTTTCCCACTTTTCTCATATGTTTTACATCCTTAAATGGATGACTCGAGCATTTTTTATTACTATTTTATATCCTTATTGTTTATAGAGGTTGAAAGTGGAAAAAAAATCTAGTTTGATGCGTTTTGGGTTAAAAATCAAGGTTGTGGAAAATGATGTTGTGAAGACTGCTACAACAGGGTTTTACAGTTCGATTTTCTAGGCTCCTTGGCAATATTTCCATGGATCTTTTGTGCTTTTTATCCACTTTATTACTAACTGGTTTCATGCAGTTTACAAACCTTGTAGTAATATTTTGATCCCAAATCTTTGTACCCTATTTTATGCATCATGAATTGTCCTTTGAAACTTTTGTAAAGTTGAATAAATGTTTTGCCTTTTGTTCCTTGTGTCCTATTAATTTCCTAATATATAAAGGAAGGTTGTTGGACAATTTAAGCAAGCATTTTAGTAGTTTAAAATATTAGATGTAAGGCCATCGGTAGCGGCAGCGGGCTTGGGAGCGGGTTCCACCAGGGCTTGGGCGGGTACCGCTACGGGGGGGGGGGGGGGGGGGTTTCGTCAGCGGGCTTGGGCAGCGGGTTTGGAAACCCGTTGAACCCGAGTCTTGTGTGTGTGAGAGGAGGGTGAGGGTGGGGGGTTGGGGGTAGCGGGTATATAGGGTATCGGTACTCCACTTTAGGGTAAGGAGAGGGTAAGGAGAAAAGCTGATGTGGTGCTGAGGTGGCAAGAGGGTTTGAGGGTATGGGTACGGATGGCCTAACTTCACCTTGGATTCATCTGTTATTCTCTAAATTCAAGAAATCATTAAATTCAAGTTTCTTATTTATTGCAATTTTCAATATTGTCATTTACGTTCTTGTACTTTAATTTCCTTTAATATATACATTTTTTATTTTTTTTATGTAATTAATTTTCTCATTTAAAGTATGATAGGCTAAATACCTAGCTTAGGTGTGGGGTAAAGTTAAAATTAAAAAAAAAATTGATGGTGGAAGTTGTTGATTAAATAGCAAATCTTTCCAAACTCATCTTTTTGTGGATAAGGTTAATCTAGGCTTTGCCTAGACTACATCTTTTGCAATTTGGAAACAAACAAACAAAGCGGCCGTCTGAGACTAAGCCTGGCCATAGAATGCTGACGCCTAGACTTGAACCCGGGGTGGATGGGATATTCCACCACATCCCCCAAGCCCTTGCCAACACGCCACCACCCTTGTGGTTTCCAAACTCATATTTCAAGAATATATTTCTAAACAACATCCATGGATGAGTTGATCACTTGTTTAAAAGTGTTAAAAGTATGTTGGACTTAGATATAAGGCAACAAACACACATTAACTTGAATGATATAGGGAAATTTTGAGCCATTGCCTAGACTCTAGCTTTACATAGAGATATGATAACTAAGTCTATGGATATGTGTCACTCTAAATCACGAGAGAGTACCTTAAGAAGCTATTGGTTGGATAAGACGAGTTATTTGTTGGATATGCTACAACACTGTAACACCCGCTAATCCAAGTTTATAATGAGTTCGACCATGTTTGGCTAAATCAAGAAAATGGGAAGGTTTGGGCTAAATAAAGAAAAATAAAAAGAAAAGAAGGACTTGATTGCAATTTAGGAGAACACATAAAAAGTGGAGAAATCCCTAATTTCCTCCTCATCTGATCATTTGTGGTTGCGTTCTTGAAAGAGAGAAAGAGCAGGGAGATTTTGGCTAAGAGGTCGATCAAAGGTTTCACTCAAGGTAAATGTCGACTTTCTCCTCTAATTCTTAGTGTTATTCGGTTTCTCCTTGTTGGGCTTTGCAATCTAGAAGAACACTCCATTTTTTTACTGTGTTATATCTAAAAAGGGGTATTATGAGGTTTTGATTGTTTTGAATCGATTTAGAGGGTAAATAGTTGAATAAAATGGGTTTTTATGGTTGGAGGATAAACCCAAGTGAATGTCTAATCAAGTTTGTGGCAGAAATCACGATTTCTAATCACTTTAAGGGATTTGGGGTTTTCTTAGTTCGAGGAGTCCGGATATCGCCCCGTCCAGATAGTGGGGAGTCCGGACAGTGGGGGTTTCCGGATAGGAGTCCGATAGTGGGGAGTCCGGACAGTGGGGGTTTCGGATAATTTGTCTTTCCGGGTAAAATTGGTTTCCGGACGAGGAATCTGGAAAGGGTTGTCTGAGTGGTTTCCGGTTAGTGCGCCCAGGAGTTTTAAGTCCGGATAAGTGGCCCGGAAAGTGAGTAACCATATTGCCATCCGTAAAGTGTAGTGCACACACAGTGGTATCCGGAAAAGTAGAGGTGTCCGGACTTCAATCCGGACAGTTTAATCGGATGTGAGATGTCTGATCTTTTTTAGGTGTACGGTTCAGTTAGCTCGAAGGTAGGGCGCACGTGCTTTTAACCTCGATAATCAGGTGAGCTCCCTTACGCCTTTTTAAATGGAGCATATGTTAAATGTTTTGATAATTACTGAGTATGGTACGAGTACATGCATGCTTTTACTTATAAATCTTTATAAATTGTATGAACAACCTGTTTTGGAAATATTTATAATTGCATGCTATGAACTGTTGTCTAAGATGCATGCACTGCTGAGTTATTTATAGCTTAGTTCTATATGCCTATGTGGGAGTCGGGTTGCGCAGTGGTGGTTGAGCTACACCTTGAGTCTTTTGGACTCTTGGGAGTTGTGGTGAGCCGTGTGCCTTGAATCTGTTTCTCATGCACACGGGTATGGCATCTACTGGGGTCCCCAATCATGATTGTCACATGAAGGTGACGGATGTGGAAGACCACTGTGCAAATGCCCTTGTGTGAAGCTGATTATTACGGTAACTTTCTGTTTTAAAGTTTTAACAGTTATTTCGATGATATTGTTTAAACTGTTTCTAAGAGGGAATTCACTAGACCTCATCGTCTAACCCTCACTTTCAAAACTAAAACCATTTTCAGGGAACCGTAATAGTGGAGCTTCTTCCAAAGGGAAGGAGAAGACTTGAAGGTAGAGACGGTGACACCAGGATTAGAGCACCATAGGCTGTTACTTATTTAGTTTTATGTAGTCAGATACTCGGTTGTGGTAGTTGACTTCCGCTACCAAATTTTTGTAACTCTGTAAATCGTGATGTATTAGGACCCGTTTGGGCGTATTTTTATGATATGCGAATGTTTGGGATTTTTGGGTTGTTACAAATGGTATCAGAGTCATAGTTTAAGGGATTTAGGCGACCAGTCAGGCCTAAACTTAAACTGTAGGATTGGGGACACAACCGAGTTATAGGATGTCTTTAGGAAAAATCACTCTAGGTGCACTTAAGGATAAGGTAGCCAAAACTGTCATGTAAGGTAAATTTGGAGTTACACCTGGCCAGTGTAATTGAGAATTTACAGGTACATGTACGTGCTAAAATTACCTTATATACCCAATCTGCTGTTGAGTGTTTGTTATTTGTGGGTTTCTTTCAGTTTCTCGTCATGGCTGAGAGAACGTTAAGAAGTAGGTCTGTCCCCGCTGAAAGGGCAGTCTTGGATGAAGAAGTCCTCGTTAATGGACCGTTGGAGCCTCCGAGGCAAGTCGCCACTCGGGGAAGAGGAAGGGGGGAGAATGACCCGTCGGGCTGCCACTCAAGTGGAGGGAGCCACTGGGGGAGACCCCATCCGAAGGACAACTCGGGCAAGGAGTGTGGAAATCCCGGTTGAGCGGGAGGTGTATCAGCAGGAGAGTTCGGTTACCGTGAGGCATAGAAATCAGCTGAGGGGACGTGGTTGGGGCCGCGCTTATGCATTTGTGACGCGAGAGAACCTTGCTACCGAGTTGGGCAAGATTCAGGAAACACTACAGACCCTCCTAGCCAAGCAAGATCAGTCAACTTCAGGAAGCAAAGAGGTGAGCGGGAGCAAGGAAGGCTCTAGGATGTCAAGCCCGCCTGTAACTGGAGTGGGGAGCCACTCCCAATCGACTCCGTTGATGGTGAATGAGTCAGCAGCTAAGGGGTGCTACTACAAGGAATTTGCTTTGTGTAAGCCTCCTACGTTCAAAGGAGAGTGTGATCCAGTGATAGCGATGAAATGGGTAAGAGAGATGGAACTAGCGTTTGATACTTGCAAGTGTGCCGATGGGGACCAGGTAGTGTTTGTGCTGTCTATGTTGAAGTTCGATGCAATATTTTGGTAGGAGGCTGAGACCGGGGGAAAGGGTCGTCAGCGGCGAAAGCAATGACTTGGGAGACATTTGTGGAGAAATTCCGAGCACAATTTTGCCAGGCGGCAATAAAGAAACTTGAAGAGGAGTTCTTGGGGTTGGAGCAGGGGGATATGACAGTTAGGGAGTTGTAATACCCCGGGTAAGTTTGTTAGTTAAACCCTCTTGTCGTTAAATTTATTTAACTCTATAATTGATGTTTAGGGTAAAATGAGATGAATTTATAAGTTTAGGGGTATATTGTTTAGTAATGAAAAGTGTAGGGGCTGAAGTAGTAAATATGGTTAATAATATCTGAATTAGGGTCCAGATACTTTCATTATCCAGCAACCAATTTCAGTGTGTGTGTGGGGGTTTTGAGAGCAAAAAGGAGAAGAAAAGGAAGAAAACTAGGTTAAAGCATCATTTGGTGTACTTGGAAGAGATTACAGCTATGTTTCCTTTACAATTTATGTTTGTGATGGTTAGTAGATAGTTTCTGTCGGTTTAGAATTAGCAGAATCGAACTAGTATAATATTCAGTCGGATTCTGGGCAAAAATGGCAAAATCATCAGAGGTGTCCGGACACAGCAAGAACGTGTTCAGGTAGTTTGGTTGATGGTGTCCGGATGATGTTATAGTGGTGTCCGGACAATGTGTTTATCCGGGTAAGTTCTCCTTTCCTTTATTGTCCGGATGAAATATGATACCGGATAGCGTCCGGATTACTCAGGTTTCCGGATGATGTCCGGATTAATTATATTGTCCGGAAAAGGCATGGTGTCCGGATAAATGGTGTTGTCCGGAAAAGGCATGCTGTCCGGATAAATGGTGTTGTCCGGAAAACTCTGTTTATGTCCGGATACTTGAGCTGTTGACCAATTCTGAGATTTCTAAACGTTGTTAGGGGTCTGATAACAATGTATATTATTGAACTATGATTAGTTGATGATTAAGGACTAGAAAATATTATAGACTCGACTTAAGTTCGGGTTTGGGGGAGAGGTTTGAGGAATTAAACTACTTTAAGTTCCTAAGATTTTTGTGTGTGCTTTTGGTAAAGTGGTATATGTATTTGACTTGTACATATACTGCAAATTTGGAATTGAAGGATCGAAGTGCTTGATAAATATCTTGGAAGGGTTTTTGGATATAAGCTAAACAGGTGAGTTTTACTTCAAAATATTTTTAACTGGAATACATATATGTGTGGAATGGGTATATGATTAAGGTGTGAATATTTTGTGTTTATAATATAGTAAGATATTATATTCCTATGTGCATTACACTACACAAGTGCACATTAGTCGGGTTCCGGTGTGAGGACCGATGGGTAGCCGGGTTCCGGTGTGCGGACCGGTAACGTTGATTATTTATTAGTTGGCTTGCTACCAATTAGTATGGCCAGTTGTGGAGGAATAAGGTAGGATGAGATGTACGAGTCTTGAATGGTATTGATACACATGTAGTATATATATGTATATGACAAGTTTTATATAAATGGTTTTGATACAAAGGTTTACTAAACTGACAGGGATTTCCTCACTAGACCATTAGGTCTAACCCTCATTTCTGTTTTAAAAATATGTATTCCAGGTGGTGGATCAGGTAAGAGCAAGTAAATAGGACTCTGGATGGATAGCTTTTGTGAAGATGTTGGTTATGAAGTTATGGATGTATTTTGTACTTATGACTTTGTTATTAGTCAACATGTAATTTAATTTGCAAAAAAAGTTTGTACTGATTTACTTATTATGTTTACCAAGACTATGGGACCGAATGTGAATTACGATGTATCTTTTGATCATTTTAGTATATAAAATGTATGTTATTTGTATATATGGAATCCGGGTTGTTACAGATGGTATCAGAGCCCTAGTTTAAGAGATTTAGGTATTGGTACTTGTACCTAGACGTAAACTGCATGTGAAGTAGGATGTCCCTATTATTTTAGAACCTGGGGATGCTAAGTATAAAAAGGTAGAAGGAACATCATGTAAGGTAATTTCAGATTACACCTGGCCAGTGTAATTATGATCTTACAGGTACATGTTTGAACTGGAATACCTTGTTATATGGGGTATGTGCTTATGTGTATATTAACCTTGTTTAAATAAACAGAATGGCAAGTGGCACTAGACAAAAGAATCGAAGGGGAGGAAGGAATTCGGGTGGAGAGAACAGGGGGAAGAGGAGGAGATCGTGGTGGAGGCAGAACCGGAGGTAGAATCGGGGGCCGAACTGGGGGTAGAACACAACCACAAGGTACAGAGTTTGTTACACGGGATGACCTGACTGCTGAAATGGGAAGACTACATGCTAGCATACAAGCCATGTTTGAACGAAGTCGTCATAATGAAGCTGATACACCAGATCCGGAACCTGAAGTCGAAATGCCAATCACCCCTACTGTCTCACCGGTAATGAAAAAGTGTGATTACAAAATGTTTCTTAGTTGCAAGCCCCCTACGTACTCAGGAGATCGGGATCTAGTAAAAGCGATGAGATGGCTGAAAGAAATAGAAGCTATCTTCAAGACGAGTAAATGTGCTGAAGAGGATAGAGTACTTTATGGAACTGCAATGTTAAAAGGCGATGCTTTATACTGGTGGGAGGCTCATATTGAATCGGGAGGATCGGACATATATTCTACTTTTTCTTGGGAAGAATTCATTTTAGCTTTCACAAAACAATTCTGTCCACAAGCAACCGTTAGACAATTGGAGGAAGAATTTATGAGCCTGCAACAAAGGAATTTGTCAGTTAGAGACTATACTGCTCGTTTCTTAGAAAAATCTCGTTTTGCGGGATATTACGTTGCTACGGAGAAACTGAAGTTGGATAGATTTATCTATGGGCTAAATTCAGAAGTCAGAAGATTAGTGACTGCAACAAGGCTAGATACCTTTACAGCCGCAGTGGACGCTGCTGAAAATGTAGAACGAGACAACGGAAGGGATGCCGGTGATAAGAGTACAGGGAAAAGGAAATGGGAAGGGCCACCACATGATCCGAAGAAGTATAGATTTCAGTGATTCGATAATCGTCCACCTTTTCGACCAATGGAAAGACCTTGTCCGAAGTGCCACCGTATCCATCAAGGAAACTGTCAGATTGAATCGCGGGTTTGTTATAGGTGTGGGAAGACCGGGCATGTTATTAAAGATTGTCGATTAACGCGGTTTTGTTTCTTGTGTAATTCTCCGGATCACCTTCAGTCAGATTGTTCGCGAGGTAGAATACAACAGGGTGGCACATCAGGGAAACCAACAATTGCTAGACCAGTAGTTCCAAGAATAGAACCGCCGAGAACAAGGGGTCGTACATTTCAAATGACAGCTAAAGAGGCAGAGGAAACTCCGGATGTGGTTACAGGTACATTTTTCATAAACTCTACACGTGCTAAAGTGTTGTTTGACTCCTGTGCAAACCGATCTTTTGTGTCTCCTTCATTTGCTGTTCACATGCATTTAGAGCCTAAAATGTTAGAACATGCCTTACTGGTAGACACTGCAAATGATAACCAAGTGTCAGTTAAAGAAGTTTTTAATTGCTGTGTGATAGATATAGAGGGGTGTGTAGTACCGATACAACTATTTCCTATAGCCTTGATCGAGTTTGATGTGGTAGTAGGGATGGATTGGTTAGCTGAGAATCAGGCTAACATAGTTTGTGATAAGAAAATAATCAATGTTGTTTTACCTGATAAGAGGTCAGTAGTGATTTATGGTGATCGTAAGAATCATCAGTCTAGCCTAATATCTATGATAAAAGCTCGTAAATGTGTCAGCAAGGGTTGCCCGAGTTACTTAGCCTATGTGATAGATAGTAGGCCTGAAAAGACTAAGTTGGAAGATATTCCTATTGTTAGTGAATTTCCTGAAGTATTCCCTGAAGACTTGAATAGTCTTCCGCCCATTAGACAAGTAGAGTTTGGTATAGATCTGATTCCTGGAGCCCCTCCTATTGCCCGTGCACCATATCGTGTGGCACCTCCAGAGATGAAAGAGATGATGACACAACTACAAGACCTATCCAACAAAGGATTCATCAGACCTAGTTCTTCGCCATGGGGAGCGCCAGTTTTGTTTGTGAAAAAGAAGGACGGTTCAATGAGAATGTGTATTGACTACCGGGAGCTGAATAAGCGCACGATCAAGAACAAGTATCCACTTCCAAGAATTGATGATCTCTTCGATCAATTAGTTGGAGCTTGTTATTTCTCCAAGATTGATCTCAGATCTGGCTACCATCAGTTGAAGGTTAAAGAAGAAGACGTTCTAAAGACTGCTTTTCGTACAAGGTACAACCACTACGACTTCTTGGTGATGCCATTCGGACTGACGAACGCTCCAGCCGCTTTTATGGATCTAATGAATCGGGTATGTAAGCCTTATCTCGATAAATTTGTCATTGTATTTATCGATGATATACTTATCTATTCCCGATCCAAAAAGGATCACGCACAACACCTTCGCTTGATTCTGGAGTTGTTGAAGAAAGAAAAGTTGTATGCCAAATTCTCGAAGTGTGAATTCTGGTTGCAGGAAGTTCAGTTTCTGGGGCATGTCGTTTCAGAGAAAGGCATTCAAGTAGATCCGATGAAAGTGGAAGCGATTGAAAGATGGGAACCGCCAAAGACACCAACCGAAGTACGTAGTTTTCTGGGTCTAGCTGGCTACTATCGGAAATTTATAAAAGACTTCTCTCGAATCGCGACGCCATTGACTAAGCTGACTCGGAAGAATCTAAAGTTTGAATGGAGAGCAGAACAGGATGAAGCATTCAGAATATTGAAAGAGAAACTCTGTAGCGCGCCAATATTAGCATTGCCAGAAGGTTCTGATGATGTTGTTGTCTACAGCGATGCTTCCAAACTAGGATTAGGATGTGTACTTACGCAACGTGGAAAGGTGATTGCTTATGCTTCTCGTCAACTGAAGGACCATGAAAGACAGTATCCTACACATGATATGGAGCTTGCAGCTGTTGTCTTCGCGTTGAAAATTTTGAGACATTACCTTTACGGTTCTAAGTGCCAATTATTTACCGATCATAAGAGTCTCCAACATCTTTTCGATCAGAAGGAATTGAATATGAGGCAAAGAAGATGGCTAGAATTGGTGAATGATTACGACTGTGAAATCCTTTATCATCCGGGAAAGGCGAACGTGGTAGCAGATGCACTGAGTCGTCAGGAAAGGAGTGGAACAATAAGAGCTATTTCACTATGGGCTGAACTGCTACCAAACATCTTTGACGATTTGCAAAAGTGTCAAATAGAAGCGTTTCAAGAAGAACATCTGAAGTCAGAACAATTAGTGGGGGTATCAGCATTGCTAGAAAAAGATGATCGTGGGTTATTATGTTTGGGAAGCAGAATTTGGGTGCCTCGTATGGGTGGGTTACGTGATCGGGTACTACAAGAAGCTCATCAGTCTCGTTTTTCTATTCATCCGGGTACGAACAAGATGTATAAGGATCTGAAACAATTTTATTGGTGGCCGGGGATAAAAAGAAGCATTGCTCAGTATGTGGAAAGATGTGATACTTGCAAGAAAGTAAAGATTGAACATCAAAGGCCATTTGGTCAGTTACAACGTCTGGAAATACCAATGTGGAAGTGGGATCAAATCACTACTGATTTTATTACAAAGCTACCAAGGACTCCGAAGGGATTTGATTCTATTTGGGTGATTGTTGATAGATTGACGAAGTCTGCTCACTTCTTACCAATAAAAGAGACTGATTCGATGGAACGCTTAGCCAAATTGTACATTGACGAAATAGTAACGCGACATGGAGTACCAATCTCGATTATTTCTGATCGAGATAGTCGTTTTACTTCTAGATTCTGGAGAAGCTTTCAAAAAGAAATGGGAACACAGATAAAATTAAGCACAACATATCATCCTCAAACGGACGGTCAGAGTGAAAGAACAATCCAAACTTTAGAAGATATGCTCCGGGCTTGTATTATTGACTTTGGGGGATCATGGGATAAACATCTACCACTGATCGAATTTGCTTACAACAACAGTTATCATTCCAGCATACAAGCGGCACCGTTTGAAGTTCTGTATGGTAGAAAATGTCGAACGCCCTTGTGTTGGAACGAAGTGGGATAGAAATAGTTAGCGGGGCCAGATATAGTTCAGTTCACCGAGGATAAGGTTACTCAAATTCGGGAAAGATTAAAAGTGGCTCAAGACAGACAGAAAAGCTACGCAGATCGACGCCGAAAACCGCTAGAGTTTCAAGTTGGGTATTTTGTGATGTTAAAAGTCTCACCTTGGAAAGGAGTCATTCGATTTGGAAAGCAAGGTAAACTTAGCCCAAGGTATATCGGGCCGTTTGCAATTACGGAGAGAATCGGTGAAGTAGCATACAAGTTGGATCTTCCGCCAGAGTTAAGTAGGATACATAACGCGTTTCACGTGTCGAATTTCCGAAAATGTTTGGTTACGCCAGATCAGGCCGTCTCTCTACCAGATATACAAGTGGATGAAAAGATGAATTACGTGGAAGAACCGGAAGCCATTGTTGACCATAAAGTCAAAGTTTTGTGGAATAAGGAGATCAGACAAGTCAAAGTTCAGTGGCGACATCATAGAGGGCAGGATGCTACTTGGGAATCGGAATCAGACTCAGAAATGAGAACTAAGTACCCGTACCTTTTTGCCTAACTGAATTCCGGGACGGAATTCTCTTAAGGGGGAGATGATGTAATACCCCGGGTAAGTTTGTTAGTTAAACCCTCTTGTCGTTAAACTTATTTAACTCTATAATTGATGTTTAGGGTAAAATGAGATGAATTTATAAGTTTAGGGGTATATTGTTTAGTAATGAAAAGTGTAGGGGCTGAAGTAGTAAATATGGTTAATAATATCTGAATTAGGGTCCAGATACTTTCATTATCCAGCAACCAATTTCAGTGTGTGTGTGGGGGTTTTGAGAGCAAAAAGGAGAAGAAAAGGAAGAAAACTAGGTTAAGGCATCATTTGGTGTACTTGGAAGAGATTACAGGTATGTTTCCTTTACAATTTATGTTTGTGATGGTTAGTAGATAGTTTCTGTCGGTTTAGAATTAGCAGAATCGAACTAGTATAATATTCAGTCGGATTCTGGGCAAAAATGGCAAAATCATCAGAGGTGTCCAGACACAGCAAGAACGTGTCCGGGTAGTTTGGTTGATGGTGTCCGGATGATGTTATAGTGGTGTCCGGACAATGTGTTTATCCGGGTAAGTTCTCTTTTCCTTTATTGTCCGGATGAAATATGATACCGGATAGCGTCCGGATTACTCAGGTTTTCGGATGATGTCCGGATTAATTATATTGTCCGGAAAAGGCATGGTGTCCGGATAAATGGTGTTTTTCGGAAAAGGCATGCTGTCCGGATAAATGGTGTTGTCCGAAAAACTCTGTTTATGTCCGGATACTTGAGCTGTTGACCAATTCTGAGATTTCTAAACGTTGTTAGGGGTCTGATAACAATGTATATTATTGAACTATGATTAGTTGATGATTAAGGACTAGAAAATATTATAGACTCGACTTAAGTTCGGGTTTGGGGGAGAGGTTTGAGGAATTAAACTACTTTAAGTTCCTAAGATTTTTGTGTGTGCTTTTGGTAAAGTGGTATATGTATTTGACTTGTACAGATACTGTAAATTTGGAATTGAAGGATCGAAGTGCTTGATAAATATCTTGGAAGGGTTTTTGGATATAAGCTAAACAGGTGAGTTTTACTTCAAAATATTTTTAACTGGAATACATATATGTGTGGAATGGGTATATGATTAAGGTGTGAATATTTTGTGTTTATAATATAGTAAGATATTATAATCCTATGTGCATTACACTACACAAGTGCACATTAGTCGGGTTCCGGTGTGCGGACCGATGGGTAGCCGGGTTCCGGTGTGCGGACCAGTGAGTAACCGGGTTCCGGTGTGCGGACCGGTAACGTTGATTATTTATTAGTTGGCTTGCTACCAATTAGTATGGCCAGTTGTGGAGGAATAAGGTAGGATGAGATGTACGAGTCTTGAATGGTATTGATACACGTGTAGTATATGGATGTATATGACAAGTTTTATATAAATGGTTTTGATACAAAGGTTTACTAAACTGACAGGGATTTCCTCACTAGACCATTAGGTCTAACCCTCATTTCTGTTTTAAAAATATGTATTCCAGGTGGTGGATAAGGTAAGAGCAAGTAAATAGGACTTTGGATGGATAGCTTTTGTGAATATGTTGGTTATGAAGTTATGGATGTATTTTGTACTTATGACTTTGTTATTAGTCAACATGTAATTTAATTTGCAAAAAAAGTTTGTACTGATTTACTTATTATGTTTACCAAGACTATGGGACCGAATGTGAATTACGATGTATCTTTTGATCATTTTAGTATATAAAATGTATGTTATTTGTATAAATGGAATCCGGGTTGTTACAGGAGTATACTTCCAAGTTCATCGAGAAGTCACGATTTGCCGAGATATACGTGCCGACTGAGGAGCGGCGCGTGGAGCGGTATCTGTACGGGCTGAAGAGCAATATAAGAGAGTTGGCTTCAAGAAGGAGTCCTACCACCTTTTGAGCGGCCATTAATGCGGCCAAGCTGACGGAAAAAGAAAAGAACCATCAAGTGATTGAAAGAATTGGGGACAAGGGAAAGTGGGATGGATCGGGGAATGACGCCAGGAAAGGGAAGGCTTTCAGGCAAGAGCAACGTGGGAATCAGGGATTAGGGAATAAGCCATGTGGGAGATGTCGAAGGGTGCATCGGGGAGAATGTGCGGTGGAGACTAGATCGTGTATCCAGTGTAGTCTGCCAGGTCACATGTCGAAAGATTGCCCAAGCAAGAGATCGTGTTACTAGTGTGGGTCGCCGGACCACAGGCGGTTTGAATGCCCGCAGTTGAAGAAAGGAGGGTCAGGACGGACTGGGAGTCGAGGGGAGGATAGGAGGCCGGAGCCGGCACGTCTGAAAGGGAGTGCATTCAATATGACAGCATCGGAGGAAGTAGGGACTCCGGATGTGGTGACATGTACGTTTTTGGTGAACTCTTTGTGTGTGAAGGTGTTGTTTGATTCTGGAGCAAACCGTTCATTTATATCTCATGATTTTGTGAAATGCTTGAGGGTGAAACCTAAGCGTTTAGAGTAAGTGTTAGAAGTAGAGACTGCCGATGATAATCGGGTGTTCGTTAAGAGTGTGGTAGAAGATTGTGTCATAGATATAGAAGGGAGTTTGGTACCAATGCGGTTGTATCCAATGGCTTTGGGAGAGTTCGATGTAGTGTTGGGTATGAATTGGTTAGCCTCGAATAGTGCAGATATCGTGCGTAACAAGAAGATGATTCGTGTGCAGTTGCCAGGTGAGGGGACAGTAGTGATTTATGGTAATCGTTGTGATAGAAGCGCTAGTCTTATCTCTAAGATTAAGGCTACTAAGTGCTTGAGGAAAGGGTGTTCAGGATACTTAGCCTACGTTGTAGATGCTAAGAAAGAGAAGCGTGGGGTAGAGGATGTGTTAGTAGTAAGTGCGTACCCGGAGGTCTTTTCGGATGATTTGACAAACCTACCCCCGGATCGTCAGATTGAGTTTCGAATCGATTTGGTGCCTGGAGTTGCACCAATAGCTCGTGCGCCATATAGGTTGGCACCTTCTGAAATGAAGGAGATGATGTCACAACTGCAAGAGTTGTTAGACAAAGGATTCATTAGGCCGAGTACCTCTCCTTGGGGCGCGTCGGTACTATTTGTAAAGAAGAAAGACGGGACTATGCAGATGTGCATAGATTACCATGAGCTCAATAAGGTTACCGTCAAGAATAAGTATCCAATTCCGAGGATAAACGACCTATTCGATCAATTGCAAGGAGCTGGTTATTTCTCTAAGATTGACTTGAGGTCAGGGTATCATCAGCTCAAGGTAAGGGAAGAGGACATACCGAAAACGGCTTTTCGGACTAGGTGTTTGGGCAAACTTTCACCAGTCTCGACCACGACCAAGACACTAAGAACATTTATTACACTTCTTTTGTAATAAAGTCAAAACCATAAACATTTTTGTCCTTTGACCACAGTTGAAGTCAAGAGTACCTCTCGACCTCGACTGTCGTGTGGAATCGCACGACCTCGACCAACTAACGTACGACTCTTCTGTTATGATTTCATCATTTAATGCAGGTCAACGTCATTTATGACTAACGGATTAAACCGACAGAGCAGTTATGAACATTAAACAACAGAGACCATTGCTACCGTTACTAGAGGAATTCATGGAGTCATTAAATGCATTTGAAGACTATAAATACGAAGGCAAAGTCATCAATGGAGGATCATCGAACTCTGGAATCACATTGTATACTCAAGAACACCCGAAGCAAAGAACTTTCTTTCAAGTGATCGCTCTCGACACACGACTTACACTCTCGACCTACAGTCTTCACACACGACGCACATTGTTTTTACATTCGAAACACCTGTTACTTTACATTTAAAGTATTTCCTTTCATTTGTATTGTAATCTCTGTACGACCGACACCTGAAACAAAGGATATCGCCCCTGTTTGGTGACCATAGTGCATCGACGACTTCCACAGTCGTCCGCGGGTTTTTTCCTCGTTGAGGTTTTTCCCGCGTCACCAAATATCTGTCTCATTTACGTTTTTCGCCTTTGTCGTACGCTTTGTCGCTAGATTCTTTTCTTTAGTTGTTAAATTCCACAATCAACCTTAAGTTATCCTTTTGGATGATTTTTGGCATTAACAGTTTGGCGCCATCCGTGGGACCCCATCTAAAGAAAATCTTCGACAAACGTACGTGTTACTAACGGTTTCTTGGAGTTTTCTCTGTTTTCTGTTTCAGGAAAATGGCAGCCCCTGTAAATCAAGAGAAAGTCATTGCCCAGATGTATCAGGAGCTAGAAGTTGCGTGAAATCAAATTAAATGCCATGGCTGAGCAAAGCCGAAGAGCAGCTGAGGAAATCGCGCGACTGAGAAATCCCTTCGGACCACATAGCGGTCCAAGACCATTCGTCCAGAATCCAGGTCAAGTATCGTTCGGTCAGAACCCTGGATCCGCTCCATTCGTCCATAACCCTGGTTCAGCTCCGTTCGTCCGTAATCCAGGACCAGGTCCATTCATGCAGAATCATCAGCCAGGTCCTAACCCACAGCCGGGGACGTTCAACCCAAATCCCCAGACCGGGACAATTCCTCCCCAGTATATAAGGCCACCACCCATGCAGAATAGGTCGCAGCCGTTTCAGAATGGGTCGCAGTCGTTCCAGACTGGGTCGCAGCCATATTTTGTCCCTTTCAACGGGGACACCAATGGCTCGTCGTACGGCAATGGCACCAGTTCGGTAATTAATCCACAAACTGGAGCGAATCCTGATCTTAATGACCCCGTCGCTCAGCGGTTGAAGATGCTAGAGGATCAGAATGAACGTGTCCCGTGCCTACTCGCTAAATTGCAAGGGGTAGTTGTACCCGTCGATGTCGAGCCTCGATCAGGATATCAAGCGTCGCCTTTCATCGACACGATAGCAACCGTCGATGTCCCGAAGAAGTATAATATCCCTGCCTTCACGCCCAAGTATTCGGGGATAACCGATCCGACGGAGCACATCGCGCAGTATAAACAACTAATGTGGACGATTTCGATCCCTCAAATATACCAAGAAGTCTGCATGTGCAAGAGTTTTGGGGCGACCCTCACAGGTCTTGCCCTCCAATGGTTGATCAACCTCAAACCCAAGTCCATCGGGTCGTTCGCTGAGTTGATCAACCTCAAACCAGTTCTCCCAGCAATTCGACAGTAGCCACAAGATGGAGAAGCAGACCAGCGATCTATATTATGTCATTCAGAAGACCGGTGAATTCATCCAGAGTTATTTCAACAGGTTTAACGCTGAGATGATCAGTGTCCGCAACAGCGATGTCAAGACCACGATCGAGGCCTACAAGCGCGGTCTCGTAGACAATTCGGGTTTATACACCAATCTGACCAAGTATCCCCCCGGAGAATTTCGAAGACGTCCGAGCCAGAACCTTTGCTTATATGAGGGTAGAAGACGATGCCGCCTTCCGTCGTAAGCACACCGACGACAAGAGATTTCTCGGTGTAAAGAAGCCAAAATTCAAAATAAAGGCAGCATCCAAGGCAGAGCCTGTGCGACAAATCTCGAATGTCCGATTCAAGACGAAGGCTGCGTTCAAAACCGCAAACTCTACCAAGTTCCCTCAGTACCCTAAGATATCCTCTTACGGATTCAAAGGAACTACTAAGGACTTGGTCGAAGCCCTGAAGACCGTCCAGACGACCATCCGATGGCCGAAGAAGTCAGATCAGGACGACAGCAAGAAAGACAAATCAAAGTGGTGCGACTTTCATGTCGATCACGGTCACCTAACGGACGATTGTATAGCTCTCAAAAAAGAGCTGGCATATCATGTCCCAAAAGGTAATCTCAAGAGAATCATCGACGACGTCGTTACTCCAGCTAACGACGCTAAACCACCGACTCCCGATCACACGAAGGTCGTCAATTGCATAACTGGCGGGTCTGACGTATGTGGTCTAACGTATTCCGTGGCCAAACGTTATGCTAGCCAGACACCTGGCGATCGACCTATCCCGCGTTCATCAAGACCCAAAGAAGATCTGGAGTTAGAAGCCATGAAGATTTCGTTCGACCAGGATGACCTCGGAGATTCGTATCGCAAACATTATGACGGGTTGATCATTCAACTCACGATTGGCAATTGTTTAACCCGGCGAGTCCTGGTCGATGGGGGCAGTTCAGCAAACGTCATCTTCCTTGATATCATCAAGGCCATGGGAATCGATCGATCGAAAATCACCCGACGTTCGACAACCTTGGTTTGTTTCAATAGAGACGCGACGAGTACCTTTGGAGAAATCACTTTGCCTGTTTATGCAGGAGGAATCAACAAGCAGACAAAGTTCAGCGTCATCGATTGTGCGTCGGCCTATAACATCATTTTAGGTCGACCATGGATCCATGAAATGAAAGTCGTTCCCTAGACGTACCATCAGACCATGAAGTTCCCTACGCCGTGGGGAATCTAAGAGATCAAAAGTGAGCCGAAAATCGCCCGTGACTGCTATAAGACCACCCTAAAACAGCAAAAGTAGGCCATCCTGCAGTTACGGGTCGATAAAGGCATCCTAGATCAAAACAAGCACTACCGGAAAATCTCGACAGGTTCGTCTCTCGATCCCTATTCTAAAAATAAACTAATATCTTTCCTACAGGAACATACCGATTGTTTCGCCTGACCGCACGGTCGACATGGACCTTGGCATCAATTCCTAACAATTCATTGTCGAACCCGTCATTTAAACCTATTTGATCCTGAAGGGAATAAGGTGTTAAATGACGAGGGGCAAATATTCCCCCCCCCTAGACGGGAAAAATCTGAGAAGGTAAATTTTTTTTTTCTGAAATTCTTTTCCTTCTTTCATACGATTTTTTTATTATGACGATTACTGACTTAAGCATCGGAGGGTCGTTGGCTAGCCAACGACCAACCTATGACATTGTTTTTTCGCAGATCGCACGACATAAGATTGCAAAGTCTACTACACGACTTTAATCTCATAAAGTCGCATGACATAAGTGTTCAGGTCTATGACTTGAGTATTCTATCACAGGGGCATACGACTCAAGTTTCATCGTACGATCGTCTGGTCCAGCGATCCAGGACCTAAGTTTCTTAACTTAGACAAATTACATGTTCTGAATGAATGCTTTGATCGCATGTACTTATGTTTGCCAATATAATCTTAAAGTATGAAAACCCTATGACTTATGCGCTAGTCTTGGTAATTACAATGGATGCCTAAGTCGCACGATTCCTTGTTTGTTCTATACTTAACGAGTTTCACAGCTGATATTATATCTATCTACGACATGTGTAAGTCGACGTCGTACTTGAGCTCGACGAAAAAGTAAAATTTCATTCATGAAATGTACGATTACATCTAAAACAGCTCGACCACCAACGGTCGAGCATCCAAAACAAAGACAAAAACAAACAAAATCCTCTAAGGATTAGAAGGAGCGTCAGCAGCACCCTTGCCCGAAGCTTCACCCTGGAGGCCCTCGTCCACAACCTCTTATTCCTCAGCCTCCTTCTCATCGTCGGAGTCGAGATCCCTGTCGGTCCCGACCTTGGCTAAAAAGAAGGCTAGCTCCTCAGCTGCAGACGCGAGGGGATTCTTCCCCGACAAGTGTTGCCGCATGACCGCCGCCCGAGCTGTTAGACGAGCAAGGGCAAAGGTAGACGCAGCCTCATCTTTGTGCTCCCTCACCTCCTTCTCCAGGACCGCCACCTTAGACTTGGACTCCTCGACCTCCTTCTCCTTCATGTCCAAGGACGCCTGTCTCCTGTCCAGCTCCTCCCTCTGATCAACAATTATAGAGCATGATTGCTTCAGACGAGCGTTCATGTCGGTCCTAGCATGTTCGACGGCTTCCAGCTCATCTAAGGCTTCGTCGAGTCGTTTCGACATACCCTCGACACGCGCTATGACGGACTTCTCCCTCTCTCTTAATAGTAGAAGACACTAAACCCTCAATCTTCGACGTCTCGGCATGCAGGGCCAAGGAAGACTGAAACGTCTGAAACATATGAAAACACGCTAGTAAAATACAACGACAATGACAACGACTACAACAAACGAAAAACTAAGTCTCGAAAGATAGACTTACCATAAACGCCCGTCCGGCAACATAAGCCCCCGAGCTCTCGATAGAGCACCCGTTGAAACGCTCCCTGAAAGAGGGGAGTTGAAATTTATCCAAATGAGGGAACAAACTCGTCCCGTCCAGGACATTGTCCGTTATGAAATCCGCCGTCAACGTAAAGTTCACCGTCGTTTCCTCTCCCGTCCACGCGCCCTTGCCCTTGTCGGCCGACGCGGGGCCTGACGCAGCAGCAGGAGACCGCGTCGATTTCACCGGATGCGCAGAATCGACGGGTGTCGTGTCGACCGTATCGGAAGTCTTCTCGACAGATGCAGTCGACACCTTCGCCTACTCAGGAGAGACGACTCTCGATGAGCCGCCCGTCTTCAAAGACGATTCCCTCCGGACGGACGTCCTCGTCCTCTTGAGGACTCCCGACCCAGTTGTCGGAGCTTCTTTTCTCTTAAGGACCCCCGACCCCGCTGTCGGGGCTTCCTTCCTTCTTTCCCTCGCCTTGCGAGCCATTTCGGCCTGAGCCGCCTTCTTAGCCATCGCAGATGACATTTTTGGTTGTGGCTGTTAGGATTCCTGTTGGGATTCTTGTAGGGATTCTCCTATGAAACAAAGAAAAAAGGGCAGTTAGGCGACTAAAACGATGGAAGAAACATGTCGAACAAAGAAGGGTACACTTACCGGTCATCTCTACCTCTATCGACTCTTCCTCCCTCCCTTCTTCCTCAGTCTTCTCCTCCTCCTCTTCTTCTTTCTCTTCCTCCTCTCGATCCCTCTGTAGCCTGTCGCTCAGGAAAACCACGTCGTCGTCTTCGTCGATCAAGTAACGTGTGACGAACGATCGATCGTCAGGACTAATTTCCAAGAACTTCTCGATTTTAGTCCCGGAATCGTCGTTGGGCTTCACGGCGTCAAAAGTAATATCTGAAGATACAGAGAAAGGAGGTTAGTAAAAAAAGCAATAAAAAACGCTTGGCCAAAGCTAAAATCTCACCCGCCATGTTTCACCCGGACCTGATCCAGTCACTATCGGGATCCAGCGTCGCTACCCGCACAAAGACGCATCTGGTCTTCCATTTGCGATCATTGACCGTAGTTTTTTGGACCAGAGTACGATCGCCCTTATGCTTTGAAAATAAGCTGTAGCGACGATATGTGTCCGGCTTGACCTGGTAAGCGGTCAAGAGATCTTTCACGTTCATCGGCGACTCCCAGTGCGAAGTAAGTCGCTCGATAACCAAAATCACATGCCAAAACTGGGGCATCAGTTGCCCTGGCGACAGATCGAACTCACACATAAACGCCTTAGCTAAAGGCGAATATGGCCAGTGGAATCCTATCTTGAAAGGGTACTCGTATATTACGACGTACCCCTCAGGGCACATCTCCGGCCGAATCTGACCGGCTTTGCTCACTGCGATCCCCGCAGGGATTCTCGCTAGATTCCTAAAACTATCAAGATCATCTTGATCTTGAATGGCGCTTGTTTGGGCAAAATTTTACCAGTCTCGACCACGACCAAAGCACTAAAAACATTTATTACAGTTTTCTCATGTCAAAGTCAAAACGTAAACATTTTTGTCCTCTGACCAAAGCCGAAGTCGAACGTACCTCCCGACCTCGACCGTCGTGTAGAAACATACGACCTCGACCAACTAACGTATGATTCATCTGTTACATTTTCCTCCTTTAATGCAGGTCAAACGACATTTATGGCCAACGGACGAAACCGACAGAGCAATTATGAGCATTAAACTGCGAAGACCGTTGCGACCGTTACGGGAGGAATTCATGGACTCAGTAAATGCATTCGAAGGCTATAAATACAAAGGCAAAGTCATCATTGGAACATCATCAAACTCCGAACTACATACTGCATACTCAAGAACACACAAAACAAAGAACTCTCTCTCGAAGAATCGTTCTCGACGCACGACATCCGCACACGACATGCAGTTTTTACACACGACACACGTTGTTTTTACATTAAAAACACATGTTACTTTACATTTAAAGTATTTCCTTTCATTTGTATTGTAATCTCTGTACGATCGACACCAGTAACAATGGACATCGCCCCTGTTTGGCGATGATAGTGCAGCGACGACTCCCATAGTTGTCCAAAATCCTCGTTGAGGTTTTTTCCGCGTCACCAAAATCCTTGTCTCTTTTACATTTTATGTCTTTAACGCACCGTCTTGTCGAACGATTCCCTTCTTTAGTTGTTAAGCTCCACAATCAACCTTAAGTTATCCTTCTGGACGATTTTTGGCATTAACAGTTTGGCGCCCACCGTGGGGCCCCATCTAGAGAAAATCTTCGACAAACGTGCGTTTTACTAACAGTTTCTTGTAGTTTCCTCTTTTATCTGTTTCAGGAGAATGGCAAGTAATGGAAACAAGGAGCATGTAATCGCCCGTGGGCAGGAAGAGCTTTCAAATGCACAAGATATTCCTGGAATGGTTGATAAATATCACCAGGAGGAAATCATCCTAGATCAGAGCAAACCTAATTAAAAAGTCTTTATAGGATCATCCCTCGATCCTTGCATCAAAGACAAGCTAATATCTTTCTTGCAGGAGTACGCCGATTGTTTTTCCTGGTCGCATGAAGACATGGTCGGTATCGATCCTGACGTCATTTCTCATAAGCTCAATGTCGACCCGTCATTCAAGCCGATCAAGCAGAAGCGGCGAAAATTCGCTCCTGAGAGGAATAAGGTAATAAATGACGAGGTCGACAACCTCCTCAAGACAGGGAAAATTCAAGAAGTAAAGTACCCCGATTGGCTTGCTAATGTCGTGGTCGTGGCGAAGAAAAATGGCAAATGGAGGGTCTGTATCGATTTTACGGATCTCAACAAAGCCTGTCCTAAAGACCCTTTCCCATTGCCACATATCGATGCCATGGTCGACGCGACAGCTGGGCATGAACTATTAACGTTCATGGATGCATATTCTGGATACAATCAGATCCTGATGCACGTCGAGGACCAGGAGAAAACTGCGTTCATGACAGATCGAGGTATTTATTGTTATAAGGTTATGCCTTTCGGACTAAAAAATGCAGGTTCTACCTATCAACGTCTGGTGAATAAAATGTTCAAAGATCACCTCGGCGACACCATGGAAGTCTACATCGACGACATGCTCGTCAAGTCGAAGAAAGCAGTCGACCACGTCGACCATTTAAGGCAGTCATTCGATACCCTCCAAAAATATAGCATGAAGCTCAACCCAACGAAATGCTCCTTCGGTGTCAGTGCTGGAAAGTTCTTGGGCTATATGGTCACTCGTCGCGGAATCGAAGCCAATCCTGACCAAATCAAAGCCATTGTCGAAATCAAATCTCCGAGGAATTTCAAGGAAGTCCAAAAGCTCATTGGTCGAATGGCAGCCCTGAATAGATTTATCTCTCAATCATCGGATAGATGTCACTTATTTTACAATGTCCTCAGAAAAAACAAAGGCTTCGACTGGACCGACGATCATGAGCAAGCATTGCAGAAATTAAAAGAGTACATGGCGTCGCCACCCTTATTATCAAAGCCTCGCGATCACGAGACCTTGCAGCTATATCTAGCTGTCAGTCCAAATGCGATAAGTGCCGTCCTGACATGAGAAGATGAAAAGCAACAATTGCCGATCTACTATGTATGTAAGTCCCTTCTAGACGTCGAAACCAGGTATTCCTCAATGGAAAAACTACTCTTGTCGCTTGTTACAGCCGCAAAGAAATTGCGACATTACTTCGAATCACACCTGATTACTGTCGTTACTAACTACCCCCTTAAGCCTGTCTTAAGAAAACCTGAGTTGACAGGTCGATTAGCGAAATGGAGTGTGTTAATGCCAAAAATCGCACCAAAGGGACAACTTAAGGTCAATGTAGACTTAATCAACTAAAGAAAGGATATTTCGACGAGACGTGCGACGAGGGAAAAAATAAACGAGACAAAGGTTTTGATGATGCAGGAAAAACCTCAAGCGAGGAAAAAACCTGCGGACGACAGTGGGTGTCGTCGCTGCACTATGGTCGCCAATCAGGGGCGACGTCCTTGGTACTGGCGTCGGTCGTACGATGATTACAATACGAATGAAGGAAATACTTCGAAATGTAAAGTATAAGTGTTTGAATGTAAAAACAGGTGTTTGTCGTGTGTGAATACAAAGTGTGAACTTCTGGTCGAGGGCTGTTGTCGTGCGTCGAGAGCGATACTTGAGCTTTCCTTCGAGTGTTCTTGAGTTCGCAGTAGGGTTCTGGCTTTCAATACATGATCTCCAGAGTTTGAATGTTCTTTGCTATGAGTTTGGATGATCTTCTCTGCTGTTTGGTGATGTACGCTGATGTATACTGGATGTTAACTGATGTCCCGTGAAATGAAGCTGTAGCTTGTCTTTTATAGTCATCGCGTCATTAATTAGCTCCATTAATGATTTGATCAATGGCTACAGCGGCTGGAAACGGTCGCCGGAGTGATTATCCATAATGCTCTTCGTCCGTTACGGCCGCTTACTGTTAAAGGCTTTGACTCCTGAATTAAATACTTAACAAATGTAACAGTCAAGGTTAACATTAGTTTTGGTCGAAGGTGCAATGATCTTACTCGACGGTCGTACGAGACGGGCGATGTTATGGTCGTGCGTCATGGGAGACGTACGACTTACCTTTTACGGGAGACGATGGATGTTTTCTGGGTTCTTGTCGAGACCTTATCTTAATACAAGATTTGGATTATAACGTGCGTCTTACCTGCTCTGGTCGTGGTCGTACGACGTGATTTTTTGCCCAAACAGTTTGCCCCCAAAATTTGAAAATTGAATGTCAAATTTAAGTTTTAAGTTTTGCTTGTCGAACTCTTAGACTTGTGACCTGGGTTGAGGGACTTACCTGGTTGTCGTGGAACTGGACCGGTTCGCCGAGAAGTCGAAAGAGGAACGAGGTCATGACGTCATGCTGAAGTACGCTGATGCTTACCAGCTGTCGATGACAGGTGTCGACGATCCCTGCGGTCATACGAAAGGACGGGGATGCGCGGCGGTTATCCAGGGATTCGATCCAACCCTGTTTTTCGGTCTAAATAGGGATTTTGATGGATCATTTCCTTATTTTGCCCTGGAAGAGTTTGTGCTGTGATTTCCTTGCCATTCTTTGTCTGATATCTTCCGAACTTGTGAAAATCTCTGACTTGGTTAGGTTTCTTCGAGGGTTAACGTGCCTATAAGTAAGGTACGATTTCTCTGACTTCTGCAAATTTTGTTTAGAAATGTCGAGGGATCCTGAGAGTGTTATTCAAGAGTCATCGGACCTCCAGGACTTTAGAAAGTTAGCGAAAATTCCTGCGTGGGTCGAATTGATCCGTCCAGGCCAGATCCGATCAAATGAGTGTCCCGAGGGGTACATCGTAATCTATGAATACCCTTTTAAGATAGGTTTCGAATGGCCTTTTTCTTCTCTAGCCAAGGCGTTTATGTTAGAGTTTGACTTGGCACCGAGTCAGTTGATGCCCCAGTTCTGGCGAGTCGTACGAGTGATCGAGCGTGCTACTAAGAAATGGGATTCTCCCATGAATGTACATGACCTCCTCTCGGCTTATCAAGCTAAGATGGATGGATGTTATCGATGTAGTTTACATTCTAGATTCAAGGGCGATCGCGTTTTGGTCTTAGGAACGGGTGTGAACGTCCGTGGGTGGAAGTCTCGATATGTTTTCGTGCGTAAGTTGTCCCTTGACTCTGAGAGTGAGTGGATTAGGACGAGCCGGAATACGTCGGGTGAGCCTTGTTATTTCATCTGGCATGCGCTGTAGATGATTTGCATATGATTTTTAACTTGTTTTTTTGTATGTTGACAGCCATAAAATTCGAGGTCGCGAAGCCAGACGCTAACTCTCAAGTGAAGATCAATTCGTTTTTAGAATTTAGCATCGCCGAGAGGTCTTTCGTCGTGCGACATTCGGCTGATGACGACGATTTAGAATCTTCAGGAGAGAATCAGGGGGAGAAGTGTGAAGAGAAAGGAAGATAAGAAGAAGAAGATAAGTCGAGAGGAAGGAGAGGGATGACGGGTGAGTTTTACTTTCCTTTTCTTCCTATGTTACCTCGAGTCTTTTTCCTTTGTGTGCTTTATGACATTCCTTTTTTCCAGGAGAGTCTCAACCTAAAGTGTTGAAGGTTTCTGCTAAGAGAGCAGCTGAGCTAGAGTATGCTCGTCAGGGCAGGGAGAGGAGGCTAAAAGCCATGTCTGCTGATCCTGAAATTCCGAAGAAGACGAGGACGAAGACTCCGAGAGAGTCGTCGGCTGGGGTTAACGACTCGTCGAGAGTCGCTTCACCTGAGAAGGTAGGGATCGGATCACCTAAGAAGGTGATTGCAGCGACACCCATCAATTCTGCGCCTCCGGCGGAAATGGTGAAGTCCCCGTCTGCCGCGTCGAATCCTTTGTCAGCCGACAAGGGCAAGGATCACTCGACGGGAGGGGAGAAGGTCACGACGGTCAACTTTTCGCTGCCATCGGACTTTATGACAGGTGATGTCCTAGATGGGACGAACCTGTTCCCTTACCTGGATAAATTTTTGCTTCCATCTTTCAGGGAGCGTTTCGAGGGGTTTCCTATCGAGGAGACGGGTGCCCATGTAGCCGGCTTGTCGTTCATGGTAAGTCTTTCTTTCAAGACTTAGTTTGTCTAGGCCCAGACTTCGTTGTCGTTGTCGTTGTCAACTGATGATGTCTGTTTTTTATGTTTTCGTAGGCACTTCAGGCTTCCTTGGCCTCGCGAAGTGGATCGACGAAGGTGAAAGATCTCTTGTATGCTGCACGTGAAAGAGAGAAAGCGGCGCTGGACAGAGCGAGTGCCTCTATAAGTCGTGCTGAGGATTTTTCGAAGCGGCTTGACGATGCTTTAGAACATTTGAAGATCGTTCATCTTGCCAAGGAAGATCTTAGTCATCGTCTGACGCAATCCTTGTCCATGACTGCTGAACAAAGAGAGGAGATGGAAAAAATTAAGGAATCCTTGGTTGCTGTTTCAAAAGAGGCTGAGGATTATAAATCCAAGGTAGAGTGTTTGGAGAAAGAAGTGCAAGCTGCAAAGGACGCTGGTAAGTCGGTTTTTGCCATAGCTCATCTGACTGCTCGGGCGGCGATCATGCGACGACATTTGCTGGGAAAAGACCCTCTTGCTTCGGCGAAGGAGGAGCTGGACATCTATCTAAATGGTGTTGGGACCGAGAGGGATCTTGACTCGGACGATGAGAAGGATGCTGAGGAGGAGGTGGCAGGCGAAAGCTTTCAGGACGGGACTTCGGGCATGAATGCGACGGATGCTCCTCCTTTAATTTAAGAATTTTATTTTGTTTGCTTTGCTGCTCGATCGTTGGTGGTCGAGCGTGTACCTGACGACCTTTTTAAATGCGCTTTTTGTTTGAACTTGTGCTTTATGCAAATCACATTGGGTATGAATTTGATCATACATATGAAATCATGCGACTAAGGTATTCATTGTAATACGATGATAAGAACGTAAAACAAATATAAAAACACGCGATTAAAGCATCCATTCAGTGTATGAAAGTTAAGAAACTTAGGGGTAAAATCGTTTAGACTCTGCGATCGTACGATTAGATCATATAATGAGTTTGTATCGTATGCCCCTGTGGAGAAATGATAAAGTTAGAGACCTGATCGTTCATGTCGTTCGACCTTGCGATACTAAAGTCATATAGTAGACTTAATGATTATTGTCGTGCGATCCTGCGATAAAATGATGTCGAGGGTTGGTCGTTGGCTCACCAACGACCCTCCGATGCTTAAGTCAGTAAATGTTTTGTGAGAAAAAATCTCGTATGAAAAAGAGTTAGAAAACGTACCATTTCAGACTCTCTCTATTTGCCCCCTGTCATTTATTACCGTATCCTTTTTGGGAGGAAAAGATAGGTTTTAAATGACAGAATGACACGAGGAAATATTGTCCTGCGGTCGGCTATGTTGTCGTGCGACGAGGCACCGTAGTAGATTTATCCCTGTGGAAAAGATATTAATTTAGGGATAGAAGAACGAACCTGTCGAGAGCTTGATCTTGCGACTTCAGTTTATTTTCTCGGCTTCAAGGTAGACTTGTAGCACTCACGTGCAACTCCAGGATTCCGCATGGCGTAGGGAATTTCAATTGACAACTTTTGCATGCTCGGGAGTCGACGGTCGATGGCCATTAGCTGGAACAGTGACATCATCGATGATGTCCTTGAGATTTCCTTTCGGGAAATGATATGCTAGTTCCTTCTTCAATGCGATACAGTCGTCTGTCGCATGACCATGATCGGCAAGGAAGTCGCACCACTTTGATTTGTCTTTCTTAGCATCGTCCAGGTCGGACTTCTTTGGCCATCGAATGGTAGCTTGGGAACTTTTCAGAGCTTCGACTAATTCCTTAGCAGATCCTTTGAATCCGTAAGAGGATATCTTGGGGTACTGAGTGAACTTAGTCATGGTCTGGGCCTCTGCTTTCGTCTTGAAACGAACATTCCAAAAATTTGGCGCGCTGGCTCTATTCTGGAAACAGCCTTTGTCTTGAACTCTGGCTTTCTGACGCCTAACGACTTCTTGTCGTCAGTGTGCTTGCGACGAAAGGCGACATCATCTTCTACCCTCATATATGCTAAGGTTCGAGCTCGGACGTCTTCGAAATTCTCTGGGGGATATTTGGTCAGGTCGGTGTATAGACCCGAACTATCGTCAAGACCACGCTTATAGGCTTCGATCGCGGTTTTGACGTCGCAATTGCGGATGCTGATCATTTCGGCATTGAATCTATTGAAATAACTTCGAATAGACTCATTGGTCTTCTGCACGACATAATACAGATCACTAGTCTGTTTTTCCATCTTGCGACTGCTGGCGAATTGCCGAGAGAATTGGTTGACCAATTCGGCGAACGACCCGATTGATTTGGGTTTGAGATTGATCAACCACTGGAGAGTTGGACCAATGAGAGTTGTCATGAAACTCTTGCACATGCATACTTCCTGGTACATGTGTGGAATCGAGATCGTCCACATGAGCTGCTTATACTGCGCGACGTGCTCAGTTGGATCAGTCACACCCGAATACTTGGGAGTGAAGGCAGGAATGTTATACTTTTTTGAGACCTCGACGGTGGCGATCTCATCGATGAAGAGCGACGCCTGATACCCCGAGCGAGGTTCGACGTCGACAGGCACGGCTGCCCCAGGCAACTTGGCGAGCAAGGACAGGACGCGCTCATTTTGGTCTTCCAACATCTTCAAACGCTGGGCGACGGGATCGTTAAGATCAGGATTTTCCCCTGTCGAGGGATTGGTCCCTGGACTAGTACCATTACCATGCGACGAACCATTGGTGTCCCCGTTGAACGGAACAGAATATGGCTGCGACCCATATTGGAATTGCTGCGGTCCATTCTGAAACGATTGTGGTCCTTGTTGGAAAGGCTGCGATCCACCGTGGAGCGGCTGAGATCCACCTTGAGGTCCATTCTGAAATGGCTGCTGAAATGGTTGCGACCCCTGCTGGAAAGGCTGCGACCCTTGTAATGGCTGAGACCCATTATTCATGGGCGGTGGCCTTATGTGCTGAGGAGGAATTGTCCCAAATTGAGGATTTGGGTTGAACGTCCCTGGCTGTTGATTCTGCATGAACGGGCCTGGATGCTGATTCTGCGCGGATGAACCTGGATTCGGGACAAATGGTCTAGGGCCATTCTGGTCGAACGATCTTGGAATTGGGTTCTGCACGAACCGCCTAGGACCATTTTGAGGCCTAAGAGGATTTCTTAACCGCGCGATCTCCTCAGCTGCTCTGCGATTCTGCTCTGCCATTGCATTAAGCTGATTCCTGGCGACTTCGAGCTTCTGATACATCTGAGCAACAACTTGCTGCGAATTTCCAGAGGCTGCCATTGTTCCTGCAATAGAGAGCAGAAAAAACTCCAAGAAACTGTTAGTAGGGTGCACGTTCGTCGAGGATTTTCTCTAGATGAGGTCCCACGGATGGCGCCAAACTGTTAATGCCAAAAATCGCACCAAAGGGACAACTTAAGGTCGATGTGGACTTAATCAACTAAAGAAAGGATCTTTCGACGAGACGTGCGACGAGGGAAAAAATAAACGAGGCAAAGGTTTTGATGACGCAGGAAAAACCTCAAGCGAGGAAAAAACCTACGGATGACAGTGGGTGTCGTCGCCAATCAGGGGCGACGTCCTTGGTACTGGCGTCGGTCGTACGATGATTACAATACGAATGAAGGAAATACTTCGAAATGTAAAGTACAAGTGTTTGAATGTAAAAACAGGTGTTTGTCGTGTGTGAATACAAAGTGTGAACTTCTGGTCGAGGGCTATTGTCATGCGTCGAGAGAGATACTTGAGCTTTCCTTCGAGTGTTCTTGAGTTCGCAGTAGGGTTCTGGCTTTCAATACTTGATCTCCAGAGTTTGAATGTTCTTTGCTATGAGTTTGGATGATCTTCTCTGCTGTTTGGTGATGTTCGCTGATGTATACTGGATGTTAACTGATGTCCCTTGAAATGAAGCTGTAGTTTGTCTTTTATAGTCATCGCGTCATTAATTAGCTCCATTAATGATTTGATCAACGGCTACAACGGCTGGAAACGGTCGCCGAAGTGATTATCCATAATGCTCTTCGTTCGTTACGGCCGCTTGCTGTTAATGGCTTTGACTCCTGCATTAAATACTTAACAAACATAACAGTCAAGGTTAACGTTAGCTTTGGTCGAAGGTGCAATGATCTTACTCGACGGTCATACGGGACGGGCGATGCTATGGTCGTGCGTCATGGGAGACGTACGACTTACCTTTTACGGGAGACGATGGATGTTTTCTGGATTCTTGTCGAGACCTTATCTTAATACAAGATTTGGATTATAACGTGCGTCTTACCTGCTCTGGTCGTGGTCGTACGACGTGATTTTTTGCCCAAACAGAGTGTATATCTCAGCAGCTACGACATTGATTTCAAACCCAGGATAGCGATCAAGTCGCAAGCTCTAGCTGATTTCATCGCCAACTTTAGTCCCGAATTGGGGAAAGAAGCAGAGCTCGAAGTGTCTACTGTGGAGACTCACGACGACACGCCTTGGACTCTACACATCGATGGGTCATCCAATGTTAGGGGTTCGGGACTTGGCATCGTCTTAAAGTCGCCATAGGGGGGCAAGATGGTGTACTCCGTACGATGGGATTTCAAAGCCACCAACAATGAAGCTGAGTACGAAGCCCTAATCGTGGTAATAGATAAGGCCTACGACTCGGGGGCAACTTCGCTGCATGTTAGGAGCGATTCTCTTTTGGTCGTAAACCAGATGAATGGAGAATTCGCAGCTAAGGATTCAAAAATGACATCGTACCTGAAGGTAGCAAAAGAAAAATCAAAAAAATTCAAATCTTTTTCTATTGAGCAAATCCCAAGGGATCAGAATACTCAGGCCGACGCTATAGCAAACCTTGGATCCGCTCTAGTCGAACCTGTATTCGACAGTATTCCCCTGATCCACCTAGCGACATCATCCATCGAAAATGACGATGTCGTCCAGATCGAAGAGCAAGAGGATGATTGGTCGTGCGACATTCAAAATTTTCTTGTGCACGACCAACTCCCGGAAGACAAGATGGAAGCTCGAAAGATCAGATTCAAGGCATCCCGGTATGTCATGATCGGAGATAAACACTATCGACGATCATCGACAGGCTTGAACCTGAGATGCGTCATGAATAAGAATCAAGTTCAGAAGATCCTCTAAGAAATGCACGACAGGGAGTGTGGCAATCACTCCGGAGGTCGCAGTCTAGCTAATCGTATCTCTCGGCAAGGCTACTTCTGGTCGACGCTACGACAAGACGCCGTCAGGTACGCCAAAACTGTGATCCTTGTCAAAGACATTCAGGTACGTCTCATAAGCCATCTGAACCCTTACATTCGACACTGATCCCATGTCCCTTCATGAGGTGGGGTATGGATATTGTCGGCAAGTTACCACCTGCCCCTGGGCAAAAAGTGTTTATCCTCGTACTTACGGATTACTTCTCCAAATGGGTAGAAGCGGCTGCCTTTTCCCAAGTTCGGGACAAGGAAGTCGTGTCTTTTATCTAGACTAACATTATATGCAGATTTGGGATTCCATCCAAAATTGTATGCGACAATGGATCCCAATTCATAAGCGACAGGACTCGACAGTTCTGTGAGGACCGCAGCATCAAGTTAACGACCTCGACGCCCAGATATCTCCAGGCAAATGGACTTGCTGAATCGAGCAATAAGACCATCGTCGCTTCAATAAAAAAAAGGTTGCAAGCCGCAAAAGAAAAGTGGGTCGAAGAACTTCCTTCAGTCCTATGGGCGAATCGCACGACGCCTCGTACGTCCACATGACAAACTCCCTTCTCTTTGGTCTATGGTTGTGAAGCAGTTTTGCCGGTCGAAGCTCAACTCCCAACCTCAAGGCACACTTCCGTCGACCATAATCTGGTTGATCTAAGCTATGACCTCGATGCCCTCGAAGAACTCAGGAATCAACGTTAATCAAGATGGCATCACAAAAGCAAGTGGTTGAGCGATACTTCAACAAAAATGTTAGGATTAAAATCTTTCAAGTAGGCGACTACGTCCTCCGACGAGTGTTCCAAAACACCCAGGAGCTTAATGCCGGTAAACTTTCCACTAAATGGGAAGGTCCTTATCGCATCTCAGAAGTCGTGGGTAAAGGTGCCTATCGGCTCCAAACCCTCGATAATCAAGATATCCCACGTAGCTGGAATGCGATACATTTGAAAAAGTATTTCTTTTGAGTATTTTTCCTTTTCTCACACGATTTTTTATCACAACGATTACTGACTTGAGCATCGGAGAGTCGTTGGCTAGCCAACGACCAAGCCTACGACGTTGTTTTATCACAGATCGCATGAACTAAGATCATTAAGTCTACGATATGACTTTAATCTCGCAAGGTCGCATGGTATAAATATTCAAGGACATACGACTTAAGTTTCGTCGCACATGATTGTCCAGGTCTAACGATCCCATGATCTAAGCTTCTTAACATAGAAAAAGTTTCGTGTTCTGAATGAATTGATCGCATGTGCTTATGTTTAAACGTACATCTTATGTTTTGGTTGTTTTACAATGGATGCCTAAGTCGCACGATCCCCTGTTTGTTCTTAACAAGTTTCGTAACTAATATCATATCTATTTGCATCAATCAAAATAGTACGTTCGACAAAAGAAAAGATTCCATTCACGAAATATACAATTACATATGAATAACTTGACCTCCAGCGGTCGAACAAAAAAGACGACTACGAAAATAAAATCTTTCTTAAATCGAGGTACTGTGAATCACAAGGCGTCATGAAGATGAGTCCGCAGTATTTTGAGAATGTGGCTCTTAAGATTAATGTTAAGGTTGGGGAGGAGCATCGGTCGTGTCTTTACCCGAGGCCTCGACCACTAAGCCTTCGTCCACCTCTTCCTCTTTGACTTCCTTCTCGTCGTCAGAATCGAGATCTCTTGCAGACCCGACCTCTTGCAAGAAATAGTAAAGCTCGACCGACGCCTGGGCCAGAGGGTTCTTTCCCGATAAGTGCTGCCTCATTATGGCAACACGAGCAGTCAGTCGAGCCAGAGCAAAGGTGGACGTGGCCTCGTCTTTTAGCTTTCCCACCTCCATCTCCAAACTGACCACCTTGGCCTTGGAATCCTCGACTTCCCTCTCCTTCGCGACCAAGGACTCCCTCATCTTGTTCAGCTCCTCCCTTTGACTGTCGATCATGGACAAAGACTGCTTTAGACGACGGTTTGCATCGTCCTTCGCATGACCGACAACCTCCAATTCTTTTTTGGCCTCGTCAAGCTGTTTGGACATGGCCTCTTCACGCTCTACAACGACGTTCGCCCTGGCCAACGCTGCGTTCCCCCTCTCGTGGGCACAAGGCACCATATCCTTGATCTTCTCTGTCTCCGCACGCAAGGCAAGAGAAGATTGGAGTGTCTGTACAACAGAAAGAAACATGTCAGTAAACATACGACAAAAGCTAAGAAAACATCGAAACATAAAGTTTTGAAAGAAAAACTTACAAGGAACGCCAGACCGGCAACATGGGATCCCGTCTCCATGACTGGGAATCCCTCAAAACGCTCTCTAAAAGAAGGGAGCAAATATTTCCCCAGATGAGGAAACAAATCCGTCCCGGACAGGACGTCATCGACCATAAAGTCCGAAGGCAACGTAAAGTTAACCTCCGTGACTTTAGCCCCTCCCGTCGCATGCTCCTTGCCCTTGTCGGCCGACGAAGGGATCGACGTGGTAGTGGGGGACTTCGCCGTTTTCGCCGGTGGCGCAGAACTAACGGGTGTCACAGCAATCGCAGGCGTCCTCGTCTTCATAGGCGATGCGACCTTCGCCTTCTCAGGCGTAACGACTCTCGATGAGTCGTCAACCTTCGAAGACGGTTTCCTTGGAACCGTCATCCTCGTTTTCGGTAAGACCCCCGACTCAGTAGTCGAGGTCTTCTGTCTCCTTTCACTGCCTTTACGGGCAAGCTCAAGTTGTGCCGCTCTCTTAGCAGAGATGGTCGGCACCTTCGTCTGCGATTCTCCTGAAGACGCATAAGAAGAAGCATTACAAGGTGAACGAAAGAGCAAAAGATCAGAAGCAAACAGAAGGGAATAAGAAGGTACACTTACCGGTCATCTCTTCTTCTTTTCCTCTCGACTCTTCTTCTTTCTCTTCTTCTTCTTCCTCTTCTTCCCCCTCGTCTTTTTCTCCCCAGTTCTCCCCTAAGAACACCAAGTCTTCGTCGTCCTCGTCCACTGATGGTCGCGTAAGAAAAGATCTCTCGACAATGCTGAACTCTAAGAACACGTCAATTTTCGCTCGAGAGTTAGCGTAGGGCTTCACGTCTTCAAATTTTATATCTGCCAATACATACAAAGCAGGTTAGAAATCAGTCGAATAATTTGAAAGACGTACGACAAGAATAACTCACCTGACGTATTCCAGCCAACCCTAATCCAGCCACTCTCGGAGTCAAGGGTCGACTTACGCACAAAAGCGTACCTAGTCTTCCACTTACGATCGTTTACAGCGGTATTTAAGACTAAGGTACGATCGCCCTTATACCTAGAGAACAGGCTATAGCGGTGACATTTGTCCTTCTTGACTTGGTAAGCCAAGAGGTCATGTACGTTCATCGGTGATTCCCATTTTTTCGTAAGGCGCTCAATCACCTGGATTACCCTCCAGAATTGGGGCATTAATTGGGCTGGCGCTAGGTCGAATTCAGTCATAAAAGCCTTGGCCAAAGGCGAATAAGGCCATTCAAAACCTATTCTAAAGGGGTATTCGTAAATGACCACAAACCTATCAGGACATATATCAGGTCGAGTCTGACCTGCTCTAATCAATGTAATCCCCACAGGGATTTTTGCTAGAACTCTAAGGTCGTCGAGATCCTTTTGATCTTAAATGGAACTTACAGGTTTCATCGACATTTCTAAAAACTTAGAAGTTTCTCAAAGTTTTAAGACAAAGACCAATAAAATCGTACCTTATATGGGCGTTCTAAAACTCGAAATCTCTAACTTGGTCGAAGATTCTTGCAGGTTTTGGAAAGATTCGACGAAGAAACAGCAAGAAAATCAGCGAAAAAACTCTCCGAAATCGTAAAAGAAAAAGATCCGTCGAAGGAATCTATTTATGCAAAAAGTCATGTCAGGTCGAACCTCCCGATGATCGACACGTGCCCCTGTCTTTTCGAATGCTCGACAGATCGTCGACACCTGGCCAATACATCTGTTGTACACTATCGGACGTCAGCATGACGTCACGATCTTATCACCTTTTCGACTTCTTCTTTAGTTAGAATTGGATCGATCCAGTTCCAAGGCAACTGAAAAGACTTTTTTGACACATGTCACGACCCTAGACGTCTGACTAGCAAAATTTAAAAAACTTTTGAAATTTGAATTTGCCACTCCACTTTTTCAAATTTTAGGGGCAAACTGTTTCGGCAAAATTTCACCAGTCTCGACCACGACCAAAGCACTAAAAACATTTATTACACTTTTCTCATGTCAAAGTCAAAACGTAAACATTTTTGTCCTCTGACCAAGGCCTAAGTCGAACGTACCTCCCGACCTCGACCGTCGTGTAGAAACACACGACCTCGACCAACTAACGTATGATTCATCTGTTATGTTTTCCTCATTTAATGCAGGTCAAACGACATTTATGGCCAACAGACGAAACCGACAGAGCAATTATGAGCATTAATATGCGAAGACCGTTGCGACCGTTACGGGAGGAATTCATGGACTCAGTAAATGCATTCGAAGACTATAAATACAAAGGCAAAGTCATCATTGGAACATCATTGAACTCTGAACTACATACTGCATACTCAAGAACACACAAAACAAAGAACTCTCTCTCGAAGAATCGCTCTCGACGCACGACATCCGCACACGACACGCAGTTTTTACACACGACGCACGCTGTTTTTACATTAAAAACACTTGTTACTTTACATTTAAAGTATTTCCTTTCACTTGTATTGTAATCTCTGTACGATCGACACCAGTAACAAAGGACATCGCCCCTGTTTTGCGATCATAGTGCAGCAACGGCTCCCATAGTTGTCCGCGGGTTTTTTCCTCGTTGAGGTTTTTCCCGCGTCACCAAAATCCTTGTCTCTTTTACATTTTCTATCTTTAACGCACCGTCTTGTCGAACGATTCCCTTCTTTAGTTGTTAAGCTCCACAATCAACCTTAAGTTATCCTTCTGGACAATTTTTTGCATTAACAGCGCTCCTAGGCTCCGTCGACATCGATAAACCAGTTAACAAGATTTGACGCTCTGAAAAACCCCAGATATCCCAGTTCTTCCTAGGTTTCCTAGCGATTGACTTACGACGCATACAAAGACTGGAAAACCGTACCTTATATAGGCGCGCTAAAACCCCAAAAATTCTAACTGTGTCGAAGATATCTTGCAGGCTTAGAAGGAAATCGGCGAGGAAACTGCAAAGAATCTCTTAAAAACTCTCTGAAATCGTAAAAGGAAAAGATCCGCCGAAGGTCTCTATTTATGCTAATGATCGTGTCAGGTCGAGCCTCTCGATTGTCGACACGTGCCCCTGCCTTTTCGAATGCTCAACAGATTGTTGACACCTGGCGTTTACAGCTGTTATGCACGATCGTGCGTCAGCACGACGTCACGACCCTATCCCCTTTTCGACTTCCCATTCAGTTAGAATTGGACCGATCCAGTTCCAAGGCAACATAAAAAGTTTTCTACACGTGTCATAACACTAGACGCGGGGCCTGACGCGGCAGCAGGAGACCCCGTCGATTTCGCCGGATGCGCAGGATCGACGGGTGTCGTGTCGACCATATCAGAAGTCTTCTCGACAGATGCGGTCGACACCTTCGCCTTCTCAGGCGTGACGACTCTCGATGAGCCGCCCGTCTTCAAAGACGATTCCCTCCGGACGGACGTCCTCGTCCTCTTGAGGACTCCCGACCCAGTTGTCGGAGCCTCTTTTCTTTTAAGGACCCTCAACCCAGCTGTCGGGGCTTCCTTCCTTCTTTCCCTCGCCTTGCGAGCCATTTCGGCCTGAGCCGCCTTCTTAGCCATCGCAGATGACATTTTCGGCTGTGGCTGTTGGGTTTCCCGTTAAGATTCCTGTTGGGATTCTTGTAGGGATTCTCCTATGAAACGAAGAAAAAAGGGCAATTAGGCGATTGAAATGATGGAAGAAACATGTCGAACAAAGAAGGGTACACTTACCGCTCATCTCTACCTCTATCGACTCTTCCTCCCTCCCTTCTTCCTCAGTCTTCTCCTCCTCCTCTTCTTCTTTCTCTTCCTCCTCTCGATCCCTCTGTAGCCTGTCACTCAGGAAAACCACGTCGTCGTCCTCGTCGATCAAGTGACGTGTGACGAACGATCGATCGTCAGGACTAATTTCCAAGAACTTCTCGATTTTAGTCCCGGAATCGTCATTGGGCTTCACAACGTCAAAATTAATATCTGAAGATACAGAGAAAGGAGGTTAGTAAAAAAAAACAAAGCAATAAAAAACGCTCGGCCAAAGCTAAAATCTCACCCGCCATGTTCCACCCGGACCTGATCCAGTCACTATCGGGATCTAGCGTCGCTACCCGCACAAAGACGCATCTGGTCTTCCATTTGCGATCATTGACCGCAGTTTTTTGGACCAGAGTACGATCGCCCTTATGCTTTGAAAATAAGCTGTAGCGACGATATGTGTCCGGCTTGACCTGGTAAGCGGTCAAGAGATCTTTCACGTTCATCGGCGACTCCCAGTGCGAAGTAAGTCGCTCGATAACCAAAATCACACGCCAGAACTGGGGCATTGCTTGGGCAAAATTTCAACAGTCCTCGACCACGACCAAGGTAAGGAATACGTTTATTTCCCCCCACGACAAGGTAAAATCATAATACTTTGTATCCTTGGTTAAAAGTCAAATCGTAAGTTATTTGCCTCATGACACTCGACCACGTCGTATGTTTTACACGACCGTCGCATAGAACCATGCGACTTCGACCAACTAACGCATGACATAACTGTTACGTTTGTTAAGTATTTAATGCAGGAGTCAACGTCATTAATGGACAACAACTATAACTAATAAAGGTCATTAACAACACTAAAGACGACATCCGTTACGACAGTTACGAAGAGCATTCAAGAAATCAATCGAAGCACCCGAAGACTATAAAAGCAAAGACATTTCAAGACACACATGGCATAACACAATCACTTGAACTCTCAAGAACTCCCAAGAACGCTCGAAGTAAAGAACATTCTTTCGAGGAATTGCTATCGATGCACGACATTCACGCACGACACACAGTTTAAACACACGACGCACATTGTTTTTACATTCGATACACTTGTATTTTTACATTTCAAGTCATTTGTATTGTAATCTCTGTACGATCGACACCAGAAACAACAAGGACATCGCCCCTGTTTAGAGACCATAGTGCAGCGACGACTTCCACAGTCGTCCGTGGGTTTTTTTCCTCGTTGAGGTTTTTTCCGCGTCACCAAATTCTCTGTCTCATTTACATTTCTGTCTTTATCGCACACTTTTGTCGAACGATTTCTCTCTTTAGTTGTTAAGCTCCACAATCAACCTTAAGTTATCCTTCTGGACGATTTTTGGCATTAACAGTTTGGCGCCATCCGTGGGACCCCATCTAGAGAAAATCTTTGACAAACGTGCGTCCTACTAACAGTTTCTTGGAGTCTCTTCTGTTTTCTTTTCAGGAGAATGGAAGGCTTCGAAAATCTAGAGCAAACCACTGCCCAGATGCACGAAAAGCTCAAGGATGCACAAAATCCCCTTACGATAGTTGATGATTATTGCTTGGAAGAAATCATTCTAGATCAGAGCAAGCCTGATCAAAAAGTCTTTATAGGATCGTCCCTCGATTCCTGCATCAAAGACAAGCTAATATCTTTCTTGCAGGAACACGCCGATTGTTTTTGCCTGGTCACATGAAGATATGGTCGGTATCGATCCTGACGTCATCTCGCATAAGCTCAACGTCGATCCGTCATTCAAGCCCGTCAAGCAAAAGCGAAGGAAATTCGCTCCTGAAAGGAATAAGGTGGTAAATGAGGAAGTCGATAACCTTCTCAAGACAGGAAATATTCGCGAAGTAAAATATCCCGATTGGCTTCCTAACGTCGTGGTCGTGGCAAAGAAAAATGGCAAGTGGAGAGTCTGTATCGACTTCACCGATCTCAACAAAGCTTGTCCAAAAGATCCATTTCCATTGCCACACATCGATGCCATGGTCGATGCAACCGCAGGGCATGAACTATTGACGTTCATGACTGCTTATCATGGATACAATCAGATCCTGATGCACGTCGAGGATCAAGAAAAAACTGCATTCATGACAGATCGAGGTATTTACTGTTATAAGGTTATGCCTTTTGGATTAAAAAATGCAGGTTCTACCTACCAGCGTCTGGTGAATAAAATGTTCAAAGATCACCTTGGCGACACGATGGAGGTATATATCGACGACATGCTCGTCAAGTCAAAGCAATCAGTCGACCACGTCGAACACTTGAGACGGCCGTTCGACGTCCTTCGGAAGTATAGCATGAAGCTCAACCCGATAAAGTGTTCCTTCGGTGTCAGTGCTGGAAAATTCTTGGGCTATATGGTCACTCGTCGAGGGATCGAGGCTAATCCCGACCAGATCAAAGCCATTATCGAAATCAAATCCCCGAGAAATTTCCAAGAAGTCCAAAGGCTTACTGGTCGGGTGGCAGCTTTGAACAGGTTTATCTCTCGCTCTTCAGATAGATGTCATCTATTTTACAATGTCCTCAGGAAAAATAGAGGCTTCGACTGGACCGACGGCCACGAGCAAGCATTGCAAAACCTTAAAGAGTACATGACGTCGCCTCCTTTGTTATCAAAACCTCGCGATCACGAAGTATTGCAATTATATTTGGCTGTTAGTCCAAATGCGGTAAGCGCCGTACTGACGCGAGAAGATGAAAAGCAACAATTGCCAATCTATTATGTAAGTAAATCTCTCCTGGACGCTGAAACCAGGTATTCCTCTATGGAAAAATTACTTTTGTCGCTAGTTACAGCTGCAAAGAAATTGCGACACTATTTCGAATCGCATCCTATTACTGTCGTGACTAACTTTCCTCTTAAGTCTGTCTTGAGGAAACCTTAGTTGACAGGTCGTTTAGCAAAATGGAGCATATATCTCAGCAGTTATGACATCGACTTCAAGCCCAGGACTGCGATCAAATCGCAAGCCTTGGCAGATTTTATTGCTGATTTCAGTCCCGAATTGGAGAAAGAAGCAGAGCTCGAAGTGTCAACTGTGCCGACTTACGATGACGTGCCTTGGATCTTACATGTCGATGGATCGTCCAATGTTAGAGGTTCAGGACTAGGCGTCGTCTTAAAGTCGCCACAGGGGGGCAAGATGGTATATTCAGTCCGATGCGACTTCAAAACCACCAACAACGAAGCTGAATATGAAGCCCTGATCATGGGAATGAATATGGCCTATGACTCGGGGGCAACCACGTTACATGTCAAAAGCGATTCTCTCCTGGTGGTAAACCAGATCAATGGAGAATTCACAGCCAAAGATTAAAAATGACAGCGTACCTAAAGGTAGCAAAAAAGAAATCCGAAAAATTTAAATCTTTTTCTATTGAACAGATTCCAAGGGACCTGAGACGACGCTTTAGCAAACCTTGGGTCCGCTTTGGTCGAGCCAATATTCGACGTTATCCCCATGATCCATCTGGCGAGGTCGTCCATCGAAAACGTTGACATCATCCAGATCGAAGACGAAGAAGATGATTGGTCGTGCGACATCCAAAATTTCCTCATGCACGACCAACTCCCAGAAGACAAGATGGAAGCCCGGAAGATCAGATTCAAAGCGTCTAAATATGTCATGATCGGAGATAGGCTCTACCGACGATCATCGACAGGGTTAAACCTAAGATGCGTCATTAGCAAAAGTCAGGTCCAGAGAATCCTTCAAGAGATGCACGATGGAGAGTGTGGCAGTCATTCAGGAGGTCGCAGTTTGGCTAATCGTATCTCTCGACAAGGGTATTTTTGGCCAACACTACGACAAGACGCCGTCAAGTATGTCCAAAACCGCGACCCCTGTCAACGACACTCAGGTATGTCTCATAAACCCTCTGAACCTTTGCACTCGACAGTTATCCCATGGCCCTTCATGAGGTGGGGAATGGATATTGTCGGCAAGCTACCCCCTGCCCCAGGACAAAAGGTATTCCTCCTTGTACTCACGGATTACTTTTCCAAATGGATCGAAGCGACTGCTTTCTCCCAAGTTAGGGACAAAGAGGTCATCTCGTTTATCCAAACTAACATCATATGCAGGTTTGGGATCCCATCCGAAATTGTCTGCGACAATGGATCCCAATTCATCAGCGACATAACTCAACAGTTCTATGAAGATAGAAACATTAAGCTGACGACCTCGACTCCCAGGTATCCCCAAGCCAACGGACTTGCTGAGTCGAACAATAAGACCATTATTGCCTCGATCAAGAAAAGGTTAAAAGCTGCAAAAGGTAAATGGGTCGAAGAACTCCCCTCCGTCTTGTGGGCAAATCGCACGACACCACGCACATCCACAGGACAAACCCCTTTCTCTCTAGTCTACGGCTGTGAAGCAGTTTTGCCAATCGAGGTCCAACTCCCAACTTCGAGGCATACCTCAGTCGATCACAACCTGGTCGATTTAGGATATGACCTCGACGCCCTCGAAGAGCTTAGAGAATCAGCCTTGATTAGAATGGCGTCGCTAAAGCAAGCGGTCGAACGTCATTTCAATAAAAATGTCAAAGTCTAAATCTTTCAAGAAGGCGACTACGTTCTCCGTCGAGTATTCCAAAACACTCAAGAGCTTAATGCAGGTAAACTTTCCGTTAAGTGGGAAGGTCCTTATCGTATCTCTGAAGTCGTGGGTAAAGGAGCCTATCGGCTCCAGACCCTCGACAATCAAGACATCCCACGTAGTTGGAACGCAACGCATCTAAAAAGGTACTTCTTTTAAAATCCCTTTTTCTTTCGTACGATTTTATTCACCTCAACGACTATTGACTTAAGCATCGGAGGGTCGTTGGTTAGCCAACGACCAACTTTTGACAATATTATATCGCAGGATCACACGACATAAGTTTATCGCATAACTTTCGCAAGATCGTAGTCGAAGTCCAAATACAGGATTTAACACCTGATTTAAGTTCATCGCACGATGTAACTGTACAATCGACCCGCTATCTAAATGTTCTGATTTATCTTATGTTCTGAACATATACTTTAAACGCATATATACATGTTTTTTGTTATCTTTTAATAAAAACAGCCTCAGTCGCACGTACCCACAGTTATATACGATTTACAAGTATGATCACATGGTTGAAATTATATTCGATGATTGCTTGTGATAGACAATGAAAAGTGTCACGTTCAAAAGAAATTTCATTCATAACATAGTTACATTAGACAACACGATCACCAACGATCGAGCATGAAAAACAAAAGTGGAAATTTATCCTAAGACTAGGGAAAAATGTCAGTCGCATCTTCACCCGAAGTCTCAACCATCAACCCCAAAACATGCTAAAGAAATTATGCAAGGATCAAACGAGAACGTAAAAGTCGGGAGTTGTTTCCCAGCATCTTACGCCACGACACATTACGAAGGTAAGTCCACAGTATTTTGAGAATGTGGCTCTTAAGATTAATGTTAAGGTTGGAGGAAGGAATACGATACTCTCGACAATCGACTTCCGGTCCAACGACTTCTCTATCTTTGCATACCGAGCGAAAGCAGATTGGAATGTCTGTAAAATGCAAAAGAAACATGTTAAACAAACGCCCGACAAAAGCTAAGAAAAACATTGGAAACACAAGTTTCAAAAGAAAAACTTACAAAAAACGCCAGTATGGTTATGCGTGATCCCATCTCTTCGATGGAGGTCCTTCGAAAAACGCTCCTCGAAAGATAGGAGCTGATATTTCCCCAGATACGGATATGACTCCGTCCCGTCGAGGACATTGTCAGTTAAGAGGTCTGACGGCAACGAAGAGTTGACCATCGTGACTTCGTCCTCACCCGTCTTTGCACTCTTTCCCTTATCGGCTGACAAAGGGGTCGACGTGGTTGCAGGAGATATTGTCGCCAGATGCGCAGAATCCACGGACGTCGCGTCTATCGCGATAGACACCTCTCTCCTAAAAAGATATAAAATAGGTGAATAGAAAACCCCCCGAAATTGGGGCATTAACTGAGTCAATGTTCAAACTCAAGCGTGAACACCTTAGCCAAGGATGAATAAGGGATTTGTCGTTGAAGATTTCTAAAAAATTGTCGAAATCCTTTTCCACAGGCTCGATCAACGTATTTAACGAAAGACTTATGGAAAAAACCACGAAACTACACCTTATATAGGTGCTCAAAAGTCTCGAAGCTCTAAGCAAATCAAAGATCTTCGCAAAGTTTGGAAAGGATTCGGTGAAGATCGCCGATAAATTAAGAGAAATCTCTCTCGTAACAACCTTTTTTTTATGGAATAGAAGGATCTGCCGAAGGTCTCTATTTATGGTAAAGATCGGGTCAGGTCGAGTCCCTCGATGATCGACACACATCCCCGTCTTTTCGTATAACCACGCGGATTATCGACACCTGGCATGGACAACTGGTAAGCATAAACCGTGCGTCATCATGACGTCACGATCTTATCCTCTCTTCGACTTCCCTCTCTAGTTTGAATTGAACCAGTCCAGTCCCAAGGCAACTAAGGTAATTTTCGACACGTGTCACCACCCCAGGCGTTCGATTGACAAAATTTAAAATTTGAATTTGACATTCTATTTTCAAATTTTGGGGGCAAATTGTTTGGGCAAAATTTCAACAGTCCTCGACCACGACCAAGGTAAGGAATACGTTTATTTCCCCCCACGACAAGGTAAAATCATAATACTTTTTATCCTTGGTTAAAAGTCAAATCGTAAGTTATTTTCCTCACGACACTCGACCACGTCGTATGTTTTACACGACCGTCGCATAGAACCATGCGACTTTGACCAACTAACGCATGACATAACTGTTACGTTTGTTTAGTATTTAATGCAGGAGTCAACGTCATTAATGGACAACGGCTATAACTGATAAAGGTCATTAACAGCACTAAAGACGACGTCCGTTACGACAGTTACGAAGAGCATTCAAGAAATCAATCAAAGCACCCGAAGACTATAAAAGCAAAGACATTTCAAGACACACGTGGCAGAACACAATCACTTGAACTCTCAAGAACTCCCAAGAACGCTCGAAGTAAAGAACATTCTTTCGAGGAATTGCTCTTGACGCACGACATTCACGCACGCCACACAGCTTAAACACATGACGCACATTGTTTTTACATTCGATACACTTGTATTTTTACATTTCAAGTCATTTGTATTGTAATATCTGTACGATCGACACCAGAAACACAAGGACATCGCCCCTGTTTGGCGACCATAGTGCAGCGACGACTTCCACAGTCGTCCGCGGGTTTTTTCCTCGTTGAGGTTTTTCCCGCGTCACCAAATTCTCTGTCTCATTTACATTTCTGTCTTTATCGCACGCTTTTGTCGAACGATTTCTTTCTTTAGTTGTTAAGCTCCACAATCAACCTTAAGTTATCCTTCTAGACGATTTTTGGCATTAACAGGCATCAGTTGCCCTGTCGACAGATCGAACTCACACATAAACGCCTTAGCTAAAGGCGAATACAGCCAGTGGAATCCTATCTTGAAAGGGTACTCGTATATTACGACGTACCCCTCAAAGCACATCTCCGGCCGAATCTGACCGACTTTGCTCACTGCGATCCCCGCAGGGATTCTCGCTAGATTCCTAAAACTATCAAGATCATCTTGATCTTGAATGGCGCTACTAGGCTCCGTCGACATCGATAAACCAGTTAACAAGATTTGACGCTCTGAAAAACCCCAGATATCCCAATTCTTCCTAGGTTTCCTAGCGATTGACTTACGACGCATACAAAGACTGGAAAATCGCACATTATATAGGCGCGCTAAAACCCCGAAAATTCTAACTGTGTCGAAGATATCTTGCAGGCTTAGAAGGAAATCGGCGAGGAAACTGCAAAGAATCTCTTAAAAACTCTCTGAAATCGTAAAAGGAAAAGATCCGTCGAAGGTTTCTATTTATGCTAATGATCGGGTCAGGTCGAGCCTCTCGATTGTCGACACGTTCCCCTGCCTTTTCGAATGCTCGGCAGATTGTCGACACCTGGCGTTTACAGCTGTTATGCACGATCGTGCGTCAGCTTGACGTCACGACCCTATCCCCTTTTCGACTTCCCATTCAGTTAGAATTAGACCGATCTAGTTCCAAGGCAACAGAAAAAGTTTTCTACACGTGTCATAACCCTAGACATCCGACTAACGTTCAAAATTCAAAATTCAAAATTGTTTTCTCATTTTAAATTTTAGGGGCAAACTGTTTGGGCAAAATTTCACCAGTCTCGACCACGACCAAGACACTAAGAACATTTATTACACTTCTTTTGTAACAAAGTCAAAACCATAAACATTTTTGTCCTTTGACCACAGTTGAAGTCAAGAGTACCTATCGACCTCGACCGTCGTGTGGAATCACACGACCTCGACCAACTAACGTACCACTCTTCTGTTATGATTTCATCATTTAATGCAGGTCAACGTCATTTATGACTAACGGATGAAACCGACAGAGCAATTATGAACATTAAACAACAGAGTCCATTGCGACCGTTATTAGAGGAATTCATGGAGTCATTAAATGCATTCGAAGACTATAAATACGAAGGCAAAGTCATCATTGGAGGATCATCGAACTCTGGAATCACACTGCGTACTCAAGAACACACTAAGCAAAAAACTTTCTTTCAAGTGATCGCTCTCGACACACGAATTACACTCTCGACCTACAGTCTTCGCACATGACGCACGTTGTTTTTACATTCGAAACACCTGTTACTTTACATTTAAAGTATTTCCTTTCATTTGTATTGTAATCTCTGTACGATCGACACCTGAAACAAAGGATATCGCCCCTGTTTGGCGACCATAGTGCAGCGACGACTTCCACAGTCGTCCGCGGGTTTTTTCCTTGTTTAGATTTTTCCCGCGTCACCAAATCTCTGTCTCATTTATGTTTTTCGCCTTTGTCGTACGCTTTGTCGCTATATTATTTCTTTAGTTGTTAAATTCCACAATCAACCTTAAGTTATCCTTTTGGACGATTTTTGGCATTAACACTAGGTATGGACACTTTGAATTTCTTGTGATGTCGTTTGGTTTGACCATCGCACCGGCAGCCTTTATGGACCTGATGAATAGGGTGTGTCAACCCTATCTAGATAAGTTCGTGATTTTATTCATAGAAAACATCTTGGTGTACTCGAAGTTAGAGAAAGAGCATGAAGATCATCATCGGGCTGTATTGGAATTGCTGAAACGAGAGAAGCTTTACGCGAAGTTTTCGAAGTGCGAGTTTTGGCTTCGGGAGGTGCAATTCCTTGGACACGTGGTATCCTAAGATGGGATTAAAGTGGTCCCGTCCAAAATTGAGGACATCCAAGATTGGGAGCAGCCTAAGAATCCGTCGGAAGTTCGAAGTTTCCTGGGTTTAGCGGGGTATTATCGTAAGTTCAACATTTCCAATTAGACGATCCATTAATCCAACTAGTAGAGGACTATAAATGGATCAATTTTTTTGATTTCCAACAAAGGATTTCTCGCGCATTGCAACATCATTGACTTCGTTGACTAAGAAGAGTGCGAAGTTTTCATGGACGGAGGCGCAGAGTGAGGCCTTTCAGAAGCTGAAGGACATGCTAAGTAGCGCTCCGGTCTTGTCATTACCGGACGGTACAAACGACTTTGTGGTGTATAGCTACGCATCCGGACTAGGATTAGTGTGTGTGCTAATGCAACATGGGAAGGTGATCGCATACACATCTCGTCAGCTGAAGGGTCACGAGGCATGATACCCCACTCACGATTTGGAGTTGGCGGCCGTTGTTTTTGCTTTAAAGATTTAGTGACACTATCTCTACGGGATGAAATGTCAGATCTTTATGGATAATAAGAGCCTTTGTCACCTCTTTGATCAGAAGGAGTTGAACATGTGATAGAGGAGGTGGATGGAACTGCTAACGGATTATGATTGCAAGATCAAATATCATCCCGGGAAAGCCAATGTGGTGGCCGACGCGTTGAGCAGGAAGGAAAGAGGAGAAGTCTCGAAGATTGTGGACATGAGAGCTGAGGTAACATTTAACTTGTTAGACGAGATAAATAAATGGCAATTAGAAGCGTTAACTCCAAAAAATGTTAAAAAGGAGCGAATGATTGGTAATGCAACTTTATTAACGGAAGATATTCGAGGGCTGAAATGCTTCAACGGGAGAATCTGGGTTTCGAGGCTCGGTGAGATTAGAAGGGTTATTTTGGAAGAGGCGCATAGGTCGAAGTATTCGATCCATTCGGGAACTAATAAAATGTTCGGGGACCTACGACAAAATTATTGGTGGTCGGGCATGAAGAAGGATACAACTTATTTTGTGGAAAGGTGTGGGACATGTTTGCGAGTGAAGGTGGTGCATGAACGTCCGTATGGGAAGCTCCAACTGTTAGATATTCCAGTTTAGACATGGGATCAAATCACGATGGACTTTGTGATCGGGTTGCCTAGAACCCCGAAGGGGTACGATGCTATCTGGGTAATAGTGGACCGACTTACTAAGTCAGCACACTTCCTGCCGATAAAGAAAGATTGCTCGCTGGGAAGCCTAACTAAACTATACATTGACAAAATAGTAACGCGTCATGGAGTACCGTCGTCAATTGTATCAGATCGGGATAGTCATTTCATGTCGGCGTTTTGGAGAAGTTTCCAAAGAGAAATGGGATCACGACTTAAAATGAGCACTCTTATCATTCACAGAAGGATGGTCAGAGTGAGCGGACGATTCAGACCTTGGAAGATATGTTGAGGGCTTGTGCTATAGATTTTCAGGGGTCGTGGGAGAGCCACTTACCTCTGGTCGAGTTTGCCTACAATAATAGTTACCATGCGAGCATTAAGGCGGCTCCTTACGAAGTACCGTATGGTAGAAAGTGTCGGACACCATTGTGTTGGAATGAAGTTGGGGAAAAGCAACTGGCAAGACCCGAGATCCTACAAATGACCGCAGATAAGATAGTCCAAGTGCGGGAAAGGTTGAAAGTAGCACGTGTGTAAGATCCCACATTGGTTGGGGAGGAAAACTAAGGTTGCCTTATAAGATGGACTTGATACCTCCCCTATCAGACGCGTTTTAAAACCGTGAGTCCAGGTGTGTGGACAGAGCGGACAATATCTGGTACGGTTGCCTGGGATGTTACAGATGGTATCAGAGCCGGGAACAAGACTGGTGTGCCAGCGAGGACGTTGGGCTCCCAAGGGGGGTGGATTGTAAGATCCCACATTGGTTGGGGAGGAAAACTAAGGTTTCCTTATAAGAGGGACTTGATACCTACCCTATCAGACGCGTTTTAAAACCGTGAGTCCAGGTGTGCGGACAGAGCGGACAATATCTGGTACGGTTGCCTGGGATGTTACAACGTGATCGTCAGAAGAGTTACGCAGATAAGAGACGAAAGGACACCGAGTTCCAAGTCGAGGATCACGTGATGTTAAAGATATCACCATGGAAATGTTGGTGATTTTAGTGAAATCATCGGTTCATTTTATGTAATTGGATTCACAAAGATAATAATAGGGTTGGTAGCTAAGCTATAACATGAGTTAGGAGGTGTGGAGTGCAGACTTGTGTAAGCTAACTAGAACTCGGGATTGTTGGACGGTTAAGATTGGCGAGTTACAAAGAGGTTTTATGAACTGGGTGTCAGGGCCAGTACTGGCGCCAGTTGACTGGCGCGGAGACTGGTGCCAGGTTCTGTTAAGTTTGCTGGCACGGATGGTGGCACCAGTTGACTGGTGCGGAGACTGGTGCCAGCTTCTGGAATGTTTCCTTCACTTTTGTAACCGCCAACATTAAATCCACAATCAATCTCATTTAATGAGAAATTATTATCAGTATTAATATAGGGTCGGTTACGATTCTCAAGGTGTTTAAATAGGATTGATTTCTGCCTAAATCGATACTGAGAATTGAGATTATCCTCGAGTGAATTTCGTGATACCCGGGCAGAATAGGGTCGAAATATAACTTAAGGAAAGCGAGCTCTCACGCGATCTCACGTTCTTTATCCAAGTTCTAATCACTCTTTTCTCCCTCGATTTTCTGCAATTCCCCAACAATCTTAAGTGATATTTGTTCATCGTGAGAGAGATGGCGAGTGATCAATCCGTGAGAGATATGACGACCAAGTTCACCAAACTTGAGAAGTTCGAAGGCGTTGATTTTCGAAGATGGCAGAAGAAGATGCACTTCTTGTTGACAACGTTGAAGGTCGTGTACGTGCTAAGCACTCCGATACCGGAGGTGATGGAAGACGAGACGTTGGAGATGACCTGACGTCGCGGCAAATGGGAGAACGACGACTACATCTGTCGTGGCCACATCTTAAACGATATGTGTGACTCCCTCTTTGACATTTATTAAAATGTTGAATCTGCCAAAGAGCTATGGGACTCTCTTGAGTCCAAATACATGATGGAGGATGCTTCTAGTAAGAAGTTCCTCGTTAGTAATTTTAACAATTACAAGATGGTGGACTCAAGGCATGTGATGGAGCAATATAATGAGCTCCTACGCATTCTTGGCCAATATGCTCAACATAATATGAAGATGGACGAATCCATCTCCGTATCGAGCATAATTGATAAATTGCCCCCCTCTTGGAAAGACTTCAAACACATGTTGAAACACAAGAAGGAAGAGTTGTCCCTTGTATAACTTGGTAGTCACTTGCACATAGAGGAATCTCTTCGGGCGCAAGAGGCTGAGAAACCTAAGATGAAAGAGGTTTCTGCACCTTCGGTGAACATGGTGGAAGAGGGAAAATCCAACAATTTCAAGGGAAAACGAAAGTTCAATGAAGCCAAGAAAGGGCCCAATAAAAAGGTTAAATTAACCTTTTGGACCTGTGGTATGACCGGCCATCTCAAGCGGGATTGTCGGGTTGTCAAGAATAAGAGTGGAGCAAGCACAAGTGGTGGTGGGCAAGGATCCAAGGATCAAAACCCACGGCAAGGTCAGTTTCTTGACTTTGGTTTTAATTTGAATTTGAATTATGTACCACTAATATCCGAATCATTCTACGTGCCGGATGATGATGTAGCTTGGTGGATCGACTCGGGTGCTACGAGTCATGTATGCAAGGATCGCCGTTGGTTCACCTCTTTGGAACCGGTTGAAGACGGATTCATGCTACACATAGGGAACGAGTCGAGTGCTCTCATTCTTGGACGTGGCTTAGTTAGGCTAGAGTTTAGTTCTGGCAAAATAATTGAACTTTTAGACGTTTTGTTTGTACCACAAATTCTAAAGAATTTGGTTTCCGGTAGTATCTTGAATAAGTTAGGATATAGGAAAGTTTATGAGTCCGACAAGTTTATCTTGTCAAAAGGTGGCTCTTTTGTAGGATTTGGTTATATGTTGAATAATATGTTTATGTTAAATTTAAATAAAAAGAATTTTGTTTCAAATTCTGTTTATGTTGCAAATGACAATTGTGTTGATTCTAATTTATGGCATGCAAGGCTTGGTCATGTGAATTTTAAACGAATGGTTGAAATGTCAAAAGACGGTCTTATTCCGGCCTTTGATATTAAAACCGGAAAATGTAAAACTTACATGTTAACAAAGATCACTAGGCAACCTTTTCCTAACGTGAAAAGGGACTCGTCAGTGCTTGAGTTAATTCATAGTGATTTTTGTGATTTGCATTCAACTCCGTCTTTGGGTAATAAAAAGTATGTTGTCACTTTTATTGACGACGCTTCACGGTTTTGCTATGTATTTTTGTTACACTCAAAAGATGAAGCGTTGGACAAATTTAAAAGTTTATAAAACGGAGGTTGAATTGCAAATGAATTGCTTTATAAAATGTTTACGCACCGATCGTGGTGGGGAGTATTACGACCCCATGTTTTTCCAATCCGTAGGAATCATTCATGAGACTACGGTGCCTTATACACCACAACAAAATGGTGTGGCGGAACGGAAAAATAGAGTTCTCAAAGAAATGGTGAACTCTATGTTATCCTACTCGGGATTGAGTGATGGATTTTGGGGTGAAGCCATGCTAACGGCTTGTTACTTGTTGAATCGAGTTCCCAATAGAAGGAACAAGATTACCCCGTATGAACTTTGGTTCAAGAAAATGCCTAACTTGAGTTATATTCGAGTTTGGGGTTGTCGGGCGGTCGTTCGACTACCCGAACCTAAAAGGAAGACTTTGGGTGAGAAAGGTATTGATTGCATTTTGTTGGATATGCCGAGCATTCCAAAGCCTATAGGTTCTATGTTATTGAACCTAATGATTCTATAGCGATTCACACCGTTATAGAATCGAGAGATGCATTATTTGATGAGACTAGATTCTCTTCAATACCTAGGCCGAAGGACATAGTTCCAAATACTAGTGGAACTAGTGAGGTTGAAGAACAAGCAATTGTTCCAACTGAATCTCCGATGCTTCGAAGGAGCAAAAGAGGAAGGATTGAAAAATCCTTTGGTCCCGATTTCCATGTATACTTGGTAGAGGGATCAAGAGATGAGATTGGATCTCAATTCCTTTACTGTTATAGTATTGAGGAGGGTCAAAAATCATTTGATGAGGCTATGAAGTCTCAAGATGTTGCTTTCTGGAAAGAAGCAATAAATGATGAGATGGACTCCATCATGGGGAATAATACATGGGTATTATCGGACTTGCCACCGGGTTGTAAACCTTTGGGATGCAAGTGGATCTTCAAAAGGAAGATGAAAGCGGATGGATCAATCGACAAGTTCAAAGCTCGATTAGTAATCCAAGGCTTTAGGCAACGGGAAGGCATCGATTATTTTTATACCTATGCCCCGGTAGCAAGGATCTCCACGATTAGATTGTTGATAGCCTTAGGAGCTATCCACAATTTAGTGATTCACCAAATGGATGTCAAAACGGCATACTTGAATGGTGACTTGGAGGGATATTCGGATGCAAGTTGGATTACCAACTTAGAAGATCACTCTTCTACGAGTGGTTGGGTGTATTTGCTTGGGGGAGGTGCCATCTCATGGGCTTCCAAGAAGCAAACTTACATCACGAGTTCGACTATGGAGTCGGAATTTGTGGCATTATCCGCTGCCGGTAAAGAGGCGGAGTGGCTAAGGAATTTGGTCCATGAAATTCCGTTATGGCCGAAACCAATATCACCCATTTCTATCCGTTGTGATAGTGCGGCTACTTTGGCTAAAGCTTATAGTCAAGTATATAATGGCAAGTCTAGACACTTAGGTGTTAGACATAGCATGATTCGCGAGCTAATCACGAATGGGGTGATTTCGGTTGAATTTGTTCGGTCGCAACAAAATCTAGCGGACAACTTGACGAAGGGGTTAGCTAGGGACTTGGTTCACAAGTCGGTGATAGGGATGGGATTAAAGTCCATCTAAATCTCTAACAGTGAGATACCCAATTCCCTTCTAATACAACGTTAGAAGTTGAATTCAATGGGAAAGCTCACTCTAATGGATTGGAGCACAAGATGATCATCCCACGGTATGTGCTCGGTACTGCAAGTGAAGGAGGTAATTGTTCTTTTATAAAAATGCATGTGCAGGTGCATGATGAAAGGAACTACCTATATGAGTATGAAGTGTGGCCCTTCAAAAAGCTTGGACTTGGCTTTGATGCACTCACGAATGGATAAGGACATATGGCTTGTATAGTGTCAAGTTTAAACTTTAGAGAATTATTTAAATTCATGTGTATGTTATCTTCTGGTACTCAAATGGGTTGAAGGATTCAATCCATAAGACACCCGGATTCTCGAGTATTTGAAATGTGTAATGTACTAAGATGGAAATTCAATCTTCTAGATATTTTCATTTATGCATGAGTTTGTTTTCCTATATTGGATATTTCTTTTTGTGAATCAAGAATTGCACTAAAATGGGGGAGGAATGTTGGTGATTTTAGTGAAATCATCGGTTCATTTTATGTAATTGGATTCACAAAGATAATAATGGGGTTGCTAGCTAAGCTATACCATGAGCTAGGAGGTGTGGAGTGCACACTCGAGTAAGCTAACTAGAACCCGGGATTGTTGGACGGTTAAGATTGGCGAGTTACAAAGAGGTTTTATGAACTGGGTGTCGGGGCCAGTACTGGCGCCAGTTGACTGGCGCAGAGACTGGTGCCAGGTTCTGTTAAGTTTGCTGGCATGGATGGTGGCACTAGTTGACTAGTGCGGAGACTGGCGCCAGCTTCTGGAGTCGTTCATGGGGCCGGTTGTGGCACCAGTTGACTGGTGCGGAGACTGGCGCCAGCCTCTGGAGTCGTTCATGGGGCCGGTTGTGGCACAAGTTGATTGGTGCGGAGACTGGTGCCAGCTTCTGGAATGTTTCCTTAACTTTTGTAACCGCCAACATTAAATCCACAATCAATCTCATTTAATGAGAAATTATTATCAGTATTAATATAGGGTCGGTTACGATTCTCAAGGTGTTTAAATAGGATCGATTTCTGCCTAAATCGATACTGAGAATTGAGATTATCCTGGAGTGAATTTCGTGATACCCGGGCAGAATAGGGTCGAAATATCACTTAAGGAAAGCGAACTCTCACGCGATCTCACGTTCTTTATCCAAGTTCTAATCACTCTTTTCTCCCTCGATTTTCTACAATTCCCCAACAGGAAAGGGGTAATACGTTTTGGGAAGAGGGGTAAGTTAAGCCCACGCTACATTGGGCCGTTTAAGATTATTGAAAGGGTTGGGGGAAGTGGCGTATAGGTTGGACTTACCCGTCGAGTTGCAACGTATCTACGATACGATTCACGTCTTTAACTTAAGGAAATGTTTGGCGGAGGTAGATAAAACTGTGCCATTGCAAGATGTGCAAGTGGACGAAAAGTTGAATTTCGCAGAAGAGCCCAAAACGATCATTGATCGTAAGGTAAGGAAATTAAGGAACAAAGAGATCAGCCTCGTGAAAGTTCAGTGGCGTTTTCACAAGGGTCAAGAAGCGACTTGGGAAGTGGAAACGGAGATGAGGGCCAAATACCCACATCTATTCGAGCAAGGAATTCCGGGGACGAAATTCTTTCAAGGGGGGGGGGGGGGGTTGTTGTAACACCCGTTAATCCAAGTTTATAATGATTTCGGCCATGTGTGGCTAAAGCAAGAAAATGGGAAGGTTTGGGCTAAATAAAGAAAAATAAGATGAAAAGAAGGACTTGATTGCAATTTAGAAAAACATATATAAAGTGGAGAAATCCCTAACTTCCTTCTCATCTGATCATTTTTGGCTGCGTTCGTGAAAGAGAGAAAGAGCAGGGAGATTTTGGCTAAGAGGTCGATCAAAGGTTTCACTCAAGGTAAATGTCGACCTTCTCCTCTAATACTTAGTGTTATTCGGTTTCTCCTTGTTGGGCTTTACAATGTAGAAGAACACTCCATTTTCTTACTGTGTTATCTCTAAAATGGGGTATTATGAGGTTTTGATTGTTTTGAATCGATTTAGAGGGTAAATAGTTGAATAAAATGGGTGTTTATGGTTGGAGGATAAACCCAAGTGAATGTCTAATCAAGTTTGTGGCAGAAATCACGATTTCTAATCACTTTAAGGAACTTGGGGTTTTCTCAGTTCGAGGAATCCGGATATCTCCCCGTCCGGATAGTGTGGAGTCCGGACAGTGGGGGTTTCCGGATATGAGTCTGAAAGTGTGGAGTCCGGACAGTGGGGGTTCCGGATAATTTGTCTTCTCGGGTAAAATTGGTTACCGGATGAGGAATCCGGAAAGGGTTGTCCGAGTGGTTTTCGGTTAGTGCGCCCAGGAGTTTTGAGTCCGGATAAGTGGCCCGAAAAGTGAGTAATCGGATTGCCATCCGGAAAGTGTAGTGCCCGGATAGTGGTATCCGGAAAAGTAGAGGTGTCCGGAATTCGATCCTGACAGTTTAATCTGATGTAAGATGTTTGATCTTTTTAGGTGTACGGTTCGGTTAGCTCGAAGGTAGGACGCGTGTGCTTTTAATCTCGATAATCAGGTGAGTTCCCTTATGCCTTTTTAAATGGAGCATATGTTAAACGTTTTGATAATTACTGAGTATGGTACGAGTACATGCATGCTTTTACTTATAAATCTTTATAAATTGTATGAACAACCTGTTTTGGAAATCTTTATAATTGCATGCTATGAACTGTTGTCTAAGATGCATGCACTGCTGAGTTATTTATAGCTTAGTTCTATATGCCTATGTGGGAGTCAGGTTGCGCAGTGGTGGTTGAGCTGTACATTGAGTCTTTTGGACTCTTGGGAGTTGTGGTGAGCCGTGAGCCATGTGCCTTGAGTCTGTTTCTTGTGCACACGGGTATGGCATCTACTGGAGGGCCATGGGGATCTATTGGGGGCCCCGATCATGATTGTCGCATCAAGGTGACGGATGTGGAAGACCACTGTGCAAATGGCCTTGTGTGAAGCTGATTATAACTGTTACTTTCTGGAAAAAAAATAACAGTTATTTCGATGATATTGTTTAAACTGTTTGTGAGAGGGAATTCACTAGACCTCATGGTCTAACCCTCGCTCTCAAAACTAAAACCATTTTCAGGGAACCGTGTTAGTAGAGTTTCCTCCAAAAGGAAGGAGAAGGCTTGAAGGTAGAGACGGTGACACCAGGATTAGAGCACTGTAGGCTGTTACTTATTTAGTTTTATGTAGTCAGATACTCGGTTGTGGTAGTTGATTTCCGCTGCTAAATTTTTGTAACTCTGTAAAGCGTGATGTATTAGGACCCGTTTTGGCTTATTTTTATGATATGCGTATGTTTGGGATTTTTGGGTTGTTACAAACACCAATTTTTTATTGCGTAGTATTCTGCCAAATTTATTTGGTTGAATATCTTAACGAAACCTTAAACCCTAGCTTCTTTTGGTTATTTGTTCACAACAATAGTTATAAATCACCACAACAAAAGTATTTATTCGAATCCACCATTTGAAGTTGGTCTTTCATCTTGAGATCTTGTAATTTAAAATACCAATCATTGTGGAATAAGATTGTTGGTCTTACCATTTTATTACTTGAAAATGCGTAATGTTAACACATGTATACTTGCATGAATTACCACTTACTATTATAGAGATACAATATATAGCACAAAACTAACTTATATGAGTGTGCACTATACACCTTATAACTAGTATTATAGCTTAATAACAACCTTTTTCATTCTCTTGTGAATCCAAATACACAAAACTCCGTGACGATTCACTACCTCTACATCATCTTAATATAATTCTAACCACATGAAAAAATAGCTAAACATAGTCCACACATGCATACTAATTAATGATTTTTGATTCAGCTCGTATATATTGAATGTATCTTTCAAACCAGTAGTATATTGTTGATAACAAAGGTATGACGAATAACGACTAGTTTATTTACAATATTGATTGATCATATTCGCTAAATTTCCCCCGTTGAATTAGTCTTAATGAAAAGGTGTGAAGTTTCGATAAAATTGCTAAATTAGAGATAGTAGGTTCACCGTTTACAAAATAACGATGTTGAATATGTAATTTCTCATCGATGATTCAAATATTTATCTTTGACAACGAAGTAGCATTTGTACTCCTTTATTTATTAAAAGAAGAAAAACCATCTACTATATGCGAAATAGAACAAATGAGAACTTGCTTTATTCAATGTTCTAAAAAACGCGCATTGGCGCCGAGGCGTGGCCTTGCCGCCACGTTATACCCCTTGGCGTCGAGATAAGGCGTGGAGCACGTCATGGCACGCCATGGCACGTTATGGCATGACACGTCGTGGCCCGCTATGTCGCGTTATGCCGCCATGGCACGCCATAACCCGCCATGGGGCGTTATGACTTTAAAATTTTGTGTACTTTCGATTTTTTGAATCTATGTACTTCGAAATTCGATTCGCATTTGCCCATTAGTATCGATTATAATTTAGAATCTCTTATGTTTATCGTTTTATATGAATTAAAATTGTTGATAACTTAATCATTATTATTCACGACACTGACATAAACACAGACACACATATATATTATATACATATTTGTCGTCTTAAGCCACACCTTGGAAAACGCCATGGCCTTGCCCTAAGACTTGAGGCTTGACCTCGCCACCACGCCATGCCTCACGCCATTTAGAACCTTGGTTTTATACCATTGTTTTTGAACATATTTTACTTTGACTTGTTAAAAATTAATAATTAGTTTCATGTTTTTGTAGTTGAAAAACAAATTAGTTTTCTCAATATAACTTTCCTTTTGATTTGAAACATTCAAGGACCGATGGTTCTAAACCAAAAAACTTATTATTTTCCTTCTAAAATAACAATTATTGTGGGTAAATGGTCCTTCTTTATTGTTTTAAAGATTGAAAAGAGAAGACAATTTTGTATTTGTATTGGATGATTGAATTTCTTGAAAACAACAAGTTCATTAATCGTGATATCATTGATTAAGTGAATCAATATATCAAGATCATCATGAAAGTCTCACATCGGCTACATTTCGACCGTTTCCTCTTATATATGTTGAAACCACCTTTCTCTCCTTAAGGTCTTATTTAAAAAGTAATATAATGGGTTTTCATATATTATTACATTAAAAGTCTAATACTCCGGTGTCTAGCTTCCATTGAAGGGGATATGTTGAACTCCCACGGGAGTTAAACTTAGATGTTGGAATCTCCCTTCCTCCTTAAGGGACATTTTGGAGAGTAATCTGATGAGATTTTACATATCATCACACCATGTTGCACTCGAAAATTACGTTAACCATGATCGTTAAGGATGAAGGGATGTGGCGTACTGGTTAAGGCCCTGGGGGATGTGGTGGAATATCCCATCTGCCCAGGGTTCTAATCCAGGCGTACACAACAATTGTGGCCACTGAGGTTTAATCAGGGCTGATAGGCATAGCCTAGGACACCCTTCCAAAAAAAAAAAAAGATAGGCTATATTGTGACTAGAGAGTCAATAGTTTCAAAATTGCGACTACAGTACATGAGGTAAGGATTAATATTGTAATCTGACCACTCGAGACACAAGTACACATACACTCAACAGTTTCGTGGATTAAAGATGAAGTGCATAACAAGATTCAAGGACAGTTTAACCTAACTCCTTCAACAACCCGAATACAACATACAAACCACTTTACAATCAAAATATGAACATGTAAATCGTTTTGACATTGGACATTCAAACGAAGTACTTGTAGTGGACACAAACACCAACATAAGGTAGGGACCGATTATTTAGGGGAGATGTCAGAAATGGGAAAGAATTGATCGTACCACGTATAATATGAAACATATCTTAAACAAATGGCAAGTAAACGAGAATTAATTATACTATGAATGTTTTTATATGTGCATAAACTTAATAATACAACAAAACGTAAATTAAAATTAATTACAAGAAATTTAATGAATTATACATTATACAATAATAGTTATAATCAAAATAACCTTATGCAATAGACCATACTCCATGTTTATTTACAAGAATATAATAATAACATAAATAGTTGTATTTTAGACCAATATTAACAGAGGTGAAGACTGAAGATTCTAGCAGGATGACACATTTGGGTTAAACGATTCGATTAACCGAATAAGAATCCTTATTTGGTTTGTTTTTTTGTTAATTTTTCTTAATTCGGTTAAATCGAATAACACATTCTACTAATATTTTATATATCATGTTTATATAAATTAAACCAAATACATGCTATACTATCATTATTTTACATATTTATGGTTATATAATATTTTTTTATTGATAGTAATTAAGGTTTTTTATTAGATTACATTTTTGCTTGATTTACAATGTCGCATTGAGAAAAAGATAATGTTATTAAGTAGATACTGGTTGATAGATGATGTTTTTTTTTACTTAATATAAGTCAATTGTTGAGTATTATTGTATGATACAATTATATAATAAAAGTAATGGACAATTAATTAGAGAAAATTATTTGAGCAGCCAAAAAAAAAATCCTTATTCAATTTAACTAATTACCGAACCGAATAACCCGAAAACCGAATAAACTAAAACCGATTAAACCGAACCTTATTTGGTTTGGTTATCGGTTAATTCTAAAAAAACTTGAAAATTGATTAATCTGAACCGAATAAACCGAAAACCGATTTAACCGATCGAATAACACCCCTAAGAATGAGTGGAATATCAGAGAATTCAACTACACGTGTCATCGACCTATCTTTAGAACAAACAGTTTACCTCCTCCATGATGGTTGTGAGACGTGTATGGTGGGGGTGCTCTAAGGAGTTGCGTGATACCCTTTTTGCGGAATGTATGCATATTTCTTTCTTTATCTTTATCTTCGAAAAAACATTGACGAGAAGTAATTAATACTCGTATCCGAGACCTATCTGTTATCCCCTTATCAATTAAGGGTATATATAATACAGTTCTCCATGATATCAACGCTAATCAACAACGTAATAATAATTACAGATTTCTTAGGGTCTTCATTTTACGTAAACCCATATCTAACTTTAAGATAATGATGAACACATTATTAGACACACATGTACATATGAACACATCAAAAGCGACCCATGAAGAATGCAAGTCATCTTGATTCTTTTCTTTATATGCTAAGAAGGTCATCTAATGAAAATATAATAAGAACCCTTCTTTTTTTCAAAATTTCCCTATTTCAGAATAACGAAAAGCATATTATAAAACAACATTTGATGCATGAAACCGCGGATTTGAAGCAATATTCTTTCCTTTTTTAGTGGATTATGTGAATTCTTATATTGAACACAATGCTTGGCTCATCAATTAATGGAAATAGCAATCATCACATCTTTTTGTTGGTCCTTTTGTGAATTATATTCAACCAAAAAGAATATATAACATGTGATAAGTATGTATAACTTTCATTTTTGTGACTTATCAATAAGATAACAATGTTCAAATATTAAAAGAAAGTTTGAATTATGTGAATCTATTCTAGAAATATTGTGGTTTCTAATAACGATTTTAGTGGTATTTGTGTTAAAAGATATAACATCTTTTGTACAATCTTGACTTGTCTAACTTAAAGTATTGTTTTGTTGTTTATTAAATAATACAGGGGCTATTATTAGGAAACTCGAATAGGTCTGGATGGAGCCTCACATCTTGTGAGAATATAAGGTTAGCGCAGCATGTTTCATCTGTATTGTAATCTCTGTACGATCGACACCAGGAACACAAGGACATCGCCCTTGTTTGGCGACCATAGTGTAGCGACGACTTCCACAGTCGTCCGCGGGTTTTTTCCTCGTTGAGGTTTTTCCCGCGTCACCAAAATCTCTGTCTCATTTACATTTCTGTCTTTGTTGCACGCTTTTGTCGAACGATTCCTTTCTTTAGTTGTTAAAGTCCACATCGACCTTAAGTTGTACTTTGGTGCGATATTTGGCATTAACAGTTTGGCGCCATCCGTGGGACCCCATCTAGAGAAAATCTTCGACAAACGTGCGTCCTACTAATGGTTTCTTGTAGTCTTATCTATTCCCTGTTTCAGAAAAATGGCAGCTCCTGGAAATCAAGAGCATGTCATTGCCCATATGTATCAGGAATTGGAGGTCGCGCGGAATCAAATCAATGACATGGCCGAGCAGAGTCGCAGAGCAGCCGAGGAGATCGCACGGCTGAGAAATCCCTTTGGTCCTCAGCATGGTCCTAGGCCGTTCGTTCAGAATCCAGGCCAAGGATCGTTCGGTCAAAATGGTCCTAGACCATTTGCGCATAAGTCAGGTCCAGGATCGGGTCTGTTCGCTCAGAATCAGCATCCAGGTCCGTTCATGCAAAACCAACAGCCGGGGCCGTTCAATCCAAATCCCCAGTTCGGGACGGTTCCTCCTCAGCATATAAGGCCACCACCCATGCATAATGGATCGCAGACATTTCAGAATGGATCGCAGCCGTTTCAGAATGGGTCGCAGCCATTTCAGAATGGATCACAGCCGTTTCAGAATGGATCGCAGTCGAATTTTGTTCCTTTCAACGGGGACGCCAATGGCTCGTCGCATGGCAATGGCACCAGTTCAGGAGCCAACCCGCAAGCAGGGGAAAATCCCGACCCCAATGACCCCGTCGCCCAGTGATTGAAAATGCTAGAGGATCAGAATTAGTGCGTCCTATCTTTGCTCGCCAAACTACCCGGGGCAGCCATGCCCGTCGATGTCGAGCCTCGATCAGGCTATCAGGCGTCGCCCTTCATCGATGAGATCGCGACCGTCGAGGTCCCAAAGCAATACAATGTTCCCGCTTTTACACCCAAGTATTCAGGAGTGACCGATCCAACCGAGCACGTCGCGCAGTATAAGCAGCTCATGTGGACGGTCTCAATCCCACACATGTATCAGGAAGTATGTATGTGCAAGAGATTCGGTACGACTCTCACTGGTCCTGCCCTCCAATGGTTGATCAATCTCAAACCCAAATCCATCGGGTCGTTCGCTGAGTTGGTCAACCAATTCTCTCAGCAATTCGCCAGCAGTCGCAAGATGGAGAAGCAGACCAGTGACCTGTATTATGTCGTGCAGAAGGCTAATGAATCTATAAGAAGCTATTTCAACAGATTCAATGCAGATATGATCAGTAACCGCAATTGTGACGTCAAGACCGCAATCGAAGCTTATTAGCGTGGTCTGGATGATAGCTCGGGTTTATATACTGATCTAACCAAGTATCCCCCAGAAAATTTCGAAGACGTCCGAGCCCGAACCCTAGCGTATATGAGGGTAGAAGACGACGCTGCCTTCCGTCGCAAGCATACCGACGACAAGAGGTCGTTAGGTGTAAGGAAGCCAGAGTTCAAGACGAAAACGATTTCCAAAATAGAGCCCGTGCGTCACATCTCGAACGTCCGATTCAAGACGAAAGCAGAGGCTAAGACCGCGAGCAAGCTTCCTCAGTACCCCAAGATATCCTCTTACAGATTCAAAGGGTCCACTAAGGATTTGGTCGAAGCTCTGAAGACCGCCCAAGCGACTATTCGATGGCCTAAGAAGTCCGATCAGGATGACGCTAAGAAAGACAAATCTAAATGGTGCGACTTCCATGTCGACCATGGTCATGCGACAGACGATTGCATAGCTCTCAAAAAAGAGCTAGCATATCACGTCCCGAAAGGAAACCTCAAAGATATCATTGATGACGTCGTTACTTCTGCTAGCGACCATCGACCGTCAACCCCCGAGCATGCAAAGGTCGTCAATTGCATCATCGGTGGTTCGGACGTATGTGGTCTGACGTATTCTGCAGCTAAGCGTCACACCAGTCAAGCACCTGACGATCGACCTATTCCGCGTTCGTCAAGACCCAAAGGAGATTTGGAGTTGGAAGCTATGAAGATCGTATTCGACCAAGACGACCTCGGCGACTCGTATCAGAAACATTATGACGGGTTGATCATTCAACTCACGATTGGTAATTGTTTGACATGACGAGTCTTGATCGATGGGGGCAGTTCAGCAAACGTCATTTTCCTTGACACCATCAAGGCCATGGGAATCGATCGTTCGGAAATAACTCGACGTTCGACGACTTTGGTCGGTTTCAATGGAGAAGCGATGAGTGCCTATGGAGATATTATCTTTCCCGTCTATGCCGGAGGAATCAACAAGCAGACCAATTTCAGTGTCATCGATTGTGCATCGGCCTATAACATCATTTTAGGTCGACCATGGATCCATGAAATGAAAGTCGTTCCTTCAACATATCATCAGACCCTGAAGTTCCCTACGCCATGGGGAATCCAAGAAATTAAAAGTGAGCCAAAAGTCGCCCGCGTCTGCTATAAGACCACCCTGAAGCCGCGGAAGTAAACTGTCTAACAGTCACAAGGTTAAGCACGACCGTAAGGTCTCGACAGGTTCGTCCTTCTATCTTTAACCTTAAAGATATACTCATGTCTTTCCTGCAGGAATAAAACGACTACCTTGCCCTGTCGCACGGAAGCACAGTCGACATAAACACAGTCGTTATTTCTCAAAAGCTCGGTGTCGATCCGTCTTTCATAATCTATTTTTCTCTGAAAGAAATAAGATAATAAATGACGGGGGGCAAATAGACATAAAAGAGAAAAGAATATAGAAAGGTACGTATTCTAAGTCCTTTTTCATTTTTTCTTTCACACGATCTCTCATCACGAACGACTACTAACTTAAGCATCGGAGGGTCGTTGGTTAGCCAACGACCAACCTCTAACATTGTTTTTCCGCAAAATCGCACGACAATAATCATACGACTCTATTTTTGCAAGGTCGCACGACATAGACAATCAGGTCTATGACTTGATCATCCTTTCACAGGAACACACGATTCAAGCTCATCGCACGACTTAGTTGTATGTAATAACCCAATTTAAGTAGTGTAATTTAAATAGAAGCTAGGGGGTTATAAGTGTATATTATGAAAACATATGAGGGTAAAAAGGGGAAAATGGGAAATTATTTCCCATTTATTTGTTATACGCCACTTTTGGGAGGGGAAATAAGAAATCAATTAGGGTTATGTGTGTGTGCGGCTCTTCGAGAAAAGAAGCAGGGAAAAGAAATCGATTGGGAGCTGCTTGTGTGTGTGTGTCATGCTACCCATCAAGAGAAGAAAGAATTAATTGAGAGCTGCTTGTGTGTGTGTTTGTCATGCTTCACATCGAGAAGGGAAACAAGGAGAAAAGAATTAATGGTCCTGTGTGTGTGTATGCTTCACATCGAGAAGGGAAACAAGGAGAAAAGAATTAATGGCCATGTGGATTGTGTTCTTTGTGTGTTTGTCGAAGGAATAGAGATAGCAGGGATAGAGACATCGAGAGAAAGAATTAGTGGGAGCCTTGACATCAAAATCGTGAAGAGACTCCATTTGGGTAAGAAAAACCTTAAATCGATATTATTTCTGCACACTAAATAGCTAGATAATCTATATTTTTTAGTCGTCTTCATGTTGTAGTTGTGAGAAATGTTAAGAGCACTCTGATAGTCTTAATCTCTTATTTGGATTGCTAATTTTGGTAAAATCAAATCGGGTAGAAGGTTTATACTCGTTTTACGCAGAAATTTTGGGTAAGAGTGTTACGTTAAACGTTACCAATTGGAATGTTTATGAGGGATTTGATTGTATAAAGCTTTTGGGTTTCAATTCGTAATCGCAAACCAGCCCAGTTGGTAGCGCAAACTTGCAGGTGGCGCAAACCCTTGGGTGGCGCAAATCCTCCCGAGACCTGGACCGGTTTGGATGTTGGACCAATTTAGTTGTTGAACCGAGAGATGCCTCCATGGATTTAGATTATAGACTTGGTAATTTAATTTAGAATGTGGATTTAGTTATTTAATTATTAAGTATTAATAATTATTAGAAAGGTCGGTGTTGGGTCTAATTAATTGGGGTCCAATATTCGATATATAGTCATGGGATTCGGAATGTGACTAAATTACCAGCAACCTGAATTCATATTTTTGGGCCGACTAGTTTGTTGGGCTGGATGTCGTGTTGGACTGGAAGTTACTTGGGCCGTGAGACGCTCTTGTGAACTTAGAGTTATTTTGCGCTATATATATATATATAGAAGAGATCCGCTAATTAGTTAACGATCCATAGATACTTTGGAGACCGAGTTAGGAGGAGGAATTCAGGATAATGATTGAGTTACATCTAATTAATTCTTAAATTAATTATAGGTGTTCGGACGAAACGAGACACGAGGTTAGAAAGAAGATTGCTATCAGGTGAGTTATCTCAACCCCTTTTATGACGTATTATGTTTTGACTGAACTTGGTTCCTTTTTACGAGCATGAAATGAATTATGAAAGCTATGCATGTCTTCCATGAATTGCATGTTTATTTAGCAATTGAAATGTTTGAGTAAAGTTTCCATGAAAGTGATTTCAAATGTTATGTGCATGCTATGTGGAGTCGGTTGCACAGTGGGGTCAGGGTACCGGGGGATTCGATAATCCCTTGGGCATATGAAGGATTAGCTTGTAGGTTGGAATTTGTTTCCTCCTACATGAAGGAACGAGGGGTCCACTTGGATCTCGGCGTAGGCGAGAGGGTGTCCGTCGGGCCCCGATCGAAGTAGCTTATGCGATCCCTGAACCCTGTGTTTAACCTTGGATGATGTTTATGAGAAAGATGTGAAAGTATGTTTTCTATGAATGATTTTATACTGTGATGAATGTTTTATGGAGGGAATTCACTAGACCTTTTGGTCCAACTCTCGCTTTTCAAAACTAAACCATTTTCAGGTAAACAAGTGATAGAAGGCTCTGGCTAGTGAGCAAGAGCAAGATAGAGTACAGGCGCAGCTAGAGGCAGTGCAAGTGCCACCCATAGAAGCTAGAATATTCTCAGTTGTGTATAGGTTGTTTCCGCCAGCCTTAGTTTTAAATGAATGTGAGGATATATTGGGACCCAGAATTATAAATGTTATGTTTTAATGCCATGTTTATTCTATTGAGAATTTGGGGATGTTACAAATGGTATCAGAGCCATAGTTTAAGGGATTTAGGTGACCGAACGGGCCTAAACTTAAACTTGGGAGTAGAAAATCACAACTGAGAATCAGGAGATGCGTTAAGAAGGCACTAATATAGACACATGAAATGCGTTAGGAGGACACTATTATAGAGATAGGACTAATAGGGTACTGAGGACTGTCATGCAAGGTAAGTTTGAAATTTCACCTGGCCAGTGTAATTGCGAACTTACAGGTACATGTATGTGCTTAACTGTAACACCCCGCTTACCACGACACAATATTGTCCGCTTTGCCCCACTGGCTCACGGCTTTGTTCTTGGCGACCTGGCAAGGACTTCGCAAAGACTTCCCAGGAGGTCACCCATCCTGGTACTACTCCCACCCAAGCACGCTTAACCACGGAGTTCCCAAGGAACCCGCATGCTTGTGGCCCCAAAATGCGTTGTGTCTGGTAAGGCCAAGGTTTACTAATATACCCAGCATCTCTCCTGTCCACGGCCGATGTGGGATATGCCTAAGGTGTTACACACCCCCCCCCCTTAGGGACTCATCGTCGTCGATGAGGTTTGCCCCACCATCCCGAACGGCACAGGAGTGGCTCTGATACCATACTGTAACACCCAGCTTACCACGACACAATATTGTCCGCTTTGCCCCACTAGCTCACGGCTTTGTTCTTGGCGACCTGGCAAGGACTTCGCAAGGACTTCCCAGGAGGTCACCCATCCTGGTACTACTCCCACCTAAGCACGCTTAACCACAGAGTTCCCAAGGAACCCGCATGCTTGTGGCCCCAAAACGCGTTGTGTCTGGTAAGGCCAAGGTTTACTAATATACCCAGCATCTCTATTGTTCGATGTTCGGTCTTCTTGTTCTATCTCTCTTCCTCTATTATCCGATGTCCTGAAACTGAGGATTGAACTTGGGATTTATAGTCTTCGGATGATTTTAATTGAATCATTAAGATCTTTGATGATTGTCGTAACAGTCGTCGTCTTCAATGTGGGATTTGATGCTCATAACTGATTTCGTCGGTTATAGCCATTGTCCATTAATGACTTTGACTCCTGCATTAATCACTGAACAAATATAACAGTCGTATAACGCGTTAGTCGGCCGAGGTCTCATGATTCTACGCGACGGTCGTGCGAAGTAGGCGACGTCGAGGTCGAGTGTCGTGAGGAACTCTCGACTTACCTTTTAGGAGGGACGACGGAGGTTTTTTAGGTCTTTGTCGGGACCTTATCTTAATACAAGATATAGCTCATAACATGTGTCTTACCTTTTCTGGTCGTGGTCGAGACTGGTGAAATTTCACCGAAACAATATTCCAACCAGATCTAATCCAGTCACTATCGGTGTCCAGCGACGCCATCCGCACGAATACATACCGAGTCTTCCATTTTCGATCATTGACTGACGTGTTTAAAACCAAGGTGCGCTCGCCCTTGTGTCTCGAAAACAAACTATAACGACGGTACTGATCACTTTTGACCTTATATGCCGTCAGTAAGTCCCTCACATTCATTGGTGGATTCCAGTTTGAGGTAAGTCGTTCGATGATCAAGATAACTCGCCAGAACTGGGGCATCAGTTGCCCCGGCGAAAGGTCGAATTCACACATGAACTCCTTGGCCAGGAGCGAATATGGCCAATGGAAGCCTATCTTGAACGGGTACTCAAATATAACGACATACCCCTCGGGGCACATCTCCGGCCGAACCTTGCCAGCCCTGCTTACGGTGATCCCCATGGGAATCCTCGCTAGACTTCTAAAGTCGTCGAGATCTTCTTCGTTTTTTATGGCGCTTCTAGGCTCCGTCGACATTGCTAACCCTGTTAAATTGATTTGCACTTCTGAAAGACCCCAAATATCCCAATTCCTCCTAGGTTTCCTAGCAATGGATTTGCGACGCATACGCAAACTGAAGGGTCGCGCTTTATATGGTCGTCCTAGACCTTGGAAAAACCCTAACTAAATCGAAGATTCTCGCAGGTTTGGAAAAGATCAGATGAAAATCGACAAGAAAATCAAGAAGAAATCTGAAACCGAAACCGTAAAACAGGGAAAGATCCATCGTGATCTTTATATATGCAGTCGATCGCATCAGGTCGAGTCTTTTGATGATCGCCACGTGCCCCCGTCTTTTCGTATGACCACACAGATCGTCGACACCTGTCAAAGACAGCTGGTAAGCACGATCGTGCGTCAGTATGATGTCACGATCCCGTTTCCTTTTCGACTCCTCGTTCAGTTAAAATCGGATCGATCCAGTTCCAAGACAACCAAGGTAACTTTCGACACGTGTCATAGTCTTATGCGTCCGACTGACAAAATTTAAAATTCGAGTTTGCCATCCTACTTTCAAATTTTGGGGGCAAACTGTTTGGGCAAAAATTCACCAGTCTCGGCCACGACCAAGGTAAGGAAACACTTATTCCCTTTTCCATAACGAAGGTAAAATCGTAGTACTTTAAACTCTTGATTAAATATAAAATCGAAAGTCTTTTTACCTCACGACACTCGACCTCGACGTCGCCTAGCTCACACGATCGTCGCATAGAACCATGCGACCTCGACCAACTAACGCATGACATAAACTGTTAAGTTTGTTCAGTGTTTAATGCACGAGTCAACATCATTAATGGACAAACGCCTATAACTGATGAAGGTCATTAAACAGCACTAAAGACGACGTCTGTTACGACAGTTATCGAAGTATTTAATGAGCCAATTAAAGCGTCCGAAGACTATAAATATCAAGGATAATCATCATTTCAAGGGCACGAAAAAGAACACAGAGACACAACATCGAACAACAGACACACGTACTCGAAACGAAGAAATCACTCGTAGAAGATCGCTCTCGACGCACGACATCAGCGCACGACACATCATTTTCACACACGACACACACTGTTTTACATTAAAACACTTGTTATTTTGCATTTCGAAGTTTTTCTTTCATCTGTATTGTAATCTTTGTACGATCGACACCAGGAACACAAGGACATCGCCCCTGTTTGGCAACCATAGTGCAGCGACGACTTCCACAATCGTCCGCGGGTTTTTTCCTCGTTGAGGTTTTTCCCGCGTCACCAAAATCGTTGTCTCATTTACATTTCTGTCTTTGTCGCACACTTTTGTCGAACGATTCCTTTCTTTAGTTGTTAAAGTCCACAACGACCTTAAGTTGTACTTTGGTGCGATTTTTGGCATTAACTGAAAATAGATGGAGTAGATGTAGATTCGGTCTCAGTTGTCTTTTTCTGTTGCAGAGCTGGTCTTTTTATAGCTTCCTTTGGTCATTAAATGTGCCTTGATGGCTTGTCTCGTAACCGCTGTCGGGCTTTAAATGCCATTGATGACTTGTCCGTTACTGGCCGTTTGCACCATGAATGCTCGTAGACCTACATTAATGAACAAAAGAAACGGATGTTGACTGTTAACGGTTAGTATAATCGTACGACCGTCTTAAGTCTCATACGTCGGTCGTACGGAACGTACGACCAGCATAAAAATGTACGACCGAGCACTCGTCCGTAAATAACCTGCAAGACCATATCTTAATACAAGAGTGGTCTTATGGAAATAGTATCTGAGTTTTCTAGCGTCGGTCGTGAGGTGTGATTTTTTACCCAAACAGTTTGCCCCCAAAATTTGAATTTTATGCGTGAAATTCGAATTTTAATTCTGACGAAGTGTTTTGACACGTGTCGCCTGGGGAGAGAGTCTGGTCGGATTCCAACCGTCTTGGTTCGATTTGGATTGGAGGAAATGATAAGATTGTGATGTCACGACGGCGTGTCAGAAGTGAAAAGCCGTTTAGAGGACAGGTGTCGCCCATCGTCATGATGCACGTGGAAAGGCGTTGGACAGGTGTCGACCATCCAGAGGGTCGACCTGACACGATCTTTGCCATAAATAGCGCGATTCAGGGAATCGCTTCCTTTTCACGTTCACTTGTGTTTTTAGGGAAAAGATTTCAGAGATATTTACTTGCCATTGTTACGTGCGCTACGAGCGTTTATAAGTTCAGAAGAAACCTTGTCGTTTTTGTCATAGCTTTTCAAGATGTCAATCGAACCAGCGAACACCATTAATGGTCGAGAGAGTTTAGAGGCCTTTAGGACTTTGTCTGGCGTCCCTGACGTTGTTCAGATATATTCGTCGGGTCAGTTCCGACCGACCGACTGTCCGAATGGACATTTTGTTTTATATGAGTACCCGTTCAAAGTGGTTTCAAATGGCCATTTTCTTCTTTGGCAAGGGAATTTTTGACCAGGTTTTCCTTGTCTCCTGCCTAAATGATGCCGCAGTTCTGGCGGATCATTTTTGTGATCGATAGGGTCACTAACAAGTGGGCGCCGTCGTTTAATGTGGACGATTTGTTGGCGGCGTACACGGTGAAGGTGGATGGCTACCACCGGTATAGCTTGTCTTCCAAGCATAGGGGCACTCAAGTGTTGGTGCTAAATACCCAGGTCAATGACCGAGGGTGGATGGCGAGATACGTCTTTGGAAAGACTCAGTCTCTCGACCTGTTGGCCGAGGACACGACGTGGGTCGTGGCCGGATGGATCGTCGATTGTAAGTATTTTCTTTCGAATCGAATATTTATTTTTTAGCCGTGCGTTTAGACTGATATTGTTTTTGTTTTGCAGCCATCACGTTTCCTGACGCTGATCTTCTAGAATCTGCGGCGAAGATCGACAAGTTTCGGGACTATTCTCTGGACGAGAGGTATTTCTTTGTTCAGCGTAATGTTAGGGACAACGAGGTCGTCATCCTTGGAGTAATGGAGATTCCTGCTGAGGAAGAATCAGAGAGGAGAGAAGAGGAAGAGGAGGCGACAAGTAGTTATTTTTCAGCTTGTTGTACGATTCTGTCATATGACTCTTGTTACTTCCTCTTATTCTCGTCTTTGGTGTTTTTTGCAGGTGGGTTAGGTGATATGCCTACCCATGGTTTATCGAAGAAGGAGTCTCAACTCCTTTTGGCCCGTCAGGCCAAACAACGGACGACTATCCGGAAGGGACCGTCGTCGAAGGGTAGCGACTCATCTGGGGTTGCTACTGCCGAGAAGGCGAAGACGCCACCGGTCATGACTGACGTGACGCGGGTGAGCGTGGCCTTTCCTCTAACAGGAGAGGTCATCCCTTCCTCTTCGTCGATCGACAAAGGGAAAGGGAGGGAGACGGAGGAGTCCGCTGGTGTCACGACGGTGAATTTCACCTTACCGCCGGACTTTATGGCCGGGGAGGAGATGGACAGCGAAAAACTCTTCCCTGACCTGGGGAAGTTCCTCCTTCCTTGCTTTCAGGAGCGGCTGGAGAGGGTTACGGTTGATAATATGAGGTCGTACGTCGTGGGGCTGACCTTTAAGGTGCGTACGACCTGTTTTACCTAATGTTTTACTTTTATTGTTTGTTTTATGATGTTCATCTGCATTAGTGCGCTACAGGCGTTCCAGACGTCTCTCTGCCTGTATACCCATATGGAGAAAATCCGTAGGGTTACACCCGCTGCCTTAGAGATGATGCGCAAGGCGTAGGAGGAAACTCGAGTGGCACGTGAGCAAGTGAAGACGGCGACGGAGAAGGCGGAGGCCCTTTACGAAAAATTATGCGAAGTACAGGACTTGTATGCAGAGTCGCCGAGGGAAAAGGAAGACCAACAACGCCATCTGAGGGAAGCCTTAGAGAAGTCCTCCGCGGCGGAGGCGGAATTAGGAGCAACTAAGGCTTCCCTGGCCAAGAGCGAAAAATAGGTCGGGGACCTTACTTCGCCCGTCGAGGCGAAGGGGAAGAAGGTCGTCTCCTTAGAGGAGCGACTCCTGTCCTTTGAAGCTTTAACCCGTTTGAGAGTTAAAGCGGCGATTATGCGTCGCCATTTACGGGGGTTAAACCCTATGGCCGAAGCCAAAGAGGAGGTCAAAACCTTCTTAGAGCAAGTCGGGGACGAGGAGGAACTCGATCAAGAAGACAAGCTTGAAGAAGAGGACCCGACAGACGCTGAGGTCGACGTGACTGGCGACGAGGAGGTCGCTGAGGACTCCCCTCTGCCTTGACTTTTATCTTTGCTTTATTTTTAATATGGGGCGACTGTTTGGGCAAAAAATCACGTCGTACGACCGCGACCAGAACAGGTAAGACATATGATTAAGGACTATATCTTGTATTAAGATAAGGTCTCGACAAAGGCCCAGAAGACATCCGTCGTCCCTCTTGAAAGGTAAGTCGAGAGTTCCTCGCGACACTCGACCATAGCGTCGTCCGTCCCGCACGACTATTATATAAGGACGTGCGACCTCGACCAAAGCTAACGTTAACCTTGACTGTTACGTTTGTTAAGTATTTAATGCAGGAGTCAAAGCCATTAACAGCAAGCAGCCGTAACGGACGAAGAATATTATGGATAATCACTCCGGCAACCGTTTCCAGCTGTTGTAGCCGTTGATCAAAGCATTAATGGAGCTAATTAATGACGCGAAGACTATAAATACCAAGCTAAGTCTTCACATCAAGGATCATCAGTTGACATCCGATACACATCAGCAATCATCAGCGAACATCACCGAACAGCAGAGAAAAACATTCAAGCTCATAGCTAAGAACCCTCAAACTCTGGAAATCAAGTATTGAAAGCTAGAACCCTACAGCGAACTCAAGAACACTCGAAGAAAAGCTCAAGTCATCGCTCTCGACGCACGACAACAGCCCTCGACCAGCAGTTCACACTTTGTATTTACACGACAAACACATGTTTTACACTTTAAACACTTGTACTTTACATTTCGAAGCATTTTCTTCATTTGTATTGTAATCATCGTACGACCGACGCCAGTACCAAGGACATCGCCCCTGATTGGCGACCATAGTGCAGCGACGACACCCCCTGTCGTTCGCAGGTTTTTTTCTTCGATTGAGGTTTTTCCCGCGTCATCAAATCCCTTGTTTCTTTATTTTTATCCTCGTCGCACGTTTCGTCGAAAGATTCTTTCTTTAGTTGCTTAAGTCCACATCGACCTTAAGTTGTCCCTTTGGTGCGATTTTTGGCATTAACAGTTTGGCGCCCACCGTGGGGCTACATCTAGAGAAAATCCTCGACGAACGTGCATTCTACTAATAGTTTCTTGGAGTTTCTTCTATTTTCTGTTACAGGAAAATGGCAGCCCCTGGAAATCCGCAGCAAGCCGTCGCTCAGATGTATCAGGAGCTCGAGGTTGCCAGGAATCAACTCAATGCAATGGCAGAGCAGAATCGCAGAGCAGCTGAATAGATCGCGCGACTAAGGAATCCTTTTGGACCCCAGAATGGTCCTAGACCATTCATCCAGAATCCAGGTCTGGGACCAGGCCCGTCCGCGCAGAATCAGCATCCAGGTCCATTCATGCAGAATCAGCAGCCGGGTCCGTTCATTCCGAATCCCCAGTCTGGGCAGATTCCCCCTCAGCACATCCGACCACCACCCTTGAACAACGGATCCCAACCATTGCAAGGTGGCGCCCAGCCGTTTCAGAATGGATCCCAGCCGTTCCAAAGTGGTTCGCAACCTTTCCAGCAAGGATCGCAATCTTTCCAGCAGAGATCGCAGCCATTTCAGCATGGACCACAATCGTTTCAGAATGGACCGCAGCAATTCCACTATGGGTCGCAGCCATATTTTGTTCCATTCAACGGGGACACCAATGGTTCGTCGCATGGTAATGGCACTAGTTCAGGGACCAATACCTCGACAGGGGCAAATCCTGATCTTAACGATCCCGTCGCCCAACGTTTGAAGATGTTAGAAGACCAAAATAGGCGCGTCCTGTCCTTGCTCGCCAAGTTGCCTGGGGCAGCCATGCCTGTCGACGTCGAGCCTCGCTCGGGGTATCAGGCGTCGCCCTTCATCGACGAGATCGCCACCGTCGAGGTCCCAAAGAAGTATAACATTCCTGCCTTCACTCCCAAGTATTCGGGTGTGACCGATCCAACCGAGCATATCGCGCAGTATAAGCAGCTCATGTGGACAATCTTGATTCCACACATGTACCAGGAAGTATGCATGTGCAAGAGTTTCAGGGCGACTCTCACTGGTCCAGCTCTCCAGTGGTCGATCAATCTCAAACCCAAATCTATCGGGTCGTTCGCCGAATTGGTCAACCAATTCTCCCGGCAATTCGCCAGCAGTCGTAAGATGGAAAAGTAGACTAGTGATCTGTACTATGTCGTGCAGAAGACCAATGAGTCTATTCGAAGTTATTTCAATAGATTCAATGCCGAAATGATCAGTATCCGCAATTGTGACATCAAAACTGCGATCGAAGCTTATAAGCGTGGTCTAGACGATAGTTCAGGTCTATATATCGATCTGACCAAGTATCCCCCAGAGACTTTCGAAGACGTCTGAGCTCGAACCTTAGCATATATGAGGGTCGAAGACGACGCATCATTTCGTCGCAAGCACACTGACGACAAGAAGTCGTTAGGCGTCAGAAAACCAGAATTCAAGGCCAAAGCTGTTTCCAGAATCGAGCCCGCGCGCCAAATTTTAAATGTTCGTTTCAAGACGAAAGCAGAGGCCAAGACCGCGACTAAATTTCCCCGATACCCCCAAGATATCCTCTTACGGATTCAAAGGGTCCGCAAAAGACTTAGTCGAAGCTCTTAAGTCCGTCCAAGCGACCATTCGATGGCCAAAGAAGTCCGACCTGGATGGTGCTAAGAAAGATAAATCAAAGTGGTGCGGCTTCCACGTCGATCATGGTCACGCGATAGACGATTGCATCGCGCTGAAGAAGGAGCTAGCATATCACTTCCCAAAAGGAAATCTCAAAGATATCATCAACGATGACGCTACTCCAGCTAGTAACCATCGACCGTCGACCCCCGAGCATACAAAAGTCGTCAATTGCATCACCGGTGGTTCAGACATGTATGGTCTGACATACTCCACAGTCAGGCGCCTTTGACAGGTTCGTTCTTCTAAAATTATATATTTTCCACAGGGATAAGTCTACTATGGTGCCCTGTCGCACGACAATATCTCATCAGATCGCAGTGTCATCCTGTCATTTAAAACCTATCTTTCCTCCAAAAAGAATAAGATAATAAATGACAGGGGGCAATATCCCACTAAAAAGAGAATCTAACGGTATGTTCCTAAATCTTTTTCATACTATTTTTTCTTACAACTGACTTAAGCATCGGAGGGTCGTTGGTTAGCCAACAACCAACCCTTAACATCGTTTTACCGCAGAATCGCACGACAGCTTATCGCAGGATCGCACGACAGTAGTCATTAAGTCTACAATATGACTTTAAATTCATAAGGTCGCACGATATAAACGACCGAATCTATGATTTGATCATCCTTTACAGGGACATACGATTCAAATTAATCACACGACTTAGTCATACGATTGTGAGGTCTAACGATCTCATGATCTAAGCCTCTTAACTTGGAAAAATTTCATACTCCGAATGTATGTTTTAGTCGCATGTGCTTATGTTTATACACACGATTTAAAAGTCTTATGGCTTACGTACCAGTTATTGTGTTACAATGAATGCCTTAGTCGCATGATTCCCATATTCAATTTCATAATTGATATGATATTTGTTTACCAAATATATAAAACGCAAGTTCAAACAAAAGTTCAAAGTTTCATTTACAAAACTGACGGTTATATTCAAAAGAACTCGACTACCGACGGTCGAGTATACAAAGTTAAAATGGTTCGACCACCAACGGTCGAGACATGAAATAGCATTTCCTAAACCTAGAGAAAAGCGTCGATGGCAAGCTCTGCCCAAAAGTCTCGACCTTCGAAGCCCTGCCAATCCCGAAGAACTGATGCAAGGATCAAACGAGTATATTAGGAGTGGTCTTCCAACTCCTTACGCCTCGACATTCTGAGATTATGGCTCTAAAGATTAATGTTAAGGTTGGAAGAAGGAATATATCCTTCTCAACGATCGACCTCCACTCCAGCATTTCCTCTACCTTCACATATTCAATGAGAGGAAACAGAAGCATCTGCAAATTACAAAAGAAACATACTAAATGCTCAGCGAAAGAACTTCGATAACACAAGATTTGAAAGAAAAACTTACAAAGAACGCCAGTTCGGCTAAACACAGTCCGATCTCTTCAACAGAGATTCTTCAAAAACGCTCCTTGAAAGATAAGAGATGATATTTCCCCAGATGCGGAAGTGACTCTGCCCTGACGAGGACATAGTCAATCAGGAGGGTTGACGACAACGCAAAGTTGTTCGTCGCCATAAACTCTCCCTCATTTTCTCCCGTCTTTACACCCTTGCCCCTAGCGGCTGACGAAAGGGTCGACGAGGATGTAGAGAACATCGTCGCCAGTTGCGCAGTATGAAACACCGTCGCCAGTTGCGCAGTATGAAACATCGTCGCCAGTTGCGCAGTATGAGACCTCGTCGCCGGTTGCGCAATATGAGACATCGTCGCCAGTTGTGCAGTATCAACAGATCCAATCCAATCACCGTCCGTATCCAACACATACCTCGTCTTCCATTTACGATCATCGACAGCAGTGTTCAAAACTAAGGTACGATCACCCTTAAACTCCTGAAAGTAAACTATAACGACGATATTGATCGGTCGTGACTTTATACGCCACTCCCAGTGCGAGGTAAGTCGCTCGATGATCAGGATAACTCGCCAGAACTGGGGCATCGGTTGCCTCAGTGAAAGATCGAATTCACGCATGAACACTTCGACCAAAGGCGAATACGGCCAGTGGAAGCCCATCTTAAACATGTACTCATATATCACGGCATATCCATCAGGACACGTCTCCGGTCGAACCTCGCCAACCTTGCTTATGGTAATACACATAGACTTCCAAAGTCTTCAAAATCTTTTTCATTTCTAATAGCACCTCTGGGCTCCGTCGACATTCAGCTGGTAAGCACGATCGTATGTCAGCATGACGTCACGACCTCGTTCCCCTTTTTAACTTCTCGTTCAGTTAGAGGCAAACCAGCCCAGCTACAAGGCGGTCAAGGTAATTTTTTCTGACCCTTGCTCTATTTTTTACGCGTCTGATTGACAAAATTTAAACTCGAATTTGCCATCCTTCTTTCAAATTTTGGGGGCAAACTGTTTGGGCAAAAAATCACGTCGTACGACCGCGACCAGAACAGGTAACACGTATGATTAAGAACTATATCTTGTATTAAGATAAGGTCTCGACAAAGGCCCAGAAGACATCCGTCGTCCCTCCTGGAAGGTAAGTCGAGAGTTCCTCGCGACACTCGACCATAGCGTCGCCTGTCCCGCACGACTATTATATAAGGACGTGCGACCTCGACCAAAGCTAACGTTAACCTTGACTGTTACATTTGTTAAGTATTTAATGCAGGAGTCAAAGCCATTAAAAGCAAGCAGCCGTAACGGACGAAGAATATTATGGATAATAACTCCAGCAACCGTTTCCAACCGTTGTAGCCGTTGATCAAATCCTTAATGGAGCTAATTAATGACACGAAGACTATAAATACCAAGCTAAGTCTTCACATCAAGGATCATCAGTTGACATCCGATAAACATCAGCAATCATCAGCGAACATCACCGAACAGCAGAAAAAACATTCAAGCTCATAGCTAAGAACCCTCAAACTCTGGAAATCAAGTATTGAAAGCCAGAACCCCACAGCGAACTCAAGAACACTCGAAGAAAAGCTCAAGTCATCGCTCTCGACGCACGACAACAGCCCTCGACCAGCAGTTCACACTTTGTATTTACACGACAAACACCTGTTTTACACTTTAAACACTTGTACTTTACATTTCGAAGCATTTTCTTCATTTGTATTGTAATCATCGTACGACCGACGCCAGTACCAAGGACATCGCCCCTGATTGGCGACCATAGTGCAGCGACGACACCCCCTGTCGTCCGCAGGTTTTTTCCTCGATTGAGGTTTTTCCTGCGTCATCAAATCCCTTGTTTCTTTATTTTTATCCTCGTCGCACGTTTCGTCGAAAGATTCTTTCTTTAGTTGTTTAAGTCCACATCGACCTTAAGTTGCCCCTTTGGTGCGATTTTTGGCATTAACAGCGACTGTAATCGGTGATGCCCTTTACTTGTATAGTTTTGATCGTATAAATACAAGTGAAATTTTTGTTATACTTTTATCGTACAATTTTTTACTTTGTTGCGAACGAACAAAATAAGACGGAAATATAACAAGACTTAATGAACAGGTGTAATTAGCCTTAAAACGTATGTAAAACGGGCGACTGAGGCCTATGTAGTATTCTAAGTATGGAATTCAAGTCATAAGACTTGCGTCTCCAACACTTAATTTACAGAACACATGTGATAGCCATAAGTCCTGTATGATGAATCATAAGATTCCTTTTGTGACATGCAAGTCTCAGAGACTTTGTTCCTCATGACGAAGATCGTAAGAGTTGTATCTAAGTCGTAAGGGCTTTGGTTTCTCATAATATAAACCGCAAAACCTGTGTCTCAATCACCATAGGACTTATGTTTTTAAGTCTCAAATATCTCATTTCTCATGATGTGAATCATAAGAAAAGAATGACTTTTGAAGTATTCAGGCGACCGGGCCGAACATACATTCTAAATCATAGAGTTTAAGTCATAAGACTTTAGCTTCATGACTAATTTGAATCCACCTGTTGTGATGATCTATGTACTGAATCGTAAGATTTGGTTTTCGTCGTGTGAGTCATGAGTTACGGGTCATGATTTTATCGATCGTGATATATTCATCATAACCTTGTAGTCTAAAAGACTTTATCTTCTCACGACGTAGGTCGTAAGACTGAAGTTCGTGCGATCCTGCGAGCCTGCAATATAAGATTCAGGGGTAGTCGTTGGTTTGACCAACGACCCTCCGATGCTTAAGTCAGTAATCGTTTGTCGAAATAAATCGAAAGTAAAGAAGAAATAAAGTGTACTATAGCCCAACTGTGTGGGGTTGTGGTTGTAGGTTTGATACTACGATCTCCAGACGTACGATCACTTGTGGATCGTTGTCGTTCCTGATTTCGGAAGGAATTCCGAACCTGCATAGAATGTTAGTCTGGATAAAAGAGATTACCTTTCTGTCCTGAATCTGGGAGTAGGCGTCTACTTTTGTCTGTTTAGAGGAATAATTTGAAAATACTTTTATGGAAAATTTCCTGCCTTGGGGCAGGATGTGATTTACCAGCGATGTCCATACCCTACCTTATGAAGGGTCATGGGATTAAGGACGTATGTAAAGCTTCAGAAGGTTGGTATACCATACCTGAGTACCTGAGTGTCGTTGACGGGCGTTACGTACCTGGTGACGTTTAACGTCGGATATTGGAGAATTACTTCTGTCGTGAGGTCCGACTGCCCCCAAGTCGTGAGCTATATCTATCCCACGATCGGTAGCTAAAAATTGAGCGTCGTATGGGGTACAACATTTTGCCCCCTTGTGGCGACTGCAAGACGATACCCGGATCTGCCTTTTATGGCGTATGGTTTGGTTGGATCGTGTCATGCGCAGTCACCACAATATTGGTTTCACTTCTGAGGTTTTAGTGTTGCTTTGTAGCAATCACGGGCGGTCTTCTGCTCGCTTTTGATTTCTTGCACTCCCCATGGCATCGGGAATTTGATCGTCTAGTGATAGGTCGAGGGGACCGCTTTCATGTCGTGGATCTAGGGTCGACCAAGTATAATGTTGTATGCTGATGAACAGTCAATAACGTTAAACCTTGTTTGATTGTTGACCCCTTTAGAGTACACTGGGAGGATGATCTCTCCCAGAGTGTTGGCTTTGATCGTCTAGTATTTATACACTGTAGTTTTGTCATCAATACCACGCTTGTAGGCTTCGATGGCAGTCTTGACGTCACAATTTCGAATGCTGATCATTTCTGCGTTAAAGCGATTGAAATAACTACGGATGGACTCCTCGGATTTTTGGACGACGTAGTACAGGTCGCTGGTCTGCTTTTCCATCTTGCGACTGCTAGCAAACTGTTGCGAAAACTGGTTGACCAACTCTGCGAAATTGCTGATGGATTTGGGTTTGAGGTTGATCAACCATTGGAGAGCATGACCTGTTAGAGTTGCCCTGAATCTTTTGCACATGCACACTTCTTGATATTGATGTGCGATCGATACTGTCCACATCAATTGTTTGTATTGTGCAATATGTTCTGTTGGATCAGTTATTCATGAATATTTCGGTGTAAAATCAGGAATGGTGTACTTCTTTGGCACGTCGACACTTGCTATCGCGTCAACGAAAGGCGACGCTTGGAATCTTGTGAGAGGCTCGACGTCGACAGGAACAACGGCGCAAGGTAATTTCAAAAGTAGTGACAGCATCTTTTCATTTTGATCCTCCAATAACCTGAGTCTCTGAGCGATGGGGTCATTAGGATCGGGGGTCGAACCTGTCGGAGGAACGACTCCTGAGTTCTGGGCTGTTACGCCGACTGTCGGGTGGGAACCGTTTTCGTGCGACGACCCGTTGGCTTCTCCGGTAAAGGGGAAGTTCATTGGGATCTGACAAGGTATGCCCCCATTGTACAGTGGCGGAGGCCTCAGATGCTTCGGAGGAAGTTATCCGAAAGGAGGATTGCTGGCAAAAGGCCCTGGACCTGCTTGGAATGGTGGCCTTACGAAAGGTGCCGCCATCAGTCGGGGACCGTTCTGAGGTCCAAAGGAGTTACCAATCGCCGGATTCCTCAGAGAAGCGATCTCCGCGGCTGCCTTTTGGTTCTGCTCGTGCAGGGCTTGAATATGACTTCGAGCCGTGTTCAATTCTAATTGAAGTTGAATAATGGGATATTGATAATTTGCCATCTACCTGAAAGATAACAAAAACTTCACAAAATCGTTAGAGCGATATATGCGTTGGCTTGAGATTTTCTCTAGATGGGGTCCCACGGATGGCTCCAAACTGTTAATGCCAAAAATCGCCCAAAAGAACAACTTAAGGTTGATGTGGACTTTTAACAACTAAAGAAACGTATCTCAAGACCAATCAACACAATCGCAAGGAAAAAGAAAACAAGACAAGAGATTTGGTGACGCGAAAAACCCCAAAACGAGGGAAAAACCGTGGTCGACTTGTGAGAGTCGACGGTGAAATATAGTCGCCAAACAGGGGCGAAAGTCCTTTTGTAATAGGTGTTTTGTGTACAACAGATTACAAATAAATGTAAAAATAAACTTAGTCGTGTGTAAAAGTCGTGTGTCGTGTGTAAAAGTCGTGTGTCGTGCGTAAATCGTGCGAAAAAGGTTGTTGTCGTGCGGTTCAAACTGCTGTCGTGCGAAGTTGCTTCAGTGATATTTGTTCGAATGCTCTGTAGGTTGATGTGTTTTTGAAGTGAAATAGCTTAGAAAATAGATGGAGTAGATGTAGATTCGGTCTCAGTTGTCTTTTTCTGTTGCAGAGCTGGTCTTTTTATAGCTTCCTTTGGTCATTAAATGTGCCTTGATGGCTTGTCTCGTAACCGCTGTCGGGCTTTAAATGCCATTGATGACTTGTCCGTTACTGGCCATTTGCACCATGAATGCTCGTACGACCGATGGTCACTGTCGTCGTGTTTGAGTGCCTCGGTACATTTCCAGCGAAAGTGACAACGAAGGTGCCTTGGGCACAATCGCTGGTCACTATCGCCTCCCACACCGCATTCTCGATACACCTTCGGCAGAAGTGCCGTCGAGAGTGTCATTTGGCACAATCGCCCGCGTCCTACTTGGGGTATAAAAACCCCAACCCTTTTTTTATAGCTCATTTTTCTCCTTTCCTAAATCACTCTTATGCGATTTTTCTCCCATCAAAACCCTCCTCTCATTGAATACAAGCCTAGGGTTTGGTAGGAACATATATTGAACATCAAAATCACTTTTGGGTCATTAAGTGTGAAGATTTCAAGCAAGACTCAAGTCTCAAACTCATCTCCTTCAAGTTTCTAGGGTTTGCAAGTTTCTAGGTTTTCTTCCAAAAACCTAAGATGTAAGTTTTAAAAGTTTTGTTAAAATTAGATACATGTCTAATGTGTTTGTCTATCCTCATTTCAAGCTTTACATTGATTTTATATCCCTTACTTGGTAAAGGGTTCGTATATGTACAATTGGAGGTTTATGGGGCATTTTGGTGTAAACTGCTATATTTGTGTCTTGATAAACATAAGTTTATACTTTGAGTAATTTGGGAAAATGTTATGGAACTTCATTGGCATCTTCATGCTTTTTGTGAAAGTTTATCTTTTATGGATTCATTGACCTACCTTGAGGATTTGTCCATGTGTGATGTTTTCATGGTTATAAATACTTGTCTAAGGTCTCATACCTATGTTTCATGAGTTGTGGTTCTACATCTTGATAATGATCTATATGGAGTCTTCATGCTTATTTGACTCTTGAAGTGTTTTAGAAATCTCTCTATGTTGGATATAATGGTTGCACCACTTGCTTATCCCTATGGGGAATGTGTATCTTTTACATGGAGTAAATAAGTACAAATATATATATATATAGAGAGAGAGAGAGGCGGGTTCAAACGAGGAGCGTAACAATTTAAGAAAACGCGAGGAGCACCGCCCATGTACAAAATTACATGTGATTCACAGTACAAACCGCGGGACAAACCGCGCGCTTTGCAAACCGCAGGACAAACCGCGCGCTTTGCATTTTTTAATCACATATGATTTTGTTGTGAATCACATGTGATTTTGTATATGGGCGGTGCTCCTCGCGTTTTCTTAAATTGTTACGCTCCTCGTTTGAACCTTTCTCTCTCTCTCTCTCTCTCTATATATATATATATTACATGGAAATTGTGGATCGATGGACCCTTCAACTAGGAACTTGAAGGATTTAATCTTGTGGTGTCACCTTGGAGGTATGCACTAGGATCTCCGCCATCTAGGGTAATGCCTTGGAGGTAGTCCTCAATGTGTCGGGCCTTGTGGTGTTTCTCATGAAAGTAGACACTAAGGTAAATTGAGTCTTGAGATACAACATGATAGGTGTTATGGGTCTCCCCCATTGATTCTGAATAAATGATTAAAATGGTTTATAATTGGCTTTACTCATTGTTCATTCGTATATTTTTAATTGTTCAAACTCACTAGGATTTTTGGTCTAATACTTGTTTGGTGTCAACGTGTATCTCAAGTTATAGCCGTGTGGTCGCTAAAAAGAGTTAACCCGAACTTTAGACGTGAGTTTGGGGAGAAAAAATTTGGGATGTCGTTCTTAAAGGACATTATTTTGTGTTATAGATAACAAATATTTGTAATCTTATTTTTTTAGACGAACTAGATTAATAGGTTGTTATCTCTTACCGTTGATTACAAACTTGTAATCATGTTTTGACATTTATATACCTCTTTTCCGTTTTATGGAAAATTTTGTTTGTCCCAACTTTTAGGGCTTTACACGATGGGTGGTATGGAGAACAAACAACGATGAGGCACGCGATGAGTGGGCGAGGGGGAGCGATGTCGTTCTGTGTGTGGGGTTTGAATGACGTAGGGCTTTGGAACCCTAAAATTGATTTAGGTTTTTTTTTACTTTACAACTTTCCTAGCTAGTTACAAGTAGTTTTTTTAGTTAAAAGAATATAGTTAAACAAATCTTAAAATGTCAATGGTTTATTTATTCAGAAAAAAACCACGAACTAAATAATTCAAAATGAGAATGTTTAATGGTTTTGTTTAACCATTCAAAACAACTAATATAACACTTATGTTAAAAATGTTCTAATTTTTTGTTAAAACGTCTAAAAGCGTCTTATAAACTTATACAACATTATGTTATGATACATAAACATTTTAGACATACCGATAATCTCAATTATGTAGTAGTGGGACAAAGTTAAAAACTTAAGTTCCATCCTTGTGAAATAAATAGAAGTGTATTCGTGCAATGCAGCACGGTATATCCAATTTTAATGTTTCATTTTATTTTTTGTATTTGTCAATTTTATATACGGTTTTGTTTAATTTTGAGAAAGCGATAATGTTTTTTATAATTTGTTTACTTTATTTTTTATTTTAATTTAATTTAGGTTTAGTAATGATGTAATTATATAAATTTTTTTGTAAAAGAAAATAACTAAATATTGTGTTATATTTCAATGATTATCCTAATTATCTTTTAGATTTTTAATATTTAAAATGTGATGTTTATCTTGTATTGATTATGTTTATCAGTTAGTTATGAATTCGAACATAAAGTTTTAAAAGTTGTATACATGCATTATTACTTATAAAGTTAAAAATTAAGTAATTTAATATAAACTAATAATATATAATGCTTAAAAACTTTTTTATAGAGGATTTGTAGAAATGAAACCCAACTAAGCCACATGGCAATTTGATGCTTAAAAACTTGTTTTTAAGACTTTGATGTTCAAAAGTAATATAGACAAGTTGTTACGACAAAAGTCAATAAACTTAACATATATCAATATTTTAATGAATTTCTAATCATCATATTCACAATGAATATTAATATTTTAATGAATTTTAATAAACAGATTGATAATGAACTTCAATATTTTTAATTTTTTTTAACAAAATTGGACAAACCTGTGCATATGGCATGGTTAAGACCATACCAAAAGGACTAAAAAACAATGTTCACGATGGATATAAAAATTTAACAAATTATTTTTTATATGGAGTCGGGTTTAAATGAGAATAGTACTCATTTAAAAGAACACGAGAACGAACAAAATCATTAGTGATTTTACATTAATTTACGAAAAAAAGACTTCGGCCGTGGCATCAGGTCCGCGTATTTTTTTTGCGCGTTAATGTAAAATCACTAATGATTTTGTTCGTTCTCGTGTTCTTTTAAATAGTTATTGTTCTCGTTTGATCCTTCCTCTATATGTATATTCAGGCAAATACATATATAAACAAGACTTTAAAGCAACAAAAGACACGACTGAAGCCCCGGTGAACAGCGGCCTTAGCTATAACGGTCATATTATAACAAGGTTATTTGAGGATCCTTCTGAAAAGTCATCGATTCGAATCTTACAACGTTATTAAGGATTTTTCTGACTATTCTCCAGAGACCTTGGATCAGTCGATGTACACACAAGATAATCCATACACCCACGATTAACAAAGAAAAAAAAAGGTCGAAAAGTATCCGTCCGGCCCCTTTTCAAGATTATGTAAGCTATACACTTCCCATAGATTATTCTATTGAATGCAATGCTCTTAACGAATGGAAATAGCAATCATCACCATTCTTTTTGTTGTGGGTCAATGATCCCTTTTGTTATTCCATCGAATCGAGAATCTATAATATGTGACAAGTATGATATGATATTTCATTAAATCTTTCAAGGGAATGTTGAATGAAGCTAGAAGTTTGGGAGAAGTTTCATCTAATTCATGCAACTATGTTAAAAAAGGTTATGGACTTTGTAATCGGTATGATTTAGGCTATGTTTGGCAAAGTAGCTTATAAGCTAGCTTTTGACTTATAAGCTAGCTGATAGCTGATAAGCTAGTTGTTGACTGATAAACTAGATGGCAGCTGATAAGCTAGCTGATGAAAAGTCACGTTTGGCAAAAAGTAGCTTATAAGCATTTAAATGATCAAAAAGAACATATTAAAAAAATAGTTAATAATAATAATTAATATTAATGAGGGCATAATTAGAATATTTATAAAAAAACTACTCATAAGCTATTTCAAGTAGCTTTTAAAAAGGATACCATATAAGTTAGCTTACATCCAAACATGTACTTAACATAATCTAACCAATATGATGCCAATTGATAAACTGACCATCATACATTCTCTGGAATTCACTTTTAGTAGAGTAAATGATGTTTGTTTATTCTTGTGGTTGTTGCAAATCGCTATTTTTAGTCCCTTGCTTTAAAATTACGATTTTCATCTTTATGGTTTATAATTCATTGTTGTTTTCGTTATTATGATTTATAATTATTTGATGCTTTCATTCTTAATGTTTACAATTTATTTAGTTTCATCACTCATATTTAAAGGTAGGAGTTAGCCTCATGAACGAATATATGAAAACTGAAATTTCAAAACCATAGGAATAAAATTCGCAATTTTTAACAACCATAGACACGGAAAACGTAATTTACTCCTTTTAAAGTAAAAAATTTATTAAATAGAAACTAAAAACTAGAGGGGGTGCTTGGTTGGAGGTTCTAAGGCTAAAGAACGATGAATTGTAAAACACATGAATGAAAACCGCAATTTCAAAACCATAGGAACAAAAATAGCAATTTTTAACAAACCATAAAGATTAAAAAGGTAATTTACTCCTTTCTACATCATTCTCTATTTTTAGATGGTGGGAGGCGCTAATATTCGAGGTAAAGGTAAAGGATCTAGGGTGGGCAGTAGTAGCTCCGCTGGGCGTGGTGACGCCCACGCCCACGCCCATGCGTCTATGGACGATTCTGAGTTCGTCGCAACTAACGACGAGGGACTAGATCATTTCTAGGTTGCGGATGACGTACTTGTGACGCTGTCACCTGGATCTCATTTGAGTGTTAGGGGCACCAATATTTCATCCAAGACGCCTCGGCATCAGAGTCAACGACCGACGATTAGGGTGTGTGGCGGCAGGTAAGTAGATTTTGTATATTATTGATTCTAGTACATAATAGACTGATTCTAATGTTTTTTTGTCTTGTATATTTTTCAATTGTGAAGGTTTAAGGACTAGACTATTGTCCGGAGGGGCACTAAAATCTTTCGGACCATGTTCGCCGGTCCATGGGCTCACTATACGGATGTCCCTGCGTCACACTTCACACTGATGTTGGAGCGTCTTCGGGTTGCTATTTTAGTCCATTAAAGTGTTTTTTTAATTTATTTTACTTAATCCAAACAATGTGTATGCAACTGTATTATAGTTGGCCCCCTCATATGGAGGTCGACGTATTACTTGCCTTCCGGAATGTCGTGATGACTAGGTATCCGGACATGATGAGAGATGCCCGTCAACATGCCATCCATCGGCTTTTGGCTACTGATGGTACAGAGTACAGAGTTCCATAATCAGGACTACACGATGCTTAACGCACCCCCCAGAGTGGATTCCTCATTAGTTTTGGGTCCAAATGATTGATCGGGTACGTGTGATTGAATATGTGTATATGGTTGTACTATTTGATGTATGTCTTGTTTTTAACACGCATGGAACCTTGACGAGTTCCGGCCTTCCTCTAGGGCCAATAAGGCCAACCGTGCCACCGAGTATGAGGGGATGACATCCATACACACATGCGGATCTATTTCTACCGTTCAGCATCGTGACCACATGGTAATTTATCATCCATTACACTATATATATACATACATGATTTTGTTACCTACTGACATTTTAAGTTATCTATTGTAGAGACCAGCATGGGGTCGTAAGCCTACTACTGGGGAGGTTTATGAGAGGACGCATTGCACCAACAGGAAACGTGTACCAGGTGCGAGCGGTCCGCTCACGGATCCTCCGATTTACCTTTACTCGAAGGTGGCTCAATATACGATAAGTTTCATTATAGTATACTAGATTGTTTTTTTGTATATGTACACGTATATATAAGTGATATATGTATCGAAAACTGCGTATAAGAGTGTGTCTATGCGTACGTGTCTATATGTGTATGTATGTTTGTATGTCTATATACGTATGAATGTTTGTATGTTTGTATATGTATGTATGTATATATATGTATTTATACATGTGTACATGTATTGTTTATGTATATGTATGTTTTATTATAAGTGAAACACCCTGAAATTCACAATAAATTTAAACCTTAAATTTATCAGAGTTCACCACTATAATTTCAAACTTTCATTTACACCGAAGAATTCACGACGAGTTTCAAACCTATACAAGTTTATCATAATCACATGCTAATCTAATCCCTGATCAACACACAAATCCAAAAGCATAACTCTGGCACTCCTCGACACTCATCTCTTCGAATCCCTTCACGAGCTAGTACCTGGTAAGAAATTTTAATTTGAAACGATTAGGCTTACGCCTAGTGAGAACATCCAATTTTCAATTCAAAATCTTTATGAGCTTTGAAAACCAACTTTGTAAACAAAGCATACCAATTAACCTGATCACAATCTTTCTTACCATACACATAACATCTTTCGATGACGGGAATCATACCCGACTCCATGAGAATGACAAACACTAAGTAGGTCATAGTCTCATGTTCCAGAGCGCCACTACGAATCCCACAAAATCTAGATCCTTGCTCATGTCAAGAAATTACAATTAGCGCTATGCCTAATTCTTGAAGTGGAAGTAGGAATTACCATTAAGCGTCCGGCCTATTCCTCACCTTCCGATAGAAATCGGGAATTACGATTAGCGCCCCGCCTATTCCACGATTTCACATCACAATACGAAATGGGAATTACCATTAAGCGCCCGGCCTATTCCTCATTTCAAATCAACGGGAATTACCATTAATAGCCCGGCCTATTCCACGTTTATCAATTCACAATACAAAATAGGAATTACCATTAAGCGATCGGCTTATTCCTCACCTTCCGATAGAAATCGGGAATTACGATTAGCGCCCCGCCTATTCCACGATTTCACATCACAATACGAAATGGGAATTACCATTAAGCGCACAGCCTATTCCTCATTTCAAATCAACGGGAATTACCATTAAGAACCCGACCTATTTCACGTTTATCAAATCACAACACAAAATGGGAATTACCATTAGATCCCGGCCTATTCCTCATTTATCAAATCCACGGGAATTACGATTAGCGCCACGCCTATTCCACGTGTTCACATAATACTAGTGCCTATGGATCTATTACACTTACTAGCATAGTGCGTATCAAAACCAAATCATACATCTGAATATCCCCCTCCGGTAATACAACTTCTGGAATATACCCCTCCGGGAATACAACTTCCGAAATATACCCCTCCGGGAATACAACTTCCGGAATATACCCCTCCGGGAATACAACTTTCGGATTCCGGTATCCCCTTCCGGAGATATAACTTCCGAATTCCGGTATCCCCCTCCGGAGATACACTTTTGGATTCCGGTATCCCTCTCCGGAGATACACTTCCGGATTCCGGTATCCCCACACGGAGATACACTTCCGGATTTCGGTATCCCCACACGGAGATACAACTTCCGGATTCTTTAAATCCTTAATCTGTTTCACTTATTTTCTACCCAGAATTCCAAAATCAGTTGGTGACCATTTTTCAAAGATAACAATAAGCTTAATAGACTATTTCAATTCGCAAATAAAACTTATTAAGCCAAAAAACAAACAGATGAACTCACCTGATATTTAGAACTTGAACACAGACTGCAATTCAATTCAATTCACCTTCAACTTCTCATTCCAAAATCAGAACCTAATCAAAAATCAGCTTAACCTGATTATCCATTCCTAAGAGATTGATTTGGATACCAAAATCAAACACTTACCGGATCAATTTAGGATTCGAGAATCTTTCTCTTTCTCTGCTTATTGAAACCGACTTCAGGAAAACAAATTGAGATATTTTCTCAATTTTAGCCGACCCAAACTTTTTATACACAATCGACTTTTACCCAAAGACCAAATCCACCCTTAAGATTTAAAATTAACAATTAGTCCAAAACTTTGACTAATTACTCTTTCGACCCCTTCATATTAAATATAATATAATGAAAATCCGAGGTGTTACAATAAGATAGATAGAAATGTATATATTTGATTCATTTAGTTTGGGTTGCCATTGTTGGGCAGACGATAGGATTGTTTTGATACTACACAGGTTGATCTTCCCTAAGAGCTCACATCGACAGGAAGGTTTGGCACCTCGATGTCGGCTCTTCTCCACCTGGGGTTGTAGTGTGTTCCAAGGGTTGGGCTATTCGCCCATTAAAACGGTACATAAGTTGGGTTCTGAACGTCATGAGACAGTTCGGTCCATATCCGCTGCAGGCGTTAGAGCACTGAGAGGACCTTTCCCTAGTACGAGAGGACCGGGAAGGACGTCGCTTTCCTATAGAATGAAAGTTTCTATAAATTCCCTACTACTTACTTTGTTTGATTCAAAAGGAGAACGACCCCCCAACAAGTCGTGTGGGGTGGGGTGCTTGTGCTGTCCGCGCAGGAGGAGCATCCAATCCGTACCTAGGTAGAGGAAGCTGATCTGCCATATGCACTTTCGACTGAGACAGTCGACAACTTGAGAAATAAACGTGCTTTAATACTTTCCGAGTTTTGCAAGAATAATAATCGCGAACATGGAACAAAATTGAAACCCTTCTTATTGGATGATCATGAGACTTGCCAAAAGCTGAAATTCTTGATCAATGGAGGAACAATATCACCATTTTTGTTCAATAAGATACCAAAGTGGATGATTGACTCATTCCATACTAGAAATAATTGCAGGAAATCGGCGAATATGAAGCGCATGGATACAAGTTAGGCCTTGGAATGAAAGACAATTCCGAATTCGCTTTGTCTACGAACAAGGAAGCTATAAGTAATGCAACTATGAATCTCATGGAGAGTTCGATCCTGGCTCAGGATGAACGATGGCAGCATGCTTAATACATGCAAGTTGGACAGGAAGTGGTGTTTCCAGTGGCGGACGGGTGAGTAATGCGTAAGAACCTACCCTTGGGAGGGGAACAACAGCTGGAAACGGAATGGATATGTTCAAATTACAGTTGAAATGCTGTTGAATTTTCTACATGTTAGTTAACACATTATTTTGGTAAAACTGTAGGATAACTATGGAACAGTTAGGGCAGAGGAGTACCCCGACTTACCTCCCGACACCGTCCCCCAATGACGCAGAGTTGTGGGAGAGTAGTGTCGGAGGACGACATAAGGGCCTCATTTTTTGGATTTGGCACTCAAGATCCCCGATATGCTGTGCTTGGTGATTCAGGTGCCGATACGAGCGAGAGCTCCCATCGCGAAGAGGAGGTATGCTTTTGGTCATTGTGGAATAGTTGTTATATGTTTGTCAAATGTCGTCTAACATTGTTTTATGATGTTGAATTTCAGTGGGATAAGCTAAAAGAGGGGGTACGAAAAGAAAGAGAAGTGAGGCTCAAAATGGAGGAGCAAGCGAGAAAAGACAGAGAAGCAATGATAGCGTTAGAGGAGAAATCGAAGTTGTTTGAAGCCTTCGTGAGGCAATTTGGAAAATTTTCCCTTCCTCCTCCCTCGGGTCCGGTTTAGGATATTTGTATTTGGATAATATTATATTTTGGATTTAGTTTACGTACGCTATTTGGATAATATTGTACTCGGATAATGGTAGTGTATTACAGGTTTTGTACAGGTTTTTCGGTATTTTTAATTAAAATACTAGTTACCAACAGATTCCCGATGGATAATCCATTGGTAACTATTTTTAAAATTTAATTTAATTATTAAGAGAAAAATAAAATTAAAACTAATACTGACGGATAATCCGTCGGGAACTTTGTCCGTCGGTCATCCGTCTAAACAATGGCCGTCACTATTCCGTCGGTGGGTTACTCCGTTGGTTGGTCGTCGGTGATCCGTCGGTAGTTTTTTTCGTCGATGATCCCTAGCTAAATTCCGTCTGCGATCCATCAGCATCAGAACTGTTTTCCCTACCAAATAACTTGGGATAGTTGAGTTCCGACGGATTCGTCAATTACCGACGGATTTCTGACGGAATATTCCGTCGGAAATATGGATTTGTTTGTAGTGATATCAAGAAATATTTTTTTCAAGCTTTGAAAAAACGTGTAACCGAGGCAATTCATAATTTATCGATCTTCGGAATTTTTGATATATTGTGGAAAACGATAATATTATCTAACAGAAAATTGAAAATATTTGTCTTTTAACAACTCGAGTTTGTCTTTTCTCAAAATAAGTGAGATTGTCAAGTGTAAATAAGTTCAAATAAAACTTTTTTGTTAATCCTTTTTCCTTTTTAGTGACACGAACTCGAACGTAAATGTATTTACGTAATTGTCGTTCTATAAAATCATATATAATAACCCTTACACCATCATGTTGATTGTTGAATACATCAATTTCTTTCTCTTTTCATTTTTTATCGCTCAAGGTCTTATCCTCGCCTTTACCGGAGGCAAAAACGTTAATTGAATTTAAGGTATTTTTACAGTTTTTTGTTTATAATGTTTGGATTTGTGGTGATGGGTGATAGTAAAAAATCATTTGAAATACAAGTATCACTAAAATCGTTTTTTACTTTTTATTTGCAAAAGGTCGATTGAAAAGGCTCCTACATGGCATGAAACATGTGGATCTATTATTTTAGATGAGTAATTATGATAGAGGGAGAGTGTGTGGGAAAGACATACAAGTCAACCAACAATACGAATTCAATGTATAGAGATTGTGTTATATCATGTTTTTCTTGTACTAACCAATTTATAAGTGATATGAAAAAGTCTATACTGATATATTGTCAACCAATGCAACCAGCATCTATTAGGTATAGGGTTGAATCTATGAAGGCTTAAGTGGGGTTTCATACTTTCATGCATGCATTCAATTAATCATCAAAAATATATATATATATATATATATATACATACTTTCATGCATGCATTCAATTAATCATCAATATATATATATATATATATATAGTACAAATCATATACAAACCATGTATTTGTTGCACCCCTTACAAACCACGGTCTGCATATGCATTATCCCATATGAATGTATGTCCATTATATGTATATTCTTGCACGTATTCATATGCATATATGCATAACCAGTCTGCACATATGCAGACTGTGGTTTGTAAAGGGTGCAACAAATGCAAGGTTTTTATTTTACGAAGCCTCTATATATATCTATATCTATATCTATATATATATATATATTAAAGGATAAACCATCAAGAATGATGTGTCATTTCCTTAGAGTGGGATTTTTAGCTAGGAATTTTGTGGGTTTTTTGAATTTTTAAATATTAAATATATTAAAGACTTTAATGCCTCTTATGAAAAGATGCATTTTTCATTGCAAGGAGGATACTTTGGTAATTTTGACACAATTTTCAATGCTTAAACCATACAACTTCCTATAAGCTTTTTACTCTCTCCATCTCTTAAAACATTTAACTATCTATAACTATATATTAAAGAGAAACCTAAAAAGAATTAATCAGTAATTTGTTTTATTGCAATTTATGTTAATTAATTTTTTATTTACACATCTTTATGTTACTAACCATTCATTTTCCTTCATTTTTTAGTTAATCACTCATTTTCCCTTATTTAAGCACAAGTAATATTTTCACTTTTTGTCATACAACAACCTACCTCTCATATTTCCTGCTAACACAATATCTCTCACTAAAATATCGATATAGAAAATGGACTTTTGTTTATAGTCAAATTCTTTGTCATTGTATTGACTTCATACAATCTTTATGTTCTGTTTTTTGTAGTAGGTGACACAACCCAAAACAAGCTCTAAAAATTGTCAAATATGTAGAATAACATAAAAGCTTCATCACCACGGTACACATATACATCACTAGATGACTAGATGTAAGTCTTTCAATCAAATACTTCTTTAATTTCAATCAATCTTTCATTTTGTCATATTTTATAATTTTATAATGTATTATTACCTTAATTCTCATTTCTATATTTTGTTTTCAGGAGCATAACCCACGACGCTAAAAGAATATTTGTGTATTATATTGTTTATTCAAATATTCATTCTTAATCGCAAAGGAGTCGCAAATCTACATTTTTATATTCACTCATTGTTGGAAATATATACTAATAGATACTTTTAGTGTTACATTTGAGAAATCGGTTTTTTATAAGAATGTAAATCAACAAATATTATCCAAAGGTTGTTTTCTTGACCTTAAAAGGAAAACCTACAAATGATGATGTGGTACAGTAATAGAGTAGTATTCTCCTAAAGAAATCTTCTCATTCTTTTGATTTTTTAAAAATACCAAAAAGTTAAAGACTTTTATACCCTTAAATGAAAATTATGTATTTCATTATAAAAAGGGTCATTTGGTAATTTTATTTTTAATTTACTTAACTTTAACCTCAAACTATCCAACTTCCTATAAGCATTCATCTTAATCTATTTCTTCATCTATGATATCTCAAAAAATAATTAAGTAAGATGACAATAGACAAGTAAATTTTTTAGCTCTAAAATGATAACAAAATTTCTCAAGTTAGATATGTCCTCAATTTTTCTTGACATTACCTTACCAAAAAGTTCGATGTATCATCTCGCATAACGATGAAACTGTATAACATTTCTCATTTTAAGTGCATATTTCATTGTTTGATAGACATAAATTTATAATGAATTTTTTTCTTACATTATATTGTTTTTTTATGTACGGAATCGTTTTTTCTCTTTACATAAGTACATTTATATGCATAATGAAAACATAGTATGCTCAAATCATGAATTGTAGTTAAGTTTAGGTTATTCCATGTTGATGAGAATAAAAAGTATTAGAAAATATTGTTGTGTATATAAAAGGAAGGCGATGCCTTGAAAATCAATATAAACGTGCAATTATTTATAACATTATCATGTCTACGTGTAAAATAGGCAATATCTAGGAGGAACAAGGCAAATAGGGCCAAAATGTCTATGTAGGGAGGACACGACTCCAAAACTATTGTCGCACATTTTCGTGAAATTGTAAGTTATATGAATTACATGTATATCTTGTTTTATTTTATGTGTTATGATTATGTATAATTGTTTTTTTCAATCTAGGCTGCAAAATCTGGTCAACCCCCAAGTACGATCGACACATTCGAACAACTCCATCGAAAGCAAGATGGTTGGCTTAGTGAGGAAGCGGAGAAGGCGCATGTAAGTTCTCACGTTTTTCTATCCAATCTCTATTTATAATAAATTGGTTCTTATAATTCTTTCAATTTTATTTAGCAAGAGATGATTCAAAGACGGGCATCACAAACTACACATATGGACTCGTCTAATCAAGGTGATAATGACCAGTTTCCTGCGGATATGGATATTGTTTCTGATGTTCTAGGCTCCCGGTCTCGACATAAGAAAGGTTTTGGATCATTGCCGAGGCTCAAAGCATTTGGAGGAAAGCGAGCACGTACTTCGGCCTCCATAAATAGTATGCAACAAGATCACATTGATATAATCATAAAGGAACACGGACAGCTCAGACAATATACGATTGCTCAAATGAGTTTTTGGTGCAACAAGTACAAGACATGAATGAGATGAAGAAGTTGTTTCAACAAATTCAAGGCCTTGTACCCGGATTAAGTGTTCTAGAGCATTTGTTGTCTACGGTTCAACCTGCGCCTACACCGCCTGTTATCTTTGATGATGCATCTACTACTCAACCATTTGAGTCGGTCCATGAGGAATATGACGGTGCAGAAAATCTTGACTAGCTTAGTACATTTTATCTATATTTATTTTTTCATTTATGTCAAAAAGATATTTTCATTTGGTTTGGTTTATGTTTTTAAGATATTTATGTAATGTTTTTTTTCTTATTAATTAGCTAATTTATTTTTTAAATTGATTTTATATTTGTTTATTTGTTATTTTCGTTGATAAAAGTACGTCCAAATGCATTGACAAATGTTTCATTATATGGTTAACAACAACTTTTGCCGTCGGGTTTTTCCCTCGGTAAAAAGGTTGGCCAAAGAGCCAAACCTAACTTTTGCCGACGGTTTTCTCCTTCAAGAGAAACTTGACCAAAAGAGTCAAACCTAGCTTTTGCCGACGAGTTTGTTTGTCGGTAAAAGTTATGTGTAAAAATAAAAAATAACTTTTGCCGACGGATTTTTTGACCGATAAATGTTTGACCAAAAAGTCAAAAAAAACTTTTCCCGTCGGAAAAAATTACGCCTGCAAAAATATTTAGTCGTCGGGAAAAGGATTTTATACGATTACTTGAGAGATGTTTTTGCCGACGAAGACTGTTTTTCGCCGGAAAATGTATGTTTACCGGCGGCACATATTATTCGCCGGCAATAACCCTTATAGCGGCCATCTTTTCACGGAAACTTTTGCCGACGGAAAAGTCTGACGGCAAAGATTTTGAGCTTTTGCCAGCGACTTTCGTGACTTTTGCCGACGACATTTTCCTCCGGTAAAAGTATTTATTTTTGTAGTGTTCATATGTGTTCATATGTGTTCATATATATATAGGGTCCGTTTCCGTTACAAACCAAATACATTGTACAAACCCTGCAAACCAATCTTAGTCGTTCATCAACTCTAACCAATATCTGATTTTATTATGTTTCCTAATCTAAATTAAAATCATGATCATAATTAATTAACGTTATTATCTTTCATATATATCACAATCATTATTAATGAATCATAATAATTACCATAAATATATCTGTTGTTTCCTAATATAGTGGTTTGCAGGGTTTGTACAATCTATTTGGTTTGTAAATGAAACGCACCCTATATATATATATATATATATATATATATATTTTTTTTTTTTTTTCAAATGGTTTTTTTAAAGATTCACATATAAATTAAACATTCTTTTTTACTTTCTCACGATATATGAATCTCGAATACCATAAATACATATATATAGAGAGAGCGAGAGAGAAAGGTTCAAACGAGAACGTTAATTATTTAAGAAAAAAAGAAAAAGGTCGTTCATGAACAAAATCACATGTGATTTTACACTGTCTGGACATGCGCGGCCTAGGCCGCGGCTTACAGGTCGCATGGCAAGCCGCGCGATCACATGTGATTTTGTACGTGTGTAGTGTAAAATCACATGTGATTTTGTACATGGACGACATTTTTCGTGTTTTCTTAAATTGTTAGCGTTCTCGTTTGAACCCACCTATATATATATATATGGAAATTTGTCTCTAACGAACACAAAAACATAAAAATATATTTTACGAGAACAAAATGTGTGTACGTAAATAAAAAGAGAAAGTATATGCATTCCAAAGGGAAGGCTCATGAAGGATAGGACCACGTACATGCAACACTTCTCCCGTGGCCATACTTTCTTTTTTATCACGGGAATAATTGTGGTTTTTCTCTTTCACCTTTTAAGAGTCAAGTTGAATAATATAGAGATAGGGGAGGATCAAATAAGATTTTAAAATAAGAAACCACTAAAACGGTCACATGTGTTTTTGTATTGAAATCACATGCGATCATGGAACATGGTTAATATAAAGGTGAGTAGGCGACTTGGCCCTTGACTTAGGTCACGGCCAAAATCATGAAAATCACATTGATTTTACGTACGACTTTGGTGTAAAATCACATACTATTTCTTCGTTCTCGTGCTCACTTATTTGGTCACCGTTATCGTTTGAACCCCTATATATATATATATATATATATATATATAGAGGAGAGATGTGGGGGAATGAGCACATGATCCTCAAAGTGTGGTACTTTTCAAACATGTAACATGGTTATCACAGGAATAATGGGATTCATCTTTTAAAGCTAATTAGGTTCCGATAGATCAAAAGAACCGTACCGATTATAATGCTCACGGACGTCAATGGTAAGCTAATTAGGTTCCGACCTTTGAATGTAGAAAGAAGCGTACTTGGGATGATGTTCACAAACGTGAGTGATAAGCTAATTAGGTTCTAATAGGTCGAAAGAACCATACTGATTATAATGCTCATGGACGTCAATGCTAAGCTATTTAGGTTCCAACTTTTGAATGTAGAAAGAAACGTACTAGGAATGATGTTCACAACCATCAGTCATAAGCTAATTAGGTCCTTGATCCTTCACGGAAACCATCACTATATTTCTTTGAAATAGAGGTTAGGTTTGCTCTTTGAAATAATACAAATAGTAACAAGATTTTTACAAGTAAAAATCCTATCTTGTTTATTTAGAAATTTAAGTTATATAACGGATTCCAACTATAGACTTTTATGAAGTAAGTTTATCGGATGTATAATGACTTTATAATCTTTTGATGATGTTTTATGAATCCGATATATTAGAGTAACAAATACCCTTTATCGGATTCTCACATAGAATGACACATTCCAAAAGTGAATTTGATCTTTTAAAACATTCTTAGTCATAGGTTCGATCAACACACTATCTCTGAAACCTTGTTTAATCTTCTCTTTATACTAAGGGTTCAGATGATAATTTATTTGAGCTATATCCGATGAATGTATCCTATCGATCAACACACTGTCTCTATTTGTAAGTTTTTTACAAATTCAATGGTTGATACTACCACTATCAATGGATAAGATTGGAAAAAACGGTTATCGCACTAAAGTCAAGAAAATGACTAGCCTTACGAGGTTAAGTCATGCCTTCTAAGTTGGCATTCTGATATCCTTTCAAAATTCATATTTCCTTTTGAACTTTATTTATGAAATCATTCTTAGTATTAAAAGTTCGACAAGCCTTCTAGACTTAGCCTTCTGATTGAAAACTTAACATTCTGAACCATACACAAACGAAACCAGCACAAAGGGTTATGTCCCTTTGACCCCTCTAGGGGCGTGCCCCTAGGACCTTGCAAAGGGGTGCAACTCTTTTGACCCCCTACTTTACACTAAAACCACCAACAATCATAATTCTAACTATAAAGTTGACCTGAAACCCTAAACGCTAAACACTAACATGATGCATTACAGATCATTGTAGTTAACTTTGAATGTTCATTTAGATCAATTTAAACCAAAATCTGAATCTAGAACTTAAGTAAAACTCGTAATAGCATTTTCTAATCAACTATCATTCACATCAACTATGTCTAACCCTAAGCATAACACAAAACGTACACCAAACAATAACTCGAATCCATAATTGACTCGATTAATGTAACACTCGTGTCCTAAAATGTTAAGCCTTTGGTGTGTTGTGGTTAAAAGTTAAGAAAAGAAACTTTAGGGTCTCAAGTAGAAATTTAAACAAGGTATAAATGGGGACCAAAACCCCTAATTCTTCCATTTTGTATGAGAAATTCCATCAGGAAGAAAGAGGTGGCGGCTAAGAAGAAATTCTAGCAAGGGTTTGGTTCATAGAAATCGTTTGTGAAGAATCATCATCTGAAGGTAAGCCTAAAACCCTGCAATCTCTTTCAATCCTGCAATCTTGGTAAAGTAAATTTGTTGAGGAGAAACCCTTTTTGAGTTCACTGTGTTATTCTCCAAATAAGATATTTGGGTTTTGGGATGATTTGGATCGATTTGAGACCGTTTTATGGGAATAAGTGATCATTTAAAGTTGAAATATAAATCCTTATGGTTTTCTAATCTGGTCAATGGCTTAATCAGTGCTTAAATCGATTTTTGGGAGTTCTGGGGTTTTCACAGTACGAAGTACCCGGACGTCTCCCTGTCCGGATAAGTTCCCGGATGGAGTTCCCGATAATTTTTCTCGGATAGTGATGTCCGGATAATAGTGGTTTTCGGACGATAGTATTCGGAACGAAGAAGTCTCCGAATCGATGGTCTCCATATGAGATGTTACCGAATAGGAATCCGGTTAGAGCCGTGTCCGGATTCCGGGTACGTTGGTTTCCGGATTGAAGTTTCCGGATAAGGAAATTTCCGGGTGTTTGTGTTTCCGGATATGTGTTGTTTCCGGATAGATTTAGTGTTCGGATAAGTGTGGGTGTCCGGATAGCTTAGTGTTCGGATAGAAAGTTCAGTTTGGAGAGCCTAGTTTAGAGGGGACCTTTCGGGTGTGTTGTGCCCGACTTTTCTCATGTACTATTTGGGGTACTTGTAGGTTGTCGGGTCGATTGGAAGTGAGGGTCGGCATTAGTCAAACTTACTGCATTTCAGGTGAGTTCCCTTATACTCCTTTTTGATGAAACGAAATGTTAAACGCTTTTGATTATTACTAATCATGGTATGGAATGCACACATACTTATAATTCAACTTGTTATAAAGTCGGAGCATGAATTATATGTTTAAGAACATTATGAACATACACTGTAACTGTTTTTACAAAGATACATGCATCGATATATGTTTTCTCTTAGCCTTGCTTTGTATGCTTATGTGGAGTCGGGTTGCACAGTGGGATTAGTGTACCTCGGGATCCGATGATCCCTTGGGAGTTTATTCTGAACCGGTAGGTATGGAATTTGTTTCCTGCCTATTCGGGAAATGGGGAGTCTGCTTGGGCCCCGATATGAGGCGAGAGGGGAGTCTGCTTGGCCCCTATCGTGGTTGTTGACGGATTTGGATGTAGTCTATGAACACTTTGCAAATACCCCTGTTTGTTATGGAATTTCTTGTGGGGCTTAGGGCGGATAAAGAAATGATGTTATGCATGTTTTAGTTTAAACTGCGTTTTGGAGGGAATTCACTAGACCTCATGGTCTAACCCTCGCTTTTCAAAACTAAGACCATTTTCAAGGAAGCGCTTTAGTGGTGCTTCGTCTAAGGAATAGAAAAGGCATGAAGAATAGAGATAGAGGCGGTATGTGTAGAGCACTCTAGTTCCTAATTTAGTATTGCTTTAGCATAGATAGTTCTCGGTTGTGGAAGTTTGTTTCCGCTGCAAGTGTTGTAACCTCTGTTTTGGAATGTCGTGTATGTACTAGGACCCTTGTTTTGGGATATTTTAAATAAATTGCATGTTTTGGACTTTCAGGTTGTTACAAATGGTATCAGAGTCGTAGTTTAAGGGATTTAGGTGACCGAATGGGCCTAAACTTAAACTGTATGTTGGGGGACATAGCCGAGATATAAGGTTTGCCTTTAAGATCACTCTAGGTGCACTAAGGATAAGGTAGTGAGAACGATCATGTAAGGTAAATTTGAAGTTACACATGGCCAATGTAATTGCGAATTTACAGGTACATGTATGTGCTTAAATTGCCTTATTTAGCGAAGCTGTCGTTCGAGCATAGGCTATATATGGTTATTCCAGTTCTCGTATGTCTATAAGATTGCTATTGTCGAGATAGTCGATGGAGGGGTGGAAGTATGGAGCAAAATACACTCTTGCGATGATGACCATGGTTTTGATGTGATGTGTGAGGTCATTCGTGATGTGAATAATGACATTTCCTGGACGGGGTATTGTTCGGGGCGGGGTATTATTCGGGGCAGTAGTGCATCAAGTAATGGTAGAACTTTCTGGGTTAAGAAGGGATGAATGGCTGGCTAAGGGTAAACTCCTAGTTTTTAGTGAGTCCCCATTCTTGGAATTGATAGGTTGATCATTTAGTGGTCGGGATAATGAAGGAAAGATATCAGTGTTGGATTGAGTATGCGTGTAAGAAGGATGTGAAGTAGTTGGTTGTTTATCGACCTGTGTCAGTCAAAGATTTAGACTGCATGACTTATGGGTCAGACAGGTGGGTTTTGAAGCACCAGTACCACTAGTTTCTATAAGGGTGAGAAGTTGACCGTTGGTCGAAAGTGAGTGTCGATGATAAGTTATTGGGAGTACATTGGTGGACTTTATTAGAGTGAATAGCCTTCATTACAAAGTTAGTTTCATGCATGGTGTCTTTTCTTAAATGACTTACATGGACTCTTTTGTGTTAAAATTATTTACGAGCATAATGAGCTCCTTGTTTTGGGAAAAATAAGTCGACACGTGCGAGCGTGTTTTTAAAGAAAAAGATAAGCTTGTTTACAATGCACGATGATACTTTGAGCATAGTGATCTGTGAATTATTTTACTTTTCCGTGTGGGGATAAACACTGTTGTGAGAGTCATAAAAACATTTTACCGTTATAACTGATACGAGTAGTAGTACTTTTAACATAAGGAGTGTGGGAGCCGACTGGCTCGCTCCATATAAGTGATTTTGTTTCGAAATTTTAATCGTATTAGAAATGTTTTACTTAATACGTTTTATTTGGGGCGATGCTGGTTCGGTTGACTAAAGTCGTGATTTATCGTGGGGTGGCATGCGAGCGACCTTAGGGTCGTTGTGTTTACGATTCGGCTTGAGTAGTGATATGTCATGTATATGCTAAGTTGTTTCTCATTGTCGTATTTATCGAACTTCCAAGTGTGCAAAACGATTTAAATCATTGTGTTGTCATGCATGAAGGCTATGAACTTCGTAGGTCGTAGTTGTTGGTGCATTTAAGAGCGAGACAAGGCCTAATTGGAAATTGTTCGGTTGATTTCATTATGGCCTTGGTGTTTCAGTTAAAAGAAAACGGACTAGCGGGGGTCCCGGGCTAGGAGTTTGATATTGATCGTTAATGGGTGATGTGGTTTCTTGTGAAGCGGGTATACCCATGATGAAGTCGGAAGTTGTTGAGATGCTTTAAACAGTAGCATGTTGATAAGTAGATATTGTGCCCTGAGGAAAGGATATCGGGTATGAGTCGTGTAGTGTGAGGTATTGTAATAGGCTACGTACCACGCGAGTCTTATTACTTGACTTGTAAGGACTGTAGGGCACGAGGTTAGTACAATGCGTTGGAAGCGGTAGGTTCCGTTGGAAAAGTTTCGTGTGTCGATGAAATGGTGGAAGCCTCACTGTTTTATCTAGGAATGCTAAGGCTGATAACTGTTAAAAGTGTCCAGCCTCGAGATCATCATTGAGAAACTGAGATTCGAGGAGGAATTTCGGTGCAGTTAGTTCACTAAATTTGTTCATGGAAATGAAGGGTGGTCGTGGGAAATGTATACGCTGCATGATGCTGGACCACCCGGTGTGGGTGTGAAGAATGTGGAGTAGTGCAGTAGCTATGTGATTTCGTGAGAGTTTTGATGACCCGAGTAGGAACGAAGCGGTTGGCACAACCGAAGTAGGTGCCTCGAGTATATCGACCTGTAAGGGATTGTATTGTAACACCCCAAAATAGGGGTTAACAAAAACTTCCATAAAACGGAAGAGTGGTACACATTACAAAAGTAAAAAGAGTTCATAAACATCATTACCAAACCATTAATACAAATATTTAGTTAATGTATAACTACCAAAAGACTACTAGCTTGTTTGCTCAATACTATAGCAATCCAAGATCAAAAGGATGTCGTGAAGTTCTAATGTCAATCTTCCAATTCTTTAACCTTCCAACATCAATCCCAAGCTCACACCCCGTTCTACACTTTCTTGTGTCCGGTACCACTAATATCTGTAACACATAAAACACATAGCAAGTGTTAGACTTTTTAAAGCCTAAGTGAGGTTTACACATATTACATAGATTATAATCATAACATGTAGGAAGAACAATTCGGTACATTCACAAATTGGATTCCATGGAGAAGGTCCATATCGCTACCCAATTACATCATAATCGAAGATATACCTTGATCGATACCCCACGGTATTGTCACAAGGCATGACACAACGGAACACCCCACGGTATCCGAAGGTATGAACGAAATACATTTACCCCACGGTATGTATGAATATATCCTCCAATGCATATTAGGTGCTCCTCCAATTAAGTGAATACCAAATATGTTAATCCAAATAAGATTCAAAGCATGTTAAGCACTTTAACAATGGTCCAACCATTTATCAAAATCAATACTACTTCCATGTAGTTCACATACATCCATATGTACTTTATTCACATTCAATAAGAATTCAATAATAAACCACCATGTTTACAATTCAAGAATAAGTCCATTGGGACCATTAAGCCATCAGTTCATCATTAAGACATTTATTAAGCCATCAACTCAATATCACATACTATTGATATAAGATCAAACCAAACTCTTAACATTAACATCTTTCATAGCATACAAAGTAATTAAACACAATTAAACCATATTAACTTACTTGAACTCCTCTTATTTCTCCCTTAACCATTAAGAGCATAATTCAAGATTTCACCTTAGCTATACCAAAATCAAGTTGAGGAATAGTATATAAATGTAATACAAACAATTAATTTCAAGTTACTCACCTTAATTCTTCAATTAGTGTATCCCTATCTTGAAGTCTTGAACACTAATACTCCAAATCAAGAAGATGAAGAAAGCAAAGCCCTAATTGAAGATTGATTGATAAGATTCATATAATACTTACTTGGATAAGATTAGGATTAAGGAATGAAATTACCTTTGGATTTAGATGTGGAAATCGCCTAAGAGAAATGGAGCAGAGAAAATATCTGATTTTGTGAGTTCTACTGAGATGGTGTGATGACTAAGGACTAAGGGGTGGGTTTAACCCCCTTTTGGCACGTCAGGTATTCGGCGCCGATCATCCGCGCCGATGCATCGGCGCCACCCCATCGGCGCCAGCTTCTGTTTGCCAAAACTCCCAACTTCCACTAATTTAGCCGTAACTTCTTCGTTAGAATCCCGTTTTTACCCCGAAAAGTACCGTTGGCCTCGTATTCAAATTACTCATCCAACTAATCCATAAAATCTGATATTCCACTTTATCTTCTATTTTTCATTAATTTTCTTAAGAAATAACTTACTGATTTCTATCGAGAATTATCAAATAGCAAGTCAAAGTCACAAAAAAATTACTTAAGATATCAATCATAATCTAAAAAGTCGAAATATCATGAATTATTAAACTTACTATTACTTACGAGGATTTTCCGGGTGTTACATGTATCTTGTCATGGAATGATTTTTAGGAGCTCGCAATGGATTGTCTAGGAACGTATATTTTGAGCAAGTACGAGAAATCGTGAGTAGCGGTTTGTCTAAATTCAGAGACAGGAAAGTTGTGAGATAGACTTGGTTATTTATGAACTTAGATGGAAATGAAAGCGACATTGTTATATATGCAAATGGCCGGGAGCACATGGTCTGCAGTGTTAAGTTGTGGGTGGAGATTGTGTGGATAAATTAGTGATAACCTTTGCCAATGTAGTTGTGCAAGACAATGTTATAGTGATGTGTTGTAAAGAAGGATAAACACAGATAGAAGTCTTTTCGGAGGTTGTGTATGAGAGTACGAAGTATTAAGCATGTAGTTCGGATGCATGGTTTGTAAGTTGGGGTTATGCTATGGTTATTGTCAGAATAAATCGGTGGTTCGTGGTTGCCCAAAAGAGGAACCATGTGCTTTTAGTGGCATGAGTCACTGAGTGAGTTCATGTTGGGATCAATAAAAGATCGATGAAGATATTGGATTGGTTAGTTTATAAAGTGACATAGTCGAGACGGGATCCTTGAGGAATGTGAATTGCTCTTGGTGCACGAAGAAATTCTGGTGAGTAGGTTGACTCTGTTTGGGAAACGAGAAACGTGTGGTGTTGTTGATCATTGAATGATATTTTAGGAAGACTTGGTTGATTATCTCGAATTAGAATGGTGATGAAACCGTTGGTTGGGCTTAGTAACGCAAAGTGTTGTTGGCATGTTTGGAGCGATCGGGAATGGAGTGGATGTTGATAGGTGAAGCAATGTTTTAAACGGATTTTGGATTTGGATTTTGGTGTATGTCTTGGTTACAGTGTGAAGAGACTCGTATGAGTCAATAAGTTTTTCCTTGAGAGGACGTGACCTATGCTTTCGAAAAGGCATCGTATAAGTGGTTGTACGGGACACTCAATGTGTAAGACCGTCAGATCTGAATAAGTGTTAAAAATGTAGATGTTCCAAAGTGAGCAGGTCATTCGACAATGTATTTGGAATAGTGTTGTGTGAGCATGGTCTTCCTGCCGGTTGGGCGAGTGAAACTGAGGTTCATTCCTTATTTGGTTGGACGCTTGATGGATGCAGTGAAAGTGTGGATGTAAATCTTCAAGGTGATTTATTCCTTACCCCGGATGGTGGATTATGGAGGTCTCCTACTGTTAGTTATATACAAGTGTGGAATGTTGGCGTGTTTGGTTAACAATGTTGGGATGTAGTCAACGTGTCTTGTGGAAAGAAAATACTTTTGTATTAGACGCGTGTCGTGGTGGGAAGTCAAAATTCAAGGTTGACATGGTGCCAAGATTGGCAAATTGGGTGGCTGCTTACTTTGGTAAAGGATTCATGTCGTTGTAACATGAACTCGGTGAAAGTCCTTATGTAAGGAAGTTAAAATATTTGTGAAAGTCGTGATGAGATGCGTTTTAAAACCGTGAGTCCAGGTATGTGGACAAAGCGGACAATATCTGGTACGGTTGGCCTGGGATGTTACATTTATATGTGGCATGAATGGTCGAAAGGGCTACGAGTACATTATGTGAGTATTCCTAGCCTAAGAAAGTTGTGGTCTTGGACATATATGCTTGGAATATCAACTGGAACCAAAACTGATAAATTTGGGAGTGAAAATCGTGAAACCTAAGGTTGGGAGGGGTCGGTTTGATGCCAAAGATATTGGTTTGGTTTGGCTTGGTTTAGCTTGGTTTGGCTTGGTTTGGTTTGGCTTGGCTTGGCTTGGCTTGGCTTGTTTCGGTTTGGTTCGGTTTGGTTCAGTTTGTTTCGGTTCGGTTCGGTTCGGTTTGGGTTCGGTTTGGTTTGGTTCGATTCGGTTTGGTTTGGTTTTGAGATATGGCGTAAGAAAAGAGGGATGAGCCATGTATTAGTAAGTTGGTTGTATTTTGTTTAATGGATTGAAGGATTGGCAAAGGGACCGGGTAACCTTGTGGGATTTGTAATGTGTTTCGCGCCTCTAATTTTGAGAGCATTGGTTGAAAGCCAGTGTGGTTTGTCATTATAAGTTGTACAAGTGGACAAGAAGCGACTTGGGAAATAAAATCCGAGACGAAGGTCAGGCACCCGTGTCTGATTGACCAAGGAATTCCGGGGACGGAATTCTTTTAAGAGGGGAGGTATTGTAACAATCGTGTCCTAAAATGTTAAGCCTTTAGTGTGTTGTGGTTAAAAGTTAAGAAAAGAAACTTGAGGGTCTCAAGTAGAAATTTAAACACGGTATAAATGGGGACCAAAACCCCTAATTCTTCCATTTTGTATGAGAAATTCCATTAGGAAGAGAGTGGTGGCGGTTGAGAAGAAATTCTAGCAAGGGTTTGGTTCAAAGAAATTGTTTGTGAAGAATCATCATCTGAAGGTAAGCCTAAAACTCTGCAATCTCTTTCAATCCTGCAATCTTGGTAAAGTAAATTTGTTGAGGAGAAACCCTTTTTGAGTTCACTATGTTCTTCTCCAAATAAGATATTTGGGTTTTGGGATGATTTGGATCGATTTGAGACTGTTTTGTGGGAATAAGTGATCATTTAAAGTTGAAATATAAATCCTTATGGTTTTCTAATCTGGTCAATGGCTTAATCAGTGCTTAAATCAATGTTTGGGAGTTCTGGGGTTTTCACAATACGAAGTATCTGGACGTCGCCCTGTCTGGATAAGTTCCCAGTAATAGTTCTCGGATAGTGATGTCCGGATAGTAGTGGTTTCCGGAAGATAGTATCCGGAACGAAGAAGTCTCCGGATCGATGGTCTCCGGATGAGATGTTTTCGAATAGGAATCCGGTTAGAGCCATGTCCGGATTCCGGGTACGTTGGTTTCCGGATTGAAGTTTCTGGATAAGGAGGTTTCCGGGTGTTTATGTTTCCGGATATGTGTTGTTTCTGGATAGCTTTAGTATCCGGATAATTGTGGGTTTCCGGATAGCTTAGTGTCCGGATAGAAAGTTCAGTTTGGAGGGCCTAGTTTAGAGGGGACCTTTCGGGTGTGTTGTGCCCGACTTTTCTCATGTACTATTTGGGGTACTTGTAGGTTGTCGGGTCGATTGGAAGAGAGGGTCGACAGTAGTCAAACTTACTGCATTTCAGGTGAGTTCCCTTATACTCCTTTTGGTGAAACGAAATGTTAAACGCTTTTGATTATTACTAATCATGGTATGGAATGCACGCATACTTATTATTTAACTTGTTATAAAGTTGGAGCATGAATTATATGTTTAAGAACATTATGCACATACACTGTAAACTGTTTTTACAAAGATACATGCATCGCTATATGTTTTCTCTTAGCCTTGCTTTGTATGCTTGTTTGGAGTCGGGTTGCACAGTGGGATTAGTGTACCTCGGGATCCGATGATCCCTTGGGAGTTTATTCTGAAGCGGTAGGTATGTAATTTGTTTCCTGCCTATTCGGAAAATGGGGAGTCTGCTTGGGCCCCGATATGAGGCGAGAGGGGAGTCTGCTTGGGCCCCTATCGTGGTTGATGACGAATATGGATGTAGTCTATGAACACTGTGCAAATACCCCTGTTTGTTATGGAATTTCTTGTGGGCCTTTGGGCGGATAAAGAAATGATGTTATGCATGTTTTCGTATAAACTGCTTTTCGGAGGGAATTCACTAGACCTCATGGTCTAACCCTCGCTTTTCAAAACTAAAACCATTTTCAGGGAAACGCTTTAGTGGTGCTTCGGCTAAGGAAAAGAGAAGGCATGAAGAATAGAGATGGAGGCGGTCTGTGTAGAACACTCTAGTTCTTAATTTAGTATTGATTTAGCATATATAGTTCTCGGTAGTGGAAGTTTGTTTCCGCTGCAAGTGTTGTAACCTCTGTTTTGGAATATCATGTATGTACTGGGACCCTTGTTTTGGGGTATTTTAAATAAATTACATGTTTTGGACTTTCGGATTGTTACAGTTAATAAAATGTAATGCATTCTAGTTGACAAATTGTTTCTATCAATCGATGTTAACCACACTCGAACCCCAAGAACCTAATGGGAGATAATTCATTTTAATCAGCCATATTATGTTTAATTCTTTTAAATCAACCATATTATGTTAATTGTCTGTACTGGTTGATTGTAAACCAATACTAGAATAAACCACATTAATAATCCTAATAAAACAAAATGCATTACTATCAATCATACATTCAACTTTGCTTTTCTATTTTGGTAATTATAACATTAACTATATTATTAAATATATTCAATGTATTTAATATCCAAACGAACTATTTATATCATAGTAGTTTCCAGATTTTATATAAAATGACTATTTCAGCATACCAATTTATACCTGGTTTGATTCTAAAGCATGGATGTCTTGAGTGATAAAACTAAAGAATGAGCAAAAATTTCAACTTTTCTACTACATAATAGCCAACCAAAGAGGGAAATGGAGTTTTGACGGGTTTAAGCACATTTTTCTGTTAGGTGTAAGTTTATTTGTTGCATTCACTCAAAAGATAAAAAAATATTAATGTGTTTATCTCTCCTGCAAATATGGAGAGAGAAAAAATCTTCTATCTCATTTTGGCGCCGTTTTGTAAAATGTTTTAAAGAGTTTTTTGAATCAAACAAATGTAAAAAAAATCCCTATTTTATTTATTTTTGAATATTTTGTTAAAGATGTTCATTTTCTAGTTTTGTCTTATAATTGATTAATATGAAAAGTAGGACGGTACTCAAATGAGAACCACAAAAATGTTGATAACCTTAAGAACCAATCTCAGCCATCTAATCACTCCAATCTAACAACCTTAATGTAACAAACCACCGAACAAACATGCCAAAAGCTACTACTTTAATTAAAAACGCCAAAATGGCTCAACATAGTCACACTATCAAAATTGCAAAACTGGGTTCGCGGAAATAACCCTAACTACAGCTGAGAAACATAACTAAATAATAAAAGAAAAGTCTTCTAATTCTGCCATATCAAGACAGGCTCCCTCTAAGCAGGCTCCAACTCACACCTTGCTCTTGCCCTTAAACGAGCACTCTAATACCTGCTTACCTGAAAAAGGTTTTAGTTTTGAAAAGCGAGGGTTAGACCATAAGGTCTAGTAAGATCCCTCTAGAAACCAACATCGCGCCACAATATTCACAAAACGAGTTTATAAGAGTTTATAAACAAATACACCTTTACCAGTCAGTTAAGCACACAACACATGTTGATGGCCCACGCCTTAGTCACGTACACACTTGTGACAACGTGTTAGGGCACACATCTGCCCTTAATAATTATATAAAACAAATGCATATATTATGTATGGGACACCCCCCCATATAATCATAATAAGCCATCGCATGTCCCACCCCGTACATACCCGCAATTACAATAACACACCTTCATCATGCATATTTAAAACATCGTAAAACATGCAAGTCAATATGTAACAACCCGGTTTCCAAATTAACCTCAATAATATGAAATCATCCACATATTCAGGAAACCAACTGAAACTACGGTCCAAGAACAAGAATAATCGAATAAAACAAGCTTCCCAGAATTGTCTCAAAAAAAACTATGGAATAAAACTAAATAACCTGACAATGCTAACGAACCGATTTGAGAAAACCTTCATCTATATAATTACCATTTACCCTTTCTCCAGGCTAGCAATCCCAATATAAAGTTCACCTGAAATGCATATTTTTGAAAACAAAAATGAGGGTTAGACCAAATGATCTAGTGAGATAATCCTTGTAATTTTAATACCATTATAAAAGCAATTTATATAAAACCATGTATATAAAACACTTTGATTAATTTACCCAGTCGTTGGCACTCAGGCACAACTCAACATTTCACTCCGTTGGCCTTCAAGCACAACATCTCACAATACACTCCGTTGGCCTTCAAGCACAACATCTCACAATATTGCTGGCGTTCTAGCACAACGCGATAATAGTGAAGTTGGCGTTCTAGCACAGCGCGATAGTGCAATACCGTAACATAACCATTTATAACAAAGTCCCACGTACCGATATTGTTCATATCATAAAAATAACCATTTTATGATAAATGCATTCCAGTTCAAAAATGGTTAAAAGAAAACTCACATACCGATATCGTTCATATCATAAATTAACCATTTATAATAAATGCATTTCAGTTCGAAAATTATTAAAAGAAAACTCACCTTGATACGTTAAATGAGGATATAATGCTTAACCAATATGATACATCAGAACCGAATTCAAATCTTGAATTATAGAAGAAAATATTTTTCATATCCTGCAACATCTATGGCGTCTTTCTCTCACTCTCACTCTCACAAGCTCTCTTTCTCAAAAGAATACATACACACTAAGGGGCCGTTTACCTAATCACTTACCCGGGTAAGTGTTTACCGGTAAAATTCAACACTATCACTTACTTCCCGGGTAAGATTCTAGTCCACCAAAATGGCATTGTATGCAACAATTTAGTCGGTAAGCGCTAACCATGGTAAGAGCCGTCGCACTCACTTACCGGGTAAGTCTCTCGGTCCTTTCTTTCGACTCTCGGTCCTTGCTTCCGCTCTTACCGAGTAAGATTCTTAGTTCTTGTCATATTCATCCGGTAAGCTAATGTGACTTGGGTTTTGTAAACGGCCGGGTAAGCGTTTTGTGACTTACCCGGGTAAGCGTTTTGTAAACGGCCCCTAAGTTTTTTTGTTGAAAACTTATCTTTTCACAAATGAGGCGGTGGTGGTTTTTGTTTATTTTCACAACAAACCTTCCTTTAAAGAAAATTAACATAAATACCCTTAGACTTCCAATAAATAAAACAAGGTTATTACACAATATATATATACCGATATATATATATATATATATATATATATATATCGGTATAAGTAGAAATTTCAAGTATCGATAGCTTCAGTTTAGAAAGACTCACCTGGCGTCAACGCTAACTCGTTCTCACTTGAACTTGCTACTCTCAAACTGCACACCTACATAACGAAACAATGCACACGAGTGTGAAAAGCCACTCAAGCATCATTTCCAAGTCACTCTCGAGCTTCTTAAACACTCCCCACTCAACATACTAAAAGGATCCCAAAGGTCTCCAACACTAACCCAGCCAATGGGAGTTCTCCGGACATCTACATCTGACACCAACGAAATCCAGGTACATTCGGACATCAGGTTTCCGGACAACTATCCGGACCTGACCGGACTCCTATCTTTTCCGGGTGAAACTGCTTTCCGGGTAAAAGTCTGACTTCCGGACTTCATCAAGTTTCCGGGTGACACGTCCGGACTCTGCTTCTATCGGAAAACCCAAATAGACCTGTTAACTTTTTTCGGACTCTACTCTTTTTCCGGGTAATTCTTTTCTCGATCAGAAAACCCATTACAACCCTGGACGACTCATCCGGGTATTCACGAATTCACCAAAACTCAACCAAAAACCCCACAAACCTTATCATCAGACATTAGAGATGAAATTTAAGCTTTAAAAGGTTAAACCAACTTTCTTAATCGAAACCCACACCGAAAAAGATTAGGGATTAACACACAGACCACATTTTAATTTCTTCTTGGGAGTTATCGATCCCATTCAGTCCCTATTACCAAAATACCAAGCTTCCAAAAGATAAAGAGGTTAAGAAATGAGGAGATTACCTTGATGAAGATGGAGGTTCACAACCTTCAGCTCTCAATTTCCAATCTCTTCTTCAAATGAAAAAAGTTGCTCCACACACACTATCCGCACATTACTAAATGATGAGAAATGAGGGATTTAGGGGTTTTAAGTTTTAACCCTATTTCCTCTCCTAACACAAAAACCACCAAACTTTTCTTTTTCACACTTGACACACCACTTCCTCATTATTACCAAAATAAATCTAGTTATTACACTTAACTAATGTTCCATTTATAACTAAGAAATGACGTGATTGTAACACCCCGAAATTTTGAGAAAACGGAATATGGTTTTGGCGAACGTCCGCATGGTGTAGCCGGACGTCCGTGCCATGCGGAAGTCCGCATGTCATCCGCGGAAGCAACATGGGTTTTGGGACGGAAACAGTTCGGCCGAAGCCGGACGCCCGCGAAGGACCATGCGGACGTCCGCGACCTGTCTGATGAGATATCTTGGGTATTTTAAGCCCTTTCTCTCTCTCCCTCTCTCTCTCTCTTTCCTCATTTCACTTTCCTTCACAACAACTCAGCTCTCTCTCTCTAAAACCGATCTCTCTCTCTACAAAACCCTAAATCCCTTCTCTTCTTCTTCATTCTCTCCACCCAAACCATACCCACTTCCACCATTGTTGAATATATGGGAGCTTGAAGCTTTTGTGGAGACTAGGAGCTTTTATTTGGAGGATTCAAGTGGTGAAGGTAATCTCTCCCTACCTAAAAGTTAGATTGTTGTTGTTTTCACTTTCTCTTCCATATTGGGGTATAATGGGTGATTTTGGTGATGTTTGGTTAAGATAATCTTCTATTCTCTTCACCTATGAAATTAGGGTTTTGAAATGTAACGGTGTGAGTTCCTTGGAAAAGAGGGGTGTCCTAACCCAATGTCTTGTTGTGAGTTTTTCATGGATTTGAAATAATTGTTGGCAAAAATTGTGTGTTGCTACGTTTAATCTCATTTGATGACTTTTCATGAATTATCTTTTGAGTCAATTAAGCTTATGGCTCGGTATTGGATTTTGTTAAGTCTTGAGGACAATTGACCAGTTTTGATAGCTCGAAGTCGAGTTTTGATCATGATTTACGTTATTGGGGAATTGCATGTTTTGAATGCACTTGTTTATTCATTTGGGGTCGTGTAATGTCTTAGACCTTATTAGCTATGGATCCATAGGCTCTTGAGTTGTACGTTCATTGTAGAGATGCTAGTTTCTCTTTTGTAGCACGGAATAGGCATCGGGTTCCATGATAAGTAAGGCATGGGCCTACATGGTCGGGCGTCGTCTCATATGCAGTAAGGTGTAATTCTATATGTGCTTGGCACGGGATAGGCATCGGGTTCCATGGTAAGTAAGGTGTGGACCTATATGGTCGGGCAGCGTCCCATGGGCAGTAAGGTGTAATCCCAAACGTGCTTGTTTTGTGGATTTGGAGTGACCCAATGTATAGACCTGGAGTGGTTGAAGTTGGGGGCTCCCAAGTCTCGCGGGCAATAGATCTGGAGTGATTGAGCTCAGTTTACGAGAGTAATCCACGTGTTTGTTTTATTACATGGTTATGTGACCCACTTTTGTGTCCCGTCGCGTGCGATGTAAACGGGCCTCTCCCGTCACCGAAAGGTGTTGCTTTGGGTATTTATTTCTATCCATGTTTTCGGTGACGTGTTATGTTTATATGAATTGCTTTCCACGTTATGTGAGTTATGGGTTATGCTTCATCCATGTTTGGAATAATGGCGATTTATTTATGAATTCAATCGTTTTGAGAATCAAATGCTATTTCACCTTTCACGTTGGTTTTGGGTTGAGTCCATTTTGGGAATCATGTTATATTAAAGTTTCCAGCACGGGATTTGTGTGAGTTGGAAAATGTGCGATTTGCATCTAAAGTAAATTCTTTTGAACTCATGACTTAAACTACATCTCTCTCAATTTATGAATTTATATGGTCATGATAAAACTCTTGAACTCACTAGGCGTTAGCCTAACCCTTTTTATTTGTCGGCATGTGCAACAGGCTCAGGTTGGGAATAGCTTTAGCTACACTATGAAGTGACGAGTGCTAGTAGAGTGCACGAGAAGTGATTTTGCCTAGAGAAGTCTTCCGCACTTAATTGGGATTAGCAACTTGTGTTGTGTTAAGTAACGCCCGTCTTAAGTTATTAATTGTGGAAATTGTGATGTTTAAACTTTGAGGTATTTCCAAGGATGGTTTGTAGAATGAATTTTATCCTTAAGTGGTGATTTTATTGAAAATTTTATTTAGTTGCTCTTTCCAAATTTGAGGGTGTTACAAGTTGGTATCAGAGCATAAGTTTGAGAGAATTAGGTGTTGATTTTGGATACCTAGGCTCAAACTAGCGTTCTTTTAAGTAAGTGAAAGTGAAATTGCACTACTAGGCACTTTAAGGTAGGATGTCTTGAGGTTGATGGAGTCGCTAGAAACGAGAATCACGTCGAGGGTAGCAAGGATAATCATGTACGGTACGTTCATAATTACACCTGGTTAGTGTTATGGTGAACCTACTCGTTACATGTGCTTACTTGAACTACTTTAATGTGATAACCGTTGGGGTAGTGAAGAAGTTTCTAAGCGAGTAGTCGTTGGAAAAGCTTGACGATTTTAGTGTTATTCAGTTAGGGTGACAATAATTATGATAATTGCTTTAAGTGGACCGTTTCGGGTCGAAGTTGATGGTTGGATTAGAACCATAGATTTATCGAATCGACCTTGATTCGAGGAGAATTTGTAAGGTTAATCGAGGTAATTTTGGAAAGCGAAAGGTTTAGCACCATTTGGTTGATTTGAGGTCATTGAACTCATAAAGTTTTACAGAGTCTTGTTTTACGACGTTTTGTGTCGTGTGAGTGCAATTTTGTAAGGAGCATACTCTAGTTATTGCGTTTGTTAATTTTGGATTACATTGGGCATTTTGTCTCGCGTGAGTCTTGTTGAGAAATATTTTTTTATGTCGTGAGACGACCAAAGGGATTGTTTTTGGAAACGGAGTTTTGACGGGTTTGAGCACATTTTTTCATTACTATTTACTCATCAAAATACTCAAAGAGGGAAACAGAGTTTGACGGGTTTTAGCACAATTTTTTCTTTTAGGTGTGAGTTTATTTGTTGCATTCACTCAAAAGATAAAAAAAAATATTAATGTGTTTTATCTCTCCTGCAAATATGGAGAGAGAAAAAATCTTCTATCGCATTTTGGCGTCATTTTGTAAAATGTTTTAAAGAGTTTTTTGAATCAAACAAATGTAAAAAAAATCCCTATTTTATTTATTTTTGAATATTTTGTTAAAGATGTTCATTTTCTAGTTTTGTCTTATAATTGATTAATATGAAAACTAGGACGGTACTCAAATGAGAACCACAAAAATGTTGATAACCTTAAGAACCAATCTCAACCATCTAATCACTCCAATCTAACAACCTTAATGTAACAAACCACCGAACAAACATGCCAAAAGCTACTACTTTAATTAAAAACGCCAAAATGGCTCAACATAGTCACACTATCAAAATTGCAAAACTGGGTTCGCGGAAATAACCGTAACTACAGCTGAGAAACATAACTAAATAATAAAAGAAAAGTCTTCTAATTCTGCCATATCGAAACAGGCTCCCTCTAAGCAGGCTCACACCTTGCCATTGCCCTTAAATGAGCACTCTAATACCTGTTTACCTGAAAAATGTTTTAGTTTTGAAAAGCGAGGGTTAGACCATGAGGTCTAGTAAGATCCCTCTAGAAACCAACATCGCGCCACAATATTCACAAAACTAGTTTATAAGAGTTTATAAACAAATACACCTTTACCAGTCAGTTAAGCACACAACACATGTTGATGGCCCACGCCTTAGTCACGTACACACTTGTGACAACGTGTTAGGGCACACATCTGCCCTTAATAATTATATAAAACAAATGCATATATTATGTATGGGACACCCCCCCCCCCCATATAATCATAATAAGCCATCACATGTCCCACCCCGTACATACCCGCAATTAAAATAACACACCTTCATCATGCATATTTAAAACATCGTAAAACATGCAAGTCAATATGTAACAACCCGGTTTCCAAATTAACCTCAATAATATGAAATCATCCACATATTCAGGAAACCAACTGAAACTACGGTCCAAGAACAAGAATAATCGAATAAAACAAGCTTCCCAGAATTGTCTCAAAAAAAACTATGGAATAAAACTAAATAACCTGACAATGCTAACGAACCGATTTGAGAAAACCTTCATCTATATAATTACCATTTACCCTTTCTCCAGGCTAGCAATCCCAATATAAAGTTCACCTGAAATGCATATTTTTGAAAACAAAAATGAGGGTTAGACCAAATGATCTAGTGAGATAATCCTTGTAATTTTAATACCATTATAAAAGCAATTTATATAAAACCATGTATATAAAACACTTTGATTAATTTACCCAGTCGTTGGCACTCAGGCACAACTCAACATTTCACTCCGTTGGCCTTCAAGCACAACATCTCACAATACACTTCGTTGGCCTTCAAGCACAACATCTCACAATACACTCCGTTGGCCTTCAAGCACAACATCTCACAATATTGTTGGCGTTCTAGCACAGCGCGATAATAGTGAAGTTGGCGTTCTAGCACAGTGCGATAGTGTTGTTGGCGTTCTAGCACAGCGCGATAGTGCATACCGTAACATAACCATTTATAACAAAGTCCCACGTACCGATATTGTTCATATCATAAAAATAACCATTTTATGATAAATGCATTCCAGTTCAAAAATGTTTAAAAGAAAACTCACATACCGATATCGTTCATATCATAAATTAACCATTTATAATAAATGCATTTCAGATCGAAAATTATTAAAAGAAAACTCACCTTGATACGTTAAACGAGGATATAATGCTTAACCAATACGAGACATCAGAACCGAACTCAAATCTTGAATTATAAAAGAAAATATTTTTCATATCCTGCGACATCCATGGCGTCTTTCTCTCACTCTCACAAACTCTCTTTCTCAAAAGAATACATGCACAGTGAGTTTTTTTTGTTGAAAACTTATCTTTTCACAAATGAGTCGGTGGTGGTTTTTGTTTATTTTCACAACAAACCTTTCTTTAAAGAAAATTAACATAAATACCCCTAGACTTCCAATAAATAAAACAAGGTTATTACACAATATATATATAAATATATATATATATATCGGTACAAGTAGAAATTTCAAGTATCGATAGCTTCAGTTTAGAAATACTCACTTGGCGTCAACGCTAACTCGTTCTCACTTGAACTTGCTACTCTCAAACTGCACACCTACATAACGAAACAATGCACACGAGTGTGAAAAGCCACTCAAGCGTCATTTCCAAGTCACTCTCGAGCTTCTTAAACACTCCCCACTCAACATACTAAAAAGATCCCAAAGGTCTCCAACACTAACCCAGCCAGTGGGAGTTTTCCGGACATCCACATCCGGACCTGACCGGACTCTTATCTTTTCTGGGTGAAACTGCTTTCCGGGTAAAAGTCTGACTTCCGGACTTCATCAAGTTTTCGGGTGACACGTCCGGACTCTCCTTCTATCGGAAAACCCAAATAGACCTGTTAACTTTTTTCCGGACTCTACTCTTTTTCCGGGTAATTCCTTTCTCGATCGGAAAACCCATTACAACCCTAGACGACTCATCCGGGTATTCACGAATTCACCAAAACTCAACCAAAAACCCCACAAACCTTATCATCAGACATTAGAGATGAAATTTGAGCTTTAAAAGGTTAAACCAACTTCCTTAATCGAAACCCACACCGAAAAAGATTAGGGAATAATGTTGGGAACTGAAGATTTGCTAAGTATGGTTAGTACTGCCAGAACAACATTAGTGCTGCCAGATCAAAGTTAGTACTGCTTATGCAATGGTTACTACTGCAAGACAAAGTTAATACTGCTAGATCATTGTTAGTACTGCTGATACATTAATGCTGCTGGAACAAGGTTAGTACTGCTAGTCAAGTTAGTACTGCTGGATCAAGTTAGTACTGCTAGTCAAGTTAGTACTGCTAATCAAGTTAATGCTGCTGGAACAAGTTAATGCTGCTGGATTGAGTTAATGTTGCTGAAACAAGTTAATGCTGCTGGAATGAGTTAATACTGCTGGAATGAATTAGTGCTGCTGGAGAATATTAGTACTGCTCATGCTGGATGAAGATTAATATTGCTGATGTGGTAAGTTTGGGATGCGAAGATTTTGGAGATAAAAGTGGAATAGATGAAGATATGCTTAAAGAAGATTCAGAAGATCAATTTATTTTTGATAGTTATCTTGTACTTATTGTGTATAAATAGATGTTTATAGATAGCTATTCGAGATAGGAAAATACACATTACGTATACGTGAGATACATAATTCAATTGTGTTTAGAGAGAATTAACCTCAAGGTTTAGAACCCTATTTCTAGAGAAGTAGAAGTCGTCTTGATTGAGCATGTTCATCAAGATTGAGGTTTGGTTGTAATCTTGTGAGTCGAAGCATTGAATACAAACAGTTTGTGTTTTCTGATATATTGTTCTTTGATTGTGCGAATTAAAGTTCTATTCCGCAGATTCTTTAATTCTGAATTCTAAGTATTATTAGTCTTGTTAAGATTCGATCCTGACAAGTGGTATCAGAGCCTGTGTTTCTTAGAATTCTACAATCATTATGGACAACTCTTTTGAATCAAACAGTACTCTTGTTTCTAAGGTTCCCATGCTCAGACCCAATGAATTTGACATGTGGAAAATTAGAATCAAGCAGTACATTCTGCTTACTGATTATTCCATCTGGGATATCATAGAGAATGGTCCATGTGCTGAAGGAAGAACTGGAACAGATGGCAAAAGACCTCCTCCAAAAACTGATGCAGAGAGAAAAGTCAGACAAATAGAGATGAAGGCCTTAAGCACTCTGCTTTTGGCTATCCCTAATGAATATCAGCATCAATTTCATCACTGCACTGATGCTCAGATTCTGTGGAATGCATTGGAAAAGAGATTCACTGGCACCAAAAGCACCAAGAGGAATCAGAAGGCAATTCTCAAGCAGCAGTATGAAAACTTTACTTCTACTAAGAATGAGTCTATGACTCAAACTTTTGATAGATTTAATAAGCTGATTGGAGAATTGGCCACAGTAGGAGTCAAGATGGAGGCTGATGATGTTAACAGAAAGTTCTTAAGATCATTAGGTGAAGAGTGGACAATGTATACTGTGTCCTTCAGACAGAATGACCAACTGGAAGATAAAGAGCTTGATGATCTTTACAATGATCTTAGAGTCTTTGAAGCAGAGGTTGAAGCCAAAAAGAAGCCCTCTGGATATGTACACAATGCTGCACTTCTTTCAGCATCACCTGATTCTACTGCTAACCCTGAATCAGTTAGTGCTGCTGGAGGAGTTAATCAGGAAAAGATCAATGATTCAGTAATAGAAGCCTTCTTTTCTAGTCATGTTAATTCCTCATTGATTAATGATGACTTAGAACAGATTAATGCTGATGATCTTGAAGAGATGGATATCAAGTGGCAGATGGCTATGCTGTCTATGAGGGTGAAGAGATTCATAAAGAGGACAGGGAGAAACAGCTTTTCCCAAAGAAGAGAAGATGGTGCTGGATTTGACAAGTCCAAAGTTGAATGCTACAAGTGTCACAAGATGGGACACTTTGCCATGGAATGCAGAGGTGGAACATCTCACAACAGCCATCAACAAACTCAGGCTGGAAGCTCCAATCAAAACAGAAACTCTATTCAAGCTCTTGTCTCTCAACAAGGAATGGGATTTGATTGGAGTGATCAAGCAGAAGAGGCCATCCAAAATCAAGCACTTATGGCTGAAGTTTCAGATCTTCCCACTGAGGTAAAATCTAATCTCTGTTCTCAAGCTTGTATAGACACTGTTAAAAGGTATAGAGATCACAATCAGGGAATGTGTGATGACCTTAAGAGATTAGAAAAGGACAGAAAAGATTATGTAATAATTGTTGAGAAGTTTGAAGAACAGATTAGGGCTTTTCAAGCCAATGAACTTCAACACTCCTATGATACAAACTACTGGAAGTGGGAAAAGGGTGATCTGGAGTTCCAACTGAAAGAGTCTAGGGAAGAATGTGAGAAACTAAAAGGAGAGCTTGAGAAAGTTAAACTTGATGTAGAAAAGTTTACTTGTGCCTCTAAAGTCATGGACAACATAATCAACTCTCAAATCCATAGTAAGTTGAAACCAGGCATAGGGTACAATGCCACACCCCCACCCTACAACAACAACTACATCCCTCCTAAGTCAGACCTATTAGAAACCAAGAATAAGAAGGACTTACCTGAAGGAGCCACTGAAGTAGATCCATTAGATGAAGTAGTTGTTGAGGATAAGACTGAAAAAGAAGGATCTGGTGAGGAATGTGTAAGTCCATGTGTTAAGAACAGTGAGATGAAAAGGACTGGAAAGGGAAAGGGAGTTCATTATACACATACCACTGTTGTGAACTCTAATACTTGTGAACATTGTTCTTGCAAGAAATCTCAAGAGAATAAGCCCCAAAAACAGGATAAAAAGAGGGGAAATCAAAGAAATTGGAATAACCAGTGGGCACAAAAGCAAGGAGTTGATCTGCAAAGGATTAACAGACCAAAACCTTGTTTTATCTGTGGCAAATTGAATCATCTTGCCAAATACTGTTATTTCAATCCTATTAACCAAAAGAAAAGTTTTCAAAGAAGTTTTCAAAAATCTTCTGGTTATAGGAAGCCTGCAAGGAATAATGTGGCTAAGAAACAAACTAAATCCAAAAGCCACATGAGAAAACAGACTGAAAAGGAATGTGTCAATATGTGGGTTCCCAAAAGCACTAATGTTAGTACTGCTACCTCAGATAGTACTGCTGACAAGGATAGTGCTGCTAGAAGCAATACTACTGCCAATACTGCTGCTAACAGTGTTAGTGCTGCTAACTCTGTTAGTGCTGCTAACTCAGTTAGTGCTGCTAACTCTGTTAGTGCTGCTAACTCTGTTAGTGCTGCTAACTCTGTTAGTACTTCTTCTAAGGTTAATACTGCTTCTAGTTTTTGTGCTGCTAGACCAATCATATTGACAAAGTACTCCAATTCTGCAGTACCTAAGTTTGAAAATCTCATCAAAACCCAATGCAAGTACTTTGATGAGCAAGGGAGACCCAAGACCACTTCGGCTTGGGTTCCCAATAAAAACTAATTGATTTATCTTATGTGCAGGGCAACCAACAGCTCAAGGAGAAGAGCATCTGGCATGTTGATAGTGGTTGCTCCAGGCACATGACAGGTAACATGGCCTGCCTCAAGAATTTCAAAAGAATTGATGGAGGACGTGTTGCTTTTGGGAATAATCCTGAAGGAGGTAAGATAAGTGGTAAAGGTGATGTGTCAAAAGGTAAGATGACATTTGAGGATGTTTACTATGTTGAGCAATTGAGATACAACCTGTTAAGTGTATCACAGGTCTGTGACAAGAAACATAGTATATTATTTACTGATTCAGAATGCATTATTCTTGCTCCTGGATTCAAGGTAGTTGATGAAAACATGATACTATTGAGAACTCCTAGAAAGGATAATGTGTATTGTTTAGATTTAGAAAGTGTTTCCTCTGATTCATCTCTAAACTGTTTAGTTTCAAAAGCTTCAATAGATGAATCATCACTTTGGCACAGAAGGATGTGTCACATGAACTTTAAAACAATGAATAAACTTGTTAAAAATAATCTTGTTAGAGGTTTACCATCAAAAGTCTATTCATGTGATGATCATTGTGTTGCATGTCTCAAAGGCAAACAACACAAAACTTCTCATAAGTCCAAAGAGATAAACACTATCTCAAATCCTCTTCAGTTGTTGCATATGGATCTGTTTGGCCCTACAAATGTCATGAGCATTGGCAAGAAATCATACTGTTTAGTTATTGTTGATGATTACTCTAGATTTACTTGGGTATATTTTCTGAGAACTAAAGATGAGACAAGTGGACTGATCAAAACTTTTATTCTTAGAATTGAAAACCAATCAAATCAAAAAGTGAAAGTCATTAGATCAGATAATGGGACTGAATTTAAAAACCTTGATCTAAACACCTTTTGTGAGGAAAAGGGAATTGAGAGACAATACAGTGCTCCTAGGACTCCACAACAGAATGGTGTTGCTGAGAGAAGGAATAGGACACTGATTGAGGCTGCTAGATCTCTGTTAGCTGATTCAAAATTACCCACTACTTTTTGGGCAGAAGCAGTTAATACTGCTTGTTATGTTCAAAACAGAGTGTTGGTAATAAAGCCTAAAAACAAGACACCTTATGAGCTTTTTCTAAAAAAGAAACCATTTATTGGATTTTTTAAACCATTTGGTTGTCCTTGTACAATTCTCAATACCAAATCTCACTTAGGTAAGTTTGATAGCAAAGCAGATGATGGTTTTCTTGTTGGTTACTCATCTCAGAGTAAGGCTTACAGAGTGTTTAATGCCTCTTCTAGAATAATTGAAGAAAGTGACAATGTCAAATACAATGAGAACACACCAAATCCTATTGGTTCAGGTCCTGATTGGCTGTTTGACATTGATTCACTCACTAATTCTTTGGGTTTCAGTAGTGATTTAAATACAGGACAAAGGGATGTACCTCCATCAGATCACAGAATTCAATCTGTGATATTTCCACTCCCTACCATTGATCCTGTTGGCTTCTGTGAACCAGAAAAGGAAACTGAACCCATTCAGAATGAAGAAGAGAGAAGAATAGAGGAACATCAGACTTCAAGAGAGTCTGAAGTGACTGAAGAAGCTGAAGAAGATCCAGACTTAAATGAGTCAAATCTGGATGGAAACTTAGTTGAGGAACCTGGTCATCCATCAAGAACTCAGAAAAATCATCCTCCTGAGTTGGTTATAGGAGACATTGCATCTCCCATGATGACTAGGAAACAAAGCAGACTTCAAGAGCTACAAGATCAGCAGAATACAGTTAATACTGTACTTACTTGCTTTCTATCCCAAATTGAGCCCAAAAAGGCTTATGATGCTATGAAAGATCCAAGTTGGATAGAAGCAATGCAAGAGGAGCTGCTACAGTTTAAATTACAGGATGTTTGGGACTTGGTGGAACTTCCAAAAGGTCATAGAGCAATTGGCACCAAGTAGATTTTTAGAAACAAGAAGGATGATAGAGGGATTGTGATCAGAAACAAAGCAAGGCTGGTTGCACAAGGGTATACTCAGGAAGAGGGCATAGACTATGAGGAAGTCTTTGATCCAGTGGCAAGGATTGAAGCAATTAGGCTATTTCTAGCCTATGCCTCATACATGAAGTTTAAGGTCTACCAAATGGATGTAAAAAGTGCTTTTCTGTATGGAAGTATTGATGAAGAAGTATATGTCTGTCAACCCCCTGGATTTGAGAATCCATTGCACCCTAACAGAGTGTACAAGCTAAAGAAAGCACTTTATGGTTTACATCAAGCCCCAAGAGCATGGTATGACACCCTGTCTACCTATCTCCTGAAAAATGACTTTGAAAGAGGAGTCATTGACAAGACCTTGTTCATTAAGAGGAGAAAGAAAGGCACACTACTTGTTCAGATCTATGTGGATGACATCATCTTTGGATCCACAAATGATCACATGTGTAAAGAGTTTGAAGAATTAATGCACAAGAGCTTCAAGATGAGTTCCATGGGAGAACTTACTTTCTTCCTTGGGCTTCAGGTGAAACAGAGGAAAGATGGGATTTTCATTAGCCAATCCAAATATGTGAAAGACATCCTGGACAAGTATGGTTTAACAGACTCAAAGCCAGCAAGCACACCAATGGAGACACACAAACAGATCACTGCAGATCTTGAGGGGGAGGATGTGGATGTCCATCATTACAGATCTATGATTGGATCACTCATGTATCTCACAGCCTCTAGACCAGACATTATGTTTCCAGTATGTGTTTGTGCCAGATTTCAGGTTACACCTAAGCAATCACATCTTCTTGCAGTCAAAAGAATTTTTAGATACCTAAGAGGGCAACCTAGATTAGGTCTTTGGTATCCTTATGAATCTTCATTTGACTTGCTTGCATACTCAGACAGTGACTTAGGTGGAGCTAACATGGATAGGAAGTCTACTTCAGGTGGATGTCAGTTTTTGGGTGCAAGACTCGTATCATGGCAGTGTAAGAAACAAACCACAGTGTCCTTATCCACAACAGAAGCTGAGTATATAGCTGCTGCAAGTTGCTGTTCTCAGGTGTTATGGATTCAGAATCAGATGTTGGACTATGGGGTAACATTTCTTCACACTCCAATCTTCATTGACAACAACAGTGCCATTAGCATTGTTAACAATCCTGTCAAGCACTCAAAAACAAAGCACATAGAGATCAGGTATCACTTTATTAGAGACTGTAATGAAAAGAAATTGATTCAAGTTGCTAAAGTTCACACCAATGATCAGTTTGCAGATCTATTCACAAAAGCTTTTGATGTGGGTAGATTCACTTTCTTAGTAACAAGTGTGGGCTTGATCAATCTTGAATAAGTTCATGATCTTTATTTTTTTTTATACCTGTATTTCTTTGTATATTTGGTGTTACTAACTAGTTTTCTCAGAACCTCAGTATGACTCAGATGGACAAGTGCTGCAAAGTGTAAGTATAGTTACTACTGCCAGTGCAGAGTTACTACTGCTAGTACATATCTTCTACTGCCAATGTGTAGTTAATACTGCTTTGTAATTAATACTGCTTTGAAGTTAATACTGCTTAGTAGTTAATACTGCTTTGAAGTTAATACTGCTTTGAAGTTAATACTGCTTAGTAGTTAATACTGCTTTGAAGTTAATACTGCTTAGTAGTTAATACTGCTTAGTAGTTAATACTGCTTTGAAGTTAATATTGCTTTGAAGTTAATACTGCTCAGTAGTTAATACTGTTTAGTAGTTAATACTGCTTGTGTAGTTAATACTGCTCAGTCGTTAATACTGCTAAGTAATTAATACTGCTGTGTAGTTAATACTGCCTTGCAGTTAATACTGCTCAGTCGTTAATACTGCTAAGTTGTTAATACTTCTTTTAAAGAAAATCAGGGCTAATACTGCTATAAATACTCTTTCAGCCCGCCAAAGTTCATAACGTATTTTTGCATTCAATTCATCTCTTTCTAACCTTTTCTCCCTAGAATCTCTGTGTTTTCTATCCAAATCCTCAGGAAGAATGACGACAATGGAGTTTGTCGATGAGCACAATGAGATTGCGATGCTTCAGAAGCCGAAGCAGGCCGCAGGATTTCATGAGATTGTGGATTTTCTCAAGTCCTCACACATCTCTCATGCCCTAACAGTGTGCCCAACCATATATATCGAGCATCAAAAGCAATTTTGGGAGAATGCCGCTGTTATTTTCGAAGATGGGCAGAAAATCATTCGAACAAGGGTTTGTGACAAACCCTTGAAGGTCACAGAGGAGGTTATTCGCATCACTCTTAACTTAGATGATGCCTCAGGTATAACCTATCTATCTAATGATGAACTTTACTCGACCTTACAAAGAATGGGGTATGAAGGTCCCATTGGAGTTTTTAAATTCTACAAGTCAAAGTTCTACACCCAATGGCGATTTCTTGTTCATACTCTTATGCACTGTATTTCAAAGAAAACAACTGGATGGAGTGAGTTTAGCAGTACCATTGCTTATGCCTTGGTCTGCTTAACCACTGCCAGAAAGTTCAATTTTTCAGCAATGATTTTTAATGATCTTGTGGCAAACCTAGAATCCAAAAAGAGATTTTACATGTATCCCAGGTTTGTCCAAGAAGTAATTAACCATGAATTGACGGATTTGCCTCAGTCTGATGAGGTATATGTGCCAAAACCCCCTAAAGGGAAGGTTTTCTCAAATATGAGAAGAATTCCTAGGGACTCGGAAGGAGTTGACACACCATTGTTCTCTACAATGATGGTTGTGCCCCACACCACTGAAGGTATGGCATCAGGGTCAAGGCCCCCATTAGACACACCCACTGATGACCTATCCCAACCTTCCATCACCAAAGAAATCTCACAGTCCATTCTTTTAAGACCCTCTCCCAAAATCACCAAAAAGTTTGAAAGAAGAAAGGTACACAAGGTTCCTTCCCTTGGTGTATCTCCTAAAAGCCCAAAGCCTTTAAGCCCTCTAGTGGAGCATTCTGCATTAGAGAATATCGAAAGGGAAACCACAGGGGTGTCTCCCAACCCCAAGAAGGTGCTCTCTAAGGAGAAGGATGAGCATGTGGGCTGCAAGGCTGTCACTACTTCTGCTAGCAAAGAGAAGGACAGTGGTAACATCACTAAGACCTTCCCCACGGCAACTCAGAATGTGAAAACATTCAGAGGACCCAGGCGCCAAGAAACCATGGGAGTAGGCAGTGCTTTTGCTAGGCAAAAGACACCTACTAAAATTTCCAGTGATCCTTTAACGGATGTAAACACTCCTAAACAGGGTGAGGATAGATATACTTATGAGGAATTGATGGAAACCATTGCCAACATCAATATTGATGTTATGAATCAGCAGAAGGAGATTGATGAGCTTAAAAAGGTGATTCTTTATCAACACACCAAGATAGAGAAAAATAAGAAGATGATCACCAAGCTGCTGCAAAGAAGAAAGAAAGCTCAGTATGTTCTGAGAAGGAGAAGATCAACCACTGATGCTTCCAAAAAGGGGGAGTTAGAAACTGAACTAAACATAGAGGATGCAAAGGTTGAGGGGGAGAATGAGCATAAGGTTGAGGGGGAGGCAGAGCAGGTTGTAGAAGATGCAAAGGAAGCAGAAAGTGAGAAGGCAGCAGTAACAGAAAAAGCAGTAGAAACAGTTAATGCTGCTGAGATTGAAGCAGCAGTAACTGAAATTGTGAAAAATAGTGTTGAAGCAGCAGTATCAAAGATTGTAAAAGAAGCAGTAATGAACAGAGCAGCAGAAATGGTTACTGCTGCTAGTCAAAAAGCAGCAGAAACCATTCAAGCAGCAGAAATGGTTAATGCTGCTGAAAAACATAAGGCAGCAGAAACCATTCCTGAAGCAGCAGAAACAAAGGAAACAGCTGAAACCATTCCTGAAGCTGTTAAAACACTCAAAAGAACCAAGATGGTGTCAAACAAAAGACCAAGAACAAAGTCTTTAGCTTCAAAGAAGAAAGTTGTAAAGAAGCCTAGGGTGGAACCAAGTGTAGAAGAAGCTAAGGAGGAAGCTGTGAAAGAGAAAGCTGATCATAAAGTTGCTGAAGAAGAAGTGGCAACTCCATCAGGTCAACCAAGCAATGTACAATCACCAACAAATACTCAATGTGATATGTATATTACTATGGTTGATTCTAGTCCTATCAAAGTTAAACCATTAGCTTCTATGGCTCCTGAAATCATCTTCTGGGATACTTTGAAAGATCAGAGAAAGGAGTACATTAGAGTAAAAAGAGCAGATGGGAAGTTTGAGGTCTGTTCTACATGGGGAAGACTTTTAAGGATGTGCTCTAGATCAGACTTGGAAGAGATGTTCAAGGTGGGAATGAAGCTTTATGGAAATATGCTGACTGAGAATGGAATGTCCATCACCAAAATGGTACTTGAATATTTGTGTCTAATGTTCAATACAGAAGCAGTTAAATATTTGACAGAAAGGCAATTTCAAACTGTTACCAACTGGATGCTTATTGAAAACTGTGGTGTGTATGTCATAACACTTGACTATGCATATCATGAGTACTATTTGGTGGATAAAATATACGAGCACAGCATGACAAGGTTGAAAGGAATGCTAAAAACTAAGTTGGTGAGTAACAAAGATTCCAAGATGGCAAGATACCTGGTAAGAAGGATCTTGAATCAAAGTTTGGGATTGAATCCTGACTTGTGTGTTCAAGATTAAGTTTTGGAAGCATCATCATCTGAAGAACTTGACTTCTCTTTCTAAAAGTCAAGTTAGGGGGAGATTGTTGGGAACTGAAGATTTGCTAAGTATGGTTAGTACTGCCAGAACAACATTAGTGCTGCCAGATCAAAGTTAGTACTGCTTATGCAATGGTTACTACTGCAAGACAAAGTTAATACTGCTAGATCATTGTTAGTACTGCTGATACATTAATGCTGCTGGAACAAGGTTAGTACTGCTAGTCAAGTTAGTACTGCTGGATCAAGTTAGTACTGCTAGTCAAGTTAGTACTGCTAATCAAGTTAATGCTGCTGGAACAAGTTAATGCTGCTGGAATGAGTTAGTACTGCTAAACAAGTTAATGCTGCTGAAACAAGTTAATGCTGCTGGAATGAGCTAATACTGCTGGAATGAATTAGTGCTGCTGGAGAATATTAGTACTGCTCATGCTGGATGAAGATTAATACTGCTGATGTGGTAAGTTTGGGATGCGAAGATTTTGGAGATAAAAGTGGAATAGATGAAGATATGCTTAAAGAAGATTCAGAAGATCAATTTATTTTTGATAGTTATCTTGTACTTATTGTGTATAAATAGATGTTTATAGATAGCTATTCGAGATAGGAAAATACACATTACGTATACGTGAGATACAGAATTCAATTGTGTTTAGAGAGAATTAACCTCAAGGTTTAGAACCCTATTTCTAGAGAAGTAGAAGTCGTCTTGATTGAGCCTGTTCATCAAGATTGAGGTTTGGTTGTAATCTTGTGAGTCGAAGCATTGAATACAAACAGTTTGTGTTTTCTGATATATTGTTCTTTGATTGTGCGAATTAAAGTTCTATTCCGCAGATTCTTTAATTCTGAATTCTAAGTATTATTAGTCTTGTTAAGATTCGATCCTGACAAGTGGTATCAGAGCCTGTGTTTCTTCTTCTAATGACAAAGTTGCTCCACACACACTCTCACACACTAGCCGCACGGTACTAAATGATGAGAAATGGGGGATTTAGGGGTTTTAAGTTTTAACCCTATTTCCTCTCCTCACACAAAAACCACCAAACTTTTCTTTTTCACACTTGACACACCACTTCCTCATTATTACCAAAATAAATCTGGTTATTACACTTAACTAATGTTCCATTTATAATTAAGGAATGACGTGATGGTAATTTCTCTTTTCTTGATTATTTCCCACTACCCTTTTTCATAAATATCAAATTTTAGAATTAATTATTATTTTATTTTTATTCACTCTTATGCGATGTAATTTATATGCAATAATAAGATATTTTAATTTTCATTAATTGATAATAATCTTTTATATTTCATTAGTTTGTTGTATTATTACTTTAATTTCATTCGTTTACATTCTAGCATATGCATCATTTAATGGTAACGTATAGTAAACATATATTTTTATAAAATATATTTGACTACTTTCAATAATAAAAACACCACTTGGGAATAGAAAATATAGTAAATATAAAGATATTGTAATTAAAACATCACCTGGAAACACTAAAGTTTTATTTCACACGATGAAATAATACAATGTCGCTAAAGTTAAACAAATTTAGTGTTGTTTGAGATTGTGAAAACAAAACAAAGTTGATGTAAAATGTGATGTAAAAATAAAACATTAAAGTGTTCTTTCATATTGTGAAACAATATAATATCGTTAAAGTGAAACAATAAATGTTGTTTCGCAAGGGAGACATTTCTCTTTTGTGTCTCCCTTTTGGAACTTATTATGTTAGTTTTTTAAAAAAGAAAGGTTTTTAATTTAAGCTTATTTCAATAAATATAAAGTAAAAAGTAAAGAAATAAATGAATATGTATAATAACTTGTAGGTGAAACAATGTAGTGTTGTTTCACAATTTTGAAAACAAAACAAAACAAAAGTTGACGTGAAATGAGATGTGAAACATTTAAGTGTTGGTTCATATTGTGAAACAACACAATGTAATGTTGTTTCACATGGTGAAACAATGTAGTGATGTTTCACAAGGTGAAACAACATACGAGTTAAATCACTTTTATCATTTCATGTAAAAATTGCAATTATTAAAGAAAATGTAAAAAAAACATAATGATACTCGTCTCAAATTAAAGAAAATAAAATGTTCGTTTTTTATATAATTTTTTGATTTAAAATTTTATTGTAATTAATATAATTCTAATTTAAAAAGAAGATGGTGTTTAATTTAAATTATATAATTTCAATAAGGCCTTCCGTAGCGTTCCGTAGAAGCCCTCAAGCGTCACATCAGCGCCACATCAGCTTTTCTCCTAACCCTCTTCTCAAGCCCTCAAGCCCTAAAGACCCGTAGCGCTCCGTAGAAGCCCTCTTGCCACCTCATTTTTTTTAATTCTTTTATTTATACATTTAATTATCTAACAAAATAAAAATATTTATATATTTTTTAATAAATAAAAATAAGATAAATAATAAAAATAAAAATTCATATCATTCATTAAAAATTAAAAAATTAAAAATTTAAAAATAAATTTAAAAATCTACTCGTCGTCATTGTTGGGAACATGGATACGCCAAATATGTTCGACCAAATCCGACCGAAGGTTATTATGAGTGTCCCGGTTTTTGACTTCTCGAACATTTGTCGCGCGTTGTTCCTCACTGATTTGGGTTTCGATATCATCCGTGAAAAGGTCGTTTTCATCGCCACCACAAATAGCATGGTCTTCGTCTTCGAGTATCATATTGTGTAATATGACACAAGCGTACATAATGTTTCCCAATCTTGAGAGTTCCCATCCGCGTGCCGGGTTATGAAGTATATGTCAACGTGCTTTAAGCACGCCAAAAGCTCGTTCAACATCTTTACGTGCCGCTTCTTGCGCGGACTTGAACTTTTGTCGTTTAGGGTTATGTGGGCACGTAATTGATTTTATGAAAGTAACCCATTCCGGATATATCCCATCCGCTAGATAATATACGTGCTCGTAGGTGGCTCCATTCACCTCAAAAGGGCAGTCGGGTGCTTTTCCATCATATACATCGTTGAAGATGAACGACTGATTGAGAACATTGATGTCGTTGTTGGAACCGGGAACACCAAAGTATGCGTTCCAGATCCATAGATCTTGAGAGGCCACTGCTTCTAGCATGATTGTCGGGTGCTCATGATCACCTCTCATGAATTGACCTCGCCATGCATTCGGACAATTTGCCCACGCCCAATGAGTACAGTCTATGCTTCCAAGCATGCCGGGAAATCCGTGTTTAGCTTCATGTGCGGCGTACAACTTCTGAATATCAATAAAAGTAGGCTTACGTAAATATTTTTGACCATACAGTTCAATAATACCTGTGCAGAATTTGTGCAGACAATCTCGTGACGTTTTCTCTCCCATACGGATGTACTCGTCAAGTGAATCAGCAGCTACTCCATACGCCAATTGCCGAATAGCGGAAGTACACTTTTGTATCGGAGAAAAACCTTTTTTGTATCTGCCGTCCAACCGAAGTGTAAAATATGAATACTGTCCTTGTAAATCTTCAACTATTCGTTCGAATAGCTGCCTCCTCATCCTGAATCGCCGCCTAAACATATCCGGTGTATAAACCGGGTTGTTGCCAAAGTAGTCCCGCATAAGCCTCTCGTTTGCAGCTACTCGGCCTCTTTCTATGTTCGCGGCCCTCTCTCTTGTTGACGATGAGGCGGTGCTACCATAAATCCATTGTGCAGCCTGTCGAAAAACTTCCCTTTGTAGATTCAACAACTCGTCGGTGTCTACGGATGATGATGATGCGGTCGGTGAACCGGGTTGTGGCGAATCCATATTGTTTAAAATATAGATAATGGAAAAGAATGAGAGAATGAAAGAGTTGTTTTGTGTGAAAAATAAAATGGGTTTAGGATTATATATATATAGTGTGATTAAATTGAAAAAAAATTTAAAAAAAATTAAAATTTATAGTCGTTGCCAAACGTTCATATTGAATTTTATTTAAAAAAAATTTAAAAAAACAAATAAGCCTCGGGTTGAACGGGTTTTGGAACCCGCATGCCAAGCCCGCACCCCCCCCCCCCCCCCGTACCACAGCCCGTTTGGAGCCCGCCGAGCCCGCAGCCATGCCCGAGCCGAAGCCCGTGGCGTTACGGAAGGCCTAAGAGATAGGAAGAGAATATATTTACTTTTATGCTATTTTAAAAGTTATGTTTGTATGTAAAATGACACCATATATGCAAAATGTTACCTCTCAACTCTCACCATTGATTAATCTTAATTGTAGTTGAGATTGGTTCTTATAGTTCTAACATTTTTGTGGTGCTCACTTGATTTAACACATACATATATATATATATATATATATATATATATATATATATATATATGGAAAGGTTAAAAAACCAACAAACTCTCATATTTTGCATGATTAAGTTCATAAACTACAGTTTGAATGAAAAACCATTAAACTTTCTCATTTTGAATGATCAAGTCTCTAAACAAATTTTTTTGAAAGAAAAAACCATTAGACTTTGGGTTTTCTTTACTTTAAAATTTTCGCAGCCGGTTGCATGTAGTTTTTTTTTGTTAAAAAAATGTAACCAATTTTTATAAGTCCATTGGTTTATTTATTTAAAAAGAATATTCAGAGACTTAATCATTCAAAATAAAGAAAGTTTAATGATTTTTTTCATTAAAAAGAATAGTCGAAAACTTATTGATTTAAAATGGATAATTCATTTGGTTCTTCTGAACTTTTCCATATATATTATACACGCATATATCTTAGTGCTTCTTAATTACTAAAAGATATTGAAAAAATTAAAATTCATATAAGAAATAACGTATAAAACTTAAAAATGGTATAAAACTTGAAAATAAAAATAGTCAAGAAAATAATTAAAAAAGCATGCCACACCATAACATTGATGCAAATCGTTACAAACAAATTAAAAGTAACATACCAATCTATCCGGAAATTATAAAACAAAAACAAGATTTCCTTTGGATTCTTCTTTTCGTTGTTGAATCTGGACTGCAGCGTTCCGTTATACCTCGTCACATTCCGAACAATATGTTCTCATTTAACGTTAATATAAAAGCTTTAATGAAATCAAAATTCATGGACCAACTTAGAAAGAGATGTGCAAAAATCGTATTCTTTTATGTGAAATAATTATTAAACAAAGAAATCAATTTATAAGAAAAAGATAAACATACGACATGATGATTTATAGGGGTCCGGAAATTTTTGTCATATTGCCCATTTTCCAAACGCTCTTGAGGTTTTTGAATTTGCCAAACGTTAATGCAAAGCAATTGCAAATTTTTGTGATCACTAAAATTGATTAGATGTCAATGGTAGGATCACACAATAAAATATGATTAATTATTGAATTTTCAACGCTTATAAGGTTTACAACTGTCTTATACCTCGGTGCATTTTAGCATACCTCTCGAGGTCGGCTTTCGAGTACTGATTTGATGTTATAGATGGTTCACAAAACTCCAAATCAACAAGTGACACTACAATTGGGGGAAATTAGTTGAGTTTGTTGGTAGTTTTAGTGGCCTGCTTGTCAATCATAAAGTTAACAGATGTAAAATGTAAATTTTAACATTTGATAAGAACTTTACACATATAGTGACATTGATCATTAAACCACTTTCTCATTCTTGTCTTCCATTATTTGTGCCCTAACAAGGCAAATCCAACAGGTTATTTTTGTAGTTGCAATGTAACAACTAAAAATTACATTGCATCCCCCTAAATCGGTAAAATTTGGTGGTTACACGAACGTCTATTCGCATCCACCTAAATCCACTTCTGAGCCTTTATCTTCGCTATAAAACCATCCATCTTAATTCAACCATGCGACCATCATCCTCGGTGTCACATTTGCACACATGTTGCATTCATATGGTGGATCAAACATTTTCCATCGCCATCAAATAACAAGGTCACCTCTTGGATATGTTCCAAAAACCTTCACCTAACCTCTTTAGAGTCGAGCAGACCCCCTCTTTTAGAAAATCAAACAAAACCAGTAATCTCATTCAAAAGTAGGGTTTAATGGGGTAAGATATACACATACCTTTCCTTTGTCTCAAAATGCAGAAGTTGTTTCAAATAAAACCCTTGACATGCAAAATGAGCACACCCTCTTTTGGTGTATCATTTTCAAATTATATGTCGTAAGGTATCGAACGAGTAGATTATGATGATGTATTAATAGAATCTATGGTTCTAACTTTTGGTCTATTCACATCTGGATCAATCAATAAGAAGATTTTGGGGAACAAAACTCATGTTCTCTAGTTCATCATCGACATTTTTAGGTTTCAACTCAATCCCCATTCCTTCTCATTGTTTGGCTTTGGTGGGATTTTCGTGACTTGCATTAGAATGGATTAATGAACAATTAAATTTAAGGGATCTTTCTGACTTCTCATGTGTGACATCCTCAAAGGGTTGTTTATATCAAATTTTCATTAGTGTAAACACGATTCGAGGTGGACGTGAAGGCCCAAAAATTATTTAAGGCCCAAATCCGAATCGGGACCACTTACGTACATTTTGACCAAGTAAAGTGGGACAATCCTTATCAAAATTCAAAAAGTTAAAATTAATTGATCAATTATCAAAATACTAGTTAAGGTTGACTAGTTATGACCAATTTTCTTTTAAAAAAAGCACCATGTGGCACTCACCCATTGATTAAAGGATTGGTTAAGTTGGACGCATCTCGAGCTGATTATAACCTTTCATATCAGTTACATATTTTATGCATATGAATCGTTTAAAAGATCAGGACTGATTATGCTGTAATCAGTTATATGGTGACACTTTTGACCAAAACTAGTTATAACCGGTTAACGGACCAATCATAATCGATTTCTAAATCACAATATTAATGAAGTGTAATCAAGAAGACACTGTGTGTTTACTTTCACACAGTCATTATACTTGCTACATTTGTTACAATTATTTACATCTCTACAAAAGCTATATTAGTAAATTTCATAAATATGTACAAATCATTCTCAGTCATTTTATTCAAATGTTTTATTAATTTGGGTTTGGGATCAAATATTTAATGTTACAATGTGATTTTGTCACAAAAATGTAGCATTCAATGTCAAACTCCAAATCCGCCAAAGAGGAATTTATGGCAATGAGGATTAAATGGTCCACACAACTTATTAGTGGTAGGCAATGGTACTTGTCCTTGGAGGTTTTAAATGGTCACATTTGCCACATTGGCAAAAGAGAAACAAATGTTTACTCAATCTTTACATATAGGAATATTCTTTATTAAGGCATATATAATGGCATTAAGAGAATAAACCTTTTTTTTATTTCTATAAAAAATATTAAATAAAAATACTAATTTGCGAAAGTGAAAATTGTTCCTAAATTGATGGATCTTCATGGGTTTATTGTTGTTGTTTTTTCATTTTTACAGTAGACGATGATAGGCATATAATAATGAGATCAAATATGGACGATTCAAGAAGTTAATATTTGCTTAGGGAATTGATTGTATTATATCTTCCAAGAACGATAAAGTACATACTACATGGATCAAGAGAAAGATGAGTCATAGTGGATTTGCATCTTGGAGTCTAGTTGGGGGTTTTAGTTCTTAGTGTTCAGTAGATTATCGACGAGATATGTGTCCTCGTGGCTCATTTGGTTGTATATGCATGCGAGCTTCGAGCATGTCTTGTTGTCTATCTGTATTGTTTGGGTTTAGTTTTTGTTTGTTCTGTGTTTCCTAACTTGTTTGTTGTCGTTTTGCCGAGTTTTTATGCATCTTGCAAAAAAACTTTGTTGACTTCTATTATATTTAATTTGTTCTCAATAAAATTTTGTTGCCTTGAAAAAAGAGAAAAATGAACCACAATTTTCTGTTGAAATACAATAATGCCCATAACTTTGACCTTTTACCCTTGACAAAGGGCATCTAGCCACAAAGATTAACATGAGATATTAGGACAACAAATCTACAACATGCTCATGATGCAATTTAATCCACAAAGTTAAGATCCCTACAAGGACAAGAGACTAAGAGCATCTCCAACAGCTTTCCTAAAATGGGGAAAATGGAGAAAATGGAAATTTTGGGCTAATATTTAGCTCCAACAGCTTTCCCAAAACTATCCTCAAAATGGAGAAACTTGGAGAGAGAATGTTTTTTTCTCCAAATATGAAGATCACTCTAAAAATGATTACCAAGTGAGAGGACCAATAGGAATTAAACTTTGAAAATACATACGTAGAGAGATAAATAATATTTTAATAGATGAATGAAATATTTTAATATTTTAATTAATGTTGGATTCTCCAAAATGGGAAAGCTGTTGGAGATGAATGTATTTTTTTTAGAGATTTTGGCTTTCGGTTCTCCATTTTGGAGAAATTATGGAAATCTATTGGAGATGTTGTAACTATTCTTTTAAATATCTTAGAAGATTAAGATTAAAACCTGATTATATAATATTAATTATAATATGGACTTTCAATTGTGAAATGCTTATTAGTAAATTACTTGAGTCAAATTTTCAAATAAAATTCATTCCAATCCAATATTTTTGGACTTATTTCTTGGATGTACAAAAAGAACTATTTGAATTCTTGATTGAAAGTGATTTCCCTAATTGACAAAGCTTTTTAAAACTAACCAATCATTTTTCCTTTTCCAATTTTTTTACAAATATGTTTTTTGATATAGAAGTACTTTTTTGGAATTGCCCTTTAAAAATGAAGTTACTCATTATTATATATTATAGTTGGATGCAAATGCCATCAATTATTCAAAACAAATTATTATATTATTATTTATTATCTATTATCTATTATCTATTTTCTCTCTGAGGCTGTTTTTCATATCTGGGACGGAGATTTCTACACCCAAACCGGTCAGGTGTTAGACGTGGCAGGGGCAAGCGACATAATCACGATGCGGGGTCAAGGATGGGGGTGCATTCTCGGTCTAATGCCTAGCCCGTTTCCATAGGAAGATCCAATGAATGATAAGAAGTTTTTGAGTAGTCTCTCTTAAGCAAATGTCAACCACAATTTATGTTGCCCTATGCACAATCAATGGATGATCATGAAAATAATCATGGATTGCAAAGTGACCCATGTTTCAACTTCATGATAGAATGTGTTTTTTTATTCATCGATTAATAAAACATCGTTATCAAATGCCTTTGTGCTCAAGGTTCTTGTAGATCCAGCCAAATTACCTTTTAAATATGAAATATGAATATCTTGATTAAATATAAATAAATACGAAATTTGTGTCTACACTCATCTTTGCACCAATTTGGACGCCGACTTCACTCATCGGGTAGTCTTTGTTTACGACACGATCAGCGCCTACCAAGATACTTTGGTAAACAACCATTATTGTTGGCATTTACCCAAATCAAGGTTCTAAATGGCGTGAGGCATGACATAGCAGCGAGTTCAATGAGCCACAGCGATGTCACAATGTTTTCAAGGCATGACTTATGGTGAAAAATATGTATATCATATATAAATTATATGTACACTTTGATATAAATTATATATACACTTTTTTAGCACTACTTCATATTAAACAAATTAAATTTGGTTCCATATTAAAAACAAAAAAGTAAAAACACTAAAAAGGTAATAAAACTCGAATATCACGTTACAGAAATCGCACATTGCGCCATGGCGTGCAAGCCTTGATCCATTGCACGCCACAACGGCTGTCGTGGTGAACCTTTTAGAACACTAACGCAAACAGAACTCTTTCTCGGTTAGCGCTTACTCAATTTACGTTGATAAGCTTTGGCCAATGCGCATTACATGTCAAAACTCTGAAGGGTTAAATCCCCTTCGTGCTCCTTGTAGGTTATGTGACTACAACGGAGCTTAACAACTGACAGAAACCAAACCAAACCAAACCAGTAAATCCACTCAAGTGTAAGGTCCACTGATCTCCAACTCAAAGAGTAGAACAGTTGTTTCCGTGAAGACTTGCAAAGTGAAATAAAACCAAACCCTGCCACAAATTATATTCCTCCACTAACTACCATCTGCTAATCTTTTCATTTAGGACCACTTTGAAAAATCAATAATGGGCTTCAATTATTTCCTTCATACAATCTAATGTGGGCTTCAAACTGAAAAGAATATCTCCCTATAGGACAATCAATAATGTACATGTGAGAGTATATATCATCATATACTGAAAAGCTGGGGAATAAAACATATTGTGAAGATTATAGTAGACAACAAGTAGTTGAGTAGATTTTGACACAACAGCACACTTTGACCTATATGGTGAGATGATGTCTAATCTTTCCCCCACATCCGACCAAACCATATGCGATATGGGGTTCGTGAATTTTACCCTTTTCTACCTTGGCATATGCAGAAATTCAAACTATACTGCAATGCTCAGTTGAAATAGGTGAAAACTAGTGGCATTTGATCTAACAGAAATCATGTAGAAGAAGACTTGTTAAAGTGGAAGCAAAATCGTGGGTCCAGACCGACAGAATATAACGAATTATATACGGTTGGTTAAACATGTAGGGGAAGGTTCAATCGCCAGAACCACTAATGCATTGAGTATGGTCGGGTTCAAGGGAAAACCACAAAAAAATGGAAAACTGAGGTATGAAGAACACACTAATGACCATTCATATGTACGGTATTCATCTGTGCATAAAGGTAATTGAAAATGTTTGCACATGTGAATAACTTGCACCGCGTGCATAGAAACCTGGAAACATTTTCAATTACTTTTGTGTACCATCCATCTGTACGTATGCACATGTGCATAAAGGTAATTGAAAATGTTTGCACATGTGAATAAATTGCACCACGTGAATAGAAACTAGGAAACATTTTCAATTACTTTTGTGTACATGTGTATGCCGTACAAATGAACGGTTATTAGGGTGTTTCTCAGCTTTTCATTTATTTTTGTTTTCCCTGTATACTTGCATATATAGAACATATACATTGATGAATATACTATATATTTTGATAGTGTATATGCATCATATACTGGTTTTGACGGTTTCCAAAATATTTATGGTTCTCATTTGAACATGGCCCTATACAATGTAATAAACTAATACAAGAACTCTTTCATTGTTCATTTGCTTACCATATTTTCCTCCATTATTTTGCATTTATCATCAGATCATGCAAATGTGGCCCTGAAAACAAAAGGGAGATATGAATAAGAGTCGTGTTCATTATAGTTACAACGTGCCTCGGAAAAGACTTGTGAAAAACAAATGAACTTACGTTTAAGCAGGCATGGGAAAAAAAGGGACACTTTCTTGTCAAGAATGCAGTCAAGTAGGCCTGAGAAAAGGAACAATTTGTCTAGTCAAGAATGCACTAATGGTGGAAACTGGAAAGACAGTGTACCTAGTTGCAAAATGATGGAACTAAATTAATCAGTAACACCACAATCCGATGCTGTTTGTGTTTCAAATGTAAAATGAGTTGCTCTTTGACTTCCATAATTTTCAAAATCTGTGCTTTTGTCGAGTGAAATCTTCCATTATCTCGGCAATAATGAGCCAAGCAATTAATTGCCGTGAATCCCCTTGTTAGGTAGTCTTGCATTACGATAAGAACTCTCAATTCTCTGGTGAATACAGTGATCATTTATCAAGAAATAACCAAATGAAATCAAACTGATGCAGTAAATCCCACTCGAAAATAGGGTTTGGAGATGTATTCAGACCTCACGTCTACCTCAAAGAATGACTCTGGTTATCAAATGATTCAACAAACGGGGGCTATTTAGTGATCATTAGATTTTAACTGCATGAAATGTAATAGGACAAACATAATTTGGAGAAAAAGAAACCTATGTTAGATTTTAATTAGAAAAGTAATAGATTTTAATCGCTAAAATCACATATGGGCTTCTTTCAGGATAAAGGGGTAGCATGTAACGCCTCGTATATGTCAATTTTATTGGGATACATCTCTCTTCTCTTAGGCGAAGGATCGTGTGAGAAGTTGAGGTTAACGTGAGAAGCGTGGGAAGTGGATCTGAACCCTTTATCACTTTTAATCTCAAGCCCACCCATGAATCGTGCTTGATACCGGTGCATCTCGATGCATCTCATCCTAATGTGCATCCATTTCTCATCCAACGGTTGATAACCACTTCTCACGCTTCTCCCGTTAACCTCAACTTCTCACCGGAACTCAACTTCTCTCTCTCTCTCTCTCTCTATCTATCTATCTTTATCAGGTTCCATTAACTTCCGTGCTCAGATCAGATTTCTAACTACATGAGTCGCTGTAGTGGAAGTAGTATAGGCCACCTATAATATTTCAAAAAGATGCTCTATTACATGACAAGAATGTACTTTTAGCTAACCCTCCATATCTCGTATGTTATCTTTCTTTCTTCTTTATATCAGCTACAGAAATCTTTTCTTACATGCATATAATGCAGTGAACAGCCGTTCAAGAAAAAAACATAATGCAGTGAACAGTATGTATTCACATCTAAATCTCATAGGGTTGAGAATTATATCATTTAATATGTCATTATGCCCATATATCGTAACCACTAGTAAATAAAAACATGGAACGGTGTTCATAGCCAGCTAGACAACATATCCATCCTGCAGAATCGCCATGTGAAAGCATGCATGCATACATGAAGCCATCAAAACATAATAGCTTAGAAACAAGAAGAATGTGGATGATAACACAAATAAAAGCATGTTGATAAATTATATTAACGCGTTATTAATAATGGATAACCAGAAAGCTTGATCAAAATGGGGAGAAAAACAATTAACAAAGATAGAAATGAAAAATAACACGCAAACTTTAAGTTGTGATGCAAATGTTGTTCAGCTACACTTATAGTCATTATAATTATAATATGGATGATTATATGCATTGCATTCTGGTCTGATAGCATACATAACATAAGAGAATACTTTGGGTATTTTTAAGCCATTCAGTGTTTTTCTGGGTAAAAATAATGTAGCATAAATTAATTACAATATACAAAACTCCCCTAGCATGTTCCCCAAAAAGAGATGAGTTATAACTTCAGAAAATCAAATGTGTTACGTTCAATCTGCAAAAATTATGCGGATTGTCAAGCTTTTGAAACAAAGATACAATAGTCAATAGACTTCTATCGCAATACCAAAAAACCAAGAATTTGTTGGACATAAGTTGAAGCTTCAGAAACTTGAATAAAAATAATACATGCTGTGATGTTTTCATGTTTATAGCTTAATTAAATTCTAATTGGCTGATTTATGACGAATTTACCATAGTATTTCATCTAACAACATTACTTGTTATCACAGCATTCCATCTTTTTTTATCAGTTTCTCAGGAAGTTAGGGTTTCAAGTCATCCCTTTTCGTGCCAAACTTCTCAAGTGTGGAAGATTGTACTAGGTTGAAATTTGAGTAGTGTACTGGTGTATTATTAAAAGTCTCTGCTAGAATGATTAAAGCAATCTTATGCCACTAACCCTCGTCAAAAATTGTCTGACTATCGCTCGCACATTGCCGACTTTTTGTTCAAAGCTGAAATATTATGCCATCATTATTGCACCATGCCTTTGGCTTCGAGTGCGACGTGATGTGGCTTTTTAGGTTCAGCAACTTCTACCCTTATCAAAGATGATGATCACGCACTAAGCTCACCATCTTTTCCATACACCCTTATGATTATTAAAAGTTGATATCATGCAGCCAACATGTGAGATAGGATTCACAAAGAAGCAAAATTTCATTGAGCTTATGTACACAAGGTTAAAGAAAATTCATTTTACCTTTTTCCTGGTAAGAATCACGGATTACAATTTAGCTTCTAATGCTTCCTTCTCACTATCAACCTTAATCATCTAATCCAATATTCAACACCAAAGCTCCCAAGCCACCAAATTGACAAAAATCCCAAGTCACTTGCATCAGAAAAGCACAGTTAATTTAGCCATATCACTTGGTTATGATGAAACAGGTAATGTTCACAAACTTGTTGTATGGATTCTATGGAAGACACATATGTGTTTTGCATGAAGATTGCATCACTGGAGCAATTTAAATTGCTTCGAAACTTACTAATGAACCTACCCCCACAACCACCCCCAAACATATTAGTGGCCGTTTGGTTCACGGAATTCGAAGGAATTTGATGGAATTAGAATGACAATTCCTTCGACCAAATTCCAATTCCTTTGTTTGGTTCAATTCTTGAAATGGATGGAATCCTTTGAATTCCACAAATCAATGAACTCATCATTCCTTGACCTAATGGAAGGAATTGAATTCTATCCTTTTGCATTCATTTTAACCAACACCGACCACCCCCTTCCCCACCACGACCATGCAACTATTGTCACCGTCACACCCCGTCCCCACCCCACCCACCCCCACCCTGTCCTACTACCCACCTTCCACCCCTACCAACCCCCTCCTGCCGCCACCCCCAGCCAGTTGTGCCCCTTACCCCCCAGCCGTGCCCCTTACCCCACCTTGACCACCCACCCCACCCACCCTGCCTACCCCCGCCCCGATCCTTGCCACACCCCACCCCTTTTACCCCCTCCCCCCAAACAAAGATGGAGATTCCAATTATTTTTAACGATTCCATTCCAATTCCATCCAACCAAAAGCAATCAAATTGTGTGGTCAAATTCCATCGAATTCCATTCCAATTCCTTCAAGTCAAATTCCTTTGATGGATTCCAATTCCACCAAATTCCATTCTACGAACCAAACACCTCCTTAGAGTTCATCACAAACAGGATGGCCTGCTAGACCCAGCCCGCCAAACCAACTAAAAAAGCGGGCTTGGACAACCATCCTCAAAAAAATGCGGGGCTCAAACTGACCAGTTAAAATTAATGGGTGGACAAGGGTGATGCAAAAAAAACTTCGACAAGCCCATTCCTAAGTAATATTTATTTTTTTCTTATTTATGTATGTACTTGGTCTTATTTTAAGTTGGAAGGAATATCCATACTTTATATCTTGTTAAACTGTTTTTTCTTAAGCTATGTATGTACTTAGTCTTGTTTTAAGTTGGGAGGAATATTGGGTGATTTGAATGGTTTTCCATAGCTTGTGATTTCACATACGTTAATTGTAGTGCACCCATCTAGAGGCCCAAGCCCATTCCGAAGTAATATTCTAGAATAGTTAAGAATGGGTACTTCTTCGAATAATTTCAGTATAAATAAGAAGGATGTAGGAAGTGTGAAGCATGGATTAGTGAGCTCTTTTGGGAGAGACTGGCACTCTCGAATTGCTAGAGGTTCGGTGTTGTCTTTTATTTTTCGTTCATCTACTTTGATTGAATACATTTTGGCCAAACGTTTCCTTTCTATTACTGTATTTGTTTTACCTATATTATTCGGTTCATAACATTAATTATCTTTTTTAGATAATAACTTTTAGGCCCGTTAGCCCGTGGACAAGCGCGGCCCATTTATAGGCTGGGTGAGGGAACATTATCAATCCTGCAAACAAGGGTTTGGGTTTGCTATATTAGGCCCGATGGACAAAAAAAGGTTAGCCCCCGTCCCATGTCCAACCTAAGCCTGCAAATGATAACATGGGCCTTTAAGCTTACTTGAGGAAAAAGTAAAATAAATTCTAAGTTTCTAACACTAATATATATACAGACAAAAATAACTTTTGTATCCAATTTAACCACCACTCCTCCCCGCCCTCACCACTCCCGCCGGCAACATATCCACCACCACCGTTGCCACCATCACCACCGCCACCATCAATTAATATTATCATTCCACCACCACCACCACCACCCACCATCCCCAACATGCCACTATTTTTTGGCGTAATAGTCACCACCCACCCCCAACACCATCAAACCACTATTGTCGTTACAACCGTCACCCCCACCCCTGACAGATGCATACTTCTATTGTTTTGCGAGATTCCATTCCCATTTCTGTCAACCAAACGCATAGTCAAATTCCATCAAACTTCATTCCAGTTCCTTCAAAGTCAAATTCCTTTGATGTATTCCAATTCCACCAAATTCCATTCCATGAAACAAACACACCCTTAGTATTTTACGACGAAAGGAGTTATAAGGGGACACAATATAACATGAACCGATGTGAGTCGAGTTTTCACAAACCATTCTCCACTTTGATCCTAACATTACCAATAATCGCCACAAGAACAAAATCCGTCTTTGAAGTGATGAAAACGGCTAGAATCTCTTACAATAATCTCCCGTTGAACAATTTTTGCTATAAGCTTAATGGCAGAATGACAATCCCCGCATACACGAAGATTCTTCATCACTATTATACTACTTCCTTTAACCGTGCAAATTAGTGCAAAGCAAATAGCAAGCCTCTCACTATGATACAATAAGGCTGTTTCCTTTTGTTCATCTTCAACGTCATATAAAGCAAACACTTGGTCAGGGACATAACCAAATCCCTTCATCTTTTCTCCTATCCATTCGAGCTTTCTATATATTTCAATAGTCATAGGGTGGGACCTATCTCCAGAAAGAAATTCATGCCTTTGACCCTTTAAAATGACCCAACTTCGTCCTGGCTCTTTCATAATCCTTCTGCTTTTCATCACCCCTCGGATTCTTGAAACATCACTCCACCTACCACCAAAAGCATACAAATTAGATAAGAGCGTATATGCAGCACTACAATCGGGATCTATGTTAAATATGGCTTCTGCAACTCGTTCAGCCAATTTTAAGTCTGAATGCATCTTACAAGCACTAAGCAAAGATAGCCAAATAAATGTATTTGGTTCCATCGGCATACTTTTAACTAACTTTTCGGCTTCATTTAACTTCCCCCCACGTCCTAAGATATCCACCATACATGCATAGTGCTCAAGCTTAACGTTCACAGATCGATATTGAATCAAGAAATAAAAAATGTGTCTTCCTTTTTCTAACATTCCAGAACGGCTACATGCAGAAAGTAGCCCGGTAAAGGTTATATCATCAGGTGGGACCCCGTAACGTATCATCTGGTTAAAAAGAATTAACGCCCACATGCCATAACCGTGTTGGGCACATCCAACAATTATCGAGTTCCATGAAACAATGTTCTTCTCAGCTATTTCCTTGAATATGGACAATCCATCGTAAATATTCCCACATTTCGTATACAATACAATTAAGGAATTTCCTACAAACACGTCTGTTTCAAGTCCTAGCTTGACAGCTGCTCCATTAAGCTCTTTTCCCCTGTCTGAACCCTCCAATTCGCAACATGAATTTAAGGCACTGGTAAATGAAGATTGATTTGGAAAAACGCCAAATCTAAACATGTCAGCGAATACTTCCAATGCCTCCACGTGTTTGCAATTTAAACTGTATCCGGTTAAGAGAGACGTCCACACTACCACAGAAGTATGTATTTTCTCGTAAAAAACTTTGCAACAGCTACCGATATCGTTACAATGAGCATAGAATGTAATTAAGGGAGCCGTAACATATGTGTCCGACAGGTAACCAAGCTTCAATATTTGCCCATGAATCTCGACACCCAAATGTAAATCTTTTACATTTGCACAAGATGTTATTACAGACGAAAACGTAACTGACGTAGGCTGAACACCACAAGACAACATCTGTTTGAAGAGAAATAATGCGTCATTGCTCTTCCCGGAGTGATTAAACCCACTAATCATTGAGGACCAGGAAATCACGCTTCTGTTTGGCATCTCGTGAAACAACCTCACGGCATCTTCCACTCTTCCATTGATAAAATATCCATAAATCATTGAATTCCAAGCAGCTTCGTCCTTCAAAGGCATCTTCATAAACAATCGCTCTGCAGCTTCGATCCTTCCATGTGTCAATAACCCATTTATCATCGTTGTCCAAGAAACCACATTTCTTTCAGGCATTTCATCAAACAGCTTGAAACCCATCTCCAGATTCCCACAATCAAAACACCCCTTGATCATTGAATTCCACGTAACTGCATCCCGAACTGGCATTTCATCAAACAGCTTCAAGGCATCATTAAGCCGTTTGTTCCTCACATAACCTTGGATTGTCTTGGTGCAGGAATAAATATCTGGGTAAGAGAGTTTGTTCGGAAAGACAAAAGCTTCATTACGTCTTTGGTTTTTTGGGTGATCAAATGATACAGGGATGTACGCAGGAGTACTTTGTTTGACATAATTCGTGATAACTGTTAAACATCTAGATGATTTTGCAACCTTTTTGTGTAAGATGGTACACGAAATATCGAATGATCTTTGTTCAACTCTAAATTTCCTAATCATGGCGCATTTGACTTGGCAGGTGACTGATTACTCTCATATTTCAGTTGGCTAATATCTTGATCTCCTGAAAAGTGAACATCAATGATGATATTATGCATACTAGTGATACTACTTGATTAAAGACCATTGTTGCCCTATCCATTACATGCCTAGAAATTTTCTTAGGTGGCGTTTGTTTTTTAAGAGGTGCTGAAATTCTCTTATAGAGTTTCTACTGATTAATTTTCAAATATGTCGATATATACAATCATAGTAAGGTGGCGTTTGTTTTTTAAGAGGTGCTGAGGTCTGATTTCACTTTTGATTTTTAGAGGTGCTGAGTTCTGATGAAGTCTGATTTCACTTTTGATTTTTAAGTGGTGGTGCTGAAGTCTGAAATCTGAATCAACAAGACTGTTTGTTTGTTTTGTAAATTGACAAACATTTGAATATGTAATTGTCTATTTTGTCCTTCAAAATGTTATTTGAAGGTATTATCATTCCAAAATCTCAAATTATTACTCCTAAAAGCAAAACAAAAACCTTCCCAAAGTAAGGCTACCACTTTTTCCTAAAGATGATTTTAAGTGATAAGTTGGTCTGAAAAAAGTTGAAAAAACAAACAGTCTTAGAATTGAGGAATGTCTGACTGAATACGTGATAAGCGGTCGAGCTGAAATTCCAAAAACAAACAATGCCTATAACTAAATATAGGTATGGAGGTCACTCAAGTATAGAAAACGTTTCAAATAGACAATTGAAAGATGAATAGTGTTCTGAATTGGTATGTTTAATGTATACATAACGTAAAACAAAACAAAAGATTAGAAATTTGTACTAACAAGAAGTGCTTCAAAAATTAGGGCGAAGTATCTAGAAGAACAGAAGTGATGAAGCCTTATAACCTACCATTTGAAAGTAGACATCATTAGTTCTGGCCTCCAAAATCTTTCTCTAGTTCTGATTCGAACAGTTGATCGTGAACCGTTGCAGATTTGCAGTCTGATTCAGTGTTCATCTTTGAGGTTGGAGACGAACAGGGCCACCCGTAGGCCGCCCGAAAAGTGGCCCAACACGCAAGCAAACAAGCCCTAAAATTAGTATCCAACAACAATTATACAACCAGGGTCATACCCGTCCCGTTCGTTGGTCGGGTACACGACATATGACTTCAATCTAGATTTAGGTATAAATCCTCAAGAGACGGGTTCAAACGAGGAGCGCATCAATTTAAGAGAACGTGAGGAGCAATTGATAGTTATGAATCACATCTGATTGGCAGTTGTGGATCACATGTGATTCACAACTGATCTAGAGGAGCAATTGACAGTTATGAATCACATATGATTTACAACTAAAATCATTAATGATCCGCGACTTGCACGCCTCGCGAACCACCTCGCGCTACTTTTGCGCGAATTTTCGATTTTATCCCATTTTTTAGGGTTGTAAATCATATGTGATCAGAAGCATGGGAGTGCTCCTCACGTTCTCTTAAATTGATGCGCTCCTCGTTTGAACCTTCCTCAAATCCTCAAATGTCATTAAATTTTCTAATAATCTCTTTCTTTTAAAATTCATGTCAACTATTTTCCGCTACTCACAGTGTTAACTTCATGGTTTTATATTGTATATAAATTCAATGTCGATATGTTTGGAATTGCTAGATAGGGGAATTATCAATGCAACAACATTTGTTTTTCTTGGATATAAAAGAGCAATGTAGGCATTTACAATTTGTTTTCCTTTTCTGCAACCTGTTTACAAAATATATGTTAGACCAAACTTGAAAATAAAATCATCTATAAAAAATCCATCAACCAAATAGTGTATTCATTGAAAGGTATATGAGTCTGGATTTTTTTAATGCATTCTTGTTCATATACGATTATTTATGTTAATATGATAAGAGTGTAAAATAAAAAATGAAAAAGTAAGAGATTAAAGGTAAATTGGATAACTAATTCTAAGTGTATAAAGTGTAACTTAGAAAATTGAAAATTGTTTGATTTTTGAGAGAACGTGGGAAAGAGGGGATTTCAAGTTCTGCTTTTAGAGTTGTACAACGTGTAAAAGAATTTGTAATCTTGAAAAACTAATTATCGGAAAAAAAAACTGTAATATATTTTAATTAAGTAGTATAGATAAGAGCATCTCCAAAGGCAAGAAAATAGTTTGATAAAAAGTTTGACAATAACTTGATACAAAAATTAACCATTGGAGTAATAATCCGACATAAAAAAGGTGCATGTTTTTTGAAGATTTAATAAATGTTACATATTTTATCCTTAAACTATCACGTGTTTACATTTTTAGTTTTTCCACTTTTAATCAACAATGATTAATTTTTTAAATACATAAAATAAATTATTATTATTTTTAATAAAATACATCATTGGAAAATGTTGGTAAAGACGATCAAAATGACACCAATATCGAATACTAAAAAACACAAAAATTAAATACTTTTGTTTTAAAATCATAGTTTAAGTATATATAGTTTATATTTATACAAAAACTACGTATATTTTTAGAAACTCTTGTTTTTATATTTGAAAATTGTCATCTCTTACCCTCTCAATCTCCCCATATATATATACTTTTGTTGTATATTATTTATTTAAAAAAACGTATTTAATAACGACAAATAATAGAAGGGGTTTTATAAAACATTTCAAATAGATGAGGATAATGTATGTGTGTGTGTATATATATATATATGGGTGGTATTTTCTAGAAACCACTACATTGTTACAAACTATGAAACCACATTAATAACCATCCATTAGATTTATGAACGGTCCAGATTAAAACGGTGGCAAATTTGGTAATTATTGACAAATTGTGATTTAATTTAATTAGTAAATGACGGGTACAAGGGTATTAGAGTCAATAAACATTCATTCATCCTCAAGCCAAAATCGCCCCCATTAATCACGGGATCAACTTGCCGTATTGATCGCATATACATCGTGATTCAGTTTCGGAAAGGATAATCGAAAGAATTTTACAAAATCATCAATGGCGGAATACCTTCACCCAAACAGAGGTAAGAATCAAAATTTTTTGGGGGAAATATATTGCGTTCAACAAATCATTGATTCTAGGGTTTTTTCCTTTGTATAAACAGTGAGGAGACCAAGTGAGCGAATCAGGCTTAAACACTCGTTCTCGAATTTCAAGAACACGAAAGATAACCCGGTGTTAGTCGACATGGATCAAGGCGACGTCAATGTATGTCATCGAGAGGAAGAAGGAATCATAAAAAAGAAATCAGTAGGTACGACATTATTTTTGGGGATTTGTTTCTGAGTCAGTGGTTTTAAATCTTGATAAAAATGATGAATCCATTTATAGTTGGAGATGTTAAATGATTTTTAGTAAATAATTTGCGTGTTAAAGTTGTTTTATGGTGAATCATTTGAATGCATGTTTCTGAAAATTATCGTATATTACATGTTCAAACTGTTTTACATGATTCAGGGATTAGTATTGGGGTGTTTTTTCATTATTCAGGGTTTAGCATTTTGATGGTTTAGTAAAGGTTTTTTAGATAACTTTTAGCTTAATGTGGTTTATTTGTGAATTTACTGTTTTACATGATTCAGGGATTAGTATTGTGGTGTTTTTTCATTATTCAGGGTTTAGCATTGTGGTGGTTTAGTAAAGGTTTTTCAGATAACTTTTAGCTTAATGTGGTTTATTTGTGAATTTACCATTGATGATTCAGTCCAATTGATGATTCAGTTCATTGTTGTTTGGTCTTGTAAATTTAAAATAACTTTTTGATGAATGTGCTTTAACAAATAAGCCGAAAGACAAGGAGCCCTGTCTTTAACAAATGCAGTATCAAATTTTTGATGAATGTGCAGTATCAACTTATTGATGAATGTGATTTAACAAATGCAGTATCAACTTTTTGATGATTCAGTTCATTACAAAAAAGATTTAACCTTTTGCTATCACTTCTGCTGCATCAAAAGTAGTATTAGCTGCAGAATTCACGATTATATCGACATCTTTTGCTATCAATTCTGCTGCATCCTCATCTAACCCGAGGTTAGATTCGCAAACATTTCCAATCACGGGGACCAACTTGCTTAACATGAAAGATTGATAGGATTTCCCATAAGCTTGTTGGAGAGACTTGAAAAGTTCAGTATTGATTATCTGTAATGAAATACTAAATTAAATTAAATTTTACTACTTCATGATAATTAGATATATCATGTAGAAATGGCAACAGGACTCCCATAAGAACCAAGAAAAAAGAAAAAAAAAATGCGTACTTCATTTTTAAATCTTTCCATTGCAGCATCCATGTTCTTTGTCTTGATTATGAGATATATCTTTCCCACATCAGGCACTGTGCGCAGAATCTTCTCTATAAATACTGAACATTTTATATGATCATCAAGAAGAACTTGAGGAGTTTGAGACCATAACTTGAGGAGTTAGAGACCATAAATTACTGTCTTTAACAAATGATTTAAAAAATGCAGTATCAACTTTTTGATGAATGTGCTTTAACAAATGCAGTATCAACTTTTTGATGATTCAGTTCATTACAAAATATAAAGATTCACATTAGATATTAAGGCAAGCCCATGTCCTGTTCGGCAGTATAAATATAAAAAAGTTGATACCGCATTTGTAGAAGAAAATTTTAACATCATAAATACTGTATGATATATGTGATCGTAACATCTTTTAACAGTAAAGATGGAGATGTGCATCACAAACTTTGCCTACTTCTGAGTTGGATTTTGCAGAGTAAAATCAGACTTTACCTAGATTAGGATCAATCCATCAAGTAACCTCCTTGAACCCTTCATTTTTGGTAGAACTACCACAAGAAATTTTCATTTATGATGATTCATTAATAATGACAATCATTCATTCATTTAATTAGATATATGATTCATATGATGTTAATTATTCATGATTCTATTATAAGGGGAAAACGCCATATTGATGAAAATGATGAATCCATTTATGATGATTCATTATGATGATTCATTATTAATGACAATCATTCATCCATTTAATTAGATAACTGATTCATGCGGTGTTAATTATTCATGATTCTATTATAAGGGGAAAAAGCAATCTTGATGAAAATGATGAATCCATTTATATTTGGAGATGTTAAATGATTTTAGTAAATAATTTGCGTGTTAAAGTTGTTTTATTATTGGAGATGTTAAATGACTTTAGAAAATAAATTACGTGTTAAAGTTGTTAAATGATTCTATTATTGGGGTTCTTTCAAATACTTAAGTGCAATTTTCCGGTATTCAAGTTTATAACTTGATGTAATGACTTATGAGATTTGGTTGGCTTATACAATGATTAGTGTATTCTCATAGGTCATTATGTAAACTAATGTAAATTATGATGGTGCATTCATGATTAGGGTGATGAATACACAGATTACTTTGCAACACACATTTTTGTTGATATACAAATTTTTATATAACACTTACAAATATTCATTGGCATGCTAATAGTTGACACAGAAACGTTAATGGAAATAGACATTGACAATGCATACAACGTTCGAAGGTCAAGAAAAAGGAAAGGTAGACCTTCAGATACACCCTTGCTTACATTCATTAAACTACAAATGTTATTACTATGTTTCCTAATATTTTGATGATGAAATTGTTTACATGGGTAGGAAACATACCCGATTCAGCAAATACGAACGTCTCCGGTGTTGAGTTGTTGACGGAGGATTTAACAATGGCCGACAAGGAGGTAGACAAAGGTAAACTATATGATGCACAACTATTAAATGAAAACATATAAACTAATTTAAAAATAGACGGGTTTATTTACAAATGAACATTAAATGGGAGCAGGATCTGCGAAAGGTGTGACCGGAAACATTGACTCAAATATGAAGAATCACAAATGTAAGTGGAAGTTTAATTTTAGATTTTAATTAAGATAAATTTTTATTTTGTTACTGATCATAAATTTTTCCAGACCAAAAAATTGAATCATCAAGTTGCTCAAGGAGGACAAGAAGCCATACGAGTGGTAGAATGATACTGAATACCCCACAGGTTAAGGGAAAAACTGCTGTTGAAACTGATGAATGTCACAATCAAACAGGTACGTATGTCCTAATAACAGATTTACTTATCAATATTCATTACAAATATTGATAAGAAAATTTATTACACAGGAAGTAAGAGGTCTAGGATGAGTAGCAGAATAAAGAACAAGCTAAGGAATGCAACTCACCAAAAAAAGGAAAAGTAAAAATGGCAAAGCGTCGGCGGAGTTCGTTAACTGGGATTAGACGGGGACTAGGAGTACTACGGGCCAGAACTTCACCTAAGGCTTTGCATGACATGATCGTGGCATTGAACAGCGATCAACAGGAGACAGTACGAAAAATGGGTCTAAAATCATTACTGGGTTTGGAGATGGATGGTGTGCCAACAAAACTTAGGTTCTACATCATAGACAACCTTGACACAAACGAAATGGGTATCAGAGTTGGAAACGGGTTAATTCATGTTACAGTAGACTTAATCCATAACTTATCAGGATTACCAAGGGGGGAAATAGATATACTTGATGAGCCTGATGTCCCAAGTCATGAAAACCTTGTTTCGGTCTGGAAAAGCAATTCAAGGTACCTAAGATTAGACCGCAGCATGTCGTTGAAAAAATATCAACTCGACTGATTCAGGTTTCCATTTCAAGATCAATTTCCTTGTTGTATTTGTAAACATCATGATTGAGTCAAACAACATGGGGACTGTAAACTTGAATTTTCTGTCAAAGATCAAAAGCGCCGATATGATTGGCAAGGTGGATTGGTGCAAGTACTTGTATGAAAGAGTAAAGACGAGCAAACAACGATGGAGAAGGGATGACTTGTTGTGTTTCTACTCGGGTCCATTGACATACCTCACTGTAAGTTGTAATGCTTAAATAGGTTTTACAATTCATTCATTACACAAAATAAATATTTTAATAATGACTTTTACCTTGTAGCTGTTGTACGTGGACTCAACTTTGAGTCCAACATACTATATTGAAAAAAAAGGGCATGGCATATCTGTATGGAATATGGCAATGCTGAAGAAAAGAGAGAAGACTGAATTGCAGTCTGGAGGATTTGGGTTGCTGCAATTAAAGAATATCAGAATTCCCGATAATAGAGAAGGAACATACACACTGAACAAAGAGGAAGCTCCGGCAGAAATGCAAAAGGACGATTCAACCAATAAAAATGCAGAGATTAATGATGTGCCAGCGCTGGATGCTAGATTGGAAAGTGCATCTAAAATACAAAATGGCAGTACATCTGAATGCCCCAATGAAAGTACGAAGGATGCTGTTTCGCCAAAAAATGTAAGAACAAGTGCCATCTTATATATTGTGATATAATGGCTATTAAAACATTTCAAAATATATGTACATGAACTTAAAAAAGAAATTCAAGATAAGATAGCGAGGATCATAGCACTGAAGGTTGGGGTTGATATCGATTTAGAAAGTGCGATGGCAACATACCAAGATGATGCTGAATTCATTAAGCTAAAAAAGGAGATTAAGTTATTGTTCAGTAGTGAATCAAATAGCCAACCACCAAAAAATGCAGCAGAAAACGATCCATCACAGGTAAGTCCATCTACTTGCGTAATGCTATGGAAAAAGCCAGTTGACCCAGACGAGAAAATGTGGGACAGTCCAACCTTCATATAGGAAGTAGATGAGTTAGTTATGTCTATTGAAGGATCTAAGTGCAAAAAATCATTGAACACTATAGAACCTCCTGATTTTGACAATGTGGTCACACCCATTAATAGTATAGGATCAGGTTCTGGAAAACAAGGTTTTGAGGGTAAATCAGCTAACAAGAAAGTGGAAATAGACCCATTAGATTTTAATTTGGGAATCAGTCCAGATAAAAACGCAGTTCCAGTAAGGGTTGTGAAGCCTGTTACGATGCAAAACTTAGAACATGAAGGAAAGGGGAAGGGTAAGGCCATAGGACCCAAGAAAGAGATAATTGAGGAGGCTATGGATGCTTTCGGTATGCCGCTGGTACAACGTGACGATATGAAGATATTGGGAAGAGCTTCGAAAAGAGATGTTAAACCAGGGGACCACCTAAAATCACCATATTTTGTTCGTGTGGTAGACTTCAATGTCACGACAGAGGACGACAAGGTACATGATTAGGCAATTGCAATGTTCGGCAGCAAATAGTAAGTGTTACACTCTCTTATTATAGAATATATAAAATGTGACAGTTTAATGAATCATTACCAGAAAAATGATTCTATAATTAATGGATTCAATACTCATGATTTTAGATAAAGGACAAATACAGAAATCAATAAGTTGTATAAGATTATTGAGTCAGTAACAAATCATGAATGTTGGTGCAAGTGTACCTAGTTTTAATATTGTGATATATTTTTGGTACACATAAAATCACATCTCCATATTTATTTTGATGATTACAAAACACACCGCATTCTTTGTTATCTAATATTTTATCTGAGTGTGCAGCTTTTAAATAATCTCGATAATTTTATCTGAAGAATCCAAGACTGAAGATTTTCGTCGTTTTAATTTTAAAATGATAAATCACCCTAAAATAATATACCACTTGGATTTTTCTAATACTGTCTTTTTAAATAAACCAAGTCAGCTCTCCTCAACATCTTATCATCTTGCTGGATCATTTAATATGAAAGATTTGTTTCTAGAAGAATCTGCGTATGCGTACTGCTTCCTGCAACAATTTTCTGGGCGGCATACCGCGAAGGTACAGGCGGTATACCGCGGCAGGCATGGTGTATATCTCTGATTGGTTGGAAGCTCCCTTTGTCTGCACGGCATACCGCGAAGAATAGCCGGTATACCGCTGGTACAAGTTTACGTTCTGTTTTGCAGGGTTGACCTTCTCTTCACCAATGTACTTTTCTTCTGCACGGTATACCGCGAAGGATTGCCGGTATACCGCGAAAGCCTGTGGACTGTTGCTCATCCAGTATATATATGCAACCTACCAGCATTCAAAGCTACCAATTTACACATAACTCCTCTCTGCATTTGATAAAGACTCTGCAGCCTCTTCTCTTGATAATTAAACTGTTAAAATTATAAAACACGTTTTTGAGTAAGAAATCTTGAGTTGATAGCAGATTAAAATCTCTCGATTAGTTGAATCAGCAACACAACTCAAGTGATCAAACTCTCTAAAAATATCCAAGTGATAAACCTTATACAAGAGTGATTTTTCATATTAAAATTATACCCTCTTGTAAGTGTTTGAATAGAGTGAGTGATCCACATAATTCTCTCAAAGAAGAGTGATTCGCGTTTGTTGTACTAAGGTTTGTGTTCTACCGTAAAGAACACGTTTTCTTATTGGATCTCCGAGAAGTGTTTTCTCGAGGTGGACTAGCCAACCGCGTGATTGGTGAACCACTTTAAAATTTCGGTGTCAAGTATTCTCTTTCCTTTATCTCTTTATTTTTTCCGCTGTGCTTTATTATATCTGTTTATATAAACTGCTTTGCATTTATATTTATTTATACTCTTCTGTATTGTACTATATTTACTCTGTATTTATTTACAAAAGAATTTTTGAAAGTAAGATTTTTTATAATACAACCTAACCCCCCCCCCCCCCCTTGGTTGTCCAACAATGAATCTGTAACGTATTCATGATTCTGTAATTCATCATATTTTAGATTCATTGTGTTAGGTTAATTATTAAGTAACAAATCATGAATCTGCAACATATTCATGATTCTGTAATTCATGCAATTACAGATTCATTGTGTTAGCTTAATTATTAAGTATCAAATCATGAATCTACAAAATATTCATGATTCTGTAATTCATGCAATTACAGATTCATTGTGTTAGCTTAATTATTAAGTATCAAATCATGAATCTGCAAAATATTCATGATTCTGTAATTCATGCAAGTACAGATTCATTGTGTTAGCTTAATTATTAAGTATCAAATCATGAATCTGTAACATATTGGTGATGATTATTATTCACATTGCGACTATTTTTGTATGGGTAACCATGATAATGTTAATTGTTTATGAATATCAGTGATGCGGTCTTCAGTGCAATTAACTGCACGAACATGACAAGGAGAGGAATGGAATCATTGGCAGTGAGTAACATGACTCTTGACACATCGGTCATCAACGCATGGTCATCAATCCTAAACTTTGAAGAAAGACTAAGAAGCAGGAACTCAGTGAGACGATACTTTTTCAGAATAGACATAATGGTAAGTTTAGAAATTAAATTCAAACACCTTATTGAAGATTGAATTGTGTTAATGAATTGTTACGACTGATGGATCATATGATGCGGTCACGATGCTATAACATTGAGGAACAGTACAATGTTTTCAAACAAGCAATTGCTTCAACAACTAGGCATTGTCAGGGACATATCTTCAAATTAAAGGACATTGATCTGGTAACTAAAAACTGTAATCTGTTGACATTAAGATACATTATACTTGCATAATTTTGGCTTATCTAAACTTAACAATTACTACAGGCATTCTTTCCGATGTTAGATGGTGCATACTACTATCTTGTAGTTATAAACCTGAAGACACCATCATTTCTGATACTGGACAACAGGAAATGGAAACAATACACAAGGGATGCACTGAAACAAAGATACGGAGGAATTACAGATGTACTGGTAATTCTAATTAATTTTAAACATGAATAACAATAGGATTATTATTTGATACATTAATTTTAGTATATTATCATTAATATCATTATTCCATGATTCATTGCATGTTTTTTTTTGTTATTATTCATGGTTTATGTAATCAGTAATTATTTTTGGACATAAAGTAGTAGTGTAATAAATTTTCTGGGTTTGGTAATTTGTTATTTGTTTGAATCTATAGTTAGTCTTCATGATTCAATGTGGGTCAACATTTTGAATTTATTATTCACTGCATGTTTTTTTGTTACTACACATGCTTTACATTTTTGTATTTAATGATTGATATATTATTATTATCCTTCAGCAAAGAATGATGGTGAAACACTTGTACAATGTGGGACATGGATCGGCGCAACAACTTCTCGCGGTGCATCAAGAGAGGATAGAGATGGATTGGCAAACAAATCACAACACTCATGACAGTGGGGTGTTCATGCTGCGGATGATGGAGACCTTTATGGGAGATGTACGATACTGGAAGCCGGGGTTCATGCAAGAAGGACAACGACAAACGAATCAATTGGATGATCTCCGGAAAAATACACAACAAAAATCGCAAAACATGGTCAGAACTTGAAAAGGGAAGATGTGTGCTTAAGGAGGTCTCGCGAATCACAAATATGGAGGTCGGCATAAGGAATGAACTGATCCGGCAATCAACTGCTAGTCGTTGGGAACGACTTTGAGCACTATGGGAACCTCTAGTAGCATCATGATTTGTTGAAAGACTTTTACTGGTTTCTTTAATTACTGATGGTAGTTCAATATTTTGATTTTGATGTTAAACTATGGATTTAGGTCTACTATTTGATGAAACAGTTTTAATGCTTTTTTTGGATTTGGTTTTATGGAAAACTTTGAATTTGGTTATATTATTATGGATTGAATCTTATGGTGTGATTTGAAACTTTGAGTTTGTTTATGTGACTTAATTTTATGAAATTAAGTTAATTACAATGTTTTTTTTAAACATCATTTTCTTTTATGGTTTATAAAAATGGAATGTTCTGCATGCAAGTACACTGGAATCTGACAATATTTAGAATCATAAAATGCAGTTGAGCCAAACAATAAGATTCATCACATGCATATAATAAAAAAAAATATTGCTTTATAGTTATGGTTATCAAACTTAGATGGGGTTTTAAAAGAATTACATACCAATAAACATATTTAGTGATTCCCATTCCAATATTATCAAAACACAAAATCAAACAATAGTTACTGATTTCCATATATAACAACTGATGATTCTAAAAAACAAAAAAAACTTTAATTAGTTATAGTTTTTAAGAATAATTATGTTTATAATTTTGATTACAATAATGATTATAAACATACCACCAACACAAGATTCAGAATAAACAAACCAAAAATACAAAAAAGTTTAAAACAAAGAAACATAACTAAAAACCATAACTACTGATTATCATTCAGATATTAGGGGATTATCAAAACAAAAAGAAAATAAATAACAAAATACAAAATTTTCTGATTTACCATATGAATACTGATGTTTAACAATATTAACGTTTTTAAGATTAATGATGTTGATTATCATAAGATTCATTATCATAAGATTCATTATGATATTGATTATAAACAAAACCCCAACATAAAAAACAAATATCGAAGGCTTGGTAATGATTATCATAAATGCACAATTCTAGTCTTGATGTATGGTAAAAAAAGATATTTACTGAATTGAAAATAACACCATTACTAAACAAAATGGCACGACCTCATTATTTAATAAAAAACACATATGAAAAATAAGATTAACTTCTGATACACACAATGTTTATCATGATTCATTGTAGAAAAACAAAAACCAAAACTTCTCCATAAATGTCTATCATGATTCATTGTAGAAAAAATCACGACTCAGTGCAATTACGTGAATCGTGCCTTGCTAACTGTCCACACTTCCTGCATACCCTCAATTTTTTTTTCGCCTTCGTAATTGCCTTTTCACGACATCCAATAAGTCTCTTACCCATTCCACAACCTTTATTACGAACTCCGGTCGGGGTAATACCTGCAAATTCTCAATATCATAAACACCCATGAATTCTTGAAAATTAGCATTTTTCCGTTCACGGTTGCTATGTCTCGGCGCATCAACTACAACATCATCCTTATATTTCTGAATATATTCAACAAATGATGACAGTGATTCCTTATCCGACCGAACATGCTCCAAAATACCTTCTACCAAAAGTTGGACATTCCCAATCATTTTCTCAGTTTCAGCATCAACTTCACCGTACCTAACTTTTGCAGGTAACCAGTCAACTGGAACCAAATCACGTCGCCAACGTCTCATGATGTAGCGTTCAGGAATAAACTTCGCCTTCTCGTTCACCAACACCTTCAAAGAATGTCGACATAAAATTTCATTCCGAACAAAGAAGTTGCAGCTACAGTCCAACGTGCCACTCTCTTTATCACGGACAACCTATTCAATAATTTATTAATTACAAATATTAATGACGCTTAATTGTATAAATTAATTTACAAATACAATAAAAATAGTACTTACAGTATGTCTTGATATCACTTGTCCAAACATCATTTTCTTCTGTAATAGAAACAACCTTATTGCCGCTGACCTCGCTAGAACCATCCCACAGACATTCATACATTCCTTCACACAACTCTTTTTGAAACTCAAAAATTATGGTTCGCGTATACACAATAGCTGCAAGTTCCTCAAGCCCACTAGGAGTCAACATCCTTGGTGCATTGGATTTTGTTTTAACTTGCTCGACCGCATTTTCAGCCCTTTGTGTTTCAATCGCATTGTCGAATGAACGTAGGAAAATAACAAGGTCATGGAAGAACACGTGGAAAACATTGAAAAATGCATTAATGCTCTCAGACCTAGAAGTGGTTTTCATTAAGCCCGACATTGGTGCATCCTTAAAGTACGCAGGTATCCATGAATCCCTAATGTCAAACATGTCTTGAAACCAATCATCATCAGCCAAATCATACTTTTCCATCATCTCACCCCACTTTAACTAAAACACACTAGGTTCCAAATTAACATCCCAAACAATATTGTTAAAATCCGCGACAAATGATGTTTTATGTTTGAGGTGCACGCTAATCTACATTATTAAAAAAATTGAATTGTAATTCATAATGCTAGGATATTTTTATGAATTTGAATAATCTATATCAATATTATAATTGAAAATTGTACCTTCGCTTCAACCTTCTTGGTAATATGCCACATGCATAGGCGATGCTTGCTTTCGGGGAGAATGGCAGGAATGGCTTGCTTCATCGCAAGACACTGGTCAGTTATGACAAATAATGGTTGACGGCCGTGAGCTTTAAGAAATGCACTAAGAATCCACTTGTAATTCTCAGCGGTTTCTCCAGCAATCAAAGCAGCTCCAACCACAACGGTTTTCTGGTGGTTGTCAATCGCAACAAATGGCACAAAGCTCATCGCATGTATGTAACATTATACAAACAACAATTGATCAGTACACTTTATAATAAAAAGCGGCAAACATAAACTAACTATACAAATATGGCTTACTTGTTGGTTCGAAATGTAGCGTCGAATGATATCACGTCGCCAAATTCCTTGTAATTAAGTCTAGCAGTTTCATCAGCCCAAAAAATGGCATGTAACTCGTTGTCCTTACACGTGAACTCATAAAAGTATTCAGGACAAATACCCTGTCGACTAGCCATTGTGTTTATTAACATCTGAGCATCTTTATTACCTACAAATGTACTCATATCCCGACGATAATTGTGGTAATCTCTCTTAGTACCACCAGATTTACTAAGTGCACCAACCATCGACTTACGAATCCTCTGACCCTTAACAACACCAATTTTTTGACTACATGACTGATAAACATTCTTTTGCTCCGCATAACTAAGTTATCTATTGGAATGTAAGAAAATCATCTCATCTTGATCAAGTAAAACATGATTATGCCATTCAATGAATTTGTAGACCTCATATCTACCACTCTCCTTAACATAACGAATATTCAAGCATGCTTTACAGCCACTCCTCTTTATGTTAGTATTACGTCTCTTTCGGACACCAGTGGAAACATCTAATGAGTCGAATGACTTAGGTTCAGGGTTACCCTCTTTGCTACAATAAAAATAACGATTTGTTATAGTACCTCCTGTATTTTTTTTCTTGTTCGACAACCTAATATCAAACCCTGATAATCTACCATAGTTCCTATAAAAATCCTCCGCATATTGAATATCATTGAATAAATCACCAACTTTAGGAATACACTCAATAGGAACCTCCGGCTTCCAATACTTCTTGCCATCAGCGCTTTCTCTCATATCTTGTCCTAACACATATACAACATATCTATAATTGAGGATAATACGCAACATGCATAAAACAACTAAGTGTTGTTTATTCAAAATAGAAACAACAGATACAAAACAAATAACATTACTAATTTGATTGAATATAACATGGATTCATGACTATTAAGTATAAAATCTCATGGGATGATGGATAAAAATTATAATCAAAATGTGTAGTCACAACCAACCACATTAAAAACCATTGAATCATGAAATATAAAGTTTTAAAACTGACAGTAACACATGAATGCATGGAAACACTAAAAGGAATCATAATAATAAAAAACATGCATTTCTTCAAAAATAAATACTGTTGACAAACATGTAATGAAAATAGCTCATTGATGGTAATCATGGAACCATAAATTCAAAATTATAACAAATTATTAAACACAGAAAATATAAGTCACGTTTAACTAGTATAAAAGAATCATTAATTATCGCATAAATAAAAAATCAATAAATAAACGAAGTTCATAACATCTTAAAAAAATTAACATTAAAATAAAAAAACAAGGATCGCCTATAAGACATTGAATCGTGGGTGTAAACAAAAATGGAAAAATTCATACAAAACGTAAAAAAAGGAATTTGTTCACAAAACCTTCATCTTCGTGAATTTGACTAGAACTCCCATCGTATTCGAATGAATCAACGATTTCTTTGGTAGGGGATCGATCATCAAGCACGACATCCATAACTGAAACACCTTCGTTAGGTTGCATTGGTTGAGAAAAAACGTCTTTGACATATATCTCGTTCAATGAAGAATGCTCGTTCATTTTTTTGATTCAGAAAATTTGCAGGAAATGTTATGATTTGCAGGAAATAAAATAGAAAAAGGATAAGCTTAAAATTGTGAAGATTACGTTCATTAATAGGTTTATTAACTAAATCCCTACAATCAAGTAAATTGCCATGATTAATGGGATACACTAAATAAATAAATAAAAAACGTAATTACAAATTGACTATAATGCCCCTGCCGAATTGTTAAATAAATGAATTAATTTTAATTAGTTTCTTAAAAATGATTGGCTGGGAGATGGTTTGCATAGTTTTTAAAAATGTGATGGTTTGCGGAAGATACCTCCCCTATATATATATATCTATTAAAAATGCAAAAGTAAGCTTTTGAAAGATTTGTGTAACACCCCGAATTTTGTGAAAAGTATCTTACCGTTTTTCTGTCCAACCCGTATTCGTTAAGTCGCTTCTTTATCTTGCTAATTGAATAAAATAAAAATAAAAATAATAATAATATTGAGAAAACAAATAACCCTTATGGATATCATAGAAGTGACTTTGCATGCATGCCTTCCACGTGGGAGTAACCAACGCACTATCTGACCCTTTTTCGTATGAGTCACTTTGAACAACTTCACCATAGACAGTTTTCGCTTTTCTTTCTTTTCCTACAACAGACAATAAAGTTGTTAGTTCATAAAGAATTGCAATAAATTCGAAAACTATCATAGAAGTGACTTTGCATGCATGCCTTCCACGTGGGGTTATAGAGCTCTCACCAAAAAAATTGTGAGTTGCAGCAAATGGGTCGCAAAATGAGTTTTTGGCCGGAGGTACTTCTAGGGCGAGAGTGCCCGGCGATAGTGCCGGGGCACTCTCGCATGGTCAAACTCGATGAAGTCTCTCCTTCTGCAGCTTCGAACTCACGGTACAATCCCAGCGGAAGTGACCGGCGAAAGTGCCAAGTCACAACCGCATGGGCACAATCGCCGGTGGGCCAGGGTGTTTTCTTTTTTCGACGGCAAGCAGCTACTTAAAGGGGAGGAGTTCTTTTATTTTGGGGTGGCTGGAATACAACCCCTCTCCATCTCTCTTGGCGATTCCCACACCTACCCTCTCCCTCCTCATTCATTTCTCATTTACAAACCCTAGATGCAATTTTGGGGATCATCTAAGGATCTAGTTCATTTATTTCTTCTTGCAAAGGAGTCTTCAAGTCTTGATAGCTAGGGTTCAAGTCAACGACAAGAAACTAGGGTTTCTATATTTTAGGGTTTCTCTTGCAAAAACCTTGAGGTTTCCACCATTCCTTGGGGGTTTCCCTTCACAAATCCTATTTGGTGAGTGTTTTCTTATCCTTACTTGATTTCTAAATTCTCGTTAACAAATAAATGTTTACTTATGTGATTGTGATCTTGTCCAAGGGATTGAGGTCATCTACTTGTTGGAATTTGGTTAATGCACCTATGTAGGCATACTTGTATTTCTTTTTCATGTACAAAGTGTTATGTATAGATATATATACATATATGTATGCATATATATATATATATGCATGTATAGATATATATATATATATGGGTATGTATGGTTATATATATGTGTGAATGATTTTATATGCATATATATATATGTATGTATGTATAATTATATATGGGTATGTATGGTTATATATATATATATGTGTGTGTGTGTGTATGATATTATATGCATATATATATATATGTATGTATGTATAAATATATATGGGTATGTGTGGTTATATATATATATATATATATATATATATATATATATATATGGGTGTATGATTTTATATGCATATTTACATATGTGTGTATAAATATGTATGGGTATGTATGATTATATATATATATATATATGGGTGTATGATTTTATATGCATATTTACATATGTATGTATAAATATATATATGGGTATGTATAGATATACATACATATGTGTGTGTATGATTTTAGATGCATATTTATAAGTAGATGCGTATGTATATGCATATATAGATATGCTTGGTCGTAAATATTTGGAATCTTTATGAAGTTGAGTTTCACATGCTAAGTATTTAATATGCGAGGATTGTCTTTGTGCTATGACTTCTATGAATCAATATATGTGTTTCATTACTATGGTACGGAATTATGGATGTCTATCTCCTTGTGCATGAGGATTTAGACCTTTATGGACTAATTGTTCATTTAATTGTTGGCCGTATTGGATCACTAGCGAGTAGGCAATGGGGGACATCGGGGTCCTTGAGGTGTAACTCGTCTAGTTCGGATGTGCAATGTGGTCCCATAAGTCCTTGAGGTGTAACTCGACGGAGTAGGCACTAAAGGCATGGTACGAGATGGTTTGAGGTTGTGATGTCTTTATGGCATGGGAACTAGGACCGGGACTTGAGGTGCAATCCGATAACGTCGTGGGTGACTCCATTCCCGTGTTCTTGTCACCCCGACGGTAACGGGTCTCCCCCGTATTTTGTTACGAAAGAAACGTTTCTCGGTTATATAATTATGTTCAGGTGGGAACGCTTAACGAATTGAATTGTGGTAATTTGAGATCACACGGAGCCGGTAACATTATTTTGTGTCTTTTTGTCACACTTATATAAATGTGTATTTCTTGTAATCTCGCTCGACTTTTGTCTAACACTTGGTGTTGCATGTTTATGGATTACAGGTCCCACTAGCGGTGTCTAAATCTTGTTGAGTTACCGACCATGCTAGGAGCTTGGAGGGTCGGGCTTTTGGGGATTCGAGATGAGAGATTTTTGGAGATATAGTGACACCCGGATTAATCTAGCTTACTTTAAATTCTAGATAAATAGGTTGTTGTGTTTTATGTCTCAATACTCCTATGTTTAATCACTGTCCAAACTATCCCATTGCATTTAAGGGTTATAGTTGGATTATATTTTGAGGTTTAAATTTACCCATTTTTCGGAAATCCCCTATATTTATCGTATAAATTCTAGGGTGTTACAAGTTGGTATCAGAGCTCTAGTTTAAGTGAACTAGGTGTACTAGTGTGATGTCTAGACTTAAGCTGAGACCATTAGGTGATGGAATGTGAGGAAATTGGGTAGAAACATTAAGATGGGACGTTTCGGAGCCAACATAAATTACATTATTGTGAATTATGAAAGTGGTAACGAGAATTCTTATGTGTAATGTGTTCATAATTTCAATTAGCTACTGCTATTATGAATATATTGTTACGTGAGCATGCTTGATTGCTATAATTATGAGGATCGATGATTGTTCTAGTACGTTTCCTTGTGTTATTTCGTAGTCTATGTTCTTATCCTTATTCTCGGTTGTGACTGGCAGACAGAAATGGTAAATACTCAGGGCAGAACTCAGGAAGATAATGTCGTGGCCGAATCCACGACCGATCAACCAAACATCGACACGACAGCTTTACCTCCTCCACTTCCGTCTCTGTTGGGCGGGAGAGTGGAGCAGATTCCAAGGAGAAATATTGTCTCTACTAATCCGGTCATAACGGAAGTGACCCCTCAAACTCAAATGATGGACATGCTGCGTGCCATGAACGACACTATGGCTAAGCAACAAGAGTTGTTCATGAAACTTTTAGAAGATAGAGATACACAACCGTGCCTTCATGAGACAATTGAAGAAAATGTGGGTGGAGGATCTGGGGGAACCGGTGATGAAAACCGGACTGATGGGTTAGTCACCTTAGAGACGAGGCCGACGGGAAGAGTATGCTCCTACAAAACTTTCCTATGTTGTAAACCACCGGAGTTCGCCGGTTCGGACGATCCAGTTGCCTGCATGAACTGGATTCAGGAGATTGAACAGGCATTCCAGGCTTGCGACTGTGAGGAGAATCAGAAGGTGAAGTTTGGTTCTCAAATGCTTCGGGGTATGGCTTTGACTTGGTGGAATGTCTACACTTCCACTTTAGAGACTTCGGTATTAGCTAAAATGACTTGGGCGACGTTCAAGAAAAAGATTTTGGAAGAGTATTGTAACGAGCAAGAGATGGATATGATCGAGGAGGAGTTTCGGTCATTGAAGAAGAGAAATATGTCGGTGAAGGAGTACACCCGCATCTTTATGGAAAAGCTGAACTTTATGGGGCATGTAGCCCCGACTGAGAAGGAAAGGATGAAGGCATATTTGAAGGGATTGCCGGCAAACATGATGGCAATGGTCCGAAATTCGAGAGCCACTAATCTTCGGGAGATTATTGAAGAAGCGAAAGTGATAGAGAGGGTTTATGCAAGAGATAGCGAGGAAAAACAAAGGGTCGGAGAGAAGAGAAAGTGGGGGAACTCTTCAAACTCGTTTGAGGAGCCGAGACCTCAACCAAGTGGAAAAGGAGGGGACAATCGACGGGAGGCAAGGTGGTGCCCTGAATGCAAGAGTAAGCACTTCGGCTCTTGTAACGCAAGCCAAACTTCGTGCTACAAGTGTGGAAAGCCAGGGCATATCAGTCCGGATTGTCCTATAAGGGGGACGGTATGCTATGAGTGCAAGGAAATGGGACACATGAGGAGAGAGTGTCCCAAGTTGAAGGGAGCCATGGAGGGGACTCACTCGGAGGCACAACAAAGGAGGGAGGCCATCCCTAAGTCTCAAGGGAGAGCCTTTCAAATGACTAAAGAGGAGACGGAGGAAACCACAGACGTAGTGTCGGGTACTTTCTTACTCAATTTCTTGCCCGCTTGTGTAACATCTCGATTTTTCTATATAAAGTGTTATGTTTGATTATTGAAAAATTTGAGTATAATTATTTGATAGATTAATTTTAGAGTTTATCCTCGAGTAAGTTACGTTAATTGTTTTACGGAGTTATAAATTAAGGGGTAAACTTTAATTTTAATTTATAAGCTTGAGGGTGGAAGTTGCCAAATGATGAAAGTTGAGGGGGCTGTTTGGTTAAGTGGTGAAAATGTGTCACCACCACCGCCTCATTTGTTAGAAAGAGGCAAAAGTGAGATATATCTTCACTTTTTCATTATTGTGTCTTGGTGTGTGTGTGTGTGTGTTTTGTACGCCAAAAGAGAGAGAGAGAGAGAGAGAGAGAGAGAGAGAGAAAATCAAGAAGAAGAAGAAAGAAGAACAAGAATCTGCAGTAATTAAGAGTGCAAATTGTTGATAAAATTAAGGTATGTCTTCACTTAATTTACTCCTCTCTTTCAGATAAAGCTTTCTAATGGTTTAGAATTAGATTTTGATGATTTTGGAAAGATATGGAAAATCTAAGTATATAAGTCTCTTCTAAATATGATATTAAGCATATCTGCAAGTTTGCAGAAATTGCATGGCTTAGAATATATAGATTTCTGACTTAATATGATTTATGTGAGTTGAGACAAAGATGAACATCGCAGCAGTGAGTTGCGATAAAGATGGGTGTTGCGATAATGATGATTGTCGCAACAGTGAGTTGCGATAAAAGAGTGTATCGCAACAGTTGGTTGCGATAGGAATTATGTCGCAACAGTTGGTTGCGATAAGATGATATATCGCAACAGTTGGTTGCGATAAGAGGGTGATATCGCAACAATGGGTTGCGATAAGTATTGTGTCGCAAGTAGTAGGTTGCGACAAGTGTTATCGCAATTAGTGGGTTGCGATAAGTGTCGAGGATTTTGGTTATTTAGGATTTTAAGAGTCCTAATCAGTAAATTGATACAAGTACAATATGTATTTGGGTATTTCAGACTTTGTGAAGTTTGGAGACAGAAATTCTTACAACGGTTAAGAAGTAAAGTAAGAGTGACGCTACTGCTGTCAGGTGAGTTCATTCTTACCTTACCCTTTTTATAAATGTATTTCAATTTATGGTAAGGTATATTTTATAATGAATGTTTCGTGAATGAGTTTTTGCTACGAAGCAAAATTGGTTATCTTGAAATTAATAGTTTTGCTTAACTTATTTAACGTTATTTGAAAATGATTTATATTAAGCAATAATCTGTACGAGTACAAATAAGTGTAATGGATCCATAGGCACTAGTTTTTATATAAACACATGGAATAGGCGTGGACTAATTGTAATTCCAGTGTGTGTGATAAACGTGGAATATGCGTGGACTAATCGTAATTCCCGTTTAGGTGAAATAAGGAATAGGCGTGGATTAATCGTAATTCCTATTTCACATTGATGAGAAATCGTGGGATAGGCGTGGACTAATCGTAATTCCCAATTTCTAAGGAAGGAAAGAGATATGCATGGCTTAATTGTAATCTCTACTTCCTTTCCAAGAAATTGACATGTGTAATTGTGATTTCTTGGATATGAGCATTAATCTAGAATCCGTGGGGATTCGTAGTGGGCTCAGGAACATGATATCATGACTGACTTGGTGTTGGTCATATTCATGGAATCGGGTATAATCCCGTCATCGTAAGATGTTTTACGTATGGTAAGAAAGAAGGTAAACCAGGTTTGTTATGCCTTGTTTACATTGATTTTAAAAGTATTATTTTGAAACTGAATGTTCTCACTAGGCGTTAGTCTAATCGTTTCAAATTATATTTTCTTACCAGGTACTAGCTCGGGAAAGTAAAGGGCTGTGGGACGAGTGTTTTCGAGTATACACTTTTGTGGAAATTGAAGAAGTTAGCCTTAGTAAGGAGTTTTTGGTAAATACTAGATAACCGGTTTAATCTGATCTTAGTTGACAAGATTAGATTAATAGGTTATTTTACTTTGCATTGGTGTATATATGAATCCTCAAGGTTAATTCTTTGTTATGTATAAAAGTTTGGCAGATCTTATGTTTAACCTTGTTAGAATTAAGGTTTAAATTTACCCTGATTTTTAGGGTGTTACAGCTTGAGCATTGTTTGATTCTAGCACCAACTACTCTCTTGTTTGTTTGTGTTTTGCAAATCTTTGACGATACCTGTAGTACACTACTCGAGGTTTTAGTTATAGAGTAGCGATTGGTCCACAAGTGGTATTGAGGAAAGTTTTAATGGTGAAGGTGCAATGGAAGCACCGTCGGGACGCCATCGCCACATGAGAATCGGAAGAAGATATGAGGAGGAGGTACCCTCATCTCTTCAGTCAATGCCAAATTTCGAGGACGAAATTTTCTTCAAGGAGGGGAGGATTGTAACACCCCAAATTTTGTGAAAAGTATCTTACCGTTTTTCCGTTCAACCCGTATTCGTTAAGTCGCTTCTTTATCTTGCTAATTGAATAAAATAAAAATAAAAATAATAATAATATTGAGAAAACAAATAACCCTTATGGATATCATAGAAGTGACTTTGCATGCATGTCTTCCACGTGGGGTTATAGAGCTCTCACCAAAAAAATTGTGAGTTGCAGCAAATGGGTCGCAAAATGAGTTTTTGGCTGGCGGTAGTTCTAGGGCGAGAGTGCCCGGCGATAGTGTCGGGGGAACTCTCGCATGGTCAAACTCGCTGAGGTCTCTCCTTCTGCAGCTTCGAACTCACGGTACAATCCCAGCGGAAGTGACCGGCGAAAGTGCCAAGTCACAACCGCATGGGCACAATCGTCGGCGGGCCAGGGTGTTTTCTTTTTTCGACGGCAAGCAGCTACTTAAAGGGGAGGAGTTCTTTTATTTTGGGGTGGCTGGAATACTACCCCTCTCCATCTCTCTTGGCGATTCCCACACCTACCCTCTCCCTCCTCATTCATTTCTCATTTACAAACCCTAGATGCAATTTTGGGGATCATCTAAGGATCTAGTTCAATTATTTCTTCTTGCAAAGGAGTCTTCAAGTCTTGATAGCTAGGGTTAGAGTCAACGACAAGAAACTAGGGTTTCTATATTTTAGGGTTTCTCTTGCAAAAACCTTGAGGTTTCCACCATTCCTTGGGGTTTTCCCTTCACAAATCCTATTTGGTGAGTGTTTTCTTATCCTTACTTGATTTCTAAATTCTAGTTAACAAATAAATGTTTACTTATGTGATTGTGATCTTGTCCAAGGGATTGAGGTCATCTACTTGTTGGAATTTGGTTAATGCACCTATGTAGGTAGTGGCGTAGCCAGTAGGGGGGCTGGCTGGTGCTGAGCCCCCCCCCCCCCCCCCCTAACTGGAGAAGGGTTATATTATATATATTAGGAAAAACGAATAGATTAACTCTTTTAGCCTAGTGGTTAGAGTCACTTCTTGCTTTCCATGTGACCAGGGATCGAACCATGCATGGAGGAGGTTGTTTTTTCAATTGATAATCTTTTGTTTTAGAAAGTTCTAACATTTATATTGTCCTTAAAAACATTTTTACTGTATTTATATTAAGTGTTTTATAAAAATTATTATATACATGTTTTTATTACCCAAACATTCTTACTGTAAATGTTTTTAAATAAATTATTATATTAAAAATAAAGTAATTCTAGATTAATATCATTGTACAAAGCTTAAAAATATATAACTTAAAATTTCTATAATGTTAGATTTTTTATTGTAAATTTTTATAATGTCATTTTTCGTTAAAGAGTTGTAAAAGCTATTTTTCGTTCATGTATATGATGCAATATTGATATTTATATTGACGTTAATCATATTATGGTTATAAAGTTTTTAAAATAATGTAAACGTGATGAAAAAATATATTTTGAGCTTCGATTAAAATTATAAAATAAAAAGTTTATCTCACTTCTAACATTTCATAAACAAAAGTCACAATATTCATAGTTTTTTTGTCTTCCTATCTACAAAATTATCGCACATAAAAGCTCCTCTCAAAATCTCACAAGACTTATGATAATATACATTAAATCACATATCTCACATTAACATTTTGCTTAAATGCCTTAAATCGACAAGTTAATTTGATTTCGTTTATCATCTTCTAACCCCCCCTAACCTAGAATTCTGGCTACGCCCCTGTATGTAGGCACACTTGTATTTCTTTTTCATGTACAAAGTGTTATGTATAGATATATATACATATATACATATATGTATGCATATATATGCATGTATAGATATATATGTGTGAATGATTTTATATGCATATATATATATATATATATATGTATGTATAATTATATATGGGTATGTATGGCTATATATATATATATATATATATATGTGTGTGTGTGTGTGTGTATGATTTTATATGCATATATATATATATATATATATATATATATGTATGTATAAATATATATGGGTATGTATGGTTATATATATATATATATGGGTGTATGATTTTATATGCATATTTACATATGTGTGTATAAATATGTATGGGTATGTATGATTATATATATATAGGGGTGGGTTCAAATAAAAACTCAAATTCAATTGTAAACGTGAGGACAAACCACAACCGTTGATTAATAATCCGGTGAAGAGATCAATGGCAAAAAAACGCGGTGGCAATTTTGTAAATAAGTTGAAAACTTTGTCCATGACTTAATGAATATTTAGCGCGCGCAGGGGTAAAATTGGAAAGATTAGAATCAGCGCCTCCTTTGTTGACTTTTTATTTTCTTTTTTAATTAAAAACTTTTACCCCCTTAAATTTTAAAATAAATTATCTCAAAAATTACTAACATTTTAATCAAACAAATTAAATCAAAAAAACGAGAATTTCGCGCTCTTCGATATGACATTTATCATGATATAGTTTTTTTTTCGTTTTAACTGTTTTTACGTGAAATTTATTCGGACTGAGTATATAGAATTATTCAGACTGAGTATATGGAATTATTCAGTCTGAATAATTTACCTTTATTCAGTCTGAATAATTATATTCGTTTGAATATCTACCTTTATTCAGTCTGAATAATTCTATATATTCAGACTGAATAAAGATAGATATTCAAAACGAATAAATGTTTAAGTTTTGTTCTTTTTTCATATCGAATAGATATTCAAAACAAATGTAGATACTTCTCCACGCATTTGCTTAGACATTTCCCCGTTTTTGAAGAAGCAATATTCGGATCATCTAGAAGCTTCTTAGCCTCATCCATTGCTAACTGTGAATCCGTTTGGCTTTATTTGATGCGAGACTCAATGGCTAAAGCAACGTCATGGTCAAAGAACCCTGAAGGCGATGGAGTCACCGCGATTGAATTTGGGTACGAAATTGGTGGGTCTATGGGTTCATCCAATGGCGAACCAGGGGCGAAAGATGGGTCTATGGGTCCATCCAATGGCGAACCAGGGGCAAAAGATGGTGCAGTTGGTGGGACAATGGGTTCATGTAATGGCGAACCAGGGAGCAATGATGGTTGAGATGCCTCTTTAGCTAAGTCTAAAACGCGCAAACCTTGATCTTTTGGATGTAGATATTATTCATCCGGAACCAGTAGTGGTTTGCCATATGCAAAAGGTAGGTATGAAAAAAGAACAAAACTTAAACATTTATTCGTTTTGAATATCTATCTTTATTCAGTCTGAATATATAGAATTATTCAGACTGAATAAAGGTAAATTATTCAGACTGAATAATTCCATATATTCAGTCTGAATAATTCTATATACTCAGTCCGAATAAGTTTCACGTAAAAACGGTTAAAACGGAAAAAAAACTATATCATGATGGATGTCATATCGAAGAGCATAAAATTCTCGTTTTTTTATGTAACTTGTTTGATTAAAATGTTAGTAATTTTTTAGATAATTTATTTTAAAATTTAAGGGGGTAAAAGTTTTTTAATTAAAAAAGAAAATAAAAAGTCAACAAAAGAGGCGCTGATTCTAATCTGACGAAAATACCCCTAAAGCTGAATTTTAAGAATGGCTTAAATATGGCTGCGATCAATGGACGAGATTTGACCTCACGTTTACAATTGAATTTGAGTTTTCATTTGAACTTTCCTCTATATATATATATATATGGGTGTATGATTTTATATGCATATTTACATATGTATGTATAAATATATATATATATATATATATATATATATATGGGTATGTATAGATATACATACATATGTGTGTGTATGATTTTAGATGCATATTTATAAGTAGATGCGTATGTATATGCATATATAGATATGTTTGGTCGTAAATATTTGGAATCTTCATGAAGTTGAGTTTCACATGCTAAGTATTTAATATGCGAGGATTGTCTTTGTGCTATGACTTCTATGAATCAATCTATGTGTTTCATTACTATGGTACGGAATTATGGATGTCTATCTCCTTGTGCATGAGGATTTAGACCTTTATGGACTAATTGTTCATTTAATTGTTGGCCGTATTGGATCACTAGCGAGTAGGCAATGGGGGACATCGGGGTCCTTGAGGTGTAACTCATCTAGTTCGGATGTGCAATGTGGTCCCATAAGTCCTTGAGGTGTAACTCGACGGAGTAGGCACTAAAGGCATGGTACGAGATGGTTTGAGGTTGTGATGTCTTTATGGCATGGGAACTAGGACCGGGACTTGAGGTGCAATCCGATAACGTCGTGGGTGACTCCATTCCCGTGTTCTTGTCACCCCGACGGTAACGGGTCTCCCCCGTATTTTGTTACGAAAGAAACCTTTCTCGGTTATATAATTATGTACAGGTGGGAACGCTTAACGAATTGAATTGTGGTAATTTGAGATCACATGGAGCCGGTAACATTATCTTGTGTCTTTTTGTCACAATTATATAAATGTGTATTTCTTGTAATCTCGCTCGACTTTTGTCTAACACTTGGTGTTGCATGTTTATGGATTACAAGTCACACTAGCGGTGTCTAAATCTTGTTGAGTTTCCGACCATGCTAGGAGCTTGGAGGGTCGGGCTTTTGGGGATTCGAGATGAGAGATTTTTGGAGATATAGTGACACCCGGATTAATCTAGCTTACTTTAAATTCTAGATTAATAGGTTGTTGTGTTTTATGTCTCAATACTCCTATGTTTAATCATTGTCCAAACTATCCCATTGCATTTAAGGGTTATAGTTGGATTATATTTTGAGGTTTAAATTTACCAATTTTCCGGAAATCCCTATATTTATCGTATAAATTCTAGGGTGTTACAATTTAACTGTTGGAGTAGATATTTGAAGATGAGTTTTTGACTTTTTGTTAGTGGAAATATGACGTAGCAAATATATCAAGTATTTTAAATACTTGACCATCGCGAATGCCCTAAGTAAAAATAAAAGTTTGATGAAAAGATTGACAATCACATGATGAAAAAGTTAACCATTAGAGCAATAACTTGAAATATTACCACTACTAAAATCGACCCTATCAGTGACGGAAGATTTTGTCACTGATCTGTTACTAAAGGCAACTTCCGTCGCTATTCCGTCACTGAAAGTCTGTCGCTGTTCAGGTGGTAGCTGAAAGTATCATCAACGGATCAGTGACGGAAGTCAGTGACGGATCAGCGACGGAAATATTCAGTGACGAATCAACGACGGAAATATTCAGTGACGGATCAACGACGGAAATATTCAGTGACGGATCAACGATGGATTTATTCAGCGACAGATCAGTGGATGAAATTCCGTCACTGATCCGTCGCTGATTATGGGAAAAAATTAATATATAAAAACTAGAATTTTCTGTCACTAATCCGTCGCTAATTCTAAAAAAAATTTAAAAAAATAAATACTAAAAACAATATTTCCTGTATTTTTATATAAATACCTGCTCTTAATTTGAAAACACCAACCCAACAAATTCAAAATACAAATTCCAAATTGCAAATTCCAAATTCCAAATTCAAAATACCAAATTCAAAATACCAAATTCAAAATACCAAATTCCAAAATACAGTACGAGTGCAAATACGATAATAGCAACCTAACTAGGGGGAGGGTCGGTAGGCCCGGGAGAGGGGAAAATGAATCCATGTTGCTACATAAAAGCAGCAAATTGTTGCGACATTGTGAGTTGCTCGGCTAACTGGGTAGCATGTCTGATCTGTTCTGCCTGTAAGTCTTCGTTCCGCTTCTTTTCAATCTCTAATTGGACCCGATAACGCTCCTCGCGTTCCTTTGCCTCCCTCGCCTCCTCCTCAATCTTTGCTATCTTCTCTGTCAACTTAGCTAACTGTAGATATTAAACATTTAACAAAAAAATCAGTATTTGTTGGCAATGAAAAGTAACGATAAGATACATAACCAATATAACAAACGTACCTCCGATGTCGATCTAGTCCCGAGTGATCTCCCGCCGCTTCTGTTGCTACACTCACCCCTCATAGCATAACAGGGATCCAGCGTCGTCTCAAAACCAAACAGACGGCCCTTATTCCATCCTTTAACACTTGCTCCCAAAGAGATGCCTCATCAATCGGAGGGGCGTCGGGCTCCTGGCTAGCCAGTGCCAACTCCCTAAGCTCGTGAAAGCGATCCTATGGTTTACCAAATCAAATACGGGTGAGCTAATATATCCGTAGACATTTCAACAACATAACGGCCTTAAATCAAACATATCCAACCTATCTACTTAGCCATAGCCTAACTATATATCCATTGTGCGTTACCAAACAACATACGTTATCTATACATTCACACATACACATGCATGCAGTGGCGGATCCAGAATTTTTGCATAGTGAGGTCACTTTTAAGGTAGGTTAAAGGTCTGCAAAGTCGTTCGATGTGTTTTAGCCTAATTCTACGGTTTCAAGAGATTTTTGAAGTTTTTCGGTTGATTTAGAGATATTTTAGAGTTTTTTTGTCGATTTCGAGGGACTTTTTCGGGTTTTTTTTATTTCAAGAGTTTTTTTTGTTTTTTGATTGATTTTGAAGTACTTTATTTGGTTTTTTAGCTAGTGAGGGGACAAGCAAAAAAATCACTGGAGGAAAACTATGCTATAATACTAAAAAATAATTGTTTTTACACTAAAAAATCATTTTTTTTATTTTAGTGGGGCGATGGAACCCCCCCTTTTTGCAACTGCATCCGCCAATGCATGCATATAAAGTAACGGTTTATCCATTGTATGTTACCAAACAACACACACGTCCGTCGCTAATCAGTGACTGACACATGGAATTTTTTTTAATTTTTTTTGTGAAACTTCACGTGTTCGTCGCTAATCCGTCGCTGATTAGTGACAGATTAGCTACGAACACATATATTTCATTTTTTAATTTCTTTTCTAATATATTCCGTCACTAATCCGTCACTAATTAGTGACGGACTTCTTGTAATACCCCGGATAAGTTCGCTAGTTAAAATCTCTTTCCGTTAAATAAAGTTAACTTTAAAGTTTGAATTTAGGGTAGGTTTGGATTAATTAATAAGTTAAAAGGTATTGTGGTCATTAGTGAGTAGTGTGGGGTCTAAATGGTAAAATGGTTAGATATTATCCCTTTTGATATCCATATATTTTCATAAAAATCAGAAAAACATCCAGATCAGTGTGTGTGTGTGTTGAGAGCAAAAGAAGAAGAAAAAGAAAGGAAAAGGTTAGGGCTTCAAATTGGAAGTGTTGGAAGTGTTATTAAGGTATGTTCCTTTACATTTTATGTATGTAATTGTATTTAGAAGGTTTCTATCAGAGTAGAATAGTCAAATTCATATATGGTAATGAATCAGTCGATTTCTGGGTAGAAAAAGGGTAAACAGACAGTGGTTTCCGGATAGAAAAAATGTGTCCGGGTAGTTTTGTTGATGGTGTCCGGACGATATTCTAAAGGTGTCCGGACGGGTTCTTTATCCGGGTAAGTTCCTCTTTTCCTATGGTTTTCGGATAATAGTAGTTACCGGATGGTGTCCGGATTTCTTTGGTTTCCGGGTATCGTCCGGATTGTTTATGCCGTCCGGAAAGGTTATGCTGTCCAGAAAGATTCGTTGTCCGGACTGTTTATGTGTGTTGTCCGGATACTTGAGTTGTTTGGTCATTTTTGAGAATTCAGATACTTTTGAGTATCCAGTAGCCTGTGTTTTGTTGACTCTTGGATAGGGAAAGAATGAGGATTGAATATACTGTGGACTCGCCTTAAGTGCGGGTTTGGGGGTAACATTTGAGGATAGAGTTACCTAGGGCCTTTAGCTTTAGTAAGTCTTATGTGTTCTATATGGTAAAGAATACTTGTATCTAATTGTTTCAGATTCTGTGGATTTGGGGAGAAAGCTAAACTGTTTTTGAGAAAGGATTGGAAGCATTTTGATAAGCAAACATGTGAGTTTTTCTTTAAAATGTTTTCAAACTGGAATACATATATGTGTGGGGTGGGAATATGATAGATGGTGTGATTATATGTTTATGGTTGAAATATAATATATTGAGATATTGTATTTATATGAGCATACTTTATATGAGAATACGTTGGCCGGGCTTAGGACCGGTGGTGTTGGCTGTAATACTCGTACAACAATGTTGGCTGTAATTGTCGTACATCGGAGTTAATTTATTAGTTGGCTTGCAACCAACTAATATGGACATGGAAATGAGACAGGGAAGTACACAATGCATGAGTCTTATTTGGTATTTATACTTGTGATTTGTATATGGTGTTTGTGCAAATGGTTTCAAACTAACAGGGATTTTCTCACTTAGACCTCTAGGTCTAACCCTCATTTTGTTTTAAAAATATGTATTACAGGTCGTGGATCGGGTAAGAGCAAATGAGAAGAGTACTATGTGTTTAGCTTTTGGAAGAAGGATGTTATGAAGACTAAGACGTGTTTTGCTGTTCTAATTTCATGACTAGATATCATGTATGTAATTAGCAAAAAGTTTGTAACGAGATACCTTATTCTGGATGTAAAGACTAAGGGACCTTACTTGTTATATTATGAATCTTTTGGTTATGTAATGATGTTATGAAATATATGTTATTTGTTGTATGTTTGGGAACCGGGTTGTTACAGATGGTATCAGAGCCCTAGTTTAAGGGATTTAGGTATTTGTATCTGTACCTAGACTTAAACTGCATGTGAAGTAGGATGTCCCTATTATTGTAGAACATTGGGATGATTAAGTATAAAAGGTAGAAGGAACATCATGTAAGGTAATTTCAGATTACACCTGGCCAGTGTAATTGTGATCTTACAGATACATGTTTGAACTGGAATACCTTGTTATATGGGGTATGTGCTTATGTGTATATTAATCTTGTTTGAATCTACAGAATGGCAAGTGGTACTAGACAAACGAATCGGGAGGGAGGAAGAAATCCTAATAGGACGAATCCAACGGTTGGGACAAGGGGAAGAGGGGGAGAAAGAGGTAGAGGTAGAACAGGCGGCAGAGTTCAACAGCGACATGCAGAATTCGTTACAAGAGACGACTTGGCGGCTGAAATGGGAAGATTACAAGCGAATATCCAAGCTATGTTCAACCGAACTCGTGATACTGAAACAGAAATACCAGATCCTGGTCTGGAAGATGAAATGCCCATTGCACGGACTGTGATACTGGTACCAAGAAAGTGTGATTATAAAATGTTCCTAAGTTGCAAACATCCGACTTACTCAGGAGATAGAGACCCAGTGAAAGCTATGAGGTGGCTGAAGGAGATAGAAGCTATCTTCAAGACCAGTAAGTGTGCTGATGAAGATAGAGTGCTATACGGAACAACAATGTTGAAGGCAGATGCTCTATACTGGTGGGAAGCTTTTATTTCTTCTGGAGGATCTGATATATATTCTACTTTCTCTTGGAAAGAATTCGTTATAGCTTTCAGGAAACAGTTTTGTCCCCAAGCAGCAGTTAAACAATTGGAAGGGGAGTTTATGAACTTACAGCAAGGGAATTTATCAGTTCGGGACTACACCGCTCGTTTTTTGGAAAAGACTCGTTTTGCGGAATACTACGTTGCCACGGAGGCAATGAAGATTGAAAGGTTTATCTTTGGGTTGAATTCAGAAGTCAGAAGTCTGGTGATTGCTAAAGGACTAGAAACTTTCTCAGCCGCAGTAGACGCCGCAGAAACTGTGGAACAGGATAAAGGGAGAAACGTTAGTGATAAAGGTATGGGAAAAAGAAAGTGGGAAGGACACAATATGATCCAAAGAAATCCAGATTTCAGAGGTTTGATAACCGTCCGCCTTTCCGACCAGCGGAAAGACCTTTTCAGAAATGCAATCGTATCCACCAAAAAAACTATCAAGTTGATACTCGGGTTTGTTATAGGTGTGGGAAGACCGGACATGTTGCTAAAGACTGTCGAGTAACGCGGTTTTGTTTCTCATGTAATTCTCCGGATCACATTCAGTCTGATTGTCCAAGGGGAAGAGTACAGCAAGGGGGTACGTTGGGGAAACCAGCGGGTGTTAGACTAGTAGTGCAAAGGCCAGAACAACCAAGAGCAAGGGGCTGTGCATTTCAGATGACAGCTCAAGAAGCGGAGGAAACTTCGGATGTGGTTACAGGTACATTTTTAATAAACTCTACACGTGCTAAAGTGCTATTTGACTCCGGTGCAAACCGATCGTTTGTGTCTCCTTCATTTGCTGCTTGTATGCATTTAAAGCCTAAAGTGTTAGATCATGCTTTAATGGTAGATACTGCAAATGATAATCAAGTATCGGTTAAAGAGGTATTTGATAGTTGTGTGATAAATATAGAGGGGTGTGGAGTACCTATTCAACTATTTCCTATAGCTTTGATCGAGTTTGATGTGGTAGTGGGAATGGATTGGTTAGCCGAGAATCAAGCTAACATAGTTTGTGATAAGAAGTTAATAAATGTTGTATTACCTGAGAGGGGACCGGTAGTGATTTATGGTGATCGTAGAAATCATCAGTCTTGCCTTATATCTTTGATAAAAGCCCGTAAGTGTGTTAATAAAGGTTGCCCGAGTTACTTAGCTTACGTGATAGATATTAATCCAGAAAGGAATAAGTTGGAAGATATTCCTATTGTTAATGAATTCCTAGAAGTTTTCCTCGAAGACATGAATAGTTTTCCGCCCATTATACAAGTAGAGTTTGGTATAGATCTGATTCCTGGAGCCGCTCCGGTAGCCCGTGCACCGTATCGTCTAGCACCTCCAGAGATGAAAGAAATGATGGCACAACTAAAAGACCTATCCGATAAGGGCTTCATCAGACCCAGTTCTTCGCCGTGGGGTGCACCAGTCTTGTTTGTGAAAAAGAAGGATGGTTCGATGAGAATGTGTATCGATTACCGGGAACTGAATAAGCGCACGATCAAGAACAAGTATCCGCTTCCCAGAATTGATGACCTCTTCGATCAATTAGTTGGAGCTTGTTATTTCTCCAAGATTGATCTAAGATCTGGTTATCATCAACTGAAGGTTAAAGAAGAAGACGTTCTGAAAACTGCTTTTCGCACAAGGTACTGTCACTATGAATTCCTGGTGATGCAATTTGGACTGACGAACGCTCCAGCTGCTTTTATGGATCTAATGAATCGGGTATGTAAGCCATATCTCGATAAATTTGTTATTGTATTTATCGATGATATCCTTATCTAATCCCGATCCAAAGAGGAGCACGCACAACATCTTCGTTTAATTCTGGAATTGTTGAAGAAGGAACAGTTATACGCTAAGTTCTCTAAATGTGAATTCTGGCTACGAGAGGTTCAGTTTCTGGGGCATGTAGTTTCTGAGAAAGGCATTCAAGTTGATCCGATGAAAGTGGAAGCGATTGAAAAGTGGGAACCGCCGAGAACGCCAACCGAAGTACGTAGTTTTTTGGGTTTAGCCGGGTATTACCGATAGTTTATAAAAGATTTTTCTCGTATTGCCACGCCTCTCACTAAGCTGACCCGGAAGAATCTAAAGTTCGAATGGAAAGCAGAACAGGATGAAGCATTTCGAATATTGAAAGAGAAACTCTGTAGCACGCCGATACTAGCATTACCTGAAGGTTCCGATGACTTTGTTGTTTACAGTGATGCTTCCAAGCTGGGATTGGGATGTGTACTAATGCAGCATGGAAATGTTATTGCTTATGCTTCTCGTCAACTGAAGGATCATGAGAAACAGTATCCTACACACGACATGGAACTTGCAGCAGTTGTGGTCGCGCTAAAGATTTGGAGACACTATCTCTACGGTTCTAAATGTCAAATTTTTACCGATCATAAGAGTCTCCAACACTTTTTCGATCAGCGGGAATTGAATATGAGGCAAAGAAGATGGCTAGAGCTAGTGAATGATTACGACTGTGAAATTCTTTATCATCCGGGAAAGGAGAATGTGGTAGCTGATGCGTTGAGTCGACAAGAGAGAAGTAGGACGATAAAAGCCATAACACTACGAGCTGAACTTCTACCTAACATCTTTGACGAATTAAAAAAGTGTCAAGTAGAAGCATATCAGGAAGAACATTGGAAATCAGAACGGTTAGTGGGGATATCAGCATTGCTTGTAAAAGATGATCGGGGGTTATTGTGTCTGGAAAGCAGAATTTAGGTGCCTCGTTTGGGTGGTTTACGTGATCGTGTACTACAAGAAGCTCATCAATCTCGTTTCTCTATTCATCCAGGTACGAATAAGATGTATAAAGATCTAAAACAATTCTATTGGTGGCCGGGAATAAAAAGAAGCATTGCTCAATGTTAGTCCCAGATGGCTAACCAAGTATTGTAGAAGGGGGGGGGGGGGGTTGAATACAATACTCAAAATTTTCACAATTTTAATTCTTTTTATTGAAAATCTTTCAACAAGAATTACACATAGAAAACTTAAGACTGTTGCGGAAAAGAACAGATAAACTATTCTAACAATCTTACACAAAGTATACTAACAAAATAACTAAGAACACTTAGAACAAAGCTATAAAGTTTTTTAAGCAAACTGGAAATTCTTGCACTTAGAGAAATCTTCCAGTTTGCGTAGAATATCAAGAGCACACAGTAATCTTCAAAGTCTCTCAAGATGTCTGTTGTTTCTGCATGGAGAGGTCTTCCTTTTATAGTGACAAGGAGTGTGTAAGCATTGAATGCTTGGGACACATGTCATCTTCACACTTGCTGAGGATGTTGACTTCTGGAGAGTTGTGAAGTCCTTGTCACCTTTCACAAGGTACAGTCAGAAGAGCCCATGCATGAGAAAAGAGCTTTGCATGGAAATGGATAATAAGACAAAATGTCACTTTATCCATGTAGAAAATCTCTTCTCAATTTGTCTTCTAAAGATTGCACCACCGAAGGAAGCTTGGGATATGTGACACATCTTTGGAGAAAACATCTTTGAAACTTCTTTGAGATCCCACCGATGATAGCCTTGTGATATGTGACACATCTTTGAGATATGTGACATCATCTTTGGGATATGTGACATCATCTTTGGAGGAAAAACATCTTTGAGACTTCTTTGAGATCCCACCGAAATTGGACTTCCATCGGTGGGATTCTTTAGCCGAAATAGAGAGAAATTTCGGTGGAGATGTGTCCACCGATGTGTGTGAACACCATCGGTGGACAATGACTTGTATGTGATGAGAAAAGATCTTTCACTTCCACAATGAGAGAATCTTCAATCTTGACTTTTGGTTGATCTTTGACTTCACCAAACATTTGCTATCTTGTACAAGCCATTACAAAGAACCATGCATCCAAAATTTCTCTAAGTATAAAATGTTTTTCAAAGTATAAAAGGAGATCATGAGGTCATCTTCAAATCTTGATGACCCAACAATCTCCCCCTATTTGATGATGACATCCATACTTAGAAAAACATGAGTAAGACAGTGAATAATGCATGTTGACCCTTCTTTACTCTTTTGGGTTCTTTTTCACACGGTCCATTTTTTTTTGTGTGTGTGTGTATGTATATATGATATTTACATATGAGAAAAAATAAAAAGGTATAGCTGTACAAATAATTGAAAGGAAAAGGAAAGAAGTATAAACAGTATAAACAATATGAACAGAATGAATATTACTTGCATCTTTGGAGGGGCGAGTTGAAACTTGTGTCTGGCTTGAGGATTCTTCATTTTGATCAGCAGCCTGTTGATGTGTTGAAGAACTTTATCTTTCAGGCACTTTTGCTTTTCTTCAGATGTTTCAAATCTTCAAGTCATTCACTTACTCCAAAAGATTTCAGCCAAGAGAATCTGTGGGTTTTGATAGGAGACAACCCATTATAGTGACAAACTTTGAGGAGGGTTGAGTTTGAGTGAATCAGCCTCAGGATGCATCTGCCCATCTGTTGCATCTTGGCATCTTTTCCTGTTTAGCATCATCAACTTGTCTTTTATTTGCTCCCCCTCAGTTAGATCAGTCGGTCTTTGTGTTACTCCCCCTCAGTTAGATCCGCCCGGACTGATGTGCTCCCCCTTAACCGGTCCGTCGATTTCCTCATTTTTTTCAAGTTGGTCGCTGGATATGAGTGCTGAGGGTTGATGTTGCTCCCCCTCAGATGAATTCTCCCCCTCAGCGGCCGACGCAGGAAAAGCACCAAGAGAAAATGAAAAATCGGCCGAAAATTGGTAATTTTCGGTAGGAAAATCTGGAGAGATTTTTTTTTTTTTGTTACTTTTCCACCGAAAATGAAGGAGTATCCACCGAAAATTGGCTATTTTCGGTGGAAAATCGGTAGGTTTTTTTTTTTTTTTTTTGCTTTTCCACCGAAAATGAAGGAGTATCCACCGAAAATTGCCTATTTTCGGTAGGATTTTCGATGGAAAATCGGTAGATTTTTTTTTTTTTTTTTTTGCATTCCCACCGAAAATTAAGGAGATTCCACCGAAAATTGCCTATTTTCGGTAGGATTTTCGGTGGAAAATCGGTAGGAATTTTTTTTTTTTTATTTTTATTTTTTTTTGAAAAAAATCATTCCCACCGAAAATTTGCAAGAGTTAGACAAAAATTCGGTGTAATTTCTTGAAGAGGTTGACGGAAAACTTCTAAGACATCTTCAGCAGAGTGTGGAGAAAGTCTCCTATGGCATTATGGGGAAAATCTTCAAAGTGAAGAAAAGATTGGAATTTCATCTTCCAATTTTGATGACCCAAAAAGATTGAGTTTGAGGATTTCGGGTGACATCTGCAGAAGAGTTTGTAGTGGGTGGATTTTATGAAAGGAGAGATGGGTTGCAAACCAAGAGTGAAAAAGATGGAAAAAGGGATGGGATGAGGAGATGACACATAGGAAGTTGGGTTAGGTGAGAGGAAGAGTATATGAGAAGCTAGATAAAATTGGCGGGGAGAGAATCGGTAGAGGAAATGGTAGAGGTCTACAACTTTGGTGAGATGAGATCATGGTGATGACATCATTAAAAGGAAAAAAGGTGTCTACCATGCATGGGATGACATCATTTGGAGGGGTTCTTTCCTATGTTTCTAGATAGGAGAGGAGATTTGTGAGAGAAGAATAGTGTCCACCGATGAGAATTCGGTGGAAACTTAGGACACATAGTTATTGAAGATTACACATGCCAAGTTCATTTATGAGGAAATTAAACCTGGTTTCATCTAGAGGTTTGGTGAACAAGTCGGCAAGCTGAAGATCTATAGGAATGAAGTGAAGCTCAATGTTACCTTTGGAGATGTGGTCCCTGATGAAATGATATCTGATATCTATGTGCTTTGATCTGGAATGAAGAACTGGATTATTTGCAATAGCTATTGCACTTGAGTTATCACACAGAATTGGGACTTTGGAATAGATTTGAGCAGAGTCCCTTAGTTGATTTCTCATCCACAGGATCTAAGCACAGCTACATATTCAGCCTCAGCAGTAGAGGTTGACACAGAGTTTTGTTTCTTGCTGGACCAACTTACCAATTTGCCACCAAGAAGTTGGCAGCTTCCTCTAGAATATCCATTCTTTAAGAGAAAATTGGCAAGAGTGTCATACCAAGCACGTAGATCTTGCTTGAGACCATAGAGAGCTTTGTCTAGTCGGTACACATAGTCTGGATGAGTTGGGTCTTCAAAGCCAGGAGGTTGTTTCACATAGACTTCCTCTGCAAGTTCCTCATTGAGGAAGGCACTTTTGACATTCATTTGAAAGACTGAAATTTCTGTAGGTAGCATGAGTCAAAAAGATTCTTATTGAGGAGGAGAGATCGGTGGGGATTCGGTGGTGGGATTTGAGGTGGTGGATCGGTGGAGATTCGGTGTGGAATCGGTGTGGGTCGGTGTAGACTCGGTGGTGGATCGGTGTGAGGATTCCACCGAGGAGTTTGAAGGATTGTACCGAATTTAGAAGGGTTTCACCACCGAATTTGAAGGGTTCCACCGATCGAGGAGGCAAAACATATGATGGGAAGTAAAGTATGGTGGGATATGGTTTTGGTTTGTGTCGGCAGCAAGATAGAGAAATTGTGGAAGAAAAATATAGAAAAGAGGAGGTGGTGATTGCATGGTTTGGGATTTCGGTGGAGATGGGTGTCATCACAAAAAGATGGATTGTTATTGTCTTGGAGTGATTGATGGAGGAGAGAGAAAAGGTGGTGAAAAAGAATATTTGGTGGAAGATGATGAATTTTTGGTTCGGTGGTGAGGTTTAGAAAAGAAATGGAATTTTAAGAGATTGGAGATGGTGATGTCATGAGAATGACATCATCATGCTTATGATGTCATGAGAGTAAAGAATTCTAAGGTTTTGTCAACTTTCTCACTTGTTCACATAGATCCATCTGCCCAGCTCAAAATCTGCAATCACAAAGAATTTAATTTCCAGGTACCCATTTTGAAGGTGGGTCCTTTTGGGTTAGAAGAAAAGGGTTGGTGTCACTTTAGATCAGTTCTTTCTTTCTGGCAGTCTTTGGCAAAATGAAAAGTAGCACCACAGATATAGAATTTTCTATGAGGAAAGATCCTTTTAGAAACTTGACATTTTTCCTTACTTTTGCTCAAGGAATTTGATGAGGTAACAAAGAATTGGGGTGCAGCTCCTAAAATTCCTTTATCAAGATTTGGGAGGACAAAAATCTTTTCTTTTGAAATAGACAATTTGAGACACACAGAAGGAAAATCGGTAGGAGATGTCACACAGGTATTTTTAAAAAAATTAAGGAATTTATTTTTCAGAAGGAATCAACACCCAAAAACTTTCATTTTTCAGAGTTAGAAAATATTTTGCATGAGTTAGAAGAGAAGGATGCATCATCTAAAGACAATAGATAAAGAATTAAATGCTTCAATCTTTTCAGCATCAGAGAGAGATAGAAATGGGTGTACCTGGTGAGGAGGGGAGACACTTAGCTGATACAAGAGCAGTTGAGGAGGAGTGGCCTTCTGAATCATCCATGTTATTTATCTTGGCCATGAAACAGACTTTTGAGGTGTCATTCGCTTTCAGATGTGGGTTCATCTGCCAAATCATGAGTTTTAGCAGGCAGACCCTTTGCATTTCTGACAAGTCTGTCATTTCTTTCCTTTTCTCTCTTGTATTTTTCCTTGTACCTTTCAGCCCGGTCAGAATGAGCAGAAGAGGAGAGATTGGAGGAATCAAATTTGGATCTTTCCGACTTTGAGGAAAATCGGCCTGAGGAAGCAGTTCTGGGTCTTTCAAAATGTTTACTTTTACACTCAGAAGCAAAATGACCCTTTTTACCACAGTTAAAACATTCCTCATTAGATTTGTCCAAACAAGAGTGTTTGGAGAGAGAAGAGGATGATTTTCTACCAAACTTAGATTTTCCAGAAGAGAGATGAGATTTGGATTTAGAGTGCCCATCCAACATGACCATTTCATCAGATAATTTATCAACAGAAGTTTCCTCACATTCTTCCTTAGCATCACTAAGATATGCCTCTGAATGATCATTGGGATCTTCTTGACTATCATGGTCAGAGTCAGATGGGTAGGTGATTTTTGGTAAACACTTAGTCTTTTTGGAAGAGTCACTTAGGAGAGCAAGAGAAGAGTTCTTTGAAAACCTATGCAGTTTCGTCTGCTCATAGTTGAAAAGAGTTCCATAAAGAACAGTTAAGGGCATGAACTCAAGGTCCTTGGTAGTTTTGATGCAAGTACATATATTTTCCCAAAAATCTGGAAGACAATCCATGAACTTGCACAAGACTTCCTCATTATCATAGACTCTGCCCAACAACTTAAGATCATTTAAAAGAGAGTTGAAGCGATTATAGAAGCTAGGAAGAGATTCTCCTTTTTCAAAAGCAAAGAGTTCATAATTTCTAACAAGAGCAATCTTTCTGCTCTTTTTAACTTCATTTGTACCTTCGTACAAAACACACAGAGTGGACCACATCTCTTTGGCAGTAGAGAGATTTACCAGAGAGTGGTACACTTCATCAGGAAGAGAGAGAGCAATGATAGTTCTAACTTTAGAATCAAGAGACACAAGCCGTTTTTCCTCATCAGTGTATTTCTTAGGATTTTTAAGAATGTAACGACCAGTAGCAGTAGATTTTTCTTCATCAGACGAATCATCAGAATTATCTTTTTCCATGGTTTCTTTACCAGGCCTCTGCGTTTCATAGCGAGCCCAAACTTTGGGGATAAAGGGTCCCTCTTGGAGAATGGTTGGATATCTAGTATCCACTCCTTCCATGAACAGCATCATGCGGCTTTTCCACAAAGAGAAGTTGTTAGCATTGAACTTAGGAGGTTTTGAAATGGAGCCATTTTCAGAAAAGTTATTTTGAAAAGAGTTTTCAACAGTAGAGAAAGAGGAGGCAGCCATCGCATATCAAGTTTATGGAATTAAACTTTCTGCTCTGATACCACTTGTTAGTCCCAGATGGCTAACCAAGTATTGTAGAAGGGGGGGGGGGGGGGGGGGGTTGAATACAATACTCAAAATTTTCACAATTTTAATTCTTTTTATTGAAAATCTTTCAACAAGAATTACACATAGAAAACTTAAGACTGTTGCGAAAAAGAACAGATAAACTATTCTAACAATCATACACAAAGTATACTAACAAAATAACTAAGAACACTTAGAACAAAGCTATAAAGTTTTTTAAGCAAACTGGAAATTCTTGCACTTAGAGAAATCTTCCAGTTTGCGTAGAATATCAAGAGCACACAGTAATCTTCAAAGTCTCTCAAGATGTCTGTTGTTTCTGCATGGAGAGGTCTTCCTTTTATAGTGACAAGGAGTGTGTAAGCATTGAATGCTTGGGACACATGTCATCTTCACACTTGCTGAGGATGTTGACTTCTGGAGAGTTGTGAAGTCCTTGTCACCTTTCACAAGGTACAGTCAGAAGAGCCCATGCATGAGAAAAGAGCTTTGCATGGAAATGGATAATAAGACAAAATGTCACTTTATCCATGTAGAAAATCTCTTCTCAATTTGTCTTCTAAAGATTGCACCACCGAAGGAAGCTTGGGATATGTGACACATCTTTGGAGAAAACATCTTTGAAACTTCTTTGAGATCCCACCGATGATAGCCTTGTGATATGTGACACATCTTTGAGATATGTGACATCATCTTTGGGATATGTGACATCATCTTTGGAGGAAAAACATCTTTGAGACTTCTTTGAGATCCCACCGAAATTGGACTTCCATCGGTGGGATTCTTTGGCCGAAATAGAGAGAAATTTCGGTGGAGATGTGTCCACCGATGTGTGTGAACACCATCGGTGGACAATGACTTGTATGTGATGAGAAAAGATCTTTCACTTCCACAATGAGAGAATCTTCAATCTTGACTTTTGGTTGATCTTTGACTTCACCAAACATTTGCTATCTTGTACAAGCCATTACAAAGAACCATGCATCCAAAATTTCTCTAAGTATAAAATGTTTTTCAAAGTATAAAAGGAGATCATGAGGTCATCTTCAAATCTTGATGACCCAACACTCAACATGTGGAAGGTTGTACTACTTGTAAGAAGGTAAAGATTGAACATCAAAAGCCGTTTGGTCAGTTACAGCGTCTAGAAATACCTATGTGGAAATGGGATCAGATTACTACGGATTTCATCACGAAGTTACCAAGGACTCCGAAGGGATTCGATGCCATTTGGGTGATCGTCGACAGATTGACGAAGTCTGCTCACTTCCTGCCAATAAAAGAAACTTATTCATTGGAAAGGTTAGCCAAGTTGTATATCGACGAAATAGTAACTCGACATGGAGTTCCAATCTCGCTTATTTCTGATCGGGATAGTCGTTTTACTTCAAGATTCTGGAGGAGTTTTCAAAAGGAAATGGGAACGCAAATAAAACTAAGTACAACATATCATCCTCAAACCGATGGTCAGAATGAACGAACAATCCAGACTTTAGAAGATATGCTACGAGCCTGCATTGTTGATTTTGGGGGATCGTGGGATAAGCATTTGCCGTTGATCGAATTTGCCTACAACAACAGTTATCATTCTAGCATACAAGCGGCACCGTTTGAAGTACTGTATGGTAGAAAATGCCGAACGCCTCTGTGTTGGAACGAAGTGGGAGAGAAGCAGTTAGCGGGGCCAGATATAGTTCAGTTAACCGCGGATAAGATTACTCAGATTCGGGAACGATTGAAAGTGGCTCAAGACAGACAGAAAAGTTACGCTGACCGACGCCGAAAACCGTTAGAGTTTCAAGTTGGAGATTCTGTAATGTTAAAAGTCTCACCTTGGAAAGGAGTCATTCGGTTTGGGAAACAAGGTAAACTTAGTCCAAGGTATATCGGGCCGTTTGCAATTACAGAAAGGATTGGTGAAGTAGCCTACAGGTTAGATCTTCCGCCAGAGTTAAGCAGGATTCACAACGCGTTTCATGTATCGAATTTCCGAAAGTGTTTAGTTACGCCAGATCAGGCCGTTTCTCTACCAGATATACAGGTTGATGAAAAACTGAATTATGTGGAAGAACCTTAAGCAATAGTTGACCACAAAGTTAAAGTGTTGCGGAACAAAGTAATCAGACAAGTGAAAGTTCAGTGGAGACATCATAGGGGTCAGGATGCTACTTGGGAATCAGAATCCGAAATGAGAACTAAGTACCCATACCTTTTTGCCTAATCGAATTTCGGGACGGAATTCTTTTAAGGGGGAGATGATGTAATACCCCGGGTAAGTTCGTTAGTTAAAATCCCTTTCCGTTAAATAAAGTTAACTTTAAAGTTTGAATTTAGGGCAGGTTTGGATTAATTAATAAGTTAAAAGGTATTGTGGTCATTAGTGAGTAGTGTGGGGTCTAAATGGTAAAATGGTTAGATATTATCCCTTTTGATATCCATATATTTTCATAAAAATCAGAAAAACATCCATATCAGTGTGTGTGTGTGTTGAGAGCAAAAGAAGAAGAAAAAGAAAGGAAAAGGTTAGGGCTTCAAATTGGAAGTGTTGGAAGTGTTATTAAGGTATGTTCCTTTACATTTTATGTATGTAATTGTATTTAGAAGGTTTCTATCGGAGTAGAATAGTCAAATTCATATCTGGTAATAGTTGACCACAAAGTTAAAGTGTTGATGAAAAACTGAATTATGTGGAAGAACCTGAAGCAATAGTTGACCACAAAGTTAAAGTGTTGCGGAACAAAGTAATCGGACAAGTGAAAGTTCAGTGGAGACATCATAGGGGTCAGGATGCTACGTGGGAATCAGAATCCGAAATGAGAACTAAGTACCCATACCTTTTTGCCTAATCGAATTTCGGGACGGAATTCTTTTAAGGGGGAGATGATGTAATACCCCGGGTAAGTTCGTTAGTTAAAATCCCTTTCCGTTAAATAAAGTTAACTTTAAAGTTTGAATTTAGGGTAGGTTTGGATTAATTAATAAGTTAAAAGGTATTGTGGTCATTAGTGAGTAGTGTGGGGTCTAAATGGTAAAATGGTTAGATATTATCCCTTTTGATATCAATATATTTTCATAAAAATCAGAAAAACATCCAGATCAGTGTGTGTGTGTGTTGAGAGCAAAAGAAGAAGAAAAAGAAAGGAAAAGGTTAGGGCTTCAAATTGGAAGTGTTGGAAGTGTTATTAAGGTATGTTCCTTTACATTTTATGTATGTAATTGTATTTAGAAGGTTTCTATCGGAGTAGAATAGTCAAATTCATATCTGGTAATAGTTGACCACATAGTTAAAGTATTGATGAAAAACTGAATTATGTGGAAGAACCTGAAGCAATAGTTGACCACAAAGTTAAAGTGTTGCGGAACAAAGTAATCAGACAAGTGAAAGTTCAGTGGAGACATCATAGGGGTCAGGATGCTACTTGGGAATCAGAATCCGAAATGAGAACTAAGTACCCGTACCTTTTTGCCTAATCGAATTTCGGGGCGGAATTCTTTTAAGGGGGAGATGATGTAATACCCCGGGTAAGTTCGTTAGTTAAAATCCCTTTCCGTTAAATAAAGTTAACTTTAAAGTTTGAATTTAGGGTAGGTTTGGATTAATTAATAAGTTAAAAGGTATTGTGGTCATTAGTGAGTAGTGTGGGGTCTAAATGGTAAAATGGTTAGATATTATCCCTTTTGATATCAATATATTTTCATAAAAATCAGAAAAACATCCAGATCAGTGTGTGTGTGTGTGTGTGTGTGTGTTGAGAGCAAATGAAGAAGAAAAAGAAAGGAAAAGGTTAGGGCTTCAAATTGGAAGTGTTGGAAGTGTTATTAAGGTATGTTCCTTTACATTTTATGTATGTAATTGTATTTAGAAGGTTTCTATCGGAGTAGAATAGTCAAATTCATATCTGGAAATGAATCAGTCGATTTCTGGGTAGAAAAAGGGTAAACAGACAGTGGTTTCCGGATAGAAAGAATGTGTCCGGGTAGTTTTGTTGATGGTGTCCGGACGATATTCTAAAGGTGTCCGTACGGGTTCTTTATCCGGGTAAGTTCCTCTTTTCCTATGGTTTCCGGATAATAGTAGTTACCGGATGGTGTCCGAATTTCTTTGGTTTCCGGGTATCGTCCGGATTGTTTATGCCGTCCGGAAAGGTTATGCTGTCCAGAAAGATCTGTTGTCCGGACTGTTTATGTGTGTTGTCCGGATACTTGAGTTGTTTGGTCATTTTTGAGAATTCAGATACTTTTGAGTATCCAGTAGCCTGTGTTTTGTTGACTCTTGGATAGGGAAAGAATGAGGATTGAATATACTGTGGACTCGCCTTAAGTGCGGGTTTGGGGGTAACATTTGAGGATAGAGTTACCTAGGGCCTTTATCTTTAGTAAGTCTTATGTGTTCTATATGGTAAAGAATACTTGTATCTAATTGTTTCAGATTCTGTGGATTTGGGGAGAAAGCTAAACTGTTTTTGAGAAAGGATTGGAAGCATTTTGATAAGCAAACAGGTGAGTTTTTCTTTAAAATGTTTTCAAACTGGAATACATATATGTGTGGGGTGGGAATATGATAGATGGTGTGATTATATGTTTATGGTTGAAATATAATATATTGAGATATTGTATTTACATGAGCATACTTTATATGAGAATACGTTGGCCGGGCTTAGGACCGGTGGTGTTGGCTGTAATACTCGTACAACGGTGTTGGCTGTAATTGTCGTACAACGGAGTTAATTTATTAGTTGGCTTGCAACCAACTAATATGGCCATGGAAATGAGACAGGGAAGTACACAATGCATGAGTCTTATTTGGTATTTATACTTGTGATTTGTATATGGTGTTTGTGCAAATGGTTTCAAACTAATAGGGGTTTTCTCACTTAGACCTCTAGGTCTAACCCTCATTTTGTTTTAAAAATATGTATTCCAGGTCGTGGATCGGGTAAGAGCAAATGAGAAGAGTACTATGTGTTTAGCTTTTGGAAGAAGGATGTTATGAAGACTAAGACGTGTTTTGCTGTTCTAATTTCATGACTAGATATCATGTATGTAATTAGCAAAAAGTTTGTAACAAGATACCTTATTCTGGATGTAAAGACTAAGGGACCTTACTTGTTATATTATGAATCTTTTGGTTATGTAACGATGTTATGAAATATATGTTATTTGTTGTATGTTTGGGAATCGGGTTGTTACACTTCTGTCCGTCGCTAATCCGTCACTGATTAGTGACAGATTAGTGATGGATTGTGTTCTTGTTCGTTCCGTCGCTGATCTGTCACTAATCCATCACTGATCAGTGACGGAATTTTTCGTCACTGATTTTTGTCACTGATATCTCTTTTTCTAGTAGTGATACTCGACATCCAAAAGTTTGGTTGATGTCGAGTGTTTGAATGTTACATATATTATCTTTAAGCTATCATGTTTTACCTTTTTCATTTTTCAATTGTAAACAATAATGATTCATTTATTAAATACATAAAATGAAATTATAATTTTTCTTACAAAACATCATTGGAAAGCGCTCGTAAAAATGATCAAAATGACACCAATATCGAATATTAAAAACCACAATGATTAAACATTTATGTTTTTAAAAATCATAATTTTAAGTATAAATAGTTTATATTTATAAAAAATACATATTATTTTTAGAAATTTTCGCTTTTATATTTATCAACAAAACAAACACTTTACAATTGTCCACGATAAATGGCGTTGTTGAGACTTAAAGGAGTTAAAAAATTCTTACAAGTCTTCAAAAAATAAACTCAACGAGATAAGAATGTCAATAAAAAATAGGTAAGGAAACGAACAACTAATGTATTAACAAATGTTGACTTAGGGGTCGTTTATAAAACGCTTACCCGGGTAAGTGCTTACCAAGTCACATTAGCTTACCGGATGAATATGACAAGAACTAAGAATCTTACCCGGTAAGAGCGGAAGCAAGGACCGAGAGTCTTACCCGGTAAGTGAGTGTGACGGCTCTTACCACGGTTAGCGCTTACCGGCTAAATTGTTGCATACAATGTCATTTTGGTGGACTAAAATTTTATCCGGAAAGTAAATGATAGTGTTGAATTTTATCGGTAAGCACTTATCCGGGTAAATGATCAGATAAACGGCCCCTTAATTATTGAAAATTTTCTGTTTTTACCATGCTTTTTGAAAAGGTGAAAAAAAAATCAAAAACTTAAATGTTGCTGCCCAGGATCGAACTGGAGACCTTTAGTGTGTAAGACTAACGTGATAACCACTACACCACAGCAACCGCGTGTTGTCTTTCTCTTATTTAATTTATATATTACAATAACCATAAAAATAATCAAAAACAAAAAGCCGATTTAAATCACTTTCTTCCTATCTGAACCATATAAGCCAAATAGATTTGAACTTTTTTGACTTAAAATGTAGATTTTTGAATTGGAATCGAACTAAAGATCATAAGTCTGCACAAAGTCTCGATGGAACGACAACTGAGTTAACCCGATCTGGAATATCGATTGATGAACCTAACTTAGACGTTTTTTAACAAACATAAACTAATTTATTTTTTCAGTATGTGTTTGGATAGACATCAGTTAGTTTATTGAGATGCTAATTGGAGTAGCGTTTTATAAGTTTTCTTTAACACTTTTTCCAATAATATTAATAAAAATTAATTATTACGGATATCAATTGATATCGATTAATAATAAATATTATTCAATAGTAATTGAAAACTATTAGTTTTAATTATGCAATAGATTAATATTAATTATTAATCTTAATTGTCGTTTAATATATTTAGTTATAAAAAAACAAATATAACAATTCTAAAAATATTCATGTAAGCTACATAAAAATTAAAGTTATACTTATTTTTGTTTCATAGATAATAAAATTATGCTACATGATTTTAATAAAATATTTAATTTAATCATTTAGGTATATTATTTGAAAAACAATTAGTTAATTAGGATATGTGAGGCTGGTCAATTTTATTTTTATTCATATTACATATGGTTATTTCATAAATTAATTTATATTTTTTCTAAAGTTTTGTTTTAACAAATCCAAAATTTATAATATATATAGTTAATATTAAACTATTTTAATTAACATATTATGCTATTTAATTTTTCTTTACCTTCTTGTTTGTATTAGTTAACATATTATATTATTATCGGTTTGTTTTAATTATATTATGAAATGTTGTAATTGACTCATTTTTAATATGTCATTTTAAGTAATTTTACATTTTACATCCAGTCTATCAGTGGTAGCTAAATATCGTGTACCCCAATTATAGGTACAATATTTCCACATTGAAAGTACAAGTATATACTGACAATGAGATGACTACAAGTAATAAAGTGGTAAATATACTGAGATCGTATCCACAATGACATTGCCCCGACTAATCCCGGCAAGGTGAGGCAATTGCCCCAGCTGCTAAAGCGTGCAGCCCTGAGTTTATCCCCAGTGACCACAAGTTGGAAGCGCCTGGATTCGAACTTGGGGTAGATGGGTTACTAGCCACATCCCCCACAAGCCTTAACCAGTATGCCACAAGCCTTGTGGTTTAGAAGAAGAAAATATTGTTTGAGAGAGTTATGGGTTTTAACAACAAACACTAAACAAGTAAATAAAAATAGGTATGAGTGTAAGTTTTCCTTGAGATATTCGTAGTGACGAAATGGTTAGTCACTTTGTAGTACGGAATGTCTAAAAAGCCCGATCTCTCGAAAGTGGATTTTTATAGATCGTGCTCACAAGTAGGGGTGAGCAAAACCCGACCGACCCGAAAAACCCGACCGACCCGAAACCCGATATACCCGAACTTGAGCCACCCGATTAACCGAAACCCGAACTTGCCCGAAACCCGAAACCCGATCAAGGTATTACGGTTCGGTTTGGGTTGGGTTTTCCCAAACTCGAACCCGACCGAAACCCGAACTTTTTAAAAAAATATTTTTTTTCTTCAATAAATCGTAAATATATATTTATAATTTTTGTTTCTAATTTTCTATTTTAGACATTTAAATACTGAGTATGTGTGTTGTGTACGTGTGTGTTTAATCTGAGTATGTGTTCTGTGTGTGTTTAAGCTAAGTATGTGTGTTGTGTGTGTGTGTTTAAGACTTTAAGCTGAGTATGAACGGAGTATGTGTGTTGTGTGTGCGTGTGTTTAATTGCGATGTACGTGTGTGTGAGGTGGGTGTGTGTGTGTTTAATTGTGATCAACGGTTTCGCATGCAAACATAGAACTCCCATCAGGCAACAATGTATTTTATACCCCAAAACCCGAAACCCGAACCGATCCACCCGAAACCCGAACAGACCCGAAACCCGAAACCCGAACAATACTTTGGACGAGTTTCGAGGCCTGTATCATCCACCCGAAACCCGATCGGGTTGGGGGTTTTTGGGCCGAACCCGACCCGACTCGACCGATGCTCACCCCTACTCACAAGTGCCCACTGCCACTAACTCGTGATCTTGCCGATTTAACTAAGTATGACTCAGATATCAAAGTTCTATTAGTATGAAGATTTTACTCCCAAATCTCTTTGGAATACTCGACCGATGATTAAACCTTAGTAAATCATACAAACCCCGCCTCTCGAATTGGTTCGCCAAGATTTCTCAAATCTTTGTGCATCACTTAAGCCGTATTTCGGATCCACCCCTCTCGAGGTCTAAGATCTAACATTAACACTTCAAAGTGATCAACTTATCCGCATTGAGTGAAGTCTCGACTCAAGTGACCAATCTCAAGAGCTAGTAACAACGGTCACACCCAAGTGTAGCCTACTAGTCTCAAGTTAGGCTCACACCCAGGTGCTTAGCTAATACTAAAATTAAATGACATAATGTAAGAAAAGAAATACCTGTTAACTACTTACATTAAAATAAAGATAAAGATAAACTACAAACTTAAACGGAAAGTAAATGCATTAAAGTTAAATGCAAGAAGTTAAAGACTAGAAGTTAAACTACAACTAAGATAACAAAATGCAAAGCTAAAACTTGGACTTCCACATTTTTTAGCTCTCTTCTTCAACTCTTCCCCAAAGTCTCTATTTATAGCATGAGATGGGCAAAAATCTCCAAAATCCCTTGAACTAAGCATGACCAAGCAATTGATGGATACAAGGGTAAATATGTAACTGTCCACTAATCAGTACCTTCCTTAAATCATAGCCATGTATTCTGCACCATCTGACTTAACCAAGGTTAATCTTTTACCACATGGGTCTGCGACTGCCCACTGTGGCAAAATTGTGCCCACTCTACGAACAGTGACGTTTTAACCCAAAAATGATGCGTTTAACCATAAAAACATTCTCAACAACTCCAAATGAAAATAAATAATAAAAGGAAGAAATACAAGCAAATGAAAAGGAAAAACAACTCAAATGGAAGAAAAACACACATAAACGGAATGTAAATAACGCTCAAATAAGAGTTATCAATCAGTTATTTTTGTCAAACTTGATTTGTTCATCAACTAGATTATCAGCTAACAGCTAACTTATCACACACCAGCTAGCTTATCAGTTATCAGCTAGTTTGCCAAATATAGTCTTATTGCTTGTTTGTTAGCAGTTTATTCGGCCAACTATAAATGTTTGTGAGTGACTTAATTACATAAAAAATAGTTTGTTCTGTAAACTTCCAGGGTAGAGCTTTATGCAGAAGGACAAATTTTTTTTCTTCCAAACATGTCCGTCCCTATTAAAAAACACACGCTCCTTCCACCACACAAAAGTTTTTCTCAATCTATACAGATAGATTAATCCACATATACAATTTTATTCATACAGAACTTAATGAAAACCAACCAAATCAAAACTAAATTTGGTTCTAAGTATTACATGTCCGACACGATCGGGTCGGAATAGGGTTGGACCCAACCCAAACCAACCCAATCCGAATTAGCTCAATATACAATCATTATTAATTTATGATTTTGACATGTATTATGTTCAATTAAAACTTATGAATGTAATGATTCAGTAAACTTCCATGTTAGTGGTTTAGTTGTTTGCTTTTATGAGTTTTTTTGTTCATTTTAAAAACTAATTAATCAAATTATTTATCATGTACCCAGTATTATCTCGTTAACTCAATCAAATTAACTCGACCAATACAACTCAATCCATGAAGGGTTGTGTTGGTTTGAATTATATTTTTTAACGGGTTGGATTAGACTGAAATTTTTCTTAGCCAACATAATCAGAGTTGGGTTGTTTAAAGGTCGTAATTAGACTAACTCGATCCATATGCACTAATGCACCCCTAAAACATCGAATCAAAGATTGGCTTAGGGCATCTCCAATGTATTTCTCTATTTTACTCTATAAGTCTCTTTTTATAGAGAGTAAAATAGAGAATGTGTTAAATCTTCTCCAATGTATTACTCTATTTTACCATCTAAAAGAGAATATTCCAAGTATATTCTCTTTTATCTTGATTACATGTATTTTCAATAATACTCTTATATTTATTAACTTTATAAATTGCATCCTTATATTTTTTATTTTCACAATACCCTTATATTTATTAACTTTAGCATATTATTTTAACGAAGTTATAATTCATATTTAATTTCACATTAGTTGGATAAATTTAAATTAATTTAAAACTTAAAGATAAATATAATTCTAGTTTATTAAAATTGGTATTAGACAACAAATAAAATAAAAATACAAAAATCTAAAAAATAGAAGGGTCATTTTGTAATTATCAAAAAGTTAGAAAAAAATAGAGAGTATGAATAGTAATTCTCTATATATAGAGAGTTTATTGGAGATAATATAAAGAGTAAAATAGAGATAGAAAGTAAAATAGAGAGTTCATTGGAGATGGTCTTACAAAAGAAATAACTAATTATTAAACAATTATTCTTATATATTAATTTTTATATTTACGTAAGAATAGAATTAAAATTTAAGACATACGCACAAAATGTATAATATACAAATTACATAATAAATATGTATCTAATCATCAAATCCATTTCATAACTAAAATTAGGTCTCATATTCTAAATTTTAATTATACATATATTTACTAAGTATTTAATCATTAATAAAAAAATAGTCTAACTAACATAGTGATGAAAAACAAATGTTGTTTTTAAGATGATAATTACTATAAAGTTTTAAAGATCAAAGGGTGACGTTATGCATTATGGGTAGGGGTGAGCAAAACCCGACAAACCCGAATACCCGATCCGAGATTCACGTCAAATTGCCCCAACCCGAAAACCCGACCACCCGATCCCCGATTTTATTTTCGGGTTAGTAGGATCGGGTTGGGTCCAAGGTTTGCCACCCGATCCGACCCGAAATATCCGAAATTCATTTTAAATTTAATTTTTTAAATAAAATATATATATACCTTAATTGTGTTTGTTAATTTATTTTGTGTTTATTAATGTTTTGAACTTACAAATATTGGGATGTTTTGATTTTTGAACTTAGAAATATAAATATTAGGCTGAAATTAGAAAAAAGGTGCTGGAAAATGGAAATTAGAAAGATTGGGACGAAAAACAAGTGCTGGAAACTAGAAAGAATTGGGCCGAAAAATAGGTGCTGGAAGAATGGCCCAACCCGATGCCCGATCCGGACCCGAATGGCCCGAAACCCGAAATCCGATTACCAGTTTGGACGGGTTTCGGGTGGCTGCATGCTACCCCGATATCCGATCGGGTGGTGGGGATTGGGCCCCGACCCGTCCGAATGCACACCCCTAATTATGGGAACATGAAGTTGATCAACACTAACTTTTTTTTTTGGGAAGAGTGTTTTAGGCTATGCCTAAACTAACCCCTTGATAAATTATGACTGTAAGACATCATACTGATTAAACCTCAGTGAACACAATTGTTGTGTACGCCTGAATTAGAGATCAACACTAACTTTGTTCCAACATTCTTATAAACGGTTTTCGTATGGCTCCAATGTGTTATAAATAGACCTTTTCATTTATCATTTTTAATTTATCTTATTCTTTTACATAAATATTTTATAAAAAGTAAAATAAATGTAGACATGAAAATAAAGAATCGATTTGAAGGAACAAACCCCTAAAAAAGGATTTAATTTTTCTAAAATATAATTTCTAAAGAAAAAATAATATATAAAGAAAGCTGAGCAAAAGCCTTAACCAAAGAATATACCATCTTTTAGACTACCTTGCCTTGAACCTTGATGAAAACCTAATACCATCACCTTTACAACCCCCAAAACACCATTCACAAGGAAAGAACCAAAAACCATTCTTAAATGATTAAAATGAATATAAACCATCTATAAAAAGACACATCCATCAACCATAACCTAAATCATACAAAGATTCGACCATCTTTCTTATCCTTTCGAGTCTTTTGAACGCAAGAAAACCCTTAAAAAAATGGCAAACGGGCAAATGAGATCGGTGGCATCACTCCTCATGGTCTTGAATTTCTGTATGTACGTTATTCTTCTTGGCATAGGTGGTTGGGCCACAAACCGAGCCATCGACCATGGTTTCATCATTGGTAATTGTTTTTCTCTCCTCACCGTATATCCTATATTGTTAGTATTTTTTTTCAAAGGCAAACAACATTTTTTGAAAGGGTGCGATCATACCAGCACTAATGCACCAGATCCCATCAGAACTCCACAATTAAGCGTGTTTGGGCGTAAGTAGTACTAGGATGAGTGACCCCCTGGAAACTCCTCGTGTTGCACCCCTATTTGGCTCGCCGCACGTCATCCTATATATATTGTCAGTATGTAAACCAAACAAAACATACTCGGTATATCCCACTCGAAAATAGAATAAGGGAGAGTATGATGTATGCAAACATCTCTTCTAGCTAGTCCGAGAGATATAGGTTCATCTTGTGTGTATGTATTGATTACTAATGTTTTCAAGTGTATGTGGTATAAACAGGTCCGGGGTTTGATTTACCAGCTCATTTTTCGCCAATTTACTTCCCAATGGGAAATGCATCAACGGGATTCTTTGTAACGTTTGCATTGATTGCGGGTGTTGTTGGCGTTGCATCGATTTTAGCTGGATTTGATCATTATCGTTCATGGAATTCTAACAGCAGGCCTGCCGCAGTATCATCTGCTATTATTGCTTGGTCCCTTACTGTCCTTGCTATGGGGTATATATATTTGTAACACTCTAAATATTTGTGTATAATACACACACATAAATTAATTTTCGTTCCACAACACTCAAAAGTGTATAAATGTGATTTTATGTAGATTTGCATGGAAGGAAATCGAGCTCGATGGCAGAAACGCCCGTTTGGTGAGTTTAGTAATTATTATATGGGATGTAATCAAAATCATCTTCTTTGTTGAAGTCACACATCGACCAATTTATTTTTTTTGGAAGGCATAGCGGCATCGACCCTTTCGATCAACTACCACGAACACAACGCACACACGCACGCACGCCTCCCTGGCGGTATCGGATATCCGAGGGCAGTCCACTAATCCGCCGCTGGACCTAAGGCCCAACCACAGGCTGGGGGGTAAGCCCAGTCAAAGACTGGGTACTCCTCATGCCCTCAATTGCCTCCCCTTGGAATCGAACCCGGGTAGACTGGGATACCATCCACAGCCCCCCCTCCCCCCAGGATGTTACCGTCTTTAGGTAGACCAACTGAGCTAGACATGATTTGTCATCGACCAAATTAATATGGTTTCTTTTGTATATATGTCAAAACCTCCCTTTCACTTTAATTGCTTTTTTAGAGGCAGTCTGATAAGGTTTCAGATATTTCATATGGTATCAGAGTCGCAGTCTTCCTCTAAAAGGGACTCAACATTTTAGTGTTATTTCTCTTTAGCTTCCATTTTAGGGGAATATTGGAGTCCCACGGTGGCTAGACACGACCCCTTTCTCCTTAAGGACTGTTTTAAAGAATAAGAAATACGAGTTTCGTTTGACTTTTTATATTTATATATTTTCAGAGAACTATGGAGGCATTTACAATTATCCTTTCGGCAACTCAACTCATATACGTAGCTGCCCTTTACGGTTAAACAACGTGATGGCTTAGAGGGGTGGTGGCAAATCAGTGTGTTGAATTGAAAGCGTTTGTGTTTGGATTTATTATTATTTTCTATTAGTTTTCTTTCGTCTTTTTTGTATTTTTTCTTCACATTTTTACTGAAATCGATTTGATATTATTGTATTTATTATGAAATGTAAGAAAAAAATTGCAATAAATGACGTTTTCATGTTAAAAGCTAAAGCAAAAACTCTTCGAGTCAATGGATGCTTGTTATCTCTATATTATTAATAACTAGCAATGTTGCCCTAGCTAACGCGCCCCTTATTGAAAAGTCAAGCATATTGAATGATCGATATGAGAAAGAAACGCTCAAGCATTCTATTTATCTTTCTATCAATGTGAGATAACCAAAGTTTACCATAATTCAACACTTTAAAATTCTCGATCCATGTCATTTTTCTTGGATTTTGCCATTAAATATATAAAGATAAAATATTTATTTAACATAAAGAAAATTTGTAACTAAAATTAACTCTTTAATCCAAAATAGATTAAAATAAATCATAGATCATGTAAAAAAAGTTGGCCTCCTTCTTATATGATCAACTTCATCTTTCAACTTTTCATCTTTCTATCAATGTGGGATAGCCAAAGTTAACCACAATTCAACATTTTAAAATTATCAATCCATATTGTGCCATGTCATTTCTCTTGGATTTTGCTTTTATATATATAAAGATTTGTATTTAAATATTTAATAAAATTTAGAGGAAATTACATGTTCTGTCCTCTCCTTGTATTTGCATTTTTACAATAAATTGGGTCCTTAATACTACCATAGTGACCCAGGTCGTTGGTTTATTCAGAGACTGGATTCATTAAGAAAACTGCAACCACAAAGATGCATCTCGTTAAAAAACACAATTTGAAAGACATGATTCGTTGAATTTAAAAAAAAACAAGGACCATTAAAAATACCTGACCATGGAGACGAAACATGTAATTTGCTCTAAAATATATGATTAAACCTTTGAGGTCATTAGTCATCTATTTTATTGAAATGTGTTATTTGACATGTTCGGCCCTCATTAATCGTTATATACGATAAAATAGATAAAATCATCAAGAAAATCTTACTTTTAAAGTTTTCTTGAATCGTGTTAACCAATAAAAAGATTTGGCAATTTTGTCATTAATAGTACTTTTTCAATTAACAAAAATTAAACGAGCAAATTTACCGTTGATTCAACTATCAAAAGTGAATAATCGAGAAGATCCGATTTAAATTATCACGATTTAACCATCTTTGATTAAAATATGATAAAATCAGTATAAAAAATTACAAGAACATCCATCATGTTACTGATAAATCTTTTTTTCATTTGATATTTAAAGTTTATTTGGTCAACTTTTCAAATAAAAAGATTTTTTATAAATTAAATATCATTTTTATTTAATAAAAATAAAACTATAATGAATGATTAAAAAAAGGTAATTCAAACAAATAAAAAACAAATTAAAAGCTTTTCTCTATAGTTGATCTAAAGATGCTGACCAAAAGCCTTAAACAAAGCATATACCATCTTAAAGAAGGGAATGTAAGAAACCCTAAAACCATTGCTTTTGAATCCAACTAACCCTTTTGTGACAAATATGCATGACAAGAAAAGAACCTACAAAGTACAAGGGTCGTTGCGTACTGGTTAAGGCTCTGGGGATGTGGTGGAATATCCCATCTGTCCAGGGTTCGAATCCAGGCGTACGAAACTTGTGGTCATTGAGGTTTAATCATGGTTGATGTCTTACAGTCATAACTTGCCAATGGATTAGTCTAGGCATAGCCTAGGACACCCTTCCAACAAAAAAAAAACCCTACAAGACCATTAATAAAGTCATCAAAACAAAAGGCATTGTTTGTTTTCTATTTAATGGCTAAATTAATCAAGATAATATCTATTTGTTGTCGACATATTATTTTAGACACTATTAATAGAAAGATAAAACAAACTCATACAACACCTCTCTTGTTTTTCAACCTTTAAATTAAAGAAAACCGTAAATATGACTAAGGGTCAAATGGATTGGTAGACTAGTGCAGGACGGACCTAGACAATTTTTCATACGGTGACACCATATTTTTTCATACGGTTTTATCGAAGTGTCTTTCATCTTTTTATCAACGTTCAATATCGTTTGATGTGTTTTTAGCCAAATTTCGGCGTTTTGAGATATTTTTAACGTTTTTTGCTTTTTTTCGGGGGATTTTTAAGTTTTTTTTTATCAATTTCGAGAGATTTTTTCGGCATTTTTTATTGATTTCAAGAGATTTTTTCGTTTTTTTGGTTGAATGGGTATAAGATTTGGGGCTTTTTTCAGTTTAGGTGCACCCCTTGTAGTTTTCAAATGAATACGGTAGCACCTCCGAAATCGATACGGTGACATCTTCACAAAAACAATTTTTTTTACCCTTCGTCGGAAAATTCTTACGGTGGCATGTGCCCCTCATGGGGTCCGTCCCTGTTGTAGTGTCATGCATTATGTTGTTGAACATTGTGATTTGGGAATAAATTATTAGGAATGTTGACGATAATATGGTTCCATCTAACCATGTTTTCCGTAGCATGAGATCAAACTCCATAGCTAACCATGTGCATTAAGGATTTCCATAATATATTGCACCTCCAAGCGACAAGTATAACCACAAACCTACCAGTTGCTTGGAGTCCTTATCATTAAATACAATATGAATCGTTAAACCATTCATCATTCACATAATACATATATAGAATATGACAAGCTATACTCACACATTTGTTTGAAATGATCTAAGTCTAATAAAGCATGCTTCATGCTTCACATATCTTTTAAACATTCTCATTAGGCAATGCCTTATTTTCTATCATTAATAAATACATTGATGATACCATAGCTACCACAATCCTTGTAGAATGAGTTTAACATTAAAAGTTACATGACACTCGGTACACATACTATATCGATGATTACACAAAGACGTTGTCCATGTTGGAATAATCATGATTTGTATTTGATAGATAATAAGATGACAAGAAAACATACCCGATGATCCTGAGGATCCAGTGAAAGCATTAAACATATTTGCCATTGATTGTCGGGTTCCCAGAACGAGGTGATCGTATTATGATGGGATGATGATCGATCGAGAGAGAGTCGATCGTGGGGAGGCACACGGCTGGATGTAATATCAGTAATTAGTCATTAGGGTTAAAGTGTGATTAGGGTACCCTATTTATAATAAGAGTATCTTACACTTTTAACCCTTGGTGTTTATTATGTGCAATATAATTCCCCATAGTTCCAATCACCTAATGGGAAACCCTATAGTATGTCAATAATAGTAAATACGCCCATCATATATTTACCAGACATAGGGATTTCAGTTATTGTCAATTATCATATCAGGAATGATAAACGATCAGTGACGGTCACTTTTAAGGTGGTTCCAACATTCTCCCACTTGACCAAGCGATCTTTTATCTATGAGTACCAATAAGTCCGGCCGGGATAATACTCATTTTGTTTTAAACTGAAATCATAGCTAATAAGTACAGTCGTAGAGAAGAATATCAACTCAGGACCCCCACTAGTCAAACTATGACTCAAATTTAAAACTGAATAAGCAATGATCAATTGACTAAGACAGATTTCGTTATAATAATGTCCATACACCATTATGAGCTCAAAGCGTAACTAATAGACAAACAAAATCTGAATATAGAGGAAAATTTTATTAAGATAATAGTAATGACCAATAAGTACAATATGCTATTAAATTAAGTCTTTTGTAAGCCCCATCTTCGACACGTGTCCTACGAAGACATTAGGAGGAAGACCTTTGGTCATCGGATCCGCTAGCATATTCTTTGTACTTATGTACTCGATACAAAGGACATTTTCCTCAACCCGTTCGCGCACAAACAGATACTTTGTATCAAGATACAGCCCAGCGCCAGTTGAACTGTTACTGTTCGAGAAAGTTACGGCAGCTGAGTTATCACAGTAAAGCTTCAATGGTCTAGAAATGGAATTGACGATTTTGAGTCCACTGACCAGGTTCCTTAACAACATCCCATGACAAGAGGCATTATAAACGGCAACGTATTTAGCCGTCATGGTGGACGTTGTAGTCGGCTTCTGTTTATGACTCCGCCAGGAGATAGGTCCACCAGCTAACATAAATATGTACCCAGAAGTAGATTTCTTATCTTCCTTGCATTTAGCAAAATCGGAATCAGAATATCCTACTACTTCTAAGTTGTCACTTCTTCTATAAGTTAATTTGTAGTCTTTGGTCCCTTGCAGATATCGTAGAACCTTTTTAGCCGCTTTCCAGTGTGCTATTCCGGGATTAGATAAGTAACGTCCCAGCATACCAGCGATATAAGCGATATCCGGACGAGTACAGACCTGAGCATACATAATGCACCCTACTACAGACGAATAAGGTATCATCTTCATTTCTTCCTTTTCAATCTCAGTGCTCGGAGCTTGGAAAGAACCAAACACGTCCCCTTTAACTACTGGAGCTACAGTGGGTGTATAGTGCTGCATGTTATAGCGTTTTAAGATACGCTCAATATATGCCTTTTGAGAAAGACCCAAAACACCATTATGCCTATCTCGATGTATTTCGATACCAATGACATAAGAGGCATCACCGAGATCTTTCATGTCGAAATTTTGCGAAAGCATCCGCTTCGACTCATGCAGCATATCCAAGTTGTTACTTGCTAGTAGGATGTCATCTACGTACAAGACAAGGATTATAAAGTTACTCCCACTGATCTTGAGATAGGTGCATTGATCCACTTGATTCTTTAGAAAACCTTGCCCTTTTACGATTTTATGGAACTTGAGGTACCATTGTCGTGATGCCTGCTTCAACCCATAAATGGATTTCTTCAACTTGCAGACCATATGCTCTTTACCTTCTGGAATGAATCCTTCAGGTTGTCGCATGTATACGTCTTCTTGCAAGTCTCCATTTAAGAATGCGGTCTTGACATCCATCTGATGTAACTCTAAATCATAATGAGCTACAAGTGCCATAACAATCCTTAAAGAATCTTTACGAGAGACAGGAGAGAAGGTCTCTTGATAATCGATTCCTTCCTTTTGAGTAAAGCCTTTTGCAACCAGTCTGGCCTTATAGCGTTCGATGTTTCATTTCGGGTCTAATTTGGTTTTGAAGACCCATTTACAACCGATAGTTTTGGATCCTTCAGGAAGTTCAACCAAGTCCCAAACATCATTGTGTTGCATGGAATTAAGCTCTTCAATCATGGCTTCATTCCACTGAGTGGCCTGATCACTATTAATGGCTTCTCGATAAGAGGTAGGATCAGTAAGCTTTCCAATGTCCTCAACTTCAGATAAAAAGGTTACGAAATCATCAAAATTTGTGGCCCTGCGTGCCCTAGATGATCTCCTGAGTTGATTTTCCGGTTCAGTAGCGGGAGGAGTAGGATCAGTGATATTAGGATCAGCGTTAGGCACAAGAGGCGATGATGATGTTCCCTCGGCGTTTTGGTTAGGAGGAGCAGGATCAGTGATATTAGGAGCAGCGGTGGGTACAAGAGGAATTATCGGAGGAATAAGTATACCGGAAGAATGGTTTCCCCCCGCTTCTTGTACTTCTTGCAAATCTGAGTCATGATTTGTCGTGCTCCCACTGATCTTTGAGGTCTCAAGAAATGTGGCATGCTGCGTGTCAATGATGCTCGTAGTGTGGGAAGGACAGTAAAACCGATAACCTTTTGAGTTATCAGGATAACCGATAAAGAAACATGTAAGGGTTTTAGGATCCAGTTTCTTTAAGTTAGGGTTATAGACTTTTGCTTCGGCAGGACAGCCCCATACTTTCATATATTTTAGACTCGGTTTCCTACCTGTCCAGATTTCATAAGGAGTTTTAGGGACAGATTTTGATGGAACCCTATTGAGTATATGAACGGCTGTTTTTAATGCCTCAGTCCATAGGAAAGTAGGTAAGTTAGTGTTAGCAAGCATACTTCTCACCATGTCCATTAAGGTTCTGTTTCTCCTTTCAGCAACACCATTTTGTTGAGGAGAACCAGGCATGGTGTATTGGTTAATTATGCCTTGTTCCTTGCAAAAGTTATAGAAAGGACCAAGAGCTTGACCAATATCAGTATGTCTACCATAATACTCACCTCCTCTATCTGATCTCACAACTTTTATTTTATGATCAAGTTGGTTTTCAACCAAAGTTTTAAAATCAATAAAAGTTTGTAAGGATTCAGATTTTTCCTTAATCAGATATAGGTGCATATAACGCGAATAATCGTCAATGAATGTAATAAATGATGTATGTCCTGTGATTGATGCGGGATAAGGACCACTAATATCAGTGTGAATTATTTCCAACAAGTTGGAACTTCTAGTAGCTCCTTTCTTATTCCCTTTTGCCATTTTTCCTTTGAGGCACTTAATACATGTTTCAAAATCACTAAAATCAAGAGAATGTAAGATTCCATCCTTTACGAGTCGAGTCATTCTATCTCGTGAGATGTGGCCAAGACGTTTATGCCACAACATGGAGGAATTCTCTAATTGTTTAGGTGATTTTGTTGTTTTAGTTACGTCATCAATATTAAGTGACAACAAAGACTGTGAGAAATTATGATCTAGTTCCAATTTATACAGTAATCCATCCAAGAAACCTCGACCAAGTAATTCATTATTATGAGTAATAGCAATCTTGCCGCAACCATGAATTATTACATAACCTTCAAGGTCTAGTCTAGATATGGATACAAGGTTCCGAGTAATTCTCGGTACATATAAGGTATCCACTAGTCTAATACACTTTTCGGTACTCATATGTAAATTTAAAGTTCCCATGGCTTCGACATCTAAGAGATCACCACTTCCAACTCTAAGTTTTCTTTGGCCCTTTGGTAGCTTCTGGATTGTAAGGAATCCCTGCATTGAGTTTGTCACATGGACCATAGAACTAGAGTCACCCCACCATGTATTAATAGGGACATCAGTAGTAAAGGAATCAAATATTACATAAAGAATGTTACCTTTCTTAGCTAGCCATTCCTTGAACTTAGGGCAATCTTTCTGTCCGTGCCCTTTGGCACGACAGAATTTGCAGCTAGGTTTGTTAGACAAGGATTTAGAGCCAGAGGCAACGGCACCATGATTATTATCCTTTTGGACTTTATTTCCAGTCTGATTACCGTGATTACCCTTCCTTTTCTTAGAATTAGTAGTGGTTGTCAGGTGAACAGCTTCAGGTTGTACCAGCTTTAGGCGATCCTCCTCTTGCACACACATTGCAATCAGTTCACTTATCGACCATTTATCCTTCATAGCATTATAGTTAACTTTGAAGGTGTCGAACCGAGCAGGCAAAGAGGTCATTATGAAATGCACAAGAAAATTATCAGAGACTTCCATCTCAAGACTCTTAAGCTTATGAGCCATATCAATCATTTTCATAATGTGTTCACGGACACTGCTATTTCCTTCATATTTCAGAGTGAGCATCTGTAGCATTAAGCTACTTGCATGAGCCTTAGACGATCCCTTGAAGTGATCCTCAACAGATTTGAGGTAAGTTTTGACTTTATCAGAGTCAGGGATAGCTCCTCGGATACTGAGGTTAATGGAGTTCTTGACCATCATTAGTGACAAGCGATTTGCCCTTTCCCACTTTTCAAAATCCGCTTTCTGAGCTGCAGTGGACGCAGCAGTAATAGCAGTGGGTTCATCATGGCGAATAGCATGGTCAAGGTCTAGCATCCCCAGAGTAAGAAGTAATTGATCCTTCCATGACGCAAAGTTCGCACCAGTGAGTGGCTCAATGCCAAAGTTAGGTACTGATTAGGAAAGGAGGAGGATATAAGTTATAGAAGACTATCATTGTGACGTAGTTAGCTATAAAAGGCGGACAAAGTAATGTTTCTTAAAGTAATGGAATCAAAGTAATGTTAAAGTAAGCAGGCCTAACAGTAATATTCCTTAGAGTAATGAAACTATGACCATTTTAGTGATGAAGCTAGTGATGAGTATACCTATTGTAAACACCAAAACAATAAGTCAAAGTAAGGCTCTACTTAGATGTTACATCACCTTTGGGCAGAAATAACTAATATCTAAGTAAACATGAGCGTTAGGGTTATGCAACGCAATGCTTATCTTTTGACCTTTGGGCACAAAATAGAGCATCGTGTGAATTATGCATGCAGAAAGTCCTTTTGACACACAGGTATATTAAATCACCTTTGGGCAGAATTAGTATACTCAGTGTTCATTATGCAAAAGGAAAAAAATGCATTATGAGAATCATATTTGACCTTTAGGCACAAATGATGAGACCATAAATATTAGTGCAAGGGTTTTCGGTATGGCAGTAATAGGAATGATCCATACCGGAAAAAAAAATTGAGGAATTCGGTATGTACAGTATCGAAAAGAAAAGTATTCGGTATCCAAAGTACCGAAAAGTAAGGTTTTCGCTATGTACAGTACCGAAAAGTAAGGTTTTCGCTATGTACAGTAACGAAAAGTAAGGTTTTCGCTATGTTCAGAAGCGAAAAGTAAGGTTCAACCGAAAAAAAAAATTCTATACATTGATCAATTCGGGATAAATAACATTGATCAATTAACATGGCATAATTAGGGTTTAATACGATGGAAAAAAAAAACATTATAATCGCAGATGATAAAATTGCAATTCAATGCAGTTTTGATGTTTGCGGCGGCATACATAAACACGAAGTAAACCGATAAATTAAAGCCATCAAAACTAATACAAATCATGAATCAATTTTGAACCTGGGGCTCTGATACCACATGTTGGAATAATCATGATTTGTATTTGATAGATAATAAGATGACAAGAAAACATACCCGATGATCCTGAGGATCCAGTGAAAGCATTAAACATATTTGCCATTGATTGTCGGGTTCCCAGAACGAGGTGATCGTATTATGATGGGATGATGATCGATCGAGAGAGAGTCGATCGTGGGGAGGCACACGGCTGGATGTAATATCAGTAATTAGTCATTAGGGTTAAAGTGTGATTAGGGTACCCTATTTATAATAAGAGTATCTTACACTTTTAACCCTTGGTGTTTATTATGTGCAGTATAATTCCCCATAGTTCCAATCACCTAATGGGAAACCCTATAGTATGTCAATAATAGTAAATACGCCCATCATATATTTACCAGACATAGGGATTTCAGTTATTGTCAATTATCATATCAGGAATGATAAACGATCAGTGACGGTCACTTTTAAGGTGGTTCCAACAGTCCATATATAATTGTGAATATGCCATACATCAGTATTTTCCCTACTCACTTTCTAGTAGATTTCTCAGTGAATATGTTCGTTGTGGAATCTACATCATGTGTTCAGATTTTAAGTGTAGTTACAATATTGGCATAATATTTGGTGCCAAAGTGTCCCCATATCTCGTCCATGTAGTGTGACTGCGTCAACATGAGATTGTTAGACACTCTTTTTCTTGGACACCCTACTAGGCCCACACGTTCTAGCATGTCATGACCATACAACCAAGGATTATATATCCTTTATCGTTGTCACACTAATATTGTCAAAAGAATGAGACATTATTTGATTCAATTTTTCTTGTGAATATGAACATTTCGATTCATAATCAAAAAATTGATAAACATAACTATGATTTGAATGCCTATGGCGTGTAGCTCAGTTGGCAATGGGACGGGGAGACTTGCCCAATAACTAGCAGGTCTTGGGTTCGAGCCCAGACCCCCCATTAGCCACAACCGCTGAGTGAGCCTCAAAATTCCCCCTCATATGGATGCCCGAGTAGGCAGGGTTAGGTATGGGGCCGGTCAGGGTTGCCAGTATCAACCTTTTTGCCCAATAACTATGATTTGAATAGTCAATAAAAACTTTGTCTATTAACTTGGTATCAATCTCTATTTCATTTGGAGAGACATCCCCAATGTTTTAGGCACATTTCTACCTTCTTTGGAGGTATCTTGGTTGTTTATCAAATTAGTTATATGTTCATACAACTTCTTTTTTAAAATAAATGTTGATCGTTTTTCTTCTCTTGTGAGGATGTTTTTGCAAACCCCATCTTGTTACTAGATCATTTATGCTTTGTTAACAATGGTAAAAATCACCTTAACTTCTCATTATAACTTCTACATACATATACCAATGAAGACACATATTATTCTCTAAGTTGCTTCCTAGCTGAAATCTTTCATCAACTAAGACATTACACCATTAACCAAATTATCACCGGTTAATGCGACATATATTCACCTTCTCAATCACTTTCTAGTAGATTTCTCGTTATAAACATACATCGTGAGTGGCCCCGATGTTTACTCAGTCAAATTTTTATATTTTCAAAGGTTTACCTCTAAAACCGCTATTACAAGGTTTATATCAAATGCTTATTGACTATTGAGTCACATACATATTATGGTTCAAGCTCAATCTTTTTATTGTCTAGGATTTTGTCCATGAATATGTGTAGCGACAACCAAAATTTGGCTTATAATTGCCTCAACCGAAGAAATCATCCTAAAGTGGCTCAAACCAGGATTGACCACTCCGATAACAAGTGAACAATGAGCATTAGTAGATGCATTTTCCATAATGAAATAATTAGTCCAGCTAACAAATGAACTGAAAATCAATCTTACTTGTGATTTATCCAACCTATGCAACCCCACTTTTTCCAAAATATGACTTTGTTCTATACACAGTCGTGTTTCTAACTTGATAGGAAAAAAATCCCCTACTTCTGAATAAACTATTACCATCGCCGTTTAGACTAATAAGTAGAAAAAAAATCCTTGTTACTAAATAATGATGGTGTTTATAACGAGTTTCTCTATTCAATTTGTTAGATGACCTTTAATCTTTTATCTTTACATGAGCAACAAGAAACTTGTCAGCTCGATGTTTCTAATAACGTGCCATCGTAAAATTCTCAACGTCTTAATGTACGTCGTTGGATTTGTTTGCGTAAACCATCACCAAAAAAACCCTCATCAGACTGTTGCAACCTCGCTATCACAAGTCGATCTTTTGCAGTGTTTCCTTGTAATGTCTCGCAACGATGGTGCTAATCTTGTTGTAAAGGTCGAATGAACATTTGTAGACAACCCCGCCAATCCGCCTTTTCAAATAGAAATATGAGAACAATATGAAATTAACGAGACAAACATGGATTATTAGAGGAAAGTTGTGTAACCGGATTATGACAATATAAAATTTTGATTTGCTTAGTTGTCATCATTAACTAACCGATATGGATGAATCGATCCACTGATTTGTTGTCATCCAACATAATAAATTATCGATTCACCCTTCTACTTATTACTTAAAGAAATAAATTAATTACCTGATTACCTCAAGTAGGTGATTTATATGAAATTTTACGATTTTTTAGAGATTATAAGATTCTAATATGATTACGCATATATATATATATATATATTGTATAAAAAGTGTTATACTGAAAGCTTATAACATAAAAAAGTAAAAGCATAAACATATTTTTTTGACCAAGTAAAAGCAATAACTTTTAATATCCAAAAATCAAAAGGTCAAATAACATGTTGAATAAACTCGAGCCACGATAACCTCCACAATGGTTAATGTGTCATTGAAAGCACGCCTCCACAAGATCGAACCTCTTAGAACAATTTCCATTTCATCAACTCATAAATTATACGCCATAATTAATTGTAGAATTGAAAATTTAATACATTATAATTGTCAATTTTTAAAATTTTGTATTTGAAAGAAAATTAAGCGAGTCAAATATTTTAGTTTTTGATCCTCAAAATCGTAAAAGATCTCTTGGTAAAAGATTTTTGTACAAAATATAACATTAAATGCTACCGTTCAATGGATGATATGTTTTCCTATGAACCATAAAAATTTAAATAAATGCCAAACTTTTCATATGATTCTAACATTTCGTTTAGTTTGGTTACCACCTACCCCCCCCCCCCCCTCCCCCCACCCCACCCCACCACCCATCCCTCCAACCCACACAACCTGCCAAAAATGCCAGTGAAACCATTTCAAACTTGAATCTTTAAGCACACGAGATTCATCCACTGGTAGCAGTAGTAGTAGTTGTTCTAGTGAGCCCTACAATCAATTTACAGAGAGACAAAGAAGAGGAGACAAATCAAAATCCAAATTCATCTTGAATTCAATCATGCCATCAGGTGCTAAGAAGCGAAAAGCTGCCAAGAAGAAGAAGATTATTCATTCTCATCAGGGTACGATTTTCAATTCGATTCAATTTGTGGGTGTTTAAACCTGATTAGTTTAATTGCAAAAAGTTAGTGTTTTTTTTCACATCTGTCTTCTCAATCATTAATCTTGCATCTCTTAGTTGTAAAAGATGTTTTGTGGGGTTTAGCTTATCTGTATTTGGGTATCTGGATTTGAGTTTAATTTGTACAAAATCCCTAAATTTTAGCACTTTTGAGTTGTTTCACACCACACCCATATCATCTTTTTCTCTATTTCAGCTATTTAGGGCTTCTTTCAAGTTTCAATTTTTTTTCTGTGTTTTCTTGTTTCTGAAGTGAAATTCACATACCCTTGTATAAATCTTGGTGAAATTCATCATCTTATATATATATATATATATTGTATGCTTATTTGTTATAAAATGGATCAAATGATGGCAGGAGATAATGAAGGTGGGGAGGTTAGTTCTTCTGCTTCGCAGGACCATGGTAAGATTCAAGATCCATCAATGGAAGGTGAGGTGGTGGTGGAGGTGAAGAAAGAAGAGAATTCATCTGAGACAAAATCTAATAATATTGAGATTGAAATAGGGTCAAAATCGAAGAGTTCAAATGGTAGTAGTTCAAGTTCTAGCAGTGGTGGTAGTTCAGATGATGAAGTTGAAAAGAAAGTAGTGGTTCTTGAATCTGCCCCAATTGAATCTTTACCCGAAAAGGTAACTCAAAATGTTGAAGGTTTGGAGATTTCCCCCATTGTTGAACCCGTTATTCAGCCTGTTATTAAGCCCGTTGATTCGTTGGTAGAAGAGGTATCACAAGATTGTGATGAACCGAAGAATGAGGAGAAAAAAGATTTAGTTGTGGAGGAAAAACCGGTGGTTGTGGAGGAGAAAACGGTGGTTGTCAATGAGAACGATTTAAAGGATGATTGTTTGACTTCTAGTGTGGTTGTTGAATCGGTTTCGAAAGAAAACGGGGCTTCGTTGGATGAGGAGGCTTCTTTGGAATCAAAGGACGGTGTAGCATCTTCTACGTCCGTAAAAGATTCGATTTCTGAAGTTAATGGCACAAATAGTGCAAATGATAATGGTACAATTGGGCAATCTGATAGAAAGGTATGCTCTTTCTTGATTCTAAATGCTATTTTTCTTAAATTTGTGATATTTGAAAGTATTTCGTGTAATAATCATGCAAGCCCGTATGTTAAAAATTGGGAGTACGGTACAAAATATATTCTAAAATGTCCCTAGTCACGTATTAATTTGGGTCTAGGTTGAATTAATACAGTACAACTAGTATATGCAAGGGATTCATATGGAGATACATAATCCACATATGATGATATTAGCATAATATAAAGTAAAACAAAATTTTATTATAAAAAATATGGTTTCATTGAAAATGGCAAACAAGTGGTTTTTTGCAACATACAAGTGAGTTTTTTCGTTTTTCTTTTTCGTGCTATTGTTACCAAAACGTTAAAAGTGTGTCGAAAGGATTTGAACTTGCAAACTTTAAGTGGCACATACAATGGCACTACCAATAGGCTGCAACCACTTTTTTGTTAACTTAAGAGAGCACACGTCAATTTAAAACGCTTTCTCCTTTAAGACCCCTAAAATATTTTCATTGTGTTGACGCCATAGTGCGGGTGCACCCTCTTCGGTCTTCTTGAACTCCGCCTCTATGTAGTGTCACAAGAATTGGGATTCGGGCTCCATTTTTTTTATATCAAGAACAGATAATTGGGCAATAGTTTCTATTTTGCTCGATATTGTGAAACCATTAAGCAATTGCTGGGCCTCTAATTTGTTAAACACATTAATGATTAAGCCATAGCGAAAAATGCTTGAACCAAATAAGCCAAAATGAATTTGTTGTCCAGTTCAGCCATAGTTAACCCCGTACCCTTCTTGTATAGCCTTTGTCTATTTCCAACTTCAGACAGCTTAATATATACAGACAACTTAATCTATACATGGCTGAATGAAAAAACAAACAAATAGGACGTAATCCGTAAGTGGGGATTTTGGTTCAACCATTAATTTCTCCCCATCTACCCTTCTTATATACCCTTTGTCTGCGTCCAACTTCATACAGCTTAATCCATACAGACGACTTAATCTATACATGGCTGAATTAGAAAAACAAAGAAATAACATGTAATCTTAAGTGGGGGGTTTTGGTTCAGCCATTAATTTTCCCCCATGTACTCTTCTATACCCTTTATCTGCTTCCAACTTCAGACAACTTAATCCATACAGACAACTTAATCTATACATGGCTGAATGAAAAAACTAACAAATAGCATGTGATCTCTATCAGCTTGTACATTTAAAACTTTTAATCACTCAAATATCGGAATATGCACACTTGATAAAATTCTGAAAAATCTATGCAGCCTCCGGTAGCAGCTTCAATTCCATTAGCAGTGCAAAAGACGACATCTTGGAAGGGTTGCTGTGGAATTTTCGAGTTGTTTTCAGGATCCGGGAGGTAATATCAGGTGGGTTATCTTCTAACCATCTTAAAACAGTTTCTTTTTTAATATTTAATCTGTTATCATTTGTTAGAAGATGGATTTTATGCATTCCAACTTGTGGGAAGAGCGATGATAACAGTGTGGGATTTACTGGGTTCGTTTGGCTTAAATTGTTTTGTAAATTGTTGAAAAAAAGGTTATTAAAAATTGATAAAAGTTAAAACCATAGATCTGAATCTGAATCTGACCCATTAGTTAAACATGTCGGATTTTGGATCAGATCAGGATCCATTGCGTCATATGACGATTGTCAATCGCATATTGTCTGATACTCTGATCCGATCCAAATCCGACCCAACAACACACCAAATTCAAATGTTGTATAACAAATCGGTAGCGAATTTTATTTTTTCGGACTCTTTTTCTTAATAATAAATTTTGATAGTGAGTTAAATTAAGTATACAAGTATTATATATATATACATATTATATATGTATGTATAGGCATGGATCGTCCGAGAAGGCGAGTTAACGTGAGAAGCGTGAGAAGTGGATTTGATCCCTTGATCACTTTTAATCTCAAGCCCACCCATGAATCATGCTTGATACGGGGATTGATCTGGTGCATCTTATCTCAGCCCATCTCATCCTAATGTGCATCCAACGGTTGATAACCACTTCTTACGTTAACTCAACTTCTCACCGGAATCTAACCCTATATATATAAGGGCCGCTTCATATAAGAAAGCTAAATATTGTGAGAAAGTAAAAATAGAATCTTCATATGTGAATCATTGAAAAAAATCTATTTGAAGATCTATATGTGAACCAACGGTTACAGATTATTCATATGGGTACACATTTGCATCTCCAAATGGATTTTTTCAATGATTCACGTATGAACCTTTCTTTCCTTCTCATGATATTTAGCCTTTTTATTTGAACCTCCCACTATATATATATATATAATTATAAAAATGTGTTATTATGTATAAATGTTTATAAATATACAAGTATAAAAATAATTTATGAATATTTTATAGCTAGAAATTATCTAAATGTTTAATTGATTTGTGGTTAACATTTTCGTTCTTGTGTTAAATGAATCCAGAAATTGACCATATCGAGCCGTGGAGTTGCTACTCGTCTAATGAATCTTTGTCGAATCGCAAAACATAGGCTTTATGTTGATTTTCCTTTCGAGTTTCGTCCTTGAAGAAGAGATTTCATGGTAGGAGTTGATGCTTGTCGTAATCTTTAGGCCGCTCAACGTTCTTGGTTTGCTTTTTTCGTACCTTTTTTCCAAAATACGGGATAGTATATTCACTTTTTATTTATTTTTTGTGGGTGTGGTGTTATGGAGGTGATTTTGGTGTGAAACATTTTGTTGGTTCTTGGCTATACGTTATACGAATCGATGTTTTGGTCACTACGGCTTCGTTTGGAACCTCTTGGTTTTAGGTTTTGTCGTATATGTTTTTGAAATGTAACGATACTTTAATAATCTTTTACGTTTTAGAAAAACTAAAATCGGGTTTTAACCTTTTGGACATGGGATTATTAGTTATAAATTTTATTCCTATGTTTTTATGGTATATAAGATATGCATACGAATAGAAATGAGTGTAATCGATACAATTCGGTTGCAAACAATCATGCTCGATGTTGATCTTGATTATTGAAACCGTTAATATATGGGTTTTAAATTGCGTGAGACGTGACAAGAGTGAGCTCGAAAAAGGGAATGTAGGCTCTTCCATTGTGAGATGAATCAATAGTGTATTGCAATACATGTAATGTATGTATAGTTTCACATGTTTATAATACATGTTTCACTTATAGATATGTATCTTTTTACATGTCACATAATATTATCTATGCTATATTATAAAACATTTATGAAAAACTCTTAAAAACAACCCTTAAAACTTCATTTACCGCTATTTAATGCTAATTATTTAAAATCTCTTAAAAACAACTATCGAAACTTTATGTACCACTTTTAATGTTAATTACTTGATTAATAACAACCTTCAAATTCCTAAATCGTGGACTTTTATTAATTAATTCTTATCTCTAACCACATTCAAATCTTCAAATCATGAACTTCTTAAAAAGCGTCATTCTTTAAACAAATTTATAAAAAACATGACCGTTTTCTCAAAACATTAAAATAAATTAGAACATTAAAAATCGAGATATACCGTGCTGCATTGCGCGAGTAGACTTGTAGTATAATAATATATGTATTGTTTCATAGGTGAAACTTAGGGGTGAACATGGTATGGTATTATGTTTTTTTTTCTCAATACTGACCGTGCACCAACCAATTATAAATGGTACGTCAAAAGCTATACTGTGTATCAACCAGAGTCTTTACTTGGTACCAACATTTTTCGGTTGGTACATGTTGGTACAGTTTTGTACCGACATCGCAAAAGTTGAAATTACAATTAAATGTATTAATACAAATTGATGATACAAATCAGCTGACTATCCAAATAACGTGTTGTTCAGCGTTGCGTTTGTAAAGAGAAGAGATTTAGGGACTTGAGGTTTCGTATAATCATATTTGCATTGAGAAGAGAAGACATAAGAGTTAGGAGATTAGAGGCTTAGAAATACGAAGTCAAGGGCATGAGTTAATGAGTTGTAAGTGAATATCTAACAATCCATCTTAAAGACCAGTGAAACTATACTTGTTGCACTTATAAACATGTATTGTATTAAATATGAAATAATATTCTAATAAATACATGTAGATGATTGTGTTGGTGATTTTCTTTTCATATTAAAATTATATAGAATTAATTTAGGTATTGCAGTGGCGGATCCATAAACTTTGGTGATTGGAGGCTATAAGGGTATTAAAAAAATCTTAAACTGAATAATTCACTTGAACCAAAACGGGTTTAGATTATTTGATTTACAAGTTTAACGGTTTGGTTAATCGAATAAGGTAAGTTTCAGTTTCGATTTTATACGTGTCGGTGTATGGGTTTTCATCCCTACTTATTAGAATGAAAATGACAAACCATTTTAGTTATTATCAAAAAAATGTCGCATTGAATTATGGTCGTTGTATGATTAACATTGGTTCTCATGATTACTGTGGGGTTACCCATGTCCCTTTCTTTGATAAAAATTGAGTGGTATCATGTTATGATACGACTTTTAATGATCCTAGTGATATCACCTATGTGAGAAGAAGTGGATTGTTCCCAAGGGAATAATAAAGACTCAATTCCTAACTTATTTCGTAGAAACCAGACAATTATTCATGATCATAACCAATACACTAATAAGAAGAAAAAAAATTAGATCCTTGAGAGAATATTCAAAAAATGTTACTGAAGACTCTATTTTGAATTAATTTTCAATTTAAATAAAAACGCAAAAATGTATAGACGAATGGAACCATGTGAGAGTCGATTGACGTGGTGGAAATGACCGAGTTAGCTAGCGTTGAGAAGAACATTAAGACCTTAAATTATTCGAAAGATCACTAGCAAGAACATGATCTTTTGAAATAACGGTAACCAAAAGTTGGATTTGGAATTTGAACTATATGGGTTTGAGTTCTTTTGGTCACATGATGATTTCAAGTGTTTGTACGGAAAAAGTGTCAATGGTTGAACTTGGAGATCGAAAGTTTTTGGCAAAAATTTAAGTTTCAAATTGGTCTTATGTGCATGTGTGTTCATGGTCTCATCTTTCTATCCCTTCCGGTTATCGATGGCCTGTACTAGGTTTTCATTGTTGGACTTGGTTAAACGGTGATGGAATTCGTTGGCCAATTCTTTTTTCTGATTTTCAGTGGAATTGTGTGTTGGGATGGAAGTTTTGTTGATCGACAATGGCGAATGGGATGTTTTCTTGATCGATATGGTTAATCTGATCGATGAGGAGGAGAGGTATGGGCATCGGATCGTATTGAAGTCTTTTAGAGTTTGTTTATGGGCTCCTCTTTGTTGTTTTAAATCGGCCTATAGACTGGGTTGAGTATGATTTAATTTTGAGATTGGGCTCTTGTTTTTAAAGAGTTGGGCTAATAGTATTTGGATCACAAAGCCCAACTTTATTTTGAAGTTGAACTTTAATTTGGGTAATTTTATAAATGTGTTGTACTATTTTTCATAGGTTATCATAGATTGGGTCATTGGGTAACACTAATATTAGATTTTTGCTTTCTTTTTGGTTTGGATAGTTGACAATGAACCAAACTCATACATAAGGTGTTCTTCAAAGATTCATATGAAAATTTCATGAACCCTTTTTGTTTTTTACATAATGGCTCTATTGTGATTTGTGAATCATCATTTAATAAGTGAAGTCTTAGGTGACGTTTGTTTTTTAAGAGGTTTGAAATCTGAAGTTTTATTTCACTTCTGATTAATAAGAGGTGGTTGTTTAAGAGGTTATAAGACATTAGGTTACCTTTTATAATTTCAGACGTATTTCAGACTTAAGAGCCTCTAAAGTCTGAAAAAAAAGAAACGGTCTGAACGTAAAAACGTCTGACCGATTCAGACTTCAGAGGTATTAAGAGTTTTTTTTTTTGAAAAAACAAACATACCCTTAATGTATTTGAATTGACTTTGCTCGTTTGCTTGAGAAATTTAAATCTTTGTTTTTGCTAATGTTTATTTGGATTGTGCATCTCGTCGCATTATGCGAGTACATAACTAGTATAACATAATGAGCTCATCTTCACATAAGCCCAAACTTTCTTTCTAGATAAACGGATGCATTTTCATTTCCTGTCATGTTCAACCAGTGGACAATAAATATACTCAATTGTTTACAACATTCCAAATTAATTTAAAAAGATATAATTTTTTATAATCATTCTCAATATAAGTTAACTATTTATAAAATTTTAAAAGTTGGACAAAATATGTAGACGTTCAACAAATACGACCCGATGCATCATAATTTAATGGGGCCATCAATCAAACGCGTACATGATAAACGTTTATCGGGTCACTTATCTTATATAACGAACATAGAAAGGACGGAGAAGCTTACATGGTAAGAACGAAAACAATGATCGAAAGTCTTACCCGATAATTAAGGGCAACAACTCTTACCGGATAAACGCTTACGCTGTGTTCTCGAAACTCATTTTACGAAGGAAAGGAAAGGAAAGGGAGGGAAAAGGGAGGAAAGTAAAAAAAAAAACTCGTGTTCTTGAAACTTTTTTTGGAGAGAAAGGAAAGAAAACGAAAGAAAAATAATGATAAGTTTCCTTATAAAACTTTCCTCCCAAATGTGGGAGGAAAGGGAAGGAAAGGAAAGGAAAACAATTAAAAACATTTAAAAAAATTTACTAAAATTATTAAAATTACAAAACTACCCGATCTTTCATTATAAAAGATATATTTTAAGGGTATTTTAGTAAAAATGACGTATTTCCTTTCTTTTCTCTGCTATTCAAGAACACGAAAAAATATTTTCTTCCCTTTCATTTCCTTCGCTTTCGAGAACACAAATAAAAAAATCATTTTCCCTTCCTTTCTTCTCCATCTATTTCTTTTCTCTCCTGATTAGAGAACACAAGGTTAGTGGGATTGATATACAACATATAGATTTACATTCCACTTATAATTATTTGGTACATAATATCAAAGAAAAGAGTTGGTGCCCTACCAAATTGTAACATTTCAGACCATCCGTACCAGATATTGTCCGCTTTGTCCACATCCTGGACTTACGATTTTAAAATGCGTTTGATAAAAAAGGTATCAAGTCTCTCTTATAAGGCAACCTTTGTTCTCCCCAAACCAATGTGAGATCTTACACAAATATACTAGTGATTTAAAAATTACGTTGCAAATTCCAAATTTAAGGATAGAAACATAAGAAGTAGAAGTCAAAGGACTATTTTGCAAATTTAAAGACTAAGCTTTCTCTTTGTTTCATAGGTTGTCAGATCTATAACCATTGATACACAAATTTAGCGAATGAATCTCAATTCATTTTTCACACAGAGATAGTGAGAGATCGAGCAGTAAGCATCGGCATCGCCATGGATGCTCTAAGGAAACAAGCAAGTAAGCTTCGAGATCAAATGGCCAAACAGCAACAGGTAATTCAATCACCCTAAATTATCTGATTAAAGTATCTCACTGAGTTCAATTTTGAATTTTTCTAATTAGAGTGAGATATCAAGTAAAAGTTCCGTTGGTAGTTCATGTTTGGTGAAGTAGAATTAGGATTTTAACATATAGGGTTTTGTTGCTCGTTGAAATGAGCACATTCGACACCAATCAGAGTTTAGCTGTCTTTTTGGAACATACTGGGCTTTATATTAATGGTGCTTCAATGATTCATGTGGTGCACAACAGTGTGTTAAGCTTAGTTTTAACAGTTTACTGTTTGAATTTACGTTTTAGGGGCGTTTGGTTGGGGGTATTGAAGGTTAAGGAATCGGAATGATAATAAAAACTGTCGTTTGGTTTGATATAATATAATGACCCATTACCCCAAACCCATCAATTTCCATTCGTGACCAAATTGGGGGGAATGGAAATTTTATTTACGCTCAGTCATTTTTTGTCATGCTGTCCCTTCATTTCTTGATGTTGAATGAAAAATATTTTTAATTTTATGTTGGACGTCATATATTTGTATTAAAAATCTAATATAAAACATTTTTTTATTAATTATATTGGTTTAACCAAACAACATCAATGGAACAATGGAATGCTCATTCCTATTCCCATTCTCCTGCATTCTCATTCTCATTCTCATTCCCATTCCCATTCCCATTCCCATTCCCATTTTCATTTTCATTCCCATTTTCATTTTCATTCCCATTCCTTAGTGTTTGTATAGTTTGTACGATAAGAATTAGGATTTCAGAAGTAGGCTATTTTTCTGATTAAATAAAGGAAAAAGGGTGGGGGGGGGGGGGTTTGATTGAGTGTAGGTTTGTGTGGCTTTGTTATATCCTTGGACAGTGTCCCTATAAATGAACTAAGCTTAGCTCGAATGAATAATTATAGTTCTCATAGACATTGTTAAAGGTCAATGTTTGGGCACCCTTCTTGGTAGGATACGATGATAAATCTGTTTGAAAGTTATCAAAGTTCGGTTAAAAGGGAGATTGTAGTGGCTATATGTCATCCCATGATTTGTTGGGACATTTTGATTTACTCTAAAGGGATGGTCTGTTTGGTTTGCAGGAATGGAATAGATTTGGGGGGATTTGGTTTTCAAATCCATTCCAATCCTGTGTTTGGTTTGCAAGATTGTCCGGATTTGAAATCCTAGGATTTCTTTGAAATCCCTCAAACGATTTTGAAATCCCAAGGGGGTGGCTAGGATTTCATAGGGTTTGTATATAATAATGTTTCAAAATATGTTAAAAACATTTGTTTTCTAATAATCGATTAAATAAAAGGTAATTTAATTATTTTATATGATTTTTATAAATAATGGAATTCAAATCCATTCCAAATCCTACGAACCAAACACACAAAAGGATTTCAAATCCTCCCCAATCCAAGTCCCTCCAAATCCAAATCCAAATCCAAATCCCTACATAAAATCCAGTCCAATCTATTCCATTCCTGCAAGCCAAACGGACCCTAAGTGTCCCCACAAGTTAATGTGGATATAAACCATCATATTTCCTAGCGTCATGAAATAGAAGAATGTGTTTCTCAGCATTATTCTATTGAAATATCAGTGCTTATTGTCAAAAGGGCACAGAATAAGCCGCAAGTTTTGAGTGTTATATGATGGACTTGCGTTTTGGCAAGGACAATGCCAAAATTATGACTTTTCTTGTCAAAAGGGCATGGAATATAACCAACACATGTCCTAGCGTCATGAAATAGAAGAATGTCCTAGTGATTTTTCTTGTCTTACAACTCACCCAACTTGGGTTAGCTTGGACTCACCGACCTTTTTGACAACCCACCCAGCTCACGAGTCAACTTGTTTTGTCGACACCTCTATCTGTAAGTTAATGTTCTGGATATTTCTCGTTTCAGGCTGTGATAAAACAGTTCAGTGCGAGCGGGTTTGAACATTCAGATGTGATTGTTATTGATGAGTTGGAGATGCAAAGACACCAGCACTTGGAGAAGCTCTACAGATCAACCCGTTCAGGAAAGGTAACAATGCAAATGTAATTCACTCTATCTATTAATCCACTCGGGTGCTTAATTTCTCCCTATTGATCATGTGTATATGCTGTTTTTAACTAATGCCATCTGACCTTAACTAGAATGTGGTGCATAATATGGTACATATTCTTTTGATTTGAGGCTATTAAGAATTTCTGAAGTTGACCCATCTTCTGGTAAATGGCTGTTCTCAAAATGAGTTTGACAGTCTGGGAATTTGTTATTATTTATTAAATATGGACATATTTTTTATATTCAAATTGCGTTCCGAACTTCGAATTAAGTCAATAAAAAGACAGAATATATCAAGGTGCCAACATTCACTCTCCCCTCTCACACTTAGGTGGCATTTGGTTCACAAAACGACAAAATTGAATCTGTCAAAGGAATTGGAATCTGTTTGTTTGATTCGCTAAACATAACTTCAGAGTTCGGTTGGCAGGAACTGGAATGAAATTTGTCAAAAGAATTGGAATCTGTTTGTTTGATTCGCTAAACATAACTTCAGAGTTCTAATAAAATAAATTACCAAAATACCTCTTCATGATATTTTTATATTTTATTGCTTAATATATAAATACTATATGATGATAAAATTAATAATAATATTAATTGGTGGCGGCGGCAGATTATATCGCTATAATGTTGCTATCTTTATATTTTTCTATTTTATTGGCCTAATTCTTCTTTGTTTTCTCCAGGAATTCCAAAGAGAATTGGTTAAAGCAGCAGAAACTTTTACAGCCATAGGATACAAGCATATAGAAGCAGGTGAAAACTGCACAACTACTATAATTTGGATCTCAATGGTGCTTACATTTATTATACAAAATTTTAACATCTTGTGTGTATGGAAAATTATATCTCTATAATGTTTCTATCTTTATTTTATCGATACCCGCCTTTTGTTGGAAATCAGGAACTAAATTATCAGAAGATTGCTGCAAATATGGAGTGGAAAACGCCAGTGATGAAATTTTGGCTAAAGCGGCATCTATATATGGTGATGCACGTAAACATGTCGAAAAGGAGCAAGAAGATTTCACCAGGCTGTTATTTTCACAGGTTATTTTAACATCTTTCGGCTTTGACTATTCATTAGACTCTTGCAAACCAGTGTTGACCTCAGAACCTTCTGGAAACTTCAGATCCTAGAACCCTTGAGAGCGATGATAAATGGTGCTCCTTTAGAAGATGCCCGGCATCTTGCTCAACGATATAGCCGAATGAGGCAAGAAGCAGAGACCCAGGTAATATGCTTCCCACTATGTGCATAAAAAAGATCGAGTTATCTTGAACTTTGTAATGGCATTGATAGTAATTGAGTGTTAAAAGCAAACAGGCAGCTGAAGTTTCTAGAAGACAAGCACGAGTTAGAGAAGCTCCGATACCTGAGAATGTAACTAAGCTGCATGCAGCTGAAACTAGAATGCAGGAACTTAAAGCAAACATGGCCGTACTTGGTAAAGAAGCATCTGCTGCGTTGGCTGCTGTTGAATCACAGCAACAAAGGCTTACCTTCCAGAGACTTGTTGCAATGGTTCGTGTTGTATGCTATTATATATATATATATATAAAATTAAAAATATACTCCTTCCGTCCCAAAATAAATGTTCACAATGAAAAAGGCACACAAATTCGGGAATATGTAATTATTGCACTTTTTAATCAGCTAAATGACAATTTTACCTTTTATTATAGATGGAGTAATGAATTTCTCTCTCTCATAATTATGGGTAGAATTGGAAAGTAGACACTTATTTTGGGACAAACTAAAATGGAAATGTGGACACTTATTAAGGGTAGAATTGGAATACAGACAATTTCCCGCTTTAATTACTCAAAAGAATGATAATTTTTGAATTTCTAAGGCCTTGTTTGTTTTTAGAAAAAAACTCTTATTAGCCTCTTATGTCTGATTCGTTAAGAGGCAGGGCCATTGGGACTGTTTGTTTTTTCCAAATTTGCAATGGTTCGTTGCTGTTAGGGATATGTAATTATTACACTTTTTAATCAGCTAAATGACAATTTTACCCTTTATAATAGATAGAATAATGAATGTCTCTCTCTCATAATTAAGGGTGGAATTGGAAAGTAGGCATTTTGGGACAAACTGAAATAGAAATGTGGACACTTATTAAGGGTATAATTGGAATGATGATTTTTAAAGTTCTAAGACAAGTTTCTTGTATTTGAAATTGAAGGTTGAAGGAGAAAGAACTTATCATGAGAGAGTAGCTGCTATTCTACATCAGATTGAAGCTGAGGTTGGTGCTCACAATCTGCATTTTGAAAGTTATTGCAGGTTTTTTTTTTTTTTGTGATTTTGTGAACGTTTTGATAGATGGTTTCCGACAAACAAAGGCGAGAGTCTGCCCCTCCTACAATCCCGTCTAATCTTTTATCAGATAAAACTAAATACTTTTTAGCCGAGGTAAATCTCTCATTTCTCAAATTGCACCATAAGAAACCATATTATTATTTAATTAAATTGTATTTATGTTATGTAGGCTACACACCCGTTTGAAGCTTCATCCGATAAGGAACTAAACTTGGCAGTCGGAGACTACATTGTAGTGCGAAAGGTTAATTCTTGTTCTCTAAATCGCTATTTTCCATCTTCATTATCATCCAGGTTTCTTGAATTTTTCCAAAGCTTGAACCTTTCGTGTATATGGTATTTATATTTTTATATTTATATTTGGTGGTTTTTTTTTCAGGTGAGCCCATCGGGATGGTCGGAAGGAGAATGCAAAGGTAGAAATGGATGGTTTCCATCGGCTTACGTGGAGAGACGTCAAAGGCTTCCTAGCGCAAATGGAACTCCCGACTTTTACTGATCCACATCTCTTTACGGGTATTTGTATTTCTCCATCTCTCTCTCACAGCGAAGCCACGTTAAATTTGATTTTTGGCATTTTGTTTGTTGTTTTCTAGTTCATAGGGTTCTTATTTTGATATGATTATAGATGATCAAAACCTGTAAACTAAATGGGTATGTCACTTTTTATTCCAAGAACATGAACAAACCATGCAAAATTATTTTTGTTTTGATCACCAAATGTACAAAACCACATAGTGAAAGATAACCATGAACCATGGCCTAGGGGTTGTTCGGTTCATTTTGCATTCAGACATGTATGGATAAAGTTGTTTGTATTGAGAAAGTTGTTTGGATGATAACAGCTAAATTGTTGTTCGGTTGTTATGCTGAATAAACATTCTAAATGTCAGAAATGACCATTTTACCCCAATCCATATTCATGTCTGATAAAAATACTGAATGAATATCATAAGATTAAACCTTGATGTATATATAATTTTAGATAATATCATAAGATTAAGTCACAACCAAACAACCATATATAGCTTACTGAATCAACCACCTATTCAGCTATTAAGCCACAACCGTATATAGATTACCGAATAAGCTATATATCCCATTCAACCCATTAACTCGCTTCCGAACAGCCCTTAAGTGGTGCACTAGGATTTTTCGATTTTACTAAACCGCCCCCACCGCCACCGGTCTCATGACCGTCATGGGAGGCTAATCGATTGTGGGTGGGTCCCACATATATTCAGTAATGGATCCAAGAATATTGACTATGAAGGTCTGGATTTGAATTTATAAATCTTTTGGGATGAAAAAGATGTATAAGTTATAGAAGTAAATTCTTTAATATTACAATTGAGTTTGTAAGAATTTACCCCCCATCAAATCATATCATACTTGTGTTGATTTAGGATAATTAACAAATATATTATATTTTTATTAGTTTTTTTTAATCATATCATAGTTTTGATTTTTTTTTGGTTATAATGCAAAATATGAATACAAGAAGTTGAACTCTCTCAAGTCTCAACCCATCAATGGGCCCAAATAACTAAATAATCGGCCCACGGTATTACCAAAAGAAACCTTGTAAGGCCAAGCCCACAAGTTTAATAGTGACATTGATGTGTATCATTGCATTTTAGTCCAAAGTCCAAGTATATATGTATATAACAACACCTTTAATTTATGAAAATACGATAACACTTTACAACTATATACACCATTTAATTAAGTAATTAACTAAAGACATCTCTAATGGGTCACGCTATGTTTTATACCAAATTTCAAAAATAGTGTAAAAAGTAGTCTAAATTTTAGTGTTAATAGTAAATCTTCTTCAATGGGTAACACTATTTTTTAAAAGTGGTGTTAAAAGTAGTGTGAATGAATAGTTTTACACCAAATATGGTGTAATACTATTCATTACACTAAATTTAGCGTGAAAAATAGAGACTACATTGAAGATATGAATAGTGTCATTTACACCAAATTTAGTGTTTAATGTAAGATTTAGTGACCCCATTAGAGATGGTACGAAAAAAAATAATAATAATTATGTGCAAAAAAGTAGCCAAATAAATAGAATGCCATAATGGGCATTCAAGGGTAGTTTGGGAACAAAAACCATCTTTTAACAACCGAATTAGATATGCATGATTAATAAGCATGTGATCTAAACAATCATTATCCCAAAATATCATTTACTGGGGTCTTCAAATTCTTAAAGAACCAATTGATCTTAGTGATTGATTTCATTTTTCTCTTCTAATTTGTTAGATTGAAAGTAAGATTTGAGTTAGAGTTTTAGGGTGTGTTTGGTACAGGGAAATGAGAGGAGAGAAATGGAAATGGAAATGAATTCTCTTGTTTGGTAGAGAGAAATGAGAGGAGAGAAATGAGTTGGTATTTCCCGAGAATTGAGAGCCTTTGTATTTTCAGAGAATTGATTTCTCTGTATTATTCAGAGAATTGATTTCTCTGTATGGGCACGACCACCACCACCACCACCGACCACCGCCACCACCACCGACCACCACCACCACCACCGACCACCGCCACCATCACCACCACCACCACCGACCACCACCACCACCACCGACCACCGACCACCACCACCGACCACCGCCACCACCACCACCACCACCACCGACCACCGCCACCACCACCACCACCGCCACCACCACCGTCGCCACCATCGACCACCGCCACCGACCAAGAGAAATGATTCTCTGTTGCATTTCTCTGCTGAATTCTCTGTGCTACCAAACAGGATAGTCAATTCCTATTCTCCTGACCAATTCTCTTTCTCTGCAATCATTTCTCTGGAAATGAATTCTCTGCAATTCCATTCTCTGTACCAAACGCACCCTTAAGGTTTTAATTTCATATTATTTTGTATTAGGGGTGAGCAAAAGTAGGTAGCCAACTAAAATTCTCGGAATCAGCGGTTCCTGGAATGAAGGAACCAGAACCGGTTTTTTATATTGGGAAGCGGTTCCGGAACCGTCGGTTTCTGTTCCGGTACCGGGTACCCGGTGTCTAATTTTTATTTTTATTTTTTTTATCATTCATACTATAAGAAAGTAATTATTAGTCTATTACAAAGTACCAATCTAAAGAAATAAATAATACAAACGTGGAAAATTAATCCAACATATGCCACAAAATCCATTTTTGAACCAGGCAGAGCTGTGTGTGGTGCGTGGTCTGTGTGTGGATCACAAATTCACAGTAAGTCGACGTACCGAGTGCGTGGTATGTGTAACTCGGAGTGTGTGAACCACAACAACTTGGAGAACATAAATCGAATCTTCGAACATGGAGAAATCAGTAATTAATCGAACATAAATCGTAATCTAACATGGATAACGCATAAATCGAACATGAAGAAATCAGTAATTGAAGTATCTAAGGAGAAAATTTGTGAATGATTTACCTAAGGCGTGAAGGAAGAAGTCGTGAACGAGTTGAGTGAAACTTGGAGTAAGGCGGCCGTAGTGTAAGTCTAACGCTAAAAGGTAGTTTATTAAATATATTAAATATATAAAATAATTTTTAATAAAAAAACAGCAGGTACCCGCTGGTTAACGGTTCCAAAAAATGAGAACCGGAACCTGTTCCGATCGGTTCCTAAAAATCGGTTCCGTATTTTAGGCTGAAACCGGAACCAATCACATCGGTTCCGGTTCCAGAACCGGTAGTTCCAGAAGAGTGGTTCTGGTCTGGTTCCAAAAGCAGGTACCTGGCCGCTTCTGATGCCCACCCCTATTTTGTATCACATGTGATATTGTTAAAGATTTTGTGTGTTTACTGCTATATGATAACATGTGTTTGTAAGAGATTTTTGTGTTCACATTTTCTAATATATCAGGTGATATTGTTAATACTTAATATGAATGCGTTTTAGGGATGTATAATATCACATGTGATACGGTTAATTATTTCTTTTGTATTAACATGTAAAATGTCACATGTGATATTGTTCGTAGTTTAATAAATTAACAACTAACAAAATATCACATGTGATATTATGGTCAATTGAAAAAAATGAACCCCGTCTCATCATTCCTACAATCCCTAGCTCACAAAAATTATCCACTAGCTCAACCTTTGTTGTGCCGGTCGTTGCAACTTCACCACCCGATCGCACAGAGAGTGATCTTTCAGACGTTTTCGAACACCTGTTCATGGCAGATCTAGAAGCCTCCATAGTTCGCAATGATTTTGAGGACGACTACATAGTAGAAGATGAAAACTCCGCAACTCCACCACAACGAAGAGCCAAAACACCAAAGTCAGATTCCAATCAAAAGTTCACTTTTGATGAGATTCCCCCATCACAATGGAGAGGTAGAAGTATAGAAATGCTAACATGGTGCTCAGCAGAACTGCAATACTACGATATGGACTCGATGATTAAAAGGTTCCTGACAAGAACTCAAGGACGTCTCAGAGATTGGTATATGAGTCTTGGAGAGTATCGACAGATGCAAATCCAACAATTCCAGTCTCCCAAATACTTTATGCATATAATCTATGTTGAATTCATTGGTAATCCAGTTGAACATATAACTCATGCAAGAGAAGAATTCTTAAAAATGAGATCAAACACCTTGAGAAACACTACAGTCGCATGTCAAAAAGGTTCTATTGTCTCCAAGGAGTTGATGATGTAAACCTCAAGCAAGTATTCCTAAACTCTTTCCCAAAGTCTCTTGCAAGCGAGGTGTTCAGATCATTGGAATAAAAAAACATGACAGTTGCTAATACCACACTTGGCGTTCTGTATCAGATGGTACTCAACGAACTTGATAAATTTTGCAACTCAAGGAAGTTCATTGCTGAGTTTGAAAAAACTGGCAAACGCCTTAGTTTAACCTGTGATGACAAATACCTCCAGATAAAGTGTAACACCTCGAAATTTCCATAATTATTATATAATTATTTTGGGAGAATGTTTAAAATAATGGGATGATATTATTTTAAACGAAATGTCGAAAGGGTCAAAAGTGAAATTAACCAAAGTTTTAAGCTATTTGTAGAATTGTGTAAACTTTGGGGTAGTTTTTGTAAATTGGTGAATTAATGTATAAAATGGGGAGTCGGTTGAAATTGAAGATATTTCAATTTCAATTCCTTTGGGTCGGTTCAAAGAAGTGCAGGAAGAAAGGAAACTGAGTTCTTTACTTTCATTCGGTAAGCAAATCCATCTGCAATTTGGGTCTTGGGGCCAGGCTTAGCCTGGTTGGGCCAGCCATAGGCTGGGCCGAGTCGACGGGGATTAGTCGGGTGGCACCCTTAAGTGGGATCCCGGATACCCCGGGAAAGTGTGTGTGCGTAAGCTTGCCTTTCAAAAAAAATAAAAATGATACCTCTTAAAAATTCATGAATAATCATAACTTGCTTTTAATAAAGGAGTATATATATAGATATATCCACTTGGGGTTAAAATTAAAAGCATGCATAATAGAATTAGAGCAAGATGATACAAATAAATAAATCAGACAATTAAGTGAAGGAATATCAATGTACACATAACTTTTGTTGACATTTAATTAAAATACCCAAAGTTTGACTTTGACTTACCAAAATACCCATTTCTCTCCTGAATTTGCCAAAATACCCATTTTTCCCGCGACGGACCCCGCGATCGCGGGATAGGGCACACATGGCCCGCTACTATGGCCAAAAAGTCCCCCCCAAATATGCCCGCGGTTACATATTTGGTCCCTCCCCGCGACTGATCCCGCGATGGGACAAAAAATGACAATTTTGGTCCTTTTTGAACGAATCTTGCATGCTTTTACTGTTTTTTTCCACAATTATTGTACTTTGAAGACCAATTTGTGGTTCAAATTCACTGACATGTTTGAGATTTCATCCATAAATATCAGTAAAATGCAATTCATAATTCACACCATCCTTCTTTCTTGCTTTCTTTCACTTGCTTTCTTTCTTCGGTAAACAAATGACATCGTCATCTAACCCATACATAAACCTACGAACCTGTACCTTATAATCGCAGTTTAAGGTTACAAGTAGGTCAGATATTTGATTCGAATGATCACTTGGCAAGTCAGGTCGGACTTAAGTTCATGGAAGAGGGTTTCGAAAGTGTCACGCCGAGATCCGACCAAAGCAGATACGTAGTTCAATGTGCGAGAGAAAACTGTGATTGGAGGATGTATGCGAGGCCCGCGGGAGAGAAAGGAGGGGCGTTACTTATTAAAAAGTTGCACGACGTACACACTTGTACGAGGACGCAACTGAATCCCAACCACAAACAAGCCACCAAAAGGACTTTGGGTACGATACTGAAAGGCAAATTTCTTGATGCTAGCAGGTCATTGCGCCCAAAGGACATCATGGACGATGTACACCAGCAGTTCGGCGTCACGATTGGTTACCACCAAGCTTGGCGTGCGCGATGTGTAACACCCTCAAATCTGGAACGAACAACTAATTAAAATTCTGCTAGAATAAACATGACCATATAAATTAATACCACAATTCACACCTCATGATGCCTCATAATTTAAACAACATAGTTTCCCCAATTGAAATAAACCTAGTTGGTGTCATTTAACATAGTACAAGTTGCTAATTCCCAAAACTGGCGGAAGACTTTTCCTAAGTGAATCACCTCTCGTGCACTTTACTAACTCTAGCCACTTCAACGTGTAGCTAGAGCTACCCCAACCTGAGCCTGTTGCACATGCCGACAAATGAAAAGGGTTAGGCTTACACCTAGTGAGTTCAAGCATTTTATCATGACTATATAAAAACATAAATCGGAAGGTAATAGTGTTAGTCATGAATCGAGTAAATCTTTGAATAAAAGTTTGTGACCCGAGTTACCGTTTCCAAAGAGTTTCCCAAAGGGTATAAATAACCCATTTCTCGGTATTCAAAATCTATGGAAACCATCCGAATAATTGTAATTACCTTGCAACGGAGTCACAATCCAACTCACCCAAAATACGTGAGTAAACCCAATTAAACCACACTTTCCAAGACGGTTGACATTGTATACACGACTCACCCATTTGGATGAAACATAATCTTTTAATTCATACATGTGGGAAATAATTTATAAAGACATGATGCGACATCAAATACACGGATAAACACATATATCCAAATAACACCTTTCGATGATGGGGAGACTCACATGCATTGCACGTGACAACACCAAAGTGAGCCACCTACAACGCATCCTCACGTGGCTAGCCTCGTAACTGAGCTCAATCACTCCAGATCTATTGCCTGCGCGACTAGGGAGCTTCCCAACTTCAACCACTCCAGGTCTATACGTTGAGTCGCTCCAAACCACGCAGCACATTGGGATTACACCTTACTGCCCATGAGACGACGCCCAGTCCAGAGGTCCACGCCTTACTTATCATGGAACGCCATGTCCACGAGACGACGCCCGACATACAACTCACACCTTACTTATCACGAGTCTCGCTGCCTATCCCGTGCTAAGCACATAAATGGAATTACACCTTACTGTCCATGAGACGACGCCCGACCATATAGGTCCACGCCTTACTTATCATGGATCCCGATGCCTATTCCGTGCCACTTGACTCAATCATTCCAGATTTATTGTAAAACAATGCCTATGGATCCATGGCTAACAAGGTCTAACTCAATTAAGACCTCAAACATATAAACAGTCACATACAAACGGGTAGTACCCCAATGACATAGTTCATTAACAAAACTCAAACTTAATTTATCAAAGGGAACATACGTCCCAAAACCATCTCAAGGTTAAACCAAGTAAAATGCTCCGACCATGCTTGACCCACAATATCGGTCATCCTTGCATAAAAATCCATTTAGACTTTATTTAGATAAACAAAGGGCCACAACCATTCTTGAATCCCAAACTAACATCTTGGATCGGGAAAGCCCTCATTTCCAAAGAGTTCACATTTTCATTTCTAAAATAACACATAACACTTAAAAGTGTATTTTCCCAAACGTTTCATCAAAATCATTTACACTACATGATTAAACCATCGAACAACTTCATTTTGAACAATTAATCATTTAAAGGCAAATGACGGGTTATAACCATTCAAGTATCCAAAAGCCCCAAATATGGGTGTTTTACACCTTTATGAAGATACACATTTTCAAAGGAGTTAAATTAGTCAAATGACTCTACATAACCATTATCAAGTAAAACACATATAGTTGGAAAATAGCATTTTGGCATGTACAAAGTTTTCGCAAAGTAACTTGAACTCACATTTGCTAGAATTAAGCTAAATCTAGAGTTCTCCAAACGTATGCTCCTTTGATGAAGTTTGCATCCTCAAACCAAAACTTCCAAAACCTAGATTTATGAATTCTCAACCATCAATAATACAATCCAACCATAAGGAATCATCATCCATCCATAACATACTAAAATACCCATTTTATACTAAACCCTAGTTTTGTAGATGAAGAAAACAAGATTCCCTTACCCAATCATCACCAAAATCGGTCCACAACATCACAAGATGGAAGGAATATGAAATCAATAACAATAACAATAACAACTATAGGGTAGGGAGAGATTACCTTAACCATTTGAATCTTCCAAAAACGACCTCCTAATCTCCACAAAACTCCAAGCTTCTAAATATGATCATCAATGGAGGAAAAGGGTTTGATTTGGTGAAGAAATGAGGAAGGAGAGGGGAGGGGTTGTAGGGTTTCTAGTGAGAGAAATCGATTTTTAGAGAGAGAGTTGAGAGAGTCGAGATAGATGAGTGAAATGGGAAGAAGAAAGAAGAAAAGGGGTTTAAAACACCCTGGAGACCGTCGGCGATTGTGACATCGCGATAGTGACATGGTCACTATCGCCGGGGCACTATCGTCCGCTACCCCTAGACTCTCGGTACACTTCTCGCGATTATGACAGGTGCGATAGTGACGGGCACTATCGCCCAACAGGTACCGAGCTCGACTTTTTGTCTCGAATGATCCCGATTTGCTGAGCTTCTTTCACACACCTCTTCCCAACGTTAAACCTTCACTTTAATAAAATTCCGGGTGTTACAATCCTCCCAACCTTAGAATGATTTCGTCCTCGAAATCTACATCTTTTGCAACCCAAGGCTAATCGACTCAACGCCGACTATAATTTATCAGTTCCTAACTGGAATCTAAATTTCCCACACAACCATAAAGACGGTTCCTCGAACCAATTTTCTTATCAGCAAAACCCCCTTCCAAGTACATCGCACTTACGTCCGGAAGACACTCTAACCACTGGAATAATTCCTAGTTAGACGACTTAGGTTGTCTCCCAACCTTAGAATGTTCCATACTTCTCGTTTCAGTTTTGGATTCTAAATCACTCCAAGGTTTGTTCACTAATGAACCCAACAAAATCATCAATTCCGATCATCCTACCATTAACCGTTGATTAATCCAACAAGTTCTAATAAAATCCAAAAGTCATTTCACATGAATCATCAATCGACAAGTTCATCAACCACGCACGAAGGTTATTCCACCAAAACCGCTCGTCCCAATTGAGCATCTTAAGGTTATCACTACCATTACCAATATCCTTTTAAAATCGGCTACAAACCCCCGTTTACACTAACGGTTTCTGATCTCAAGACCCCAAAGATTGACACCTAATTTTACCACCAAACTCTGAACTCTATCAGGACTCCACACACGAGTTTCGTTTACAGAGTGTTTCCACAAAACTAAGGTTGTCAACAAAGCGGTTATACCAACCTCGAAATGTTTTACCGCATGTCTACCCTCCAATTACCACAAACACATTTACCTTGCTACCGATATCATCCGGCCCATAATACCAACACGCGTGGAATACTCAACCTTCCACCGTCGAAGTGCTACACGCACTTTCCCTTAACTGGGTTACTTACTCTTTCCAAGGCCCTAACGAGTTCAAGGTTTTCAAGTGCATTATTCAATAAATATGCCAATTAATCAAAACCATTCACAAAACATTTTCAACACTAAGAATTTTGTATCAAATATACCGTATGCACAAAACTACTACGATTATCAGTTCGGTAGTTACGCAAAAAAGGACACGCTCGTCCCACATATGAAAATCATGCTGAAAATTATTTCATTGCAGTTCAGATTACCCACAAAACGCAAAAGCGTAATAAACAATCTTTTTAAAACGAACCGCCACGGTTCTAGTATGGACTGACTCATGACATGCATGTAAAGTGACTGCTCGACCTTGAACGGGGTGCAACACAAGGTGTGCACGTATTTCAAAAGTAGCCCAAACGGCCATTGACTCGAAATTCTTTTCCGACCATTTATTTGGTATGGAACAAGGTTCTCCAACAAAATTTGCGCGCGTCAGTTTAGTATACGAAACAAGTTTTTTTTTTTACACTTCAGCCAAAACACAAAACAGCTGGTGTAGGCTCCTAATTTAAAGACGAAAAACCAATCTGTTTCCATCCTTTGAAAGTATCGACTTACCACATCATAAAACTTCCAATAGGGGTAGGCAAGCAAGCTTGTAACACTTCCATTAGAAATTTTCTTCAAACGAAAAGACATGCATCAAACAGTTCGCGACCAAATTTCCAAAAGAGGAAACTTCTTTAAATCAATTTCTCAAAATTTCCTTATCCGGTCCTGTAATGCCATTTGGATAAAACGTTTTCGGCAAACTTTCACACAACAGTGCGTTTTCCAAAACATACAAGAAATTAAGTGTTAATAATTTGTTGACACCAAAAGGGTTCAAACTTATTTTCAAATCCCGAATTGCACCAACGGTGCGCATCAATGCCCGAAAACATAAGAAACCCCGCGTACTATAATTTACACAAACAATTTTCTAAAATTTTCATCACGAAGCATTTTCCTCAAAGTTCCGTACTTGGGACATAGAACGTCAAAACGTAAATGCTAAAAATGTATTTGTCAAAATACTCCAAGTCCACATTTCCTCCAAACCGAAAGTTTTCCATTTTCCAAAATACTCGGTGAAATAAAAATTGACCAATGTCAATGACTCATACATTTGTGTTTTCAAAATGTACAATAATGCGAACTATGCATGATTTCCCAGTACCAAAACACCCTTTGACCGAATGGTCATCATTTGCACAATGAGTTAATAAAATAATTCCACTCATGTTTCGTTTAACAATGTGTTGAGAAACAATGGTTACCAAGCTATGCATACCCCTAAGTCGATATAACGCATTTTCATGAAATGATAATAATAAAACATTTAATTGACCAAAAGCACACCAAGCAAGTCATTATGAAATGTCAACAAAATGTTCTTTCATGCATCACTTAAGCCACGCATAAACCAATCCACACACTGAACTATATGCAACGAAATACTTAGTAACACAAATCTTTAAAAGAAAAGTTACGCGACACTAGAGTTCCAAACTCATCTTTTCTTAGTCGCCTTATGGCATAAAATTAACTTTTCTCTGCAAAACTCGAGTGGGACTAGATGCCCAACATAACTCGTAAACTTTTCACATAAGCAAATAGGGTATGCACATTTTAAAATTGTACTCACACGACACAAAACGTCGTACAACAAAACTCCATGAAATTCAACGAACTCAATGACTCCAAGTCAACAAAATAGCACCAAACATTGTGCTCCTAAAGTCAAATTGCTAAAAGCAAAATCATGAATGAGACACCAAAATCCCAAAATCCCTTTCCATGGTAATACCATATAAACAACATTGTTTAATAACTCACATTAAACAAATTCTCCAAAATAACTCTACATAGACGTAATGGAAGTCAACTTTCCGTCCAAACTCTAACATATGTGGATGAGATCCAATGTTAAAGTTATAAGCCGTAGTTACTTGCCCAACATCTCAAACATCATAAAAATACAATTGTCATTACATTTAAAACAAATGTTGAACAACAATGAAGTAAGGCAAAACAAATCTCGGCGGAGTTTGCAACTCCCACAATAAAACGGTTTCAAGAAAACTTTTAAAACCATGATCTAAAATCTTGTGTGCGTGCCAAACATTCCTCAAAATTCATAACACAATCCACATAAGGATTGGAAACACAAGAAATAGTTGATGCAATTTATTTTCAAAATAAATTTCGTGCATGATTTATGTTGGTGCAAGTGTACCACATCTCTATATATTTATATATATTTATTTTGATGATTACAAACACACCGTATTATTGTTTATCTAACAATTTAATCCAAGTGTGCAGTTGTTGAAGAACACGAAGATTTAAACTGAAGGGTTCAAGACGGAAGTGTTTACGTCGTCATCATTGTTTATAACTAATAATGATAAACACCCTAAAATAATATACCACTTGGATATTTCTAAAAACCATAATTGATTTTAATTAAATAAGTTTTTGTTTTGAGAAGATTCAGCAAGATTTGGTTGCAGTCCTGGAAGGTATCTTTTCTGACGCCGGTATACCGTGGAGAATACCCGGTATACCGCGGGTACACATTTGGCGGTATACCGCGGGTGTTCAGCCGGTATACCGCGGCAGGCTCCGTGTTTGATTGTGATTGGTTGAAAGTTACTTTTCCTGACGGCGGTATACCGCGAGTCCCAGCCGGTATACCGCGGGTACGTAATTCCTGTCAACTTTGCATGTAGCCGTTGGTGTGTCAGTTCCTTTTTCTGACGGCGGTATACCGCGTGCTTTTGGCGGTATACCGCGCCTCACAATGCCGTTGGAGCTTCCTGATATATATACATGCATACTGGAGAAGAGAACTACCAGACCAGACCAGACCACATATAACAGTAACAACAAGCAGCAACCACACTCTCAGCTCTCTCATTTTTAATATATATATTTTATAAAACATTTTTTATAAAATATCCAAGTGTGAGATATTATACAAGAGTGATTACCCATTGTGAGTTATACTCCTCTTGTAAGTGTTTGAATAACGGGTGTGTGATCCTGTATATCTCGATAAGCTAAAGCTTGAGAGCCGTTTACTTTGCTCTGTATTTGGTTTGTGTTCTACCGTAAAGAATACATTTATTGGATCGTGTCGGGAAGTGTCTCGGCTGCTGGTTTATCACAGTTGGTGGTAAATCAGTAAATCTCTGTGTCAAGTATCTCTATCCCTTATCTCTTTATTTATTCCGCTGTGCATTTTAATTATATCTGTTTATATAATTGTTGTATATTTATTATTTGTATACTCTGATTTATTTATACTGTTTCTGTACTGTATTTATTTATAAAAGAATTTTTGAAAGTAAAAGATTTAAAATACAACCTTACCCCCCCCTAGGTTGTCTAACATTTGGTATCAGAGCGGGGCTTTCAAAAAAATTATCTGTTTAAATTTTTAAAGTTATATCTTTTATATAATGGCTCAACAAACTGTTTTGTTTTCAAAACCTCCTATTATTGATACTGAAAAATTTGGTCTTTGGGCAAAATTATTTGAATGTCACGTGCGTGGCAAAAATAGAAAGATGTGGGAAATTATTGAAAAAGGAAATTTTATTCCAACCAAAATCGTAAATGATCTTATTGTTGAAAAAGATTCTAAAGAGTGGACTCCCACTGATGAAGCTTCGTATTGTTTAAATTTTGAAGCTAAAAACATGTTATATGCTGCTTTAAATTCTGATGAAATAGAAAGAGTTTATACTTATGAAACTGCTAATGAAATCTGGCAAAGTTTAAATGACACTCATCGTGGAAACACGCAAGTCAAAAGCAGTAAAATAAATATTCTAGTTCATGATTATGAAATGTTCGAGATGACTCAAGATGAGTCTATCGATTCTATGTTTAAAAGATTTAACCTCATAATGACTACTTTACAAGGATTAGGTCGTACTTATCCTAATGAAGATTATGTAAGGAAGATTCTTCGAGCACTACCTTCGGAGTGGATGGCAAAAATTACATCTTTAGAAGACTCCCGAGATCTCGCAACGATGAAGCTCGATGATCTCATCGGCAATCTTAAAGTGCACGAAATCGCACTAAAAAGAAATCAAGTCCGGGAGCAAGTCAAAAAGAAATCCATCGCTCTCAAAGTCGTTGCCTCAAAAGAAGAGGAAAAGGAAGAGGAGGAAGATGCAAGTTCCTCGGATGATGAACCCGAAAATCTTGACGATTTAGTCAAGTTGGTAAGAAAACTTTCTAAACTTTTATCTAACAGAAAGTTTGCCAAAGATGATAGGTTTCAAGAAAATGGAGACTACCGTCGTGGTGGTAAAAACCAAAGTCGCAACGTCCATAAAAGTGAAGACAAATATGACGAATCTAGCGACGATGAAAAAGCCAATAAAAAGAAAGGCTTTTGCTATGTATGTGGCGACAAGGATCACTATGCGAGTGTTTGTCCGAAACGAGCAAAACAAATCAACACACCAAAAGCTTTAATTGGAGGCGCGTTGAGCGCAAGCATAAATGAGGCCAAAAATTTTTGTTTCATGGCCGACCATGACAATGAGGTATCTTCATCATATTCTCCTAAAAATAATTGTGATAGTAATTATAGTGATAATTATTATAGTGACGATGAAAATAATCTTGACGAATTATATAAATCATTTCATGATATGGCCGCTCTCGCAAATAAATATAAAGATGAAATTTCTAATTTAAAAGAAACCGTATCTGTATATAAAAAGGAAATAGATGACGGTAAACAAAAGTCTGCTCATTATTTAGATGTTATCACTAAATTAGAAAATAAATTAAGTGAAAAAGATATTTGCAAATCTTGTGATATTTTAAAAAATAAAATTGCATGCTTAAATAAAAAGACACATGAAAATGTTGTATGTACAAAATGCGAGATTCTTGAAAATGAAATTGCATGTTTAAATGCTAAATGTAAATCGCATGAGAAAAATGATTTATTAGCAAATGCTTTTAATAGTATCAATGATAAAGTGCTTAAAATGCTTAATATATCAAATCGTATAAATTGCCGAAAAGGCATTGGTTCAAATACGTGTATTGAAAAATGTGATTGTATGCCAATTAAAAAGGTTTTTGAAAAACCTAAATTTGTTGTTAAAAATAAAACGCAAAAACCTCCATATATGTCAAAAATAAAAAATGTGAATTATGGGAGGAAACCGCATGCTCGTATGTATAATGGTAATTTTTCTAGACCTAAAAATAATGTAAATTTGCATGCTTCATTTTACGTCTATGATAAATACGATCGTAAAATAAAAATGGTTAGAAAATGGATTCCGAAAGGAATGTTTAATGTTGATAATCCCGGTGGGATGCGTTTGTGGTTTTAAACCATTTTTATGGCTTTGTATGTTTGTCGTGTTTGTTTTATGTCGACAACATATTTTTTGCAGTTTATGTTTTTATACTAACTGTTAAAAGGACCCATAAGAAAAGGGTACCACGAAATATTTTCTTTGCCTTTTGTAGGTGTTTCCTGGCGAGGATATAATACGTGTTTCCTGGCGAGGATATAATACGTGTTACCTGCCGAGGTTATAATACGTGGTTACCTGCCGAGGTTATAATACGTGGTTACCTGCCGAGGTTATAATACGTGGTTACCTGACGAGGTCATAATACGTGGTGATTTTTTTTTATCACATAAAATTAACCGAAAATTGAAGCCTTAAGATCCGTTTTGGTGCAAGTGTTTCGTATTGGTTTGTATATCTTTGTCTCTATTGCTTTTTGCATTTTATTTTATCCCTCAAATTTTATAAAATCAAATTGATATCGTTATTAATTTGAGGGGGAGCGTTTTAGCTCTTTTACCCATGAGTTTATGCTACCTCAAATATATGCATATTTTGAGGGGGAGCATCTCTCGAGGGGGAGCATACCGTCTTTCTTAACCCTTTTTGCTTCGACAAACGGGGGAGAGAAACCGCATATGCTCTTGCTTAGCGGTTGTGTTTGTCATCATCAAAAAGGGGGAGATTGTTGGTGCAAGTGTACCACATCTCTATATATTTATATATATTTATTTTGATGATTACAAACACACCGTATTATTGTTTATCTAACAATTTAATCCAAGTGTGCAGTTGTTGAAGAACACGAAGATTTAAACTGAAGGGTTCAAGACGGAAGTGTTTACGTCGTCATCATTGTTTATAACTAATAATGATAAACACCCTAAAATAATATACCACTTGGATATTTCTAAAAACCATAATTGATTTTAATTAAATAAGTTTTTGTTTTGAGAAGATTCAGCAAGATTTGGTTGCAGTCCTGGAAGGTATCTTTTCTGACGCCGGTATACCGTGGAGAATACCCGGTATACCGCGGGTACACATTTGGCGGTATACCGCGGGTGTTCAGCCGGTATACCGCGGCAGGCTCCGTGTTTGATTGTGATTGGTTGAAAGTTACTTTTCCTGACGGCGGTATACCGCGAGTCCCAGCCAGTATACCGCGGGTACGTAATTCCTGTCAACTTTGCATGTAGCCGTTGGTGTGTCAGTTCCTTTTTCTGACGGCGGTATACCGCGTGCTTTTGGCGGTATACCGCGCCTCACAATGCCGTTGGAGCTTCCTGATATATATACATGCATACTGGAGAAGAGAACTACCAGACCAGACCAGACCACATATAACAGTAACAACAAGCAGCAACCACACTCTCAGCTCTCTCATTTTTAATATATATATTTTATAAAACATTTTTTATAAAATATCCAAGTGTGAGATATTATACAAGAGTGATTACCCATTGTGAGTTATACTCCTCTTGTAAGTGTTTGAATAACGGGTGTGTGATCCTGTATATCTCGATAAGCTAAAGCTTGAGAGCCGTTTACTTTGCTCTGTATTTGGTTTGTGTTCTACCGTAAAGAATACATTTATTGGATCGTGTCGGGAAGTGTCTCGGCTGCTGGTTTATCACAGTTGGTGGTAAATCAGTAAATCTCTGTGTCAAGTATCTCTATCCCTTATCTCTTTATTTATTCCGCTGTGCATTTTAATTATATCTGTTTATATAATTGTTGTATATTTATTATTTGTATACTCTGATTTATTTATACTGTTTCTGTACTGTATTTATTTATAAAAGAATTTTTGAAAGTAAAAGATTTAAAATACAACCTTACCCCCCCCTAGGTTGTCTAACAATTTAGTCGGCATTCAACGTCTCCACTCATACTTCTCCAAAATCCTCCGGTCCACTATTATCATCCGGATATTCAAACCTCTTAAGGCAAGTTAGGAATTACCTCAATTAACCTTACGGTTTTTCCTCAAATCAAAGTCAGCTCAATAAGCCTATGGTTCTAGTCCAACCATCCATCTCGACCCGAAACGGTCTACTTAAAGCAAATATCGTGCTTATCGTCACTCCAAGTGACTAATACTAGAATCGTCCATCTATTCCAACGACTACTAGTTAGAACTTCCTTCACTACTCCAACGATCATTACATGAAAGCAATTCAAGCATGCACATGTATTAGTAGGTTCACCATGACACTGGCCAGGTGTCACTATGAACGCACCGCACATGATTATCCTTGTTACTCTCGATGTGATTCTCGTTTCTAACAACATCCATTGACCTCGAAACATCCTATCTTAAAGTGCCTAAAGATGAATTTCACTCTCATTTACTTAAACAAACGCTAGTTTGAGTCTAGGTATCCAAAATCAACACCTAAATCTCTCAAACTTATGCTCTAATACCAACTTGTAACACCCTCAAATCTGGAACGAGCAACTAATTAAAATTCTGCTAGAATAAACATGACCATATAAATTAATACCACAATTCACACCTCATGATGCCTCATAATTTAAACAACATAGTTTCCCCAATTGAAATAAACCTAGTTGGTGTCATTTAACATAGTACAAGTTGCGAATTCCCAAAACTGGCGGAAGACTTTTCCTAAGTGAATCACCTCTCGTGCACTTTACTAACTCTCGCCACTTCAACGTGTAGCTAGAGCTACCCCAACCTGAGCCTGTTGCACATGCCGGCAAATGAAAAGGGTTAGGCTTACGCCTAGTGAGTTCAAGCATTTTATCATGACTATATAAAAACATAAATCGGAAGGTAATAGTGTTAGTCATGAATCGAGTAAATCTTTGAATAAAAGTTTGTGACCCGATTTACCGTTTCCAAAGAGTTTCCCAAAGGGTATAAATAACTCATTTCTCGGTATTAAAAATCTATGGAAACCATCCGAATAATTGTAATTACCTTGCAACGGAGTCACAATCCAACTCACCCAAAATACGTGAGTAAACCCAATTAAACCACACTTTCCAAGACGGTTGACATTGTATACACGACTCACCCATTTGGATGAAACATAATCTTTTAATTCATACATGTGGGAAATAATTTATAAAGACATGATGCCCCATCAAATACACAGATAAACACATATATCCAAATAACACCTTTCGATGACGGGGAGACTCACATGCATTGCACGCGACAACACCAAAGTGAGCCACCTACAACGCATCCTCACGTGGCTAGCCTCGTAACTGAGCTCAATCACTCCAGATCTATTGCCCGCGCGACTAGGGAGCTTCCCAACTTCAACCACTCCAGGTCTATACGTTGAGTCGCTCCAAACCACGCAGCACATTGGGATTACACCTTACTGCCCATGAGACGACGCCCAGTCCAGAGGTCCACGCCTTACTTATCATGGAACGCCATGTCCACGAGACGACGCCCGACATACAACTCACGCCTTACTTATCATGAGTCTCGATGCCTATCCCGTGCTAAACACATAAATGGAATTACACCTTACTGTCCATGAGACGACGCCCGACCATATAGGCCCATGCCTTACTTATCATGGATCCCGATGCCTATTCCGTGCCACTTGACTCAATCATTCCAGATTTATTGTAAAACAATGCCTATGGATCCATGGCTAACAAGGTCTAACTCAATTAAGACCTCAAACATATAAACAGTCACATACAAACGGGTAGTACCCCAATGACATAGTTCATTAACAAAACTCAAACTTAATTTATCAAAGGGAACATACGTCCCAAAACCATCTCAAGGTTAAACCAAGTAAAATGCTCCGACCATGCTTGACCCACAATATCGGTCATCCTTGCATAAAAATCTATTTAGACTTTATTTAGATAAACAAAGGGCCACAACCATTCTTTAATCCTAAACTAACATCTTGGATCGGGAAAGCCCTCATTTCCAAAGAGTTCACATTTTCATTTCTAAAATAACACATAACACTTAAAAGTGTATTTTCCCAAACATTTCATCAAAATCATTTACACTACATGATTAAACCATCGAACAACTTCATTTTGAACAATTAATCATTTAAAGGCAAATGACGGGTTATAACCATTCAAGTATCCAAAAGCCCCAAATATGGGTGTTTTACACCTTTATGAAGATACACATTTTCAAAGGAGTTAAATTAGTCAAATGACTCTACATAACCATTATCAAGTAAAACACATATAGTTGGAAAATAGCATTTTGGCATGTACAAAGTTTTCGCAAAGTAACTTGAACTCACATTTGCTAGAATTAAGCTAAATCTAGAGTTCTCCAAACGTATGCTCCTTTGATGAAGTTTGCATCCTCAAACCAAAACTTCCAAAACCTAGATTTATGAATTCTCAACCATCAATAATACAATCCAACCATAAGGAATCATCATCCATCCATAACATACTAAAATACCCATTTTATACTAAACCCTAGTTTTGTAGATGAAGAAAACAAGATTCCCTTACCCAATCATCACCAAAATCGGTCCACAACATCACAAGATGGAAGGAATATGAAATCAATAACAATAACAACTATAGGATAGGGAGAGATTACCTTAACCATTTGAATCTTCCAAAAACGACCTCCTAATCTCCACAAAACTCCAAGCTTCTAAATATGATCATCAATGGAGGAAAAGGGTTTGATTTGGTGAAGAAATGAGGAAGGAGAGGGGAGGGGTTGTAGGGTTTCTAGTGAGAGAAATCGATTTTTAGAGAGAGAGTTGAGAGAGTCGAGATAGATGAGTGAAATGGGAAGAAGAAAGAAGAAAAGGGGTTTAAAACACCCTGGAGACCGTCGGCGATTGTGACATCGCGATAGTGACATGGTCACTATCGCCGGGGCACTATCGCCCGCTACCCCTGGACTCTCGGTACACTTCTCGCGATTATGACAGGTGCGATAGTGACGGGCACTATCGCCCAACAGGTACCGAGCTCGACTTTTTGTCTCGAATGATCCCGATTTGCTGAGCTTATTTCACACACCTCTTCCCAACGTTAAACCTTCACTTTAATAAAATTCCGGGTGTTACACGATGCAGGGCACTGCTATTGGTGAGAGGCACGTTCGAGGAGTCGTATGAACGACTCCCAGCATATTTATATAATTTGCAGCTGCACAATCCAGGTACTGTCACCCAGCTAAGGACCGATTCACATGGACGGTTTGAGATGTGCTTCGCTGCCCTTGGACCCGCGGTACGTATTTTAACATGTCATATGTTTACACATTATAAACTATAACATTTATAAAGGGAAACCACCTACGTTTTTTGCAGATCCGCACATTTCTGGCAAATCTGCGTCGTGTCCTGGTAATAGACGCTGCCCATTTAAAGGGACCTTACTTGGGTATGATGTTCGTGGCGGTTGCCATGGACGGGGATAACTCCATCGTTCCAGTAGCTTTCGGAGTATGCAAGTCCGAAACCGGGGACGAGTGGACTTGGTTTCTATGCATGTTGAGACAAGCTATCGGAGACCCGCAAGGGTTGGTGTTTATGTCCGACAGGGCTCCTTCCATAAGCGCCGCAATCTCTGCCATGTACCCACACGCCCCTCACGCCTATTGTTGTCGACATTTGGAGATGAACGCCAAAACCCAGGACAAACGTATTACCACCTACAAGGATATCTACTGGGCGGCATGCAGAGCATATACGGATCGGGAGTTTAATCGGTACATGAATCTTCTACGAGTTAGTGCAGACAAAGCAGCCAAAGTCATGGACGATGTTGGACCGGAGAGGTGGTCCGCGGCCCATTTTCCTGCACAACGATATGACATTCTGACCTCCAATAGCGCAGAGTCGGTGAATGCACTCTCCCGTTTTGCGCCTAGATGTCCGATTGTTAATCTTATGGACTACTTTCGAACCTTTCAACAAGAGTGGTACCAACTTCGACGCCGAAAAGGAGCTGAGCTGCAAAATAGACTCACACCAAAGGCGGAGGAGATAGTTCTCTTCAGGGCGCGTCACACGTCGACATGGAGGGTAAGCGAAATCGGGTATGGGAGGCACGAGGTTCGGGATAACCATCTTCACGCGACTGTCCATATGACCGACCATGTTTGTTCGTGTTTCCAATGGCAAAAATCTTGGTTACCGTGCGGCCATGCCATCGCTGCGGCAAGACATATGGGTCGTAGAGATTGCAGTGACTTGGTTGTAACTTTCTTCACGTCCGAAACTTACCGGAGAACATACGCAGAGGTAATAAATCCAGTTGGACCCCCTGAAGCATGGGTGTATCCACTCGACCCCCTTCCGCCATGCTATCCACCGTTAAACGATAAGAACAGAGCCGGGAGACCGAGAAAGAACAACCGACGTCCATCACGTGGTGAAGGTTCAATACAACGAAAATGTACTCGGTGCCAAGAAGTAGGACATACTCGTGGAGAGTGTCCGAATCCCGCCCCTTCAACCGTGCCGAGTAGACGTTCAGTCAGCCAAGTAAGTAACACGCAGGCCCATCATATGATACCGTTGATCTGAACGTTGATTTCCCTTGATTGGGACGATAAATATGATATGTTTAGTGCGCTTGTTTATATATAACATGATTTTATCTACTTTATCGGCTCGTTGTAATTTATCAAACATAATTTATGTACGTTGATCTGAACATTGATTTCCCTTGATTGGGACCAATTATCTTTTGAAAGGTACTTGAAACAGAACATGGGATGATGATCATAATGGTAGTAGTCTAAATGGAGAGAATAGTAATGGTTATATAGAAATATATCATATGATAGCGTTGACAGGGACCTTTTGTGCATACTCTGTAGTATATATGATATATATTAAAATATATAAATAAAAAAATATTCAATATTCAATATTCAATATTCGGCTCATTTCGAACGGTCATACTGTGATTGAAGTGTACATCGAGAAACTGGAGCTTAACACTTTGAGACTCGTCTCGCCAGAGCATGTAAGAAGTCGACCCGGATTGTCAAAAACCAAACCATCGTCTAGCCGTAGCCTCAAATTTGGATAATTTTGTACTGTATTGATTAGTATGTGTTTGTTATGAAATAATCTTGTATAACATCTATGAGTTGTATTTTTAATATGAACCACTTTTTAGACAAATTTCAGACTACTTAAACACTACTTTTCAGACAATTTAAAGACCTTTATTCATGACAAATTAAACAACAACATACAAACAGGAAAGGAACGAAACAACAATGTCGAACTGGAAAATTACAAAACAACAACACATAAACAACAAAGTACTAAAGCAACATCCGTACCACCACCTACTCAAAAATTGCTTTAGTTTGATCAATCCAACTTTGCTTCTCGCTTACCTTCGCTTGAAGAATTGCAAAGTCTTGCGTAATGTGGTGAATTTATTCTTTTTCTCGACGAATACGAGCCTCCCTATCTTTTATATCCCATTTCATCCTTTTGATCTCCTTTTCTTCCACTTCGATCTTTGTCAAGTGGACATTCTTCCTGGCGATCATCTGTTTCCACTCTTATGTCAGTTGGTCTATCTCCTTTTCCTTTTTTGCTATCGCCTTCTGGAGTTTATGTGACATTCTTTCAGGTGTATACGATGGGTTAGATGACGATGCCATTTGTTTACCGAAGAAAGAAAGCAAGAAAGAAAGCAAGAAAGAAGGATGGTGTGAATTATGAATTGCATTTTACTGATATTTATGGATGAAATCTCAAACATGCCAGTGAATTTGAACCACAAATTGGTCTTCAAAGTACAATAATTGTGGGAAAAAACAGTAAAAGCATGCAAAATTCGTTCAAAAAGGACCAAAATTGTCATTTTTTTTGTCCCATCGCGGGATCAGTCGCGGGGAGGGACCAAATATGTAACCGCTTGCATAGTTGGGGGGGGGGGGACTTTTTGGCCATAGTAGCGGGCCACGTGTGCCCTATCCCACGATCGCGGGGTCTGTCGCGGGAAAAATGGGTATTTTGGCAAATTCAGGAGAGAAATGGGTATTTTGGTAAGTCAAAGTCAAACTTTGGGTATTTTAATTAAATGCCCTTGAATAAATATACAAAAATCAAATGTTAATTAATCCTGTAGCTACTATTTAGATTCATGACCAAACTTTAGGATTAGGACTTAGGAGGCTGGTTTTCCACTCCATCCTTCAATATATTTAATTCCTCTTGGGTCAAGCTTAAGCTTAGGCTGCTGTATTTAACTAACAGCACAGCTGCTGTGTTGCATTTTCAAGCTCCACTTGCCAACTATAAATGAGCATGCCATCAACAAGCATCCCCAAAATGTTCTTAAGTTCAACTCTGAATCAAATAATCTTAACAAGGATAAGTACCTCTGTTACCACCAACATATACAAGTACCCCTAAAAAATGGAACTTTTGTCCATTTACTTGGTGGGTTGGTAGCTAACTTTATGTTGTGAAAAATTTAACATATCTGTTATCCTTGATATATATATATATATATATATACACATAATCAAAGGAGGGTATAACGGTAAATGCACCACCATACCAAGCTAAGAAAAAAAAGGTTTATGCTTGAGATGTTTCTCTTGTGATTAGAATAGTCTAATGCACCACATATTCGATGTTGTTTCGAGTCTCCTATTACAAAAAAAGGTCTAGGAAAAAATAGTTAGTAATTTAATATGTAGGGTTCTCAAGTAAGTTTTGTTTTAGCATGAACTAAACATCACATGTGGACTCCAAAATGGAACAAAGGCAAATTCCCTAACAAGAATGCATAGATCAAATGATCAACACACGTATTATACAACTATATATTTGAGCCACAATCATCCAATTGAACCACAATCAACAAAATTAAACATCAAACCTGTTTGTGAAGTGTGTGTGTGTGGGATTGCGTCAAGTCTCAAAAATGGGACCAACATATACAAATCAAATATTCAAATTTTGTCAAACGGATATTTGGATAGGATTCTTGACTTATTACCAATCACCAAAGCATGGGCATAGGGTTTGTTCCACGACTTGAAAAAGCTGCAAAAACTTTATAATCAAAGAAGAAGAATACCAAATATGAAACCAAGAGCTAGATTATTAAAAAAACACAAAACATGTTGGAATAATATTTAGAAGAACAATCCAGTCGTGCTTGATTTGCGATTGTTCCAGTTCATTCCATTTTGTATCTGCATCAACCTGCAAGTATTTCTTGATTAAATTTGGCAACACGGTTTCTATGATATCTGGAACAAATTACAGAAGAGAGACGATGAAGTAGGGAAGGAAAGAAATCAGGATTGTTTTAAAGGAAGGTATAGGAGGGTGGTTCAACAAATTCAAACAAATTTCTGTCAAATGAGCTCCCTTTGAGAAATTGTTTTGAAATTTGAATTGATATTGGGAAGATGCGTGAAAACTGATGCCTGCCTAGCATAAAGTGACATGCAGAATAACTTGAAATGTTCATGCATTTCTCACTTGTAAATCATGCATTATAACATGTAATTAAGAGATTTCAGATTTTATGCATAAAATTGTTGTACATTATGCTTCAAGGATTGTAATTAAGACAACTGGTCAAAATCAATATTAAGGTAGTATATATATATATATATATATATAAAAGAATGGAAAAACAATCTCAACCACAAGTTTAAAATTTCCACTTTCAATTATTTTTTCATTAATTTGGAAAAAATAAAATATCCTAGATTATCTTCTACTTTTTCTATAACATTTTTCTGGATATTTATAATAATCGATTTTTATGATTTTATCCAATTTTTCACCTTATATAATTGATGGTTATATAAGCTAAAAGTCGAATTAACTTGCCTAAATGCCTAAATATGTGAACACAAAAATAAATGTTTTTCATTGGTTTATATGTGAATAGAATTCACATGTGAATCTTAATCATAACATGTACGTGAATCAATTTAAAATTTATAACTGAAATTCTGAATCGGTTTAAGATTCATACGTGAACACATGAATTAATTTAAAGTTTATAATCAATATTCTGAATCGATTAAGATTCATATGTGGACATGTGAATCAATTTAGAATTTATAACCGATATTTTGAATAAGTTTAAGATTCATATGTGAACCTGTGAATCAATTTAATATTTATATTTCAGATTCTAAATCAATTTAAGATTCACATGTCAACTGTGAATCTTAACATAGATTCACATGTAAATCTTAATTATAATTTGTAATGCGAGTCAATTTACAATTTATAATCGAGATTATGAATCAATATAAGATTCCCATTTGAATCTTTATATATATATATATATATATATATATATATATAGGGTCAGGTTCAGGGGAAATCCTCAAAAAAAGGAAAAGTAAGGAACACCCTGGTAGCCCTTCATCTAGACGGTTGGGTTCCGGTGAGAAGTTGAGTTAACATTAGAAACTTGAAAAGTGGTTATCAACCATTAGATGCAGATTAGGATAAGAAGCACCGAGATCATAGGTGAGCTTGATATAAAAAATGATCCAAGAGTTTAAATACACTTCTCATATTAACTCAACTTCTCATAAATTCGTTCCCTATATAATAAATAATAAATAGAGTTCATTATTGCAAAGCAAAACACCGTATAGAAGCACGTTTTGAAATTGTGGTCTTGCAAATATTTTATTGTCCATCTAGAAACACTTAAAAAAAATGGGTACATGCATCTATCCATCACAAGGAACTTTGATGATTATAACCATAAATCATGGCATCATTTGTTTGAAAAACTACAAACATCATGATATCACCTTCTTTTTTGTTTTAAATATTATTTTCTGTATGATAACGTTTATGGCCTCATTTGTTTTTAATAATCCATCATCCAACTGTTTGCCTTTTTTTTTTTATTAAATACGTTGGTGCATCGATTGACTTGCTTTTTGCTGGGTATCCGAGACGTTTTTTTTATTTGTATGTAAAGATAATGAAGTACATCTGAAGAGACTATTATTAAACGTCGAATATTGTTAATAGTTATCGAGGGCCCATGTGATCAATGTTGATTGAGTTGATCTTGGACGTTTTCTTGGACTTATTGTGTTAGGCATCTTTTTCGGAGATTGTCATCTTGTTTAATGATGCATACATTTATATATCATTACAGAGCATGCAAAAATAAAGACACATTTGGTTAATTAATAAAATTTAAATCGCTATCTCACATCTATCCATCGTTAACAACCACTGTTATGCCTTGTCTCTTTTGTAAGAATAAAAATATACTGTCCTTTTTCCTATCCCACCAATCTATTGAAGACACATCATTATTTTATTTTGTTTATATTATCTTTCTCTCTTCTCAATATATCGTTGATGTGACTTCACATACTTGGTGAAGTGAGAGAAAGAGAGGGGACATGGAATTTTGGGACAAAATATTTTTATTTATCGTGTAATCCGTAAAGGCAACAAGTTGACCAAATAGCTTTTAAATCAACTCAAAACTATTATGAAAGTTATTGATAACTCACAACTTGGGACGTATAACAAGGTCAAAACTCCGTGTCATTTATATACAAGGGACAAGTTGTCATGTACATTCAACTTAAGTAAGCCTAGAAACTCAGAATTCCCACTTTTCATCAATGTGAGACGAGCTGTCACAAACTCCCTTACTTGAATTCATGATGTATTTGTTAATACTCAATATCTTTATTTATTTACGATGTGGATTCACCTAAGATGTTATGTCTACTTCTAAACGCTAAACCCACAACCCTCAACCATTTCCATCCCTGATCGACCTCTTCCCACTACACCTATTCTTGTTGCTACCCATTTCTTTGGATAGAATCATCGACAAACACGTAATGATATTGTGATGGATCTTGAAAAACTGAATATTCGATAAAGATATAACAATGTAATTGATCCATAAAAAAACATTGTCTTGATCAAAACCCCTTATAACAATGAAATATAATCTTAACCATTCAGATTACAAATAAGAATTATTGGGCATATGTTTGACAAAAGTAAAGGATAAACATTGAATAGTCTTACCAAATTATTATTTAAGAGCAATAAATCTAATCCACTTATTATATTAGGATATAAAACCACAAATATTCTAATGTTTTTATGTGTTTTATTTGGACCATGTTGCATTTGAGATTATTTGGAAAGCCTAATGGCATATTATAGACACAAACCTCCTGATAATGACTATTTTGGTCAATTGAAATCATACATATAATTATGTCAAGAGTAATTTACGTTTTTGGTCCCTGTGGTTTGTTGAAAATATCTATTTTCATCTTATGCTTTTGAAATTATAATTTTCATCCATATGGTTTATAATGCATTACCTTTTTCGTCTTTATGTTTAAATTTTATTTCTTTTTTCATCCTTATGGTTTACAATTCATTTCTATTTTAGTTCTTCATACTTAAAAGTAATGTTTTGGTCTCAGGGACAAAAATAGAAATGAATTGCAAATCATAGGGATGAAAATCGAAATTTCAAAACCACAGTGATGAAATCTGCAACTTTTTACAAACCATAGGGACGGAAAATGTAATTTACTTTTATGTCAAAATCATATTGCACATATGACCTCCTTATTTTGTTGATCTTTTAATTAGTACAAACTTCACTTACTAATCATAACCTTTCATCTTGTTTCCACTTTCTTTTTATCTCATGAGATTTAATTAGTTGTAGGGTTATTCCCATCCTTTCAAAGAGATATAAAATATGAAGATATAATATTTTTTGTTTATCTGCGGTTTCCTTAATTTTGTCCCCAATTTTATGGAATAAGTACCCAAACATTAATTATCTTATTCGCGAGATAAGTACGAAGACGAAGTTTCACGTTGTGCTAGAAACGTATCAGGATTTCATGAAGAGATATGATACTATTCAGGCTCAATCGATGGATTCGACTACTAACGATGATTGTAGTTTAGCGCATTATTCCAACAAGGTGTCGGATGTTTTGAACAATGTGGAGTGTCGTCGGTTTGAAGATAATGCACTACTAAAGCCATGGCCGTCCCTAGCCACGTGCAACCCGGGCATCAAAGCTCAATGGGGCATCAAGTTGCCATCTATTACTAGTTTTAGGTACTTGGGAATTGGACAATTAAGTTTTTACTATAAAAACAAATTGAGAGTTTTCAAGTAACAATGATTAACACAATAACAACTAGATTTAGAAGAGAATTGATACAATATTGGAATGAAGATCTAATTCTCTCTCATGGGGTCATCTCTCTAATTCACACACACACACACACACACTCACATATGGATGACCTCTCTATTGTGCTCTTTTGTGTGCTCTCTCACCTGACTACCCTTACAATAGGGTATTTAAACATTTGACCATGACATTAGCTACATTGACTTTGACTATTGTTGACTAATACAAATGGACCCTAAATCTTGAATACATTATGTACTAACAATCTCCCCCTATGGATTCAAGATTTAAAAAATTATGACTATAGTCTTCAGCTCTTTTGATCTTCAGATAAGCTTTATCTTCAAGAATCCACATTGGCAACTTTAAATCTTCATTAGGGTCTTTAGAAAACAAATAGTCACAAGGTCTTGAAACACGAACTTCAAATCTGTGTAGCGTTGATCAAAGTCTTTAAAACAAAATATTTATATCTTCGAATCACTGATCTTTGCAGCTTTAAGCTTTTGGCAAATTTCTTCAGTCTTGGATCATGAACTGGCTTTGAGGTTTTGACTGGCTTTTATCTTTAACAACATTCTTGAATTATCTTTCAGTATGAACTGTCTTTGTATCTTCGTCTTTTGAACAAAAAACGAACTCTGAACATTTACCTTTCTTTGAACATCTCAAAACATCTTGACTTGCCTTTCTATCTCTTTTGACTCTTGGAAATTGAAATATTCTAATTATCTCCCCGTTTTCTTCTATTTGACATTTCTCCCCTTTTTGATGACTGTGAGCATCATGATCATCAAAATTCTTTTCAATTTCAGCAGTCTTTGAATACCAGAAACAATCTCCTCCTCTTGATCTGTTTAACCGTCAATTCCAAAAATGTTTATCCGAATCTTTTCAAATTCAGATAATATGAAAGTTGTAACCCTGAATCAACGAATGAGACAGTTAAAATGCATGTAAGTTGCACAAAGCCACTTAGTACAACAGATGTACTTTGGAAATGAGCTTTTTGATGTTCACTCCTCCAGGGCTTCCATTCAATCATCGAAAAACACTACGGAATGTCTATGAACGTTATGACAAGAAAACATATTCCTTGTGTGTACGTGCAAGTGTAGAAATGATTGAAGCAACTTATGCTTGAATATTATAGGCTCAAATTGTGTAAACTGTTGAGACAGCAACAAGTTTTCCACAGACTCAATGTGCATGATTGAAGTGCGAAGGTGGGGCAAACTTCCTTCTTTTTCAATATCCAAACCTTCCGAATGAAGATTGGATAGATAATATGCCGCGTCCCCAAGAAAATTGAAACATTTCTTTGTTGAGAAAGAAATGAGTAGCTGGTGGGGTTAATGCAAGAGTTGGCATGGGCTAATTGCTTGTTTCAATGATGGTCACCAAAGAATGTGAACCAATCAGTAATGTGGCTGCCCGGCTCAGAAAGTGGTTGGTGCAGAGTTCTCTTATTCTTTTAACTATGTTCTCACACCCTCTTTCTGTTTTTAATCTGCTCACTTCTAACCAAACTCTCTTTTTCATTTTACCTCAGCACAATGAGATTACTCAACCGTATGAGTTTTCTCCCCCACTCTTTGATTTCGACCCGTCACCCCTCAATCACTCAAGGATAATTAGGTAGGAAACACTGGTTAACGTGGATCCATAGAAGTTCTATAAGTTCTCACACTGATTCCCATTAAATTTTGTCCTAAAAAAATGTGTTGTTCAACAGTTTAGCTTGAACAAATATGAATCTCAGTAAATAAATGACATTGTCATCCGAATGTATGCTCCTCAAGAATATCTTGAAATATTTGAGCATTTGAACTTTGAAGATTTCTCACAACAAGAATATTGAATGAATGAAATGAATTCGAAAGACTTGTTTGAGAATCTGACAATGTATCAATCAGATCAAATATGAAATATAATCATGAACGGTTAGGGTATCAAAGAATTGAATTTTGTTTATATGAACAAATATAAACAATTTTTAAATGAAACGTTTAAGTTCTCATGCTGAATGAATGTATGATGCTTAATAAACTTTGAATTACAAACGAGAGTATTACCATAAAAAAACGTTTCATTTTGAGACATGGTAATAACAAAGTCGATAAGAAGCTGAACCGGTGTGTATGAATACTTGAAATTATAGAAAAGATAATATGCAAGTATTAATCTTTAGAAACACACGATCAGAAACAATGATGTAATCTGAGATAATCATGAAAAACATTTAAAAACACACTTCTAAATTTATGAAATCCTTTTGAAATAGAGAAGTGGTTTGAACATTTAAAAACACATTTTTCATGCTTGAAAGTCGTTATTCTTTCAAACAATCTCATATTAAGTTCAGAATATACTTACAGTCAAATGTATAAGCTCCCCCTCAAAATATGATTGACTGATTAAACATCGGATAAGCTCCCCCTCAAAATCTGCAAAAGATCTTCAGTTCTTCTCCCTCTTGATTTCTTTAGAAAACCATAGTGATGCAATTCTTCAAATGTAGTCTAGGCCCCCCTTGAAATAAGCTCTTACTCTTTATATTTCAACTTTGAAAAACCGGATTCGATGTGCGCCATAACCTCGACCGAGTGCATGAAAAACATCTTTATAAATGTTGAAACTCTAGCTCGTATCGATAAGCTCACAAGAAAGATAACGAGCGAGTTGTTGCGTGACAAACCAAGTGCAATATCAGTTTATAACACCAAATCCGTCGATAAACCGCGAGTTGAATAAGAATTCGGCTTAAGAGCTTGATTCAGATTTACTCGAAGGAGGAAACATAATGAAGCATACACTACAAGGTAGGGTTTAGAAGAACTTCACAAGTAACATTGTTCATCAACTGTAGAAAAATGCTCATCCCCAAAATATCAGAACACTGAATGATGAAAATTCAGAACTTCAATCTTCAAGAAATAGCTGAATGATTATAAGCACTCAAGAGTCTGAATCACAACCAAAGCACCAGAACAATGATTGAAAACACTCACAATTCTGATTGATCAGGTCAGAAGAATGATTAAGGGCACTCAAAGGTCTAGCAACAAAACTCCAGAATAATGATTGCAAATGCTCAAACGTCTAATCCAATTCAACCAAAGACTGAATTCCAACACCCACCTTTTGAAAATCTTGGCAAACTTGAGCTCTTTTAAACTTTGACAGTTGTTAGAAGTATGTGACAAACTAAATATAAGAATGATGTCACACTTTATCGCAAACAACACTCTTTATCGCAAAGGAACTCACAACCACTCGATAAAATTTTATCGCAGCTAAGAGGTTGAGATAAAAGACAAAAAATGAGTTTTATCTCAACAGGCACTTGAGATAAAATACTGTTCACCAAAAGAAGGACGAGATAAACCAATGTTATCTCAACAAGCACTCGCGATAAAGTACTGTTCACCACAAGAAGGTTGCGATAAACCAATGTTATCTCAACAGGCACTCGCGATAAAATACTGTTCACCACAAGAAGGTTGCGATAAACCAATGTTATCTCAACATGCACTCGCGATAAAATACTGATCTCTTCTAAGTGCGAGGAAGATGAACATGGCTAGGTGCGATAACATTGAACATTTAAACTCAGATCGAACAGAAAGCTCAAAAATGTCCAAATCGATCAAAATATGATGGACTGATGATCATATGATGTTCAGAAACACTATTCAATCAATCCTAAGCAATCAGCGCTGATCTAAACGCAATTATAAGCACAAAAAGCATCAAAAACTCACTGTTTCATCAAGGAATGGGCTGTAAATCGTGAATCGTTGCAGAAAGATCGTATCGATGAAAGATTTCTTCGATTTAGCTCTGATACCACTTGTTAGTCCCATAATAACAAGCAACAATTCACATAATGGATAGATTGAGTAATAAGATGAGATATAGAGGAATATGGTGTATTATTGAAGATGAAAGCAACCTAGAGAGAGAATGGATCTCTATCTAGAACACACACAAACACCATGGAGGTCTATATTGCAATGATTACTCTAAACCCTAATTACACACACATATTCTATATATACCCACCTATTACACCTTTAAGCCCAAGCCCATAATTCATATCCAAGCCCATATTACAATAATTAACTATATTATAATTAGGACATTTTGTGTCCTAACACAAAAAAATCCTGGTAGTAGTGGATACCTTAATGCACATCATGAACCAGTGAACGCCCTACATTTCAACAACTCAAGCCGATTTCTATTTAGCATTTTAATGAACACACAAATTTTCTTAATGAACGAATATGATCACCAGAAGTTCCGTTTGTTTACGTTTGTTAGTTTAACATCTTAACAAATGAACGTTAACGAACATATTTTCTTTACGAATGAACACGAATAGAAAAAAATTCGTTTGTTTACCGTTCGTGTTCGTTTATTTGTTCGGTTATGTTAAACGAAAGAACACGAACAAGGCTCCGTTCGTGTTCGTGTTGCATATTGAAATTTGCAATCCACATGAGCACATCACTGTATCAGCACGAGTTTTATCCTTTTATATTTTGTAATTCGGAGTTTTGGTTTTTATGTCCCCCTTTGTATCTTTATAATTATAATTAATAAAAATATCGTGGCGATGAGCCACCTAGCTTGACTAGGTTCCAAACCTTTTAAAAATTCGCAAGTTTTGTCATTTCAATTGCTTAAAAATAGGCTTAGAGGCATTTTTTAGTATTTTCCACAGGGCATCAAAAACCTTAAGACCGGCCCTGACTAAAGCTGGGTCCTTCATCGACGGAAATCTGCCAGAAAAATGGATTATTGGTTGATTTCTCGCAAATCTCTCGATCGGAGAAATTGTCGCCAAAAAACTCGACTACCGGCGAATTACAATACCCTGTATTATGTTGGTCGTAATCCGCTGATAACCATTTCGTAATAATTTAAGGATTGACCGACTAAGTAATTAAGTTAATTATTTGATTAAATCATAACGGATAACCCGTCAATGATTTAATTAATTAATTAATCTAATCACCGATGGATTAGCCACCGGTACCATCATTGATTTAATTCGCTCACCTGCGAATTTTTTTATTTTTATTGAACTATTTTTATAACCAAAAGATTCACCATTCAGATTTCACCCAGTAATCCTCGTTAATACAGAGTTCCCGAAAATCAATTTCCCCGTTTTTATTTTAAATTTTAATTTTCTGAAAATAATAAAAATACTACTAAAACGTAACGACACAAACGTAAACCTAAATTTCATAAATTAAAAATAAAATAGCAATTAGGTTAAAAATACAAATTTGGTTAAAAAAATTCGAGTGTTCGTTTAAAAAACAACCAAATCAAAACTGTGGTGGTGGCGGCGGAAACCGAGGTTCCTATGATTGGGACAAGCTCATGACCATCACTCTTATCTCTTCATACGCCTTGCCCCAAGCCTCTTCATGCATCATAAACTCTTCAACTTAGGACTGCAATTCTTGAATCTAGAAATAAAGAAAACATAAACGTTGGAATCTTTAATAAGCATAAACTTTGAAATAGATAACATAAAGAGAAAAGAGGTATGCACATTACCATCAAAAAACGATCCAACACTAGGGTGTCTATACGCACCACAAGCCGAATAGGCGACCTTTCTTGTCTCCCCCACCGTCTGCTTCCAAAGATCCATATCAACGATGGGATGAGCATTGAGGTCCTCACCGTACTTCTGGCTAAGATATATCTTACATTCACCTTGTGGTTTATAAAAATACTACAAGTGAGTTTCGACAACATAACGACTGTAAACGGGTGTTTTCAGCATAAACAATCCTAACATTGCCCACTGCATGGAAACCCAAACGAGATATATATATATATATATATATATATATATATATATATATATATATATATATATATACGAGGATTTAAACTTAGACAATTACCCAACAAATAACAACCCAAACTAGATAAATTTGAAATTAAAGTCAAACAATCTTAACGTTTGTCCAACAAATGACAACTAAACTAGATAGAGATTTGGAAAAAAGTTAAAACAATTCTAACATTTGCATAACAACAAAAACTCAAAGTACATATATACTAGAAACTAAACTTAATCATTATAACAGGTATGCAAAAAATTTACGAGAACTCGGTACACTTCGAAATCACATACTCCCTTCATGACCCGCTATTCAAGAAGACGAATCTGAATACGATATATTTATATGGATATGATTCACATATTAACTATTTAATTGATTCACATATGACATTTTAACTAATTCACATATGAACTATTTAATTAATTCACATATGAAGTACATGTTCATATGTGAACCCGATTAATTTACATATGAATTTTTTAACTAATTCACATATGAACCCATGTGATTCACACATGAACTATATACGCATATGTGAACCTAGGTTATTCACATACGAACTATTTAACTGATTTACATATGAACTGTATGCTCATATGTGAACCTATCTGATTCACATATGAGATATTTAATTGATTCATATATGAGATCGTGTGATTCAGATATGAAATATATGTTATGCGTGTGATTCAAATATGAACATATATGTGATGGTTTTTGGTTGTTTACACACCCTCCTCCTATTCTTACTATCTTCTCTAATTCATCCATTAATATTTCACAATAATTTTGGATCAACGATTACAAAAATTGCTTCATCATATTTGGAAATCAATAATTCAAAACTGTGACACCCTCAAATTTGGAAAGAACAACTAATTTAAAACTTTCAATTTTACATCAAATGAAGGGTAAAACCTCCTTCTACAATTCGATACTGGAAATACTTCAGAATAAATTCTATAATTAACCTCAACATATATGGCTCATGTCTTATATAAGGACAAAATAAAAGTCGGGTTTTACTAAAATCCCATAATAGTCGCTATATCCAAATGCAGAAACATCACCCAATGTCACATCCTCCACGTACACCTAACCCGCACTCGAATGTCGCCCACAACGGATTGCTCGTTTCTCAACAGTTCGATCCTTCTCTGACTTAACAAATTTGACCCAAAAGTTCCTCCGATATCGACATCTCACATTTGTTTTGCAACACACTTGAACCATAAGAGGCACGGGGAATACTTCAAACAAGTTTTTAATTCTAACCGGTACTAGATACCTCTATGTCCTCACTGACATGTCGATTTCCATGTTGGTTTCTACATTTGACCGTACTTCAAAACATACATCAATATCATGTGTAGGCAATGAAGCTTGTTTGAGCAATCTCCAACAATACGGTCTCGGTTGTCTCCCAACCTTAGGCGACTTGTACTACTTCAAGAATGATCTATGAGATCATTTAATCACATCCTAAGTGATTCCTATCAAGGAATTCAATCTTATAATTTTCTAACAACTCCAAACTGATGCAATGCATGCCAACTTCAAGTGTTCTCAAAGTTTCTAAATCAATAAATCTTGATGTTGACCTAACGTTCCATTTAAGATCGTAACATAAAAATTTTCAGAAAGCAAGTTATCCCAAATTCAATCTTTTCACAATTCTCTAAACTCCTCCCAACATTGATCATTCAAAATAAAATCTCTAGCGAGTCAAAAGATATCATTAATCAACTGCTAGTCACCAAAATCTCGTCTCATTAGATTTATCACTTATATATCAATGTTTCTTAGAACTCACAGGAAGTACACACAAGTACTCTAACTCATATCAAGGCACACCTCAACATTGTTCATCTAAAACTTAAATCCTTAGCAGAGCAAGATGATTTCAATCATCAATCACTAATTGCCAAAATCAAATATTCGTAGAGTTGTTTGCTTTCCAAACTTCCCACGTAATTCAACACGGATGAACCCCAAACTCCAAACGAGTCCTTGACCTCAAAAGCTGAAGGATTTACGAGAAGATGAATAATATTCTTAACAAGATGGATATTATTCTTTACCGGATGATTAATATTCTTTACAAGATGAATAATATTCTTTACAATGTGAATATTATTCTTTACAAGATAAATAATATTCTTTACAGGATGAATATTATTCTTTACAAGATGAATAATATTCTTTACACGATGAATATTATACATTTACAAGATGAATAATATTCTTTACGTGATGAATATTATTCTTTAGAAGATGAAGACTACTATTTACATGATGAATATTATTCTTTACAAGATGAAGAATAATATTTTTTACATGATGAATATTATTCTTTACAAGATGGAGAATAATATTCTTTACATTCAGCTAGAACAAATCAAGGCTTTTATGGCCACAACCTAACGAAACGAAGGAAAAACAACTGATAATTGCTAAAGATTACAAAGGATAGTAAAGCAATTAAATAATACTAGGAGCAATCCCTTATAAATAGCCAGGGGTAGGAGTACGGAAGAAGCAACAATGAGTATAAATCAGATTTGGACCATACTGACAGATATGGACCATACTGACACCGTAACTAGAATCCCAAACTATACAACTCAAATGAACGAATTCCAAAACTTTCTTAATTACCGAAGGCCAACCAAGAAGGAGCAATGCTAACACTGAATATGATGTTTGTAAAATGATCCCTCAATTTAAATCCAATTATGTGCAAACAACCACACAAAGCCTTAACATGAGGATTTACTAAAATGGAAAGATCACTACTTCAATAACGGGATAAATCACAAGTCTAATACCTCAAAATCAAGAGTACACTGACTTAACAAACGGTACCACTCGGATTACGGTACTATCACAAGTTGGACTATCCAACACTTCCACTTCCAAGGCCCTTTGAGTCCCCACTCTTAACGAGAGTTTCTTAACATTTAAGACCCTAACGAGTTCAAGGTTTCAAGTGAAGGACTCAACAAATATGCCAATCCAAAATTTTTAGAAGAATTTTCAACGGAAAATCTTTATAATAATTACTCTTACGTGTAAAAATCTACTACTGTTTACTCGGTAGTTGTGTAAAGTTTGTCACACATATAAAAATCATTTTGAAAACTACTTGATCACAAATCAAGCTAATAACGATGACGCAAAAATATGCTCGGTGAACTTTTAAAATGACCTGTTATGGTTCTAACATGTATCTACTTATGCCATGCATGCTGAGTAGTTTTCCCGCATTAGAATAGTGTGCAACAAGTTGTTTATACAAAACTTCAAAAAGAGAAAATTTATGTAATCGAGTTCCAAAATTTTCCCATTTAACCGTAAAATGACGTGGGATGAACTTTGCCAACAAGACCCCCATGCATCAGTTTATCTTCTCAAAACATAGCAAAACGATATGTGCATGATATTTAGTCGTAACATGAAATAACTTAGATTGGATTCAAATTTCAAGTTGTACAGACAATATGCATCTTTGTTGCAAAAATGGTGGCTATAATGCCATGCATACCAATAATCAATATAATGCATATGTGTGAACCAATAGCGATGGTAACTACAACCGAAAATGCACAAAACAAAACATTAAGATAAACTGTCATGGTAATTTTATATGCTTACTCATGCCAAAAGTATAAATCGATTCGTACGTCAAATAGCGTGTGATGAAATGTACTAACACCAAACTCAACAGAGAAATCATACAATATCAAAATTTCAAAAATTTTCCTTTTTGTTGCAATACAACATAAAGTAACGTTTCTCAATAAAACTTGCATGGAATAAAATTCTCAATAAAACCCAAGTACCAAATAGAGAAATAACCCCTTCAATCAAAACCATAACATATGTGGTGGAGATCCAATATCAAAGTCATAAATCGTACTTACTTGCCCAAGACCCCAAACAATATTAAAGCATAGATATCATAATATCCGAAAATAGTGTTTGACAACAACGGGGATAAAGAAATTCTTAACAAAGTTTGCAATCACATGCAATAAAACAATTTCATACGTGTTTAAAATCATGGTTTAAAATCTTGTGCGCATTAAACGTTTTTCCAAAAATTCATAATACAACCCGCACGACGATTTGGGAAGGTATGAAATACTTTATGCAAATTATTTTATAAGTGCCTTTTGTGCATGACTTTGGTCGATTCTCAAAGTCTTAGAACTAAGCTCACCAAGTTCACCGATCACACTACCAGCATCGGGATGCCCAAACGTCTTAAGGTAATGATCGGGGGCTAAATCGGTCAACCTCACAATTTCTTCTCAAGCAGAGTCGGTTCGATAAGCCTATGGCTCTAATTCAACACATAGCTCCGACCCAAGATGGTCTACTTAATGTATTCGTCATGCTTAGTTGTCACCTGAAGTGACAATGCTATAAATATCAACTTCTTCTAATGAATACTCACTAGAAATTTTATCACTACCCCATCGGTTATCACATAAAGGCGATTCAAGCACACCCATGTAACACGTAATTTCACCATAGCACTAGTCAGGTGCAATAATAAACATATTGTACATGAAGATCCTTGCTACCCTCTCTATGATTCCCGATTCTAGTAATTCTATCTACCTCAAATTATCTTATCTTAAAGTGTCTCATGGTACAATCTCACTTTCATTCACTTAGAATAACGCTAGTTTGAGTCGAGGTATCCAAAATCAACACCTAATTCTCTTAAACCTAAGCTCTGATACCAACTTGTGACACCCTCAAATTTGGCAAGAAAAACTAATTTAAAACTTTCAATTTTACATCAAATGAAGGGTAAAACCTCCTTCTACAATTCCATACTGGAAATACCTCAAAATAAATTCTATAATTAACCTCAACATATATGGCTCATGTCTTATATAAGGACAAAATAAAAGTGGAGTGTTACTAAAATCTCATAATAGTCGCTATATCCAAATGCGGAAACATCACCCAATTTCACATCCTCCACGTGCACCTAACCCGCACTCGACTCACAGTGTCGCTAATACCATTTCCCAACCGGTACCTGATGCACATGCCGACAAATAAAAAAGGTTAGGCTAACGCCTAGTGGGTTCAAGAGTTTTCATCATGATTATATAAATTGTTAAAAGGAAAGAGTTACCATGAAACCCGATGCCTATTCCGTGCTACAATGAGAGAAACTAGTGTCTCATCATTGAACGTAAAAACTCAAGTGCCTATGGATCCATAACAACTAAGGTCAAAACATTACATGGCTCCAAACGAATGAACTAGCGCATTCAAAACATGTAATTCTCAATATATATAAATCATGACCAAGCTCTACGTTGAGCTATCAAAACTGGACAAATGTCCTCAAAAACCATCATAATCAAATACCGGTCCACAAACTCGGCTAATCAAAAGACCACTTGTTAAAAGTCATAAACTGAAATAAAACGTAAATACCCTGCATGTATGCGAAACATGCTCCATAAACGTAAATAACTCCACACAACTTTAGGATAATACAAATCATTTTCTAAAACACCCTTCAAGGTGCATTTATACCAAAAGATTTATACACGTAAGATAAATCATTAAAATATATCAATACTTAATATTTACTCACCGAAATACTAAAAATATACATTTTATTCAAAACCAAAAGGTTTACAATTTCCAAAATGTTTGCTAGATCGAGAATGACCAAAATCCAACGACTCACACGATCGTATTTTCAAAGTGTACCATATCACAAACTATGCATATTTCCAACAAACGCCGAAATGCATCTTTACCAGATAACTTTCATTTATGCAATAATTCATCAAAACATTTTCATTTTTGATTCGTTTATCAAATTACCTAAAAATCCCAAATATGGGTATTTTAAAATGTTTATAATGTTAAATACTTAAAAATAATCAAGATCCACCAGATAATTCAATAATTGATAATTTAATGTAAAACACATAAATACTTGGAAAATTAACATTTTTGACATGTACAACGTTTTCACAAATCAACTTGAACTCACCTTGCTAGATTTAGGCTAAATCTAGATTTTCCCCAAACGTAAGCTCCTTTGAAGAAAACACGAATCTTCAAACACCAAATCTTCCAAAAACCTAGATCCATAAGTTTCCAACCATAAATAATCATTCCCAAACACTTACATACGATTCCCCCAACATAAAACATCCAAAATCACCAATAAACCGAAACCCTAATTCCTTAGATGAAGAAAGTAGAAGGTTACCTTTACCACAACTTGAATCCACCAACAAAATACTTCTAGGTTTACCAAGATGAACTTCAAACTCACTTCTTGAAGGAGGTGGGAGAGGGTTGGAGAAACCCTAGAAAATGGATACAACTCCTCAATATGAAAATCTTACAAAAGTGTAGAAATAAAACCGCTAATAAACTTACTTGAAGAGTTAAAGATGGGGAACTTCTAAATAGAGGAACCCTAGCTTTAATGAGATGTGGAGATGGTAAGATGGGGGTAGAAATTGCAAAAGAAGAGAGGAAAATCGTGGTTTAATGTTGCTGGACCAAAAAGAGAAAGAGAATATGAATAAAACCCTCAAATCGCGACTTAAATGCTGCAGCTCGACCCCCAGAGCAACATTGCCCTTGCGACGCCCTAGGCATTGTCGTCGGGCATAGTCACGATCCACGTACCACCTTCTGTTTGATTCGGCCTTGATGCCCCTCCTATTCGACAATGCCCTGGGCAATGTCGCCGGGCATAGTCGAGGACCTGTGTCCCGCTGCTGTCCAAAATCCAATTCGGCCCATATTCTCCCTTTTGTCTCGAGTTTGGTCTCAAATCACGATAACATGAATGCAAGACGTTGTACCCTACGTACGAAACCGATAATTACTGAAATCCTCAATATACGAATAGGTTTGGTTACTTACATGGAAAACTTGGGTGTTACAGAAATCGTTCATGAGTTAAGTGACAGAGAGAAAAGTACAAAAGTGGTCAACCAAGAGTAAATGTAAAACGTCCAAAAAGCAGGACAAATTTAAACCTTAAAATTTCACAAAGTTAACCATAACTTCATCCAACTTTTATACATAAATGGAGAATTAGTAATGAGGGTTCACATACACAAATTGCACTTATCAAAACAACCTATTAATCTAATCCTTATAACTAAGATCAAATTATATTGGTTGTCTAGGCCATTCATCAAAAGCATCCTCGTATATGCTAACATCTCCATTCATCACCAAAAGTTGAGTATCAGAAATCACTTGTCTCTCTTCCCGTTATATACTTCCCCGAGCTCGTACCTGGTAAGAAAATTTAATTTGAAAAGATTAGGCTTACGCCTAGTGAGAGCATCCATTTTCAAATTAAAACCTTACAAGCTTTGAAACCAACTGTAAACAAAGCATATAAACAAACTTGATCGTCACCTTTCTTACCGTATACGTAACATCTTTCGATGACGGGGACATACCCGATTTCATGAATATGACTAACACTAAGTAAGTCATATCATCACATTCGATGAGCCTACTACGAATCATCACAGATTCTAGATTATTGCTTATGTCGAAGAAATTACAATTTAGTTTATTCATATTCCAAGTTTTCTCATCACAATACGAAATGGGAATTACAATTTACTTTATGCATATTCATCATTTCACGTCAACGAGAATTACAATTTACTTTATGCCTATTCCAAGCTTTCTCATCACAATACGAAATGGGAATTACAATTTACTTTATGCCTATTCCTCATTTCACGTCAACGGGAATTACAATTTACTTTATGCCTATTCCACATTTTCAATCAATGCCAGTGCCTATGGATCCATTACACTTACTAGCATACGTTCATATTAACTCAATCACGTACCATATCATTTCGTACTCTAAACTGAGTTATAATGATATTCGTGCTTGTAACATGATTAAGATACTTTTCCTATCATACTGAGAATACACTTAATCATAAAACTCCATTCAGTAAGTTATCCGGAACACCTATCCGGTAAACTAATCCAAAACTCAATTTAATCCGATAATATCCGGAAATAGTATTTCGGACTCAAAGTTCGGAACCATCCAGTATCAAATTCGGAACTTACCCGGAATCCGGTACCCACCCGGTACAAATCCGGAATCCGATATCAAATTCGGTACCAATCCGGAATCCGATATCAAATCCGGTACCAATCTGGAGTCCGATATTAAATCCGGTACTCATCTTCCGGACTTTACCCATTTTATCCAGTTCTTCTATTTTTCATTCAATACTCTAAAATTCGATTTGTATCCATTCATACAGATATCATTACTTTCACAAAACCAAATCAATTCAACTTATCAATCTTATTAAGACATAATTTAAAGGATGAACTCGCCTGATTAAATATCGAACTCGATACCCAAATCCATACAATCTTCCAGACTTTAAATCAAACACTGAGATATCCATACACCAAGGAGAATTACAAAGTGCTTCATACAAGGATCTTAAGATCCACGATCAACAAGCGAAGACTTCACGAACACCACCGAATATCAAAACACTCTTGACCTCACACACACACTATGTATATCGAAATATACTAGGGAGAGTATTTGTGGATGTTCCTAACAAATAAAGCACCAAAACCGAATGTGTGTTACTTCAAAAATGGTGGAATAGGATGGTATTTATAAGGTAGAGGAGTCTTAGCGAGGAAGCAAATGGCAAGACTTAGTGGTTAAGCATAAGGGTATTTTGGTAATTTGATACCAAACTTAAGAACTAAGCAAAAGGGCAATTTGGTAATTTTGTTACCAAAACTTAGTGACTAAGCAAAGGGCAATTTTGTAATTTTGTAATTAGTCTATAACTTTGACTAATTTCTCTTTCGACCCCTTTACATCAAAACATTACATAATGGAAATTCGAGGTGTTACAAATCTCCCCAACTTGAAAATGATTTCGTCCCCAAAATCAAAGTTAGGTAAACAAATGAGGATATCTATTCTTCATATCCTCTTCAGCTTCCCACGTTACATTAGTACCTCTATGATGTTTCCATTGTACTTTAACCATGACCACTTCCTTATGTCGTAACTTCTTAGTCATTCTCTCTAAAATTGCTTCTGGGTCCTCCACGCAACGACTCTTCTCATCCACTCTCACTTCCGAAAGTGGTATAACATTTTCTTCTTCGGCTAAGCATTTTCGAAGATAACAAACATGGAAGGTATTATGGATTCCTTCCAATTCGGGTGGAAGATCCAACTGATATGCTTGAAGCCCTACTCGCTTGGTTATAGTGAAAGGTCCAAGAAAACAAGGACTCAGCTTTCCACGTTTTCCAAACCTTATCACACCCTTCCACAGGGATACCTTTAGCATCACCCGCTCCCCAACTTGGAATTCTTTCGGCCTTCTTTTCGGATCGGCGTAACTCTTTTGTCGATCTTGAGCCGCCTTCATGTGCTTCCGAATCTCTTTCACTTTATCGACCATTTGTTGTACAATTTCAGGACCAGCAAATTGTTTTTCTCCAGCTTCTAACCAACACACTGGAGTTCAACATTTCTATCCATACAAGGCATCGAAAGGTGCTCTTCCAATACTGGAATGATAACTATTGTTGTACGCAAACTCCACTAAGGGTAAATGCGTATCCTAGTTACCTCCAAAACCAATCACACATGACTCGAGCATGTCTTCCAAAGTCTGAATAGTTCTTTCACTTTGCCCGTCCGTTTATGGATGATAAGCAGTGCTCAAATTTACCCTTGTGCCCAATTCTTCTTGTAGTGACTGCCAAAACCTTGAAGTAAATCGGTTGTCACGATCAGAAACTGGTATACCATGTCTTGATACCACTTCATCAATATAAAGTTTGGCTAACTTGTCAATCGGTGATGCTTCTTTCATTGCTAAGAAGTGAGCACTTTTGGTTAACCGATCCACGATTACCCAAATAGTATCGTTACCTTTCAACGTCCTTGGTAACTTAGTTACAAAGTCCATAGTAATCTTATCCCATTTCCATTCAGGAATTTCCAAAGATTGTAGACTCCCATAAGGTCGTTGATGTTCAGTCTTCACTAGCGAGCATGTCACACAATTCTCTACACATTGTGCCACATCTAGCTTCATAGCTGGCCACCAATAGTGTAACTTCAAATCTCTATACATTTTAGTACTTCCTAGATGTTTAGAATATTTAGACTTATGGGTGTCTTCGAGAATTAACTCTCGATTTCCTCCTACTTTAGGCACCCAAACACGACCTTGGAACAGTTTGACCCCACGACCATCTTCAGTCAGTTGAAGACGTTGTTTGATCATGACTTCCTCTTTTATATTTTCTTCCAATAAGGCTTCCGCTTGTGCCGCTTTTATTCTTTCATTTATTCTTTCAATCAGACTCGACGTCACATCAATTCTGGCGTTAGTTGGTTTCAAGCACCCACTATATTTCTTTCTACTTAAAGCATCAGCCACAATATTTGCTTTACCAGGATGGTAATGCAATTCACAATCATATCTTTAAGTAGTTCTAACCAACGCCTTTGCCTCATATTTAACTCTTTCTGATCAAAGACATGTTTTAAACTCTTCTGATCAGTAAAAAGAGTGCACTTCGTTCCATATATATAATGCCGCCATAATTTCAAAGCAAATACCACAACGGCTAATTCTAGATCATGGGTACGATAATTCTTTTCATGTTCCTTGAGTTGTCTTGATGCGTAAGCAATCACTTTGCCATGTTGCATCAATACATACCCCAAACCCATATTTGAAGCATCGCTATAAACGACTAAATTTTCCGTTCCTTCTGGTAATGCAAGAATAGGAGCTTCACATAACTTCTTTTGTAAAGTTCTAAAGGCTGATTCTTGCTTTTCAGTCCATACAAACTTTACATTCTTCCGAGTTAAAATAGAAAGGCATAAGCGATCTTTGAGAAATCTTTTATGAACCTCCGGTAATAACCTGCCAGACCCAAGAAACTCCGTATCTCTGATGCGTTCTTTGGCGTTTCCCAGTTCGTCATTGCCTGTATCTTTGCCGGATCCACTTTGACCCCCTCAGAAGTAATCACATGACCAAGAAATTGTACCTCTTTTAACCAAAATTCACACTTTGAAAATTTTGCGTACAATTTCTCTTTCCTCAGAACATCTAAGACTTCACGAGGGTGACATTCATGATCGACTTCATTCCTTGAATAAACAAGTATGTCATCAATAAACACGATGACAGTCTTGTCAAAGAATGGTCGACACACTCTGTTCATTAAATCTATGAACACAGCTGGAGCATTTGTCAACCCAAAAGGCATCACGAGGAATTCATAATGCCCATACTTTGTTCTGAACGCCGTCTTGGGTATATATTCATCTCTTACCCTTACTTGGTGATAGCCCGACCTCAGATCAATCTTGGAAAAGCATCCCGCGCCTTGGAGTTGATCAAATAAATCATCAATCCTTGGAAGTGGATACTTATTCTTAATAGTCACCTTATTCAGCTCCCTATAGTCGATGCACATTCTCATAGTGCCATCCTTTTTCTTAACAAATAATACCGGAGCTCCCCAAGGTGAAGAACTTGGCCTAACAAATCCCTTTTCCAATAACTCCTGCAGTTGGGACATTATCTCTTTCATTTCAGCCGGTGCTAAACGATACGGTGCACGTGCTATCGGTGCCGCTCCAGGAACAAGATCAATTCAAAACTCTACCTGTCGTTCTGGCGGTAGACCTGAAAGATCATCAGGGAACACGTTTGGAAATTCTCGTACCACCTTTATATCTTCTGCCCTCTTCTTGTCTACTTTAGCATCCATAGTATATGTTAAATAGGATGAACATCCTTTTACTAGACACTTACGCGCTTTGGCAACAGTAATTAGTGGAACTTCCCCTTTTCTCTTTTCCCCATAGATGAATATAGCATCATTGTCGGGTATAGGAATCCAAATTAATTTCTTGGCACAAAGAATTTCTGCCTGGTTGATTGTCAACCAATCCATACCCACAAACGACTAGATCAAATCCCCCAATTTCCATCAACATCAAGTCAATCGGAAATTTCTTTTCTTCTATCATAATCATACAACCCTCAAGTCTTTCTCGAACTAAGACTTGACCCCCGTTAGCTATAGCTAACTTTTGATAGAACGACTTTGATATAAAAGGCAAATTGGCACCACAGTCAAATAGTACTCGTGCAGGAATAGTGTTAACAAGAAATGTACTTTAACGTTCATTAATCAACATAACAATTTAAAAATAAGTATACTTACGTAGCAATATATTCATAATAACAGTAGCTAATTGAAATTATGAACATACAATACATAAGAATCCTCGTTACCATCATAACAGTTCTTAATTCACGTATTTCCGTCGACTATAAGACTATCCCGTCTTAGCACTTCCACCCAAATCTCACAAATCATAGCTTAATTCATCTCAGCTTAAGTCTAGGTATCTCACGATCATACCAAGTTCACTTAAACTACGGCTCTGATACCAAACTGAAACGTCCAAAAACCAGGACAAATTTAAACCTTAAAATTCCACAAAGTTAACCATAACTTCATCCAACTTTTATACATAAATGGAGAATTAGTAATGAGGGTTCACATACACAAATTGCACTTATCAAAACAACCTATTAATCTAATCCTTATAACTAAGATCAGATTATATTGGTTGTCTAGGCCATTCATCAAAAGCATCCTCGTATATGCTAACATCTCCATTCATCACCAAAAGTTGAGTATCAGAAATCACTCGTCCCTCTTCCCGTTATTACTTCCCCGAGCTCGTACCTGGTAAGAAAATTTAATTTGAAAAGATTAGGCTTACGCCTAGTGAGAGCATCCATTTTCAAATTAAAACCTTACAAGCTTTGAAACCAACTGTAAACAAAGCATATAAACAAACCTGATCGTCACCTTTCTTACCGTGTACGTAACATCTTTCGATGACGGGGACATACCCGATTCCATGAATATGACTAACACTAAGTAAGTCATATCATCACATTCGATGAGCCTACTACGAATCATCACAGATTCTAGATGAGCCTACTACGAATCATCACAGATTCTAGATTATTGCTTATGTCGAAGAAATTACAATTTACTTTATGCCTATTCCAAGTTTTCTCGTCACAATACGAAATGGGAATTACAATTTACTTTATGCATATTCCTCATTTCACGTCAACGGGAATTACAATTTACTTTATGCCTATTCCAAGCTTTCTCATCACAATACGAAATGGGAATTACAATTTACTTTATGCCTATTCCTCATTTCACGTCAACGGGAATTACAATTTTACTTTATGCCTATTCCACGTTTTCAATCAATGCCAGTGCCTATGGATCCATTTCACTTACTAGCATACGTTCATATTAACTCAATCACATACCATATCATTTCGTACTCTAAACTGAGTTATAATGATATTCGTGCTTGTAACATGATTAAGATACTTTTCTTATCATACTGAGAATACACTTAATCATAAAACTCCATTCAGTAAGTTATCCGGAACACCTATCCGGTAAACTAATCCAAAACTCAATTTAATCCGATAATATCCGGAAATAGTATTCCGGACTCAAAGTCCGGAACCATCCAGTATCAAATCCGGAACTTACCCGGAATCCGGTACCCACCCGGTACAAATCCGGAATCCGATATCAAATCCAGTACCAATACGGAATCCGAATCCGGTACCAATCTGGAATCCGATATTAAATCCGGTACTCTTCTTCCGGACTTCACCCATTTTACCCAGTTCTTCTATTTTTCATTCAGTACTCTAAAATTCGATTTGTATCCATTCATACAGATATCATTACTTTCACAAAACCAAATCAATTCAACTTATCAATCTTATTAAGAGAAAATTTAAAGGATGAACTCACCTGATTAAATATCGAACTCGATTCCCAAATCCAGACAATCTTCCAGACTTTAAATCAAACACTGAGATATCCATACACCAAGGAGAATTATAAAGTGCTTCATACAAGGATCTTAAGATCCACGATCAACAAGCGAAGACTTCACTGACACCACCGAATATCAAAACACTCTCGACCTCACACACACACTATGTATATCGAAATATACTAGGGAGATTATTTGTGGATGTTCCTAATAAATAAAGCACCAAAACCGAATATGTGTATTACTTCAAAAAACGGTGGAATAGGATGGTATATATAAGGTATAGGAGTCTTAGCAAGGAAGCAAATGGCAAGACTTAGTGGTTAAGCATAAGGGTATTTTGGTAATTTGATACCAAACTTAAGAACTAAGCAAAAGGGCAATTTGGTAATTTTGTTACAAAAACTTAGTGACTAAGCAAAGGGCAATTTGGTAATTTTGTTACCAAAACTTAGTGACTAAGCAAAGGGCAATTTGGTAATTTTGTAATTAGTCCATAACTTTGACTAATTTCTCTTTCGACCCCTTTACATCAAAACATTACATAATGGAAATTCAAGGTGTTACAAAATGATCGACAAGTGGTAAACCAAAATTTAAGAATATGTGGTTGAATGAGAATGTAATGGAAAATCTAGAAAAATCCATTTTCTTTTATTGATTAGATGGCCACTTTATGCTAACTTGGATTTTGAGTTTTTCTCAATCTCTCAATACCACCTACAAATCAACTTTAGATACCAAAAGGGAAAACTGAGGAACACCCTGGTAGCCCTTCATCTAGACGGTATGCACAAGTGCATACAAGTAAATTAAGTTGTTGTTTTGGTTTTTATGCACAAGTGCATACCGCCCAGATGAAGGTCTACGAAGGTGTTCCCTAGTTTTCCATATTTTTGAGGTTTTCCCCTATCTATCTATCTATCTATCTATCTATCTATCCATCCATCCATCCATCCATCCATCCATCCATCCATCCATCCATCCATCCATCCATCCATCCATCCATCCATCCATCCATCCATCCATCCATCCATCCATCCATCCATCCATCCATCCATCCATCCATCCATCCATCCATCCATCCATCCATCCATCCATCCATCCATCCATCCATCCATCCATCCATCCATCCATCCATCCATCCATCCATCCATCCATCCATCCATCCATCCATCCATCCATCCATCCATCCATCCATCCATCCATCCATCCATCCATCCATCCATCCATCCATCCATCCATCCATCCATCCATCCATCCATCCATCCATCCATCCATCCATCCATCCATCCATCCATCCATCCATCCATCCATCCATCCATCCATCCATCCATCCATCCATCCATCCATCCATCCATCCATCCATCCATCCATCCATCCATCCATCCATCCATCCATCCATCCATCCATCCATCCATCCATCCATCCATCCATCCATCCATCCATCCATCCATCCATCCATCCATCCATCCATCCATCCATCCATCCATCCATCCATCCATCCATCCATCCATCCATCCATCCATCCATCCATCCATCCATCCATCCATCCATCCATCCATCCATCCATCCATCCATCCATCCATCCATCCATCCATCCATCCATCCATCCATCCATCCATCCATCCATCCATCCATCCATCCATCCATCCATCCATCCATCCATCCATCCATCCATCCATCCATCCATCCATCCATCCATCCATCCATCCATCCATCCATCCATCCATCCATCCATCCATCCATCCATCCATCCATCCATCCATCCATCCATCCATCCATCCATCCATCCATCCATCCATCCATCCATCCATCCATCCATCCATCCATCCATCCATCCATCCATCCATCCATCCATCCATCCATCCATCCATCCATCCATCCATCCATCCATCCATCCATCCATCCATCCATCCATCCATCCATCCATCCATCCATCCATCCATCCATCCATCCATCCATCCATCCATCCATCCATCCATCCATCCATCCATCCATCCATCCATCCATCCATCCATCCATCCATCCATCCATCCATCCATCCATCCATCCATCCATCCATCCATCCATCCATCCATCCATCCATCCATCCATCCATCCATCCATCCATCCATCCATCCATCCATCCATCCATCCATCCATCCATCCATCCATCCATCCATCCATCCATCCATCCATCCATCCATCCATCCATCCATCCATCCATCCATCCATCCATCCATCCATCCATCCATCCATCCATCCATCCATCCATCCATCCATCCATCCATCCATCCATCCATCCATCCATCCATCCATCCATCCATCCATCCATCCATCCATCCATCCATCCATCCATCCATCCATCCATCCATCCATCCATCCATCCATCCATCCATCCATCCATCCATCCATCCATCCATCCATCCATCCATCCATCCATCCATCCATCCATCCATCCATCCATCCATCCATCCATCCATCCATCCATCCATCCATCCATCCATCCATCCATCCATCCATCCATCCATCCATCCATCCATCCATCCATCCATCCATCCATCCATCCATCCATCCATCCATCCATCCATCCATCCATCCATCCATCCATCCATCCATCCATCCATCCATCCATCCATCCATCCATCCATCCATCCATCCATCCATCCATCCATCCATCCATCCATCCATCCATCCATCCATCCATCCATCCATCCATCCATCCATCCATCCATCCATCCATCCATCCATCCATCCATCCATCCATCCATCCATCCATCCATCCATCCATCCATCCATCCATCCATCCATCCATCCATCCATCCATCCATCCATCCATCCATCCATCCATCCATCCATCCATCCATCCATCCATCCATCCATCCATCCATCCATCCATCCATCCATCCATCCATCCATCCATCCATCCATCCATCCATCCATCCATCCATCCATCCATCCATCCATCCATCCATCCATCCATCCATCCATCCATCCATCCATCCATCCATCCATCCATCCATCCATCCATCCATCCATCCATCCATCCATCCATCCATCCATCCATCCATCCATCCATCCATCCATCCATCCATCCATCCATCCATCCATCCATCCATCCATCCATCCATCCATCCATCCATCCATCCATCCATCCATCCATCCATCCATCCATCCATCCATCCATCCATCCATCCATCCATCCATCCATCCATCCATCCATCCATCCATCCATCCATCCATCCATCCATCCATCCATCCATCCATCCATCCATCCATCCATCCATCCATCCATCCATCCATCCATCCATCCATCCATCCATCCATCCATCCATCCATCCATCCATCCATCCATCCATCCATCCATCCATCCATCCATCCATCCATCCATCCATCCATCCATCCATCCATCCATCCATCCATCCATCCATCCATCCATCCATCCATCCATCCATCCATCCATCCATCCATCCATCCATCCATCCATCCATCCATCCATCCATCCATCCATCCATCCATCCATCCATCCATCCATCCATCCATCCATCCATCCATCCATCCATCCATCCATCCATCCATCCATCCATCCATCCATCCATCCATCCATCCATCCATCCATCCATCCATCCATCCATCCATCCATCCATCCATCCATCCATCCATCCATCCATCCATCCATCCATCCATCCATCCATCCATCCATCCATCCATCCATCCATCCATCCATCCATCCATCCATCCATCCATCCATCCATCCATCCATCCATCCATCCATCCATCCATCCATCCATCCATCCATCCATCCATCCATCCATCCATCCATCCATCCATCCATCCATCCATCCATCCATCCATCCATCCATCCATCCATCCATCCATCCATCCATCCATCCATCCATCCATCCATCCATCCATCCATCCATCCATCCATCCATCCATCCATCCATCCATCCATCCATCCATCCATCCATCCATCCATCCATCCATCCATCCATCCATCCATCCATCCATCCATCCATCCATCCATCCATCCATCCATCCATCCATCCATCCATCCATCCATCCATCCATCCATCCATCCATCCATCCATCCATCCATCCATCCATCCATCCATCCATCCATCCATCCATCCATCCATCCATCCATCCATCCATCCATCCATCCATCCATCCATCCATCCATCCATCCATCCATCCATCCATCCATCCATCCATCCATCCATCCATCCATCCATCCATCCATCCATCCATCCATCCATCCATCCATCCATCCATCCATCCATCCATCCATCCATCCATCCATCCATCCATCCATCCATCCATCCATCCATCCATCCATCCATCCATCCATCCATCCATCCATCCATCCATCCATCCATCCATCCATCCATCCATCCATCCATCCATCCATCCATCCATCCATCCATCCATCCATCCATCCATCCATCCATCCATCCATCCATCCATCCATCCATCCATCCATCCATCCATCCATCCATCCATCCATCCATCCATCCATCCATCCATCCATCCATCCATCCATCCATCCATCCATCCATCCATCCATCCATCCATCCATCCATCCATCCATCCATCCATCCATCCATCCATCCATCCATCCATCCATCCATCCATCCATCCATCCATCCATCCATCCATCCATCCATCCATCCATCCATCCATCCATCCATCCATCCATCCATCCATCCATCCATCCATCCATCCATCCATCCATCCATCCATCCATCCATCCATCCATCCATCCATCCATCCATCCATCCATCCATCCATCCATCCATCCATCCATCCATCCATCCATCCATCCATCCATCCATCCATCCATCCATCCATCCATCCATCCATCCATCCATCCATCCATCCATCCATCCATCCATCCATCCATCCATCCATCCATCCATCCATCCATCCATCCATCCATCCATCCATCCATCCATCCATCCATCCATCCATCCATCCATCCATCCATCCATCCATCCATCCATCCATCCATCCATCCATCCATCCATCCATCCATCCATCCATCCATCCATCCATCCATCCATCCATCCATCCATCCATCCATCCATCCATCCATCCATCCATCCATCCATCCATCCATCCATCCATCCATCCATCCATCCATCCATCCATCCATCCATCCATCCATCCATCCATCCATCCATCCATCCATCCATCCATCCATCCATCCATCCATCCATCCATCCATCCATCCATCCATCCATCCATCCATCCATCCATCCATCCATCTATCTATCTATCTATCTATCTATCTATCTATCTATATATATATATATATATGGGGCATTCAAGGGAGAACTAGTTAGTTTGTGATAACTGTGAGATCCAATGTGAGCCACATATTAAAGGATAAATTAGGAAGTTATTAATTTTGGTAATTTTGACTGAAATTTAATTTAAAGGGCATATTAGGTATTAAGTTTTTTTTATCTCTCATCTCTCCTCTCTCCGACAGTCGGTTATGATTATGATACCACATGTGATACTAGATGTGATACCACTGTGATACCCTTTGAGATACCCAATAACATCTAAACAGAAAGACACAAACATACTAGGATACACACTCTGATACTCATGTGATACCACTGTGATACCAAATCTGGTATGCGTTTTTAGAACCTAAATACTAGTGTGATGCCACTGTGATACCAATTGTGATACCACTATGATACCAATTGTGATACGACTATGATAACCATTGTTATACCCATTGTACCCACTATGATACCCACAAATCAGAACTGCAACGGAGGAGGAGACATCCAAGATTTCTGACACGTCGGAATCAGCCCACCCGCCTTCTTTCAAAACTGGCCGATGTGTTGTACGTACGTATCGACCCATTTCGGGATCTGGATCCATCTCTGACCACATCCAAAAACTCATCGTCATCTGGACCCATCTCCGGTTCTTCAGAAAATTGTCTTCCCTGAATCTAATCTGAAAATCGATTGCTTGATGGATACCTGATCTAGAAAACAATTGCACGACGGCCACGACGACGGTTGAGTCGGTGGCGAAATTCTGGCAATCAGATCTGGAAATCAATTGCTTGATGGAGTCCATTCCATTTCAAGAGTTTTTAATTGTTCTTGTTGCTTATGAAATAAATGCCAGTAGGATTCGATTTGTTCAAGATTGGTGTGGGGTTTGAGATAACTTTTCAAAAGCCTATTTTGGTGGAGATATGGGCGGCGACCTTAAAGATTTTAGGGTTTATAGGTACATGGAAGATAGAGAGTGAGGAGACGTACACGAATAAATGAGAGATTTTAGCTTATATTAATTTAATTAGATATACAAAACAAATTTACTAAAATACCCTTTTATATTTATTTAAAATGTATATTAATCATTTTGAATGTGTGGCTCATATTGGATCTCACAGTTATCACAAACTAATAAGTTCTCATTTGATTAGGCCCCTATATATATATATATATGGTCAAGTTCACGGGAAAACCTCAAAAAAACGAAAAACTGAAGAACACCCTGATAGCCCTTCATCTGGATGATATGCACTTGTGCATACAAGTAATTTATAACATGCTCACGTGCATATGCACAAGTGCAGAATGCACGTGTGCATAAAAACAAAAAAACAACATAATTTATCTGTATGCACAAGTGCATACAATCCATATGAAGGGCCACCAGCGTGTTCTTCAGTTTTCTGTTTTTTTGAGGTTTTCCCCTGAATCCTCCCCTCTCTCTGTGTGTGTGTGTGTATATATATATATATATATACACACACACATACATATAGGGTTGGGTTCTGGTCAGAAGTTGAGTTAACGTGAGAAGGGTGAGAATTGGTTATCAACTGTTGGATGCATATTAGGATGAGATGCGTCGAGATAAGATGCACCGAATCAATCCCCATATCAAGCGTGATGCATGGGTGGGCTTGAGATTAAAAGTGATCAAGGGTTCAGATTAAATTCTCACGCTTTTCACACGATCCTTCGCCTATATATATATATATATATATATATATCTACACATATAATAAATAAGTAACTAGCATGCCACGTGTCGTCTTCTGGTGAGCCGACTTCAGTATTTTCCCGCCTAAACATGTATCTAGACGCCATTTAGATTATAGGTTCATTTAGGAAACCCACATTCACTCCTCCTTAAATCTCTCCTTAATTCCATTTTTAATATTTATACCTTAGATTTACTACCCTTATAATTAGCTATGTAGTTTACTTTTAATCCCTTACTTTTTTATTTTTCATTTTAGCCTCTTATCATATAAACATAAATAATGTATATGAACTAAAATGCATTAAAAAAACATTTCTATTTTTTACAAATTATACCATTGTAGTCGCTTCGTTAATTCATTCGAAATGAACACAATATTGAATATTTTTGGATTTAATTATATTATTAAATATCATAAAAGTATAAGTAATTCAAGTTATTGATATAGTTTCAACGTGTATAGTAATCCCAAAAAATACGGGATTTACTTCTAAGTGTAAATTCAAATTATTGATATAGTTTCATTTTTTTTAAAGACAATTGCATTTCGGGGGTATCTTGAACTATGTCCAGACTAATCCCCCTTCGACCCGCCCACGATTCGGCCCACGATCCGCCCACGATCCGCCCACGATTCGGCCCACGACCCTTGATATCCGCCGCGTGCTCACCCCTGGATTCGAACCCGGGTAGTAAGGGCTTCCACCACTTACCCCCCAGGATGTTACCGACCAGTAGGCTACAACATCTTTGGATGATATAGTTTCATTTTTAAATTCAATTTTATACTAGAGTTAACTTTATTTTGACTAGAAAATTCCAGCTTTTACTCTAAAATTACAGGTCTGTTCGGGACCTGTTTAGCCCCCCTTAAACTCATCAACCCAGAATTATTATTCCATAACTAGGAAGTTCTATGTCTTAGGGTTCCAGGGACATATCGCACGCGTTCTAACGATTTTCCTACTCTCAGACGGCCGCTTTGTTTGTTTGTTTCCAAATTGCCAATGATGTAGTCTAGGCAAAGCCTAGATGAACCTTATCCAAAAAAAAAAACTTTATTTTGACTAATTAATGTTAATTATTCATTTCTAACTTATTTTTATCCCAAAAAATAAACTTATTTTACCCATAATCTATACATATAATAAATAAGTAACTAGCATGCCACACGTCGTCTTCTAGTGAGCCGACTTCAGTATTTTCCCACCTAAACATGTATCTGGACGCAATTTACATTATACACCCACATTCACTCCTCCTTAAATCTCTCTTTAATTTTTTTTTTAATTTTATACGTTACATTTACTACCCTTATAATTAGGTATGTAGTTTACTTTTAATCCTTTACTTTTTATTTTTCATTTTAGACTCTTATCATACAAACATAAATAATGTATTTGAACTAAAATGCATTAAAAAACATTTCTATTTTTTACAAATTATACCGTTGTAATCGCTTCGTCAATCCCTTCGAAATGAGCCAAATATTGAATATTTTTGGATTTAATTATATTATTAAATATCATAAATATATACGAATTAATGTGTCGTGATTAGTATGAGATTTGTTGAAATTAGTATGAGATTTGATACAAATAATCACTATCATAAAAGATTTAATTACTTGGAAAAAAAGATATCACTTATCAACTGACTTTTGGATTAGAGCATCTCCAACAGCATTGCTAAAATAGAAAAAAATGGGTTATTGTTTGCTATTCTACTCCAACAGCATTGCTATCTTGATTGCTAAAATATAGATTTTTTGGAGAAATCTCTAAATATAGAGAATTTTCTATAATTCTCTAAATAGGAGAGAGAAATAATTATTTAATTCAATCCACCAATGACATAATTTTTTTATCATTTTATATTAAGTTTTTCTTTTAAAGTGCATTGGGAATATAAATTAAAGAATATTATATTAATATAATTTGTGTTAAAATCTCTAAAATATCAAAGCTGTTGGAGATGAATGTAACATTTTTTAGAGATTTTAACTTTTGATTCTCTATTTTCGAAAAATTATAGCAAAGCTGTTGGAGATGCTCTTATGAGTTCGAACCTTTTAAAAAAATATAAATATGCAAATATTTTAGTATGGTATATTTAATTATTTATACTTTCTTAATCATGATTATATTATTTTCTCTAATTTTTTTGACCAATTAACCATATTGACTTTTAATTTTATACATCTGATATACGATTTAAAAACATATAAATATGAACATGAAACAAAATTACTTTTTTCGAATTCTCGGCTTTAGATTTGAGATACTTCGCGCCGCATCGCGTGCAAGTACTTATCTAGTGTGTGTGTGTATATATATATATATATATATATATATATATATATATATATATATATATATATATATATATATATATAGAGAGAGAGAGAGAGAGAGAGAGAGAGAGAGAGAGGTAGGTTCAAACGAGAACGCTAACTATTTAAGAAAACACGAAAAAGGTCGTCCATGTACAAAATCACATGTGATTTTACACTACACACGTACAAAATCACATGTGATCGCGCGGCTTGACACACGACCTGTAAGCCGCGCGTGTCCAGGCAGTACAAAATCACATGTGATTTTGTACATGAACGGCCTTTTTCTTGCTTTCTTAAATAGTTAGCGTTCTCGTTTGAACCTTTCTCTATTTCTCTCTCTCTCTCTCTCTCTATATATATATATATATATATATTATAATAGACGGTTGGGTTCCGGTGAGAAGTTGAGTTAACATTAGAAATTTGAGAAGTGGTTATCAACCATTAGATGCAGATTAGGATAAGAAGCACCGAGATCACCGAGATCATAGGTGAGCTTGATATTAAATATGATCAAGAGTTTAAATACACTTCTCACACTTCTCATATTAACTCAACTTCTCATACGTTCATTCCCCATATAATAAATAGAGTTCATTATTGCAAAGCAAAACAATAGAAGCACGTTTTGAAATTGTGGTCTTGCAAATATTTTATTGTCTCTCTAGAAACACTTAAAAAAATGGGTACATGCATCTATCCATCACAAGGAACTTTGATGATTATAACCATAAATCATGGTATCACTTGTTTGAAAAACTACAAACATCATGATATCACCTTCTTTTTTGTTTTAAATATTATTTTCTGTATGATAACGTTTATGGGCTTATTTTTTTTAAGATGCTATGAAATCTTTAGATATTAGTACTCCATCATCCAACTGTTTGCCTTTTTTTTACTAAATACGTTGGTGCATCGATTGACTTGCTTTTTGCTGGGTATCTGAGACGTTTTTTTATTTGTATGTAAAGATAATGAAGTACATCTGAAGAGACTATTATTAAACGTCGAATATTGTTAATAGTTATCGAGGGCCCATGTGATCAATGTTGATTGAGTTGATCTTGGACGTTTTCTTGAACTTATTGTGTTAGGCATCTTTTTCGGAGATTGTCATCTTGTTTAATGATGCATACATTTATATATCATTACAGAGCATGCAAAAATAACAACTTGGGACGTATAACTGATAGGCGGGTTTACACCCTCCTTAACTAACCGCAAGTGTACGGTGTCGTCTCAAGTAATACGTACGTAAGTACGAGTATCGAATCCACAGGAACTTGGTGTTAAGTACCGCAATGACTGTAAAAACTATTAACTGAACGATTGGAAATTGAGAGATGGTTGGGTTTTAACTAATAAATTGCAAGAAGACAAATCAAGAACAAGACAGTAAACACCTTTGGAAACTTCCGATAGAGAAAACAGTTGGGGGTTGGAAATCCTATGGTTTTCATACACAAACGTCTGACTCAAAACAATACCAGTTATTCCCGTTAATGAATACCCAATCTTTTATATCACCGTTGTTCTTTCTCAAGCAACAACGGGTTTTAAATCAAAGCGTGGTTCTTTCTCAAGCAACCACAGTTTTTATCTTGGAAAACATAAGTTAATCTCTCAATCTTAACCTATGTAGTTCAAAACACATTAAACACAAGATTATAATGGGACTAAGGTTTACTCGGAATATTTCTATCTCCTTTCTCACCTTAGGCATGCAATTTGTAATTCTAAATAACAATCTATTCTCTCGAACTTAATTGCTAACAACAAATCAATTGTAAATTGGCCAAACTCACAAAAGCGTTAAGAACGAAATCACATGCTTCATTAATTAAGAAAAATTGATAAATGTTCAATCGTCATCCATTCATATGTTCAAACCTAATTCAATCCAACCCCCAACATCTTAAGATTAGTTCATGATGTTGGGGAATACAAACGCAAGAAAAGGGGATGGAAACGTGTGTGAAAACATAATAAACGAGAATGTAAAAGATGTAATGGTGAAAGATGATGAACTCCCTTTTCCTAGCTTGAATCCGCTTTGCGTCGTGAATTACTCGTCGATTCCTCCTCTATCGTGGCTTCGAAAGGTGTAAAAAGTCTCCCAAAATCGCCTCCTAAACGTCTCTGGCCGTCGTGTGTGTGATCCCCTCAAAACCTAGCTGCAGAAATTAGTTTTATAAAACTGGGCGTCGGGGCCAGCGCCCGCGCGGATGGGCTGGCACCATGACTGGCGCCAGATTCTGTTTGGAATGTTGGCGCGGATGGTGGCGCGGGTTGGATGGCGCCAGCACTGGCGCCATATTCTGTTTCGCGATTTCTCGATTTCTCTCGTTTTCAGCTCTGGAACTCAACTTTGCTGCTTTTTTTGGACACAAATGCTTGTACCTATACTTTCTCAATAAAAACCCATGAAATACTCGTATTTCACTTGAAGACATGCGTAAACCACCTAGTTTGAGATTCAAAATAATGTCGAAAATCGACATTATCAATAACAACACTACACCAAATCTCACTTAGGCAACAATGGAAAAATGTTGCCTAAGAAGGGTTTATATGTTGCCTAAGGCTTAGGCAACATGCCTATGTTGCCTAAGGGTGTGTTTACTTGTGACTTATTGGTCTTAATGGAGAAACTGGCTTATTCGCGCAGACAAAATTGGGTGTTTACTTATGACTTAATGGGACAGAAACTGGCTTATTCGCACAGTTGGTTTATGGCACTTGTCCCCATTAAGCTGAAAATATGACCATTCTACCCCTTAGAAGAAAAAGAACATAAACCCTTTTAAAAAAAAACCTACTCTTTTTTTCTCTCCAGCCGTCGAGGACCTCATCTCCATCGGCGCCTCTTCTCTCTTTCTCTCCACCGGCGAGGACCTCATCTCCACCGGCGACGAGCTCATCTCCACCGGCGACGCAGTTTTTCTCTTCTTCTCCACCGAAGGTATGCAGTTGCTGCTCATTATTTTAAGATCCTTGTGGTTTACATTTTTGTTCTATTTTTTGTTTTTTTGCTGCTCATTTTTGTGGTTAACTCATATTCTTCTTGTTGATTTATGTGATTTTTGCACACAACTTGCAGATTCACACAATTTGTTAACTCATATTCTTCTTGTTGATTTATGTGATTTTTGCACACAACTTGCTGATTCAAACAATTTGTTAACTCATATTCTTCTTGTTGATTTATGTGTTTTTTTTCTGTTCAAAATGGTGTGATTATATGTGTTTTTAGGTATGGAACAAACCGGTGAGTCACACCAACAAAAGCGTGTTAGGATAAGTTGGAAAGATCACAATATTGTGAAAACTTTCCTAGAAGCGTGTATTTGAGAGGTGGGACTAAATGGAAAAGAGGGTAGTAGTTTGAAGGCGCTTTCGTGGAAGAATGTTGCCAATACGTTAAAAACCGAGCATAATTTTGTGGTTGACCGAAAACAAATGCGGAACCATTTCGATTACTTGAAAGGAAAGTATGGAGCTTGGTTGAAGTTGAAAAATAAAACCGGCAATGTTTATGATCCTTCTACGAACACTTTTAACTTGACGCAAGAAGAGTGGGAGTTGGAGATGGAGGTCAATTTCTAACTTTAGATTTTGTTTTATTTGAATTTTTGTTTATTTTATTTGTATATTTATAGATATTTTTTTAACACAGACAAATAGGTATGTTGAATCTTTGAGAACTACAAGTCTTCCATATCCCGAGTTGTGTGCACGTCTTTTTGAGGGTGGTATGTCCACGGGTATTGGAGGTCATGGTCCGTCATCAAAAGACCCGTTACCAACCACCGAGCCTTTTGTGGTCGTTGATGAAGAGACCAACATATCAAGTGATAAAGTTCCGGTGTCATCAAGTGATAAAGCCCCGGTGCCAACAACTTCGGATACAACTTCAAATATGTCGAGTAATCAGAGACGTTTGAGAGAAATATTTCCGGTAAGATTTATTTTTGACATTGTAAAATGTTATATATATATATATTATTAATATTTTTTTTGTCAATAAAGGGTGCAATAGGTGCACTAGACGGTACCCTTATACATGCAGTTGTGCCGGCTAGTCATCAAACTGCTTACAGGGGAAGAGGAGGCGGTCGATGCTATCAAAACGTTCTAGGAATATGTGATTTTAACATGATATTCACTTTTGTTTGGGCTGGATGGGAAGGTATAGCGCATGATTCGAGAATACTTAGAGAAGTTGCCTTTAACCCAAGATCTGGTTTCCCCTTTCCACCACAAGGTATACAACATTCTTAATTTTAATATTGCTTTTTATTTGTTTATTATACGTTTGATGTAAGTGGTTTTTCAGATAAATATTATCTTTGTGATGCTGCGTACGCCAATGCTCGTGGATTTTTGGCTCCATATCGTAACACAAGATATTGGTTAGCGGATTTTCGACGTCGACGTGCTTTGACTAAAGAAGAAAGGTTTAATCTTGCACATGCCCAACTCAGAAATGTTATTGAACGTGCTTACGGTGTTTTGAAAGCGAGATTTCCGATCCTAAAGCAGATGGCTCCTTTTCCATTCACAACACAAAGAAATGTGGTAATTGCTTGCTTTGCCATACACAATTTTATTAGAAAATATAATATTCAAGACCAATTGTTTATGGAGTGCAACGAGGACAGCGTATTTAACAACGAAGAAGAAGTCGAAGGAAGTGGAGATGAAGAACTGGATATATCTCAATGGGGTGCTAATAGCACTCAATATATGGCTACTTTGCGTGATGGAATTGCAAATACTTTGGTTAACAATGTTTAATTTTGAAGTGTTTGTGTTTGATCTTAGCTACTTTGTGTTTGAACTTGGATTTTTAGGAACTATATGAATTTATGTTTTGATTTTTGGATTATATCAATGAATTTATGAATTTATATTTTGATGATTAAATAATTTTGTGTTTCAGATATATAATTTGGCTTAAAAAATAAACAGAATATATAAAACAGCTTATAATTCATACTCAGGGGTAAATTGGTCATTTCTGCTATTCAGACTGTTGATTCAGATAAAAAAGTAAACAACAACAACAATTTATCCAGACAGAAAAATTTAACCAGACAGACACATTTATCCATACAGGACTTAATGAAATTTTTGGTAAACAGCCCCTAAGCAATGTTGCCTTCTCAATGTTGCATAAGAACCTAGGCAACATAGGCAAACATCATATGTTGCCTAAACAAGCTCCTTAAGCAACACACAATAGGCTATGTTGCATATGAAAAAAACATATGTTGCTTCAAACAAACTCTAAGGCAACATTGGATTTATACATGTGTTGCCTAAGTATTGTCTTAGACAACATACTCTATTTGCATATGTTGTCTTATACACACTTAAAACAAGTTAATCTATTTAGATATCACTACAAAACTAACCACTATTAGCGACAGATTCATCGCTGATTCGTCACTAAATATTTGATTTTTTTTAATATTTATTTTATATTTATTTTTCTTATACATTGTATCCCATATATAAAATACATATTAAATAACAAGTTCGATTTTCTAAAATTGGTATTCAATCAACAAATCAATGTTTGTACATAATAATAACTAGCTAGAAGGGGGAGAGGATAATCTAGCTATCATATCCTCAAAGCTTTGTAGTCGAGAATTCCACAAAGATCACCCTCAGTCACTCGTGTGTACCTGAGTCATGATGAAAAAAGAATGAACATAAAGTTATAAACCCCATGTGGTCCTTGTTACTAACAATTTAACAATCATGTAAGGACCCAAAAGATTAGATGATTACCTGATGATAAGCATGGAAGCAAATTGCAGCATAAGAGACCTTATATATACTTGTTTGATATTCAATCCCTGGGAAGATTAGTGAACAAGCAATTACCAAAAAACCATTGTTGGTGTAAACATAGGCTAGAGAACGTCAAAGTACAACAAAAAGAGTTTCATATGGGGTATGATCAATAGGACAACATAAGCAAGAAAGCAGCGAACAATTGTAGCGGATTTCCATACTTGTTGCCTTGCCTATATATCTCCATTTTCATATTAGTTGTGACTATAAGCAAGAAAGCAGCGAACCATTGGACCTTGAACCGGTTGAGGCCCTTCCAGTAAGCAAACCCAAACCTTCATGTACAACCAACTCAAATGAAATCTCTGCAGTGTGAAAATCCAAAACCAATTGGGGGAATTTGGAGTTAACAGGGGAGAATTAAGAATGCATATTAAGACCAAAAAAATAGAAGGAAACAAATGTTGAGCATCAAAATGAATACTCAACAGGTAGCATAACAAGTAGTTTAGACCAAACAAATTAAGAAGAAGCAAAGGTTGTATTGCTAAACCTTTGCAGAATAAGAAGTCATATAAAACCAGACCAAACAACAACAACAAGCAGGCCAAACCTGTACAAAATAAGAAGTCATATAAAACCAGACCAAAATAATGAATAAGTCACCCTTGCCCATCCAAAAACTGAACCATGAATGAAAATCCTAGCCGAAGAAGATGAAGAAGATGAACTTACGAAGAACTAGGTTCGATTCACGAAGTGATTCAGTCGAAGAAATTGATTCACGAAGTCGATTCAGTCTTTGATTCAGTCGCAATTCGCAACTCTGTGAAATTAGAAAGCTGAAATTAGTTCGACTTCATCCACAAGTCTGTGAAATTAGGGCGGAAAAGAATTAGAGGAGGCAAGTGAAATTAGAAAGCTGAAATTAGTTCGACTTCATCGATTTTATACATGTGATGTCTAGATGGAGACGACGACGATGGTGGCTCTAGATGGAGACGGCGACGGTGGTGGGTCTCAAACGGCGACGGTGGTGGCTCTCGATGGCGATGCTCGGCTGGTGGTGGCTTTGGACGGCAGCTGTTGGTGGCTCTCGATGGCTGTTGGTGGATGGCTGTTGGTGATGGTCTCAAACTTTAACCTAATTGGTGGCTCTCGATGGCTGTAATTATAGAGGAAAAAGAGGGAAGAGTGGGAAATGAAAATTAGAGAGGAGAAAGAGGGAAGAGTGGGAGGGAAATGAAAATTAGAGAGGAAAAAGAGGGAAGAGTGGGAGGGAAATGAAAATTAGAGATATGCATTTATTAATCTTGTATTAATAGTGTAAATAATAGATATATTATTCTAAATAATAACATGTATGTTAAAGTCCAGTAAACTAGTGAGACGTGATATAAAAATATATTTTATTATAAATTCATAGATTTATTTGTTATTATTATATGTTACCAATAAAGCTACTATTTAAAAGTTAATAAAACTGATTATAATCCAATAGATCTATTAAAGCCTAAAGAACCGATTAAAACTCAATAAAATCGATTAAGGCTCAATAGAATCCAATAAAACTGACTAAGAACTATTATAATTGAATAAGACTCTTTATGACTTATTAACGTCCAATAGCACCAATGGTGACTTACTATGCGTTAGTATGCACATATGTACTACATATATGCTAATATGCATGTGGTGTGTATTGGGTTCAATAAGACCAGTAAGACCAACTATAACCTATTAAGAACTACTAAAGTTTGTTAAGAATCATTATAACCCAACAAAACCATTTATGACTTATTAAGTCCGATTAACAACAAAAGTGACTTATTACGTGATTGTATACATGTATTGGGATAAGTCATAAAAGATATTGTTTGGGCTATAATGGTTCTTAGTAGGCTTTAGTGGTTCTTAATAGGCTATAGCATGCCTTAGTGATCTTATAGAGTCCAATACACACCACATGCATAAATGCAGTACACACATACAAATACATGTAATAAGCCACTATTGGTATTTTTAGGCCTTAATAAGAGATTGTTGGTCCCGAAGGGCTATACAAGTTTGTAGAAGGGGGGTTGAATACAATCACACAGATTTTACTTTTCTAAATTGTTTATTGATAAATCATTAACAATTTACAGCTTGTTGCGGAAACAAGATTAAGGATAAATCCTAAATCTAAACAAGTTGGAACACTAAGTTTCTTGCACTAAGAAAGAGAAGGAAATTACTAATAATAACCTATCTCAAGATAAGAAGGATGAACTTGTCCAGAGTTAGCAAGTTGCTTCAAAAAGAAGTGAGTTCTTCTTCTTATATACTGCATGCATTTAATGCATTGCAGTTTACACTTTACACGTGACAACAGCTGATTGGTTGCATGTCATTGACCTTTGTTGACAACCTTAGTAGCCGCATGTTGAACAGTGTAGTATCAGAGTGGTTGTACGATTTCAGACAATAAGGAGGTTCTTTTTCTGACATATCGTACGGAGTCGTGCAAGGGTGGTTTAGACAAAAGTACTTTGTACGGAGGACTTCATGATCAGCTTTTCGTTGATTCAGCGATCTATCATTCTTTATAAGCGAATGATAGAGTTCAGCGATAGCCAAAGTCTTGTACTTGATACTTCACGTTGAGTGGACAAATCTGAGTCTTCGCTGATCCGCATCAGTTCATTAGGAGACTTGTCGCTGGTTCTTGAGCTTGATCTTCGACTTCAGCGTAGAACCTATGTTGACGTGAAACTTGTCTTCAGAGATCATAAGTAAACAACTAACTTATCAGCGATCACCATAAGTACTGAACATACTCAGAGCATTATGGTGAACAGTGTTCGCTGAATGTTTAATCTAAAGAGTGAGAGTTCCTATCAGCGGTACTGGAAGATCTTAGTACTTATCAGCGATAGTGAAACTCTGATACATATTGTTTACTTACAATTTTCACTAAGTTTATAAGAGAGGGTCATTATCAAATCACTGAGGGTTTGGATCAACAGAGATGGATTGTCTTATTGGGATATAATGGTTCTTAATAGGCTTTAGTGGTTCTTAATATGCTACAACAAGTCTATTAAGAACCATTATAGGCCAATAAGACACTCCTTGTCTTATTAAGGCCCAAAAATACCAATGGTGGCTTATTACGTGTGTTTGTATGCATGTGGTATGTATCGGGCTCTATAAGATCACTAAGGCCCACCATAGTCTATTAAGAACCACTAAATCCTATTAAGAACCACTAAATCCTATTAAGAACCATTATAGGCCAACAATACCTTTTATGACTTATCAAGGCCCAATAGCACTAATGTTGACTTATTACGTGTTTGTATCCAGGTCGGTACTCATATATGCATGTGGTGTATATTGCATTCGATAAGACCCCAAGACCCACTATAGCCTATTAAGAATCACCAAAAGCGTATTAAGAACCATTGTAGGCCAATAAGACACTCCTTGTCTTATTAAGGCCCAAAAATACCAATGGTAGCTGATTACGTGTGTTTGTATGCAAGTGGTATGTATTGGGCTCTATAAGATCACTAAGGCCCACCATAGTCTATTAAGAACCACTAAAGCCTATTAAGAACCATTAAAGGCCAATAATACCTTTTATGACTTATCAAGGCCCAATAGTACTAATGTTGACTTATTACGTGTTTGTATCCAGGTCGGTACTCATATATGCATGTGGTGTATATTGCATTCGATAAGACCACTAAGACCCACTATAGCCTATTAAGAATCACCAAAAGCTTATTAAGAACCATTGTAGACCAATAAGACACTCCTTGTCTTATTAAGGCCAAAAAATACCAATGGTAGCTGATTACGTGTGTTTGTATGCATGTGGATAAGATCACTAAGGCCCACCATAGTCTATTAAGAACCATTAAAAGCCAACAATACCTTTTATGAGTTATCAAAGCCCAATAGTACTAATGTTGACTTATTACGTGTTTGTATCCAGGTCGGTACTCATATATGCTTGTGGTGTATATTGCATTCGATAAGACCACTAAGACCCACTATAGCCTATTAAAAATCACCAAAAGCTTATTTTGAAACATTATAGCTCTATAAGACACTCCATGTCATATTAAGGCCCAAAAAATAACAAGGGTGGCTTATTATGTGTGTGTGTGTGTGTGTTTGTTTGTCTGTTTGTATGCATGTATGTATTGCATCTATGCACGTGGTGTGTATTGAACTATATAAGACCATTAATACCCACTACAACTTATTAAGAACTACTGAAGTTTATTAAGGTCCATTATAACCTGACAAGATCTTTTATGACTTGTACAATTTTTAAAAATTACACATAATTTTTTAAAAATACACATATAAAATTACACATACAATTTTTTAAAAATACACATATTCACATCCGACTTCTTCAACTCTCGAGCACACAACATCTGAAAGAATCTAGATAATTCACAAATTGCGTCAACCTTAAATCGTCCGTACACGAGTTATTACATTTTCAACTACCTATATTTATCTATATTTTGACCTTAGGCAACATAGAAACAAGAATATATGTTGCCTAAGCCAACTCTTACGCAACAAATACAATAGATTATATATTGCCTAAGTAAAAGTAGGTATCAATTATCCGTACACAACTTAGTAGATTTTCAACTACCTATATTTATTTATAATTTTTTACCTTAGGCAACATAGAAACAAGAAAATATGTTGCCTAAGATAACTTTCATTGAATTAAAAAAAATCGTTACACAACCAAGGCAACATAATGGAAGATGTTGCTTAAGATATTTGAGGCAACATATAATTATTCATATGTTGCATAAGGTCTCACTTAGGCAACATATAACGATACGTTGCCTAAGAGGAAACTTAGGCAACATATAACGATACGTTGCCTAAGCTTATCTTAAGCAACAAAGGCAATTAGCGTATGTTGTCTAAGGCAACATTTGGTGTAGTGCAAGCTCAAAAATCTCGGTCATTTATATATAAGGGACAAGTTGTCATGTACATTCAACTTAAGTAAGCCTAGAAACTCAGAATTCCAACTTTTCATCAATGTGAGACGAGCTGTCACAAACTCCCTTACTTGAATTCATGATGTATTTGTTAATACTCAATATCTTTATTTATTTACGATGTGGATTCACCTAAGATGTTATGTCTACTTCTAAACGCTAAACCCACAACCCTCAACCATTTCCATCCCTGATCGACCTCTTCCCACTACACCTATTCTTGTTGCTACCCATTTCTTTGGATAGAATCATCGACAAACACGTAATGATATTGTGATGGATCTTGAAAAACTGAATATTCGATAAAGATATAACAATGTAATTGATCCATAAAAAAACATTGTCTTGATCAAAACCCCTTATAACAATGAAATATAATCTTAACCATTCAGATTACAAATAAGAATTATTGGGCATATGTTTGACAAAAGTAAAGGATAAACATTGAATAGTCTTACCAAATTATTATTTAAGAGCAATAAATCTAATCCACTTATTATATTAGGATATAAAACCACAAATATTCTAATGTTTTTATGTGTTTTATTTGGACCATGTTGCATTTGAGATTATTTGGAAAGCCTAATGGCATATTATAGACACAAACCTCCTGATAATGACTATTTTGGTCAATTGAAATCATACATATAATTATGTCAAGAGTAATTTACGTTTTTGGTCCCTGTGGTTTGTTGAAAATATCTATTTTCATCCTTGTGCTTTTGAAATTACAATTTTCATCCATATGGTTTATAATGCATTACCTTTTTCGTCTTTATTTTTTAATTTTATTTCTTTTTTCATCCCTATGGTTTACAATTCATTTCTATTTTAGTCCTTCATACTTAAAAGTAGTGTTTTGGTCTCAGGGACAAAAATAGAAATGAATTGCAAACCATAGGGATGAAAATCAAAATTTCAAAACCATAGGGATGAAATCTGCAATTTTTTACAAACCATAGGGATAGAAAATGTAATTTACTCTTATGTCAAAATCATATTGCACATATGACCTCCTTCTTTTGTTGATCTTTTAATTAGTACAAACTTCACTTACTAATCATAACCTTTCATCTTGTTTCCACTTTGTTTTTATCTCATGGGATTTAATTAGTTGTAGGGTTATTCCCATCCTTTCACAGCGATATAAAATATGAAGATATAATATTTTTCGTTTATTTGCGGTTTCCTTAATTTTGTCCCCAATTTTATGGAATAAGTACCCAAACATTAATTATCTTATTCGCGAGATAAGTATGAAGACGAAGTTTCACGTTGTGCTAGAAACGTATCAGGATTTCATGAAGAGATATGATACCATTCACGCTCAATCGATGGATTCGACTAATAACGATGATTGTAGTTTAGCGCATTATTCCAACAAGGTGTCGGATGTTTTGAACAATGTGGAGTGTCGTCGGTTTGAAGATAATGCACTACTAAAGCCAGGACCGTCCCTAGCCACGTGCAACCCATGCCACCGCACAGGGCATCAAAGCTCAATGGGGCATCAAGTTGCCATCTATTACTAGTTTTAGGTACTTGGGAATTGGACAATTAAGTTTTTACTATAAAAACAAACCAAAGCCTGGTAGTGGTGGATATGGATACCTTAATCCACATCGTGAACCAGTGAACGCCCTACATTTCTTAATGAACGAATATGATCACCAAGCCGGTTTCTATTTAGCATTTTAATGAACAAACAAATTTTCTTAATGAACGAATATGATCACCAGAAGTTTCGTTTGTTTATGTTTGTTAGTTTAACATCTTAACAAATGAACGTTAACGAACATATTTTCTTTACAAATGAACAAGAATAGAAAAAAATCCGTTTGTTTATGGTTCGTGTTCGTTCATTTGTTCGGTTATGTTAAACGAAAGAACACGAACAAGGCTCTGTTCGTGTTCGTATTGCATATTGAAATTTACAATCCACATGAGCACATCACTGTATCAGCACAGGTTTTATCCGTTTATATTTTGTAATTCGGAGTTTTGGTTTTTATGTCCCCCTTTGTATCTTTTTAACTATAATTAATAAAAATATCGTGGCGACGAGCCACCTAGCTTGACTAGGTTCCAAACCCTTTAAAAATTTGAAAGTTTCGTCGTTTCAATTGCTTAAAAAATAGGCTTAGGGGCATTTTTTTAGTATTTCCCACAGGGCATCAAAAACCTTAAGACCATCCCTGACTAAAGCTGGGTCTTTCATCGACGGAAATCTGCCAGAAAAATGGATTACCTGTAGATTTCTCGCAAATCTCTCGGACGGAGAAATTGTCGCCAAAAAACTCGACTACCGGCGAATTACAATACCCGGTATTATGTTGGTCGTAATCCGCGGATAACAATTTTCGTAATAATTTAAGGATTGACCGACTAAGTAATTAAGTTAATTATTTGATTAAATCATAACGGATAAACCGTCAATGATTTAATTAATTAATTAATCTAATCACCGATGGATTAGCCACCTGTACCATCAGTGATTTAATTCGCTCACCTACGACTTTTTTTTATTTTTATTGAACTATATTTATAACCAAAAGATTCACCATTCAGATTTCACCCAGTAATTCTCGTTAATACAGAGTTCCCAAAAATCAATTTCCCCGTTTTTATTTTAAATTTTAATTTTCTGAAAATAATAAAATTACTACTAAAACGTAACGACACAAACGTAAACCTAAATTGCATAAATTAAAAATAAAATAGGAATTAGGTTAAAAATACAAATTTAGTTAAAAAAATTCGAGTGTTCGTTTAAAAAACATCCAAATCAAAACTCTGGTGGTGGCGCCAGAAACCGAGGTTCCTATGATTGGGACAAGCTCATGACCATCACTCTTATCTCTTCATACGCCTTGCCCCATGCATCATAAACTCTTCAACTTTGGTCTGCAATTCTTGAATCTAGAAATAAAGAAAACATAAACGTTGGAATCTTTAATAAGCATAAACTTTGAAATAGATAACATAAAGAGAAAAGAGGTATGCACCTGACCATCAAAAGACGATCCAACACTAGGGTGTCCATACGCACCACAAGTCGAATATGCGACCTTTCTTGTCTCCCTGACCGTCTGCTTCTAAAGATCCATATCAACGATGGGATGAGCATTGAGGTCCTCACCGTACTTCTGGCTAAGATATATCTCACATTCACCTTGTGGTTTATAAAAATACTACAAATGAGTTTCGACAACATAACAACTGTAAACGTGTGTTTTCAGCATAAATAATCCTAACATTGCCCAATGTATGGAAACCCAAACTAGATAAATATATATATATATGAGGATTTAAACTTAGACAATCCTAACATTTACCCAACAAATAACAACCCAAACTAGATAAATTTGAAATTAAAGTCAAACAATCTTAACGTTTGTCCAACAAATGACAACCAAACTAGATAGAGATTTGGAAAAAAGTTAAAACAATTCTAACATTTGCATAACAACAGAAACTCAAACTACATATATACTAGGAACTAAACTTCATCATTATAACAGGTATGCAAAAAATTTACCAAAACTCGGTACACTTCGAAATCACATACTCCCTTCATGACCCGCTATCTAAGAGGACGAATCTGAATACGATATATTTATATGGATATGATTCACATATTAACTATTTAATTGATTCACATATGACCTTTTTAACTAATTCACATATGAACTATTTAATTAATTCACATATGAAGTACATGTTCATATGTGAACCCGATTAATTTACATATGAGTTTTTTTAACTACTTCACATATGAACCCGTGTGATTCACACATGAACTATATACGCATATGTGAACCTGGTTTATTCACATACGAACTATTTAACTGATTTACATATGAACTGTATGCTCATATGTGAACCTATCTGATTCACATATGAGCTATTTAATTGGTTCATATATGAGACCGTGTGATTCAGATATGAAATATATGTTATGCGTGTGATTCAAATATGAACATATATGTGATGATTTTTGGTTGTTTATTCACCCTCCTCCTATTCTTACTATCTTCTCTAATTCACCCATCAATATTTCACAATAATTTTGGATCAACGATTACAAAAATTGCTTCATCATATTTGGAAATCAATAATTCAAATTTGGAAAGAACAACTAATTTAAAACTTTCAATTTTACATCAAATGAAGGGTAAAACCTCCTTCTACAATTTGATACTGGAAATACCTCAGAATAAATTCTATAACTAACCTCAACATATATGGCTCATGTCTTATATAAGGACAAATGATAGTCGGGTTTTACTAAAATCCCATAATAGTCGCTATATCCAAATGCGGAAACATCACCCAATGTCACATCCTCCACGTGCACCTAACCCGCACTCGAATGTCGCCACAACGGATTGCTCGTTTCTCAACAGTTCGACCCTTCTCTGACTTAACAAATTTGACCCAAAAGTTCCTCCGATATCGACATCTTACATTTGTTTTGCAACACACTTGAACCATAAGAGGCACGTGGAATACTTCAAACAAGTTTTTAATTCTAACCGATACTAGATACCTCTATGTCCTCACTGACATGTCGATTTCCATGTTGGTTTCTACATTTGACCGTACTTCAAAACATACATCAATATCATGTGTAGGTATTGAAGCTTGTTTGAGCAATCTCCAACAATACGGTCTCGGTTGTCTCCCAACCTTAGGCGACTTGTGCTACTTCAAGAATGGTCTATGACATCAGTTAATCACGTCCTAAGTGATTCCTAGCCGGGAATTCAATCTTATAACTTTCTAACAACTCCAAACTGATGCAATGTATGCCAACTACAAGAGTTCTCAAAGTTCCTGAATCAATAAATCTTGATGTTGACCTAACGTTCCATTTAAGATCGTAACATAACATTATTCAGAAAACAAGTTATCCCAAATTCAATCTTTTCACAATTCTCTAAACTCCTCCCAACATTGATCATTCAAAATAAAATCTCTAGCGAGTCAAAAGATATCAATAATCAACTGCTAGTCACCAAAATCTTGTCTCATTAGATTTATCACTTATATATCAATGTTTCTTAGAACTCACGGAAAGTACACACAAGTACTCTAACTCATATTAAGGCACACCTCAACATTGTTCATCTAAAACTTAAATCCTTAGCAGAGCAAGATGATTTCAATCATCAATCACTAATTGCCAAAATCAAAAATTCGTAGAGTCATTGTTTGCTTTCCAAACTTCTCAAGGAATTCAACACGGATGAACCCCAAACTCCAAACGAGTCATTGACCTCAAAAGCTGAAGGATTTATGAGAAGATGAATAATATTCTTTACAAGATGGATATTATTCTTTACCGGATGATTAATATCCTTTACAAGATGAATAATATTCTTTACAATGTGAATATTATTCTTTACAAGATAAATAATATTCTTTACAGGATGAATATTATTCTTTACAAGATGAATAATATTCTTTACACGATGAATATTATACATTTACAAGATGAATAATATTCTTTACGTGATGAATATTATTCTTTACAAGATGAAGAATATTATTTACATGATGAATATTATTCTTTACAAGATGAAGAATAATATTTTTTACATGATGAATATTATTCTTTACAAGATGGAGAATAATATTCTTTACATTCAGCTGGAACAAATCAAGGCTTTTATGGCCATAACCTAACGAAGGAAAAGCAACTGATAATTGCAAAAGATTACAAAGGATAGTAAAGCAATTAAATAATACTAGGAGCCATCCCTTATCAATAGCCAAGGGTAGGAGTAAGGAAGAAGCAACAATGAGTATAAATCAGATTTGGACCATACTGACAGATATGGACCATACTGACACCGGAACTAGAATCCCAAACTATACAACTCAAATGAACGAATTCCAAAACTTTCTTAATTACCGAAGGCCAACCAAGAGGGAGCAATACTAACACTTAATATGATGTCTGTAAAATAATCCCTCAATTCAAATCCAATTATGTGAAACAACCACACAAAGCCTTAACCTGAAGATTTACTAAAATGAAAAGATCACTACTTCAATAACTGGATAACTCATAAGTCTAATACCTCAAAATCAAGAGTACACTAACTTAACAAACGATACCACTCAGATTACGGTACTATCACAAGTTGGACTATCCAACACTTCCACTTCCAAGGCCCTTTGAGTCCCCACTTTTAACGAGAGTTTCTTAACTTTTAAGACCCTACCGAGTTCAAGGTTTTAAGTGAAGGACTCAACAAATATGCCAATCCAAAATTTTTAAAATAATTTTCAACGCAAAATCTTTATAATAATTACTCTTACGTGTAAAAATCTACTACCGTTTACTTGGTAGTTGTGTAAAGTTTGTCACACATATAAAAATAATTTTGAAAACTACTTTATCACAAATCAAGCTAATAACGATGACGCAAAAACATGCTCGGTGAATTTTTAAAATCAACCGTTATGGTTCTAGCATGTATCTACTTATGCCATGCATGCCGAGTAGTTTTACTGCATTAGAATAGTGTGCAACAGGTTGTTTATACAAAACTTCAAAAAGAGAAATTCATGTAATCGAGTTCCAAAATTTTCCCATTTAACCGTAAAATGACGTAGGATGAAATTTGCCAACAAGACCCGCATGCATCAGTTTATATTCTCAAAACTTAGCAAAACGATATGTGCATGATATTTAGTCGTAACATGAAATAACTTAGATTGGCTTCAAATTTCAAGTTGTACAGACAATATGCATCTTTGTTGAAAAAATGGTGGCTATAATGCCACGCATACCAATAATTAATATAATGCATATGTGTGAACCAATGGCGATGGTAACTACAACCGAAAATGCACAAAACAAAACATTAAGATAAATTGTCATGGTACTCTTATACGCTTACTCACGCCAAAAGTATAAATCGATTCGTACGTCAAATAGCGTGTGATGAAATGTACTAACACCAAACTCAACAGAGAAATCATACAATATCAAAATTTCAAAACTTTTCCTTTTTGTTGCAATACGATATAAAGTAACGTTTCTCAATAAAACTTGCATGGAATAAAATTCTCAATAAAACCCAAGTACCAAACAGAGAAATAACTCCTTCAATCAAAACCTTAACATATGTGCTGGAGATCCAATATCAAGGTCATAAATCGCAGTTACTTGCCCAAGACCCCAAATAATATTAAAGCATGGATATCATAATATCCGAAAATAGTGTTTGACAACAACGGGGATAAAGAAAGTCTCAATAAAGTTTGCAATCACATGCAATCAAACAATTTCGTGCGTGTATAAAATCATGGTTTAAAATCTTGTGCGCATTAAACGTTTTTCCAAAAGTTCATAATACAATCCGCACGACGATTTGGGAAGGTATGAAATACTTTATGCACATTATTTTAGAAGTGCATTTTGTGCATGACTTTGGTCGAGTCTCAATGTCTTAGAACTAAGCTCACCAAGTTCACCGGTCACAATACCAACATCGGGATGCCCAAACGTCTTAAGGTAATGACCGGGGGCTAAATTGGTCAATCTCACAATTTCTTCTCAAACAGAGTCGGTTCGATAATCCTATGGCTCTAATTCAACACATAGCTCCGACCCAAGATGGTCAACTTAATGTATTTGTCATGCTTAGTTGTCACCTGAAGTGACAATGCTATAAACATCAACTTCTTCTAATGAATACCCACTAGAAATTTATTCACTTCCCCATCGGTTATCACATAAAGGCGATTCAAGCACACCCATGTAACACGTAAGTTCACCATAGCACTAGCAAGATGCAATCATAAACATATTGTACATGAAGATCCTTGCTACCCTCGCTATGATTCCCGATTCTAGTGATTCTATCGACCTCAAGTTATCCTATCTTAAAGTGCCTCGTGGTACAATCTAACTTTCATTCACTTAGAATAACGCTAGTTTGAGTCGAGGTATCCAAAATCAACACCTAATTCTCTCAAACTTAAACTCTGATACCAACTTGTGAGACCCTCAAATTTGGCAAGGGCAACTAATTTAAAACTTTCAATTTTACATCAAATGAAGGGTAAAACCTCCTTCTACAATTCCATACTGGAACTACCTCAAAATAAATTCTATAATTAACCTCAACATATATGGCTCATGTCTTATATAAGGACAACATAAAAGTGGGGTGTTGCTAAAATCTCATAATAGTCGCTATATCCAAATGCGGAAACATCACCCAATGTCACATCCTCCACGTGCACCTAACCCGCACTCGACTCACAGTGTCGCTAATACCATTTCACAACCGGTACCTGATGCACATGCAGACAAATAAAAAAGGTTAGGCTAACGCCTATAGGGTTCAAGAGTTTTCATCATGATTATATAAATTGTTAAAAGGAAAGAATTGCAACATTAATCATGATTTCCAAAGGAATTTATAATAAATACGAAACAACTTGTTTCCCAATAACATGTATTTTAGGTGATGACAACCCCAACATAAACATTTTCCAATTATAAAGTAAACTCAACCGAAAACTCACTCTAAACGTGAATAATGATTTAATTTCCCAACTAATGAAAATATGAATAAAACTTTATATCTCGAAACATCCAAACACGGATGGGGCATAATACTCAACCCATAAATCATGGATAACAAACCATATATATAAAATGTCACCGAAAACATGGATAATAAAATTCAATACCCAAAACAACACCTTTCAGTGACGGGGGAGACCCGATTCCATCGAATGCGACGAAACACAAAAGTAGGTCACATGTCTACGTTATAGAGTTCTACTATGGATAGCACGGTCATCAGGTTTCAACCACCCACGATCTATAGCCCGAGTCCTCTGCCGATCCTAGTCATACTCGTTCACTAGAAATGATAATCACTATGGCCTGACAGAAATCAAGCTCAACACTTATGGTCGATAGCTCGAGTCCTCCGCTACGGCTAAAGCGGTCAACAAGTTCAACCCCACGGTCTGTACCTTGAGTCCTCTGCTAAGGATCACATGGTCATCAAGTTCAATCACCCACAGTGTGTACCTCGACTCCTCCGCTGATCCTAAATAGTTCTAGTTACAAAACAGGGATAAAGTTACCATTTAAACCAATTGACTGACTCCTATGCCTATGGTGTTAGGAAAAATTTATCGTGCCGAAAATACGAGAAGCTCACAAATGATTTCTAAGGTCCCAAAACGAGTAGAAATCAAAGTGCACAATAAAACCAACAACAAATGCGGATAACAATAATCTAGATGTTACACAATAATTCTCTAACGTAGAAAATTAACTAACACGAAATATATAAATATAGATAAAAACGATGAGAGCGTTAGTATTAATAAATATATATAGCGAGATATATATAAGCGTATATATCGACGATATATATATATATATATATAGGGAAAGATCACAACCAAATAACACGGGGATTTAACGTGGTTCCACTATCGTTGTGATAGTGTACGTCCACCAAAGAGAGAGAGCAAGTGTTTATTACCAACCGGGAGAGATTACAACGTGTTATCAAGATTTTCTCGATCAACTAATCAGCTACAATATCTTCTTCTATATATATATAAAACCGTATGTATGTATGTATGTATATATGTATATATATATATATAACCCAACGAGAGGAAGAACAAAGGAGGAAGAACAAAGAGAAGTCTAAGATGACTTCTACTCTCTAGAACTATGTTTGTGTGTGTTTTTCCTCTTACATGCGTGGGATATATATATAGGTGAGCCAAGACTTAGCAATGAAGCAAAGGATGGCAATATGGATTACTGATGTTGCAAAGGATGGCAATATGGTTAAGCATAAGGGTAGTTTGGTAATTTGATACCAAACTTAAGAACTAAGCAAAAGGGCACTTTGGTCATTTCCTTGATAATAAAAAACGTGCAACATATTTATAACACTCCACCATGATGCACGTGATCCTCGATAGCAAAACGAATCCCAATACGAGCAAATAGCTGATAGAGATTAACACAAGGTAACCAGATGCATTTTGACCGTGACAAGTTTCGGCTCGGCCATCACCCGTCAAAGCCAAAAGCAAAATCCTCAAGTGTGCAATCTCAACGAAACAAACAAGTTCAACAACTCCAAGAACACGTTCTAAGTAATAACTCCCCAAAGATGTCATTTTGTCACCTGTGGTAATACCTTCTCTCTCTCTCTCGCAAAGTGCCCAACGACACTAACACAAACGGAGCTGGATTAAGTTTGAGCAATGCCTAAACTTAGATGGCGGTAGCGACTTAGTGAACATATTGGCGGCATTGTCGTCTGTCAGGACTTTCTTCAAATAGACGACCTTTGCTTCATGTAATTTAACAAGATATGCATCACGCACATTTATGTGCTTTGTCCGGGAGCTGAAAGCCAAATTAGTTGCCAAATGGATGGCACTCTGATTATCACAGAGAATGCGTACGGATGTTTGCACGAAGCCCAAGTCATTTATCAGTTTTTTCAAATAGACCGCTTCCTTTGCAGATTCAATCACCGCAACAAGTTCAGCTTTTGTGGTCGACAATGCAACAATAGACTGTAACCGTGATCTCCAACTGACGGTCATTTCACTCAAGGTAAATACATAACCAGATGTGGATCTCCAATCAACTTGATCTCCTGCATAGTCAGAATCACAATATCCAACAATTTTACAGTCATTGTGCAAACCAAATATAAGACCATGTTTCTCGGTTCCCTTCAAATATCGGAATGCAATTTTAACGGCTGCCCAATGTCATCGACCCGGATTCGCGAGAAACCGACTCACCACTCCGACACAATGTGCGAGATCGGGATGGGTACACACCATGGCATACATGAGATCCGGACTGCTTCAGAATTTTCTGAATATACGCTCGTTGTGTCAACTTGAGTGTCCGGGACTTTCTGTCCCGCACGATTTCCATGCCCAAAATCTTCTACGCCGCGCCAAGATCCTTCATTTCGAATTCTGACTTCAACTTATCTTTCAGACGTTCGATCTCTGACCGGTCCTTGCAGGCAATAAGCATGTCATCTACATAAATAAGTAAGTAAGTGAAAATACCACCGCTTTGTCTATGATATACACAAGCATCCTTTTCACTACGCTCAAATCCCAGAGTGGGCATAAACGAATCAAACTTCTTATACCACTGACGAGGCGATTGTTTAAGTCCATAAAGGGACTTCTGGAGCTTACATACATATTCTGGTTTGCTGTCGGAAACGAAACCATCAGGTTTCTTCATATAGATAGTTTCCTCCAAGTCTCCGTATAGGAAGGCGGTCTTCACATCTAGTTGTTCTAGCTCTAAATCGTGAATAGCCACAATCGCTAAAAGAACACGAATAGATGTATGTCTAACAACGGGAGCAAAAATATCGTCATACTCGATACCTTTCCGTTGTGCAAAGCCTTTAGCAACGAGACAAGCCTTGTATCGATTGTCATCTTTGACTTTGAAAACCCACTTGCAACCAATAGTACGGCTGCCCTTCGGCAATGGACATAAGTCCCAAGTGCTGTTCTTCGAGAGAGCTTCCATCTCTTCTTGTATGGCACCGAGCCATTTCGAACTGTGGGTTGAGGCCAATGCCTCGTTTATATCAAGCGGCTCTTCTTGCCCTACATGCAAAGCAAACTCCAGCTGATCTGTAAAACTCATGTTAGCAAAATCCCAATCTCCATACCTATTCGGCGGATGAATAGTCTTTTGAGTACGCCTGGTAGGTGCAATAACTGGGATTGTATCGCCTTGGTCTCCACCATCATTCAGAATCTCTTCTTCAGAATTACTAGTAGAAGTCACTGGCGGAATGACTTCTTCAACATCAACGGGTGATTCTGGAACAATCCAGAACGGATGAACTGGGATTATTAGGACTGGCTACTAGCTCCATATCATCGACAGTAGGACCAACAGTAGTGACGACTTTCGGATTTTGAGAGGACTGAGGATCCTGTTTCTTTAACAGGACCGATTCATCAAACGTGACGTGTCGAGAATGAATCACCTTACGAGTCAAGGGGTTCCAGATTCGGTAACCCTTGATACCATCTGTATAGCCGAGCAAGAATCCTTTGGTGGCTTTAGGATCCAACTTGTCCTGTCCTGAAACATAGGGGTGTACGCAGGTTGGGTTGGGCGGTTTTTGACATTTTTACAACCCAACCCAATTATGGCGGTTTGGAAAATCTCAACCCAACCCAACCCATTCAAAAGTATAACCCAACCAAACCCAACCCTTGCGGGTTGTGGCGGGTTGAGCGGTTTGAGCAGTTTGGTAGTATACATAAAGTTCACGATTGAAATACGACAAATTAAGCTAAAAATAAACCCAACAAAGTTATTATTTATTACAAGCATCCAAATAGATATTAAAATTCTTAAGTCTTAAACTTCAAAAGCATAAATTATAGCATCCAATTCAAAAGCGTAAGTTGTTCGTCCTTAACCACAAACCTAGCCACGACTTTTCAGTATCTCTCTTTATTAAACGACACCAAAAGCTAAGCAATTTTTGTTTCTTACCGCACACACTATCCAAATACTTCTTACATTGGTTTATTAAGTGATTCCACAAAAACTTGTACCAATTCTTTTACTATCTAACAATTATGATCCTAAGATGCAACCCTTGTTCAATGGTAAGTATTTTGGATTGTTATTATAAAGTAATTTGGGCCTCATTAATTATACTAGTTAACAATTATTACATTTTTTCTAATTTGGGCTGCACATTCAAGTATCGTGTGTGTGTGTGTGTATATATATAATTTTTTTTATTAAAATAAAAAATATTAGCGGCGGGTTGGCGGTTTGGGTTGGGTTGAGTTTTCCTAACCCAATTACAACCTTTATAATTAGCGGTTTGGCGGCTCGGTGGTTCGGCGGGTTGGGTTTAATTGGGTTGTTAGCGGGTTGGGTTGGTCGGGTTTCGCGGGTTGACGGTTTTTTGTACACCCCTACTGAAACATGAACGTAAACAGGACAACCAAATACACGTGTGTATTTCAAACAGATGTTTCTTTTACCTCTCCAAATCTCTTCCGGAATCTTTCCCCCGATGGCCGAACAAGGTAACCTGTTAACAATGTGCACCGCTGTGTGCAGTGCTTCGGCCCAGAAAATTTTGGGAAACTCCGATGTTGACAACATACATCAGTCCTTTTCAAGCAAATTCCTATTTATCCGTTCGGCTACCCCATTAGATTGAGGATCGCCCGGAGTGTTGTAGTGACGGTGGATGCCTTTACGTGAACAAAAGTCCTTGAGGTTACCACTAGTAAACTCTCCACCATTGTCAGATCTAAGTAATTTCAACTTCTTGCCAGTCTCGGCCTCTACTCGTGCCAACCAAGTCTTGAACGTATTGAAGACATATGACTTGGACTTTAACACATACACCCAAAGCTTATGTGAGAAATCATCAATAAACGAAACAAAATATTTACCTCCACTGAGGGACGGAGTACTGAATGGTCCCCAGACGTTTGTATGAACATAATCGAGGATTCCTTTAGTGTTGTGTTTCCAACATCAAAAGAAACACGCGTCTGCTTTCCTTTGACACATCCCGAACAAAACTCTAGGTTATCAGGAACAGCGACTTTAATGAGCTTTCGCTTGCGCAAAATCTCCAAGTTCTTCTCGGATGTGTGACCCAAATAAAGATGCCATAAGCGAGCACCATTAAGATTCTGAGAAATGTCGGCCACACACTATTCAGAAGAAATAGTCTCGCCAATCAAATGGAAAAGATTATTTTCCGCCCGTTCGCCTTTCATTACAATAATACTCCCTCTGGAGATGCGCAAACTCCCGTCATCGATTCGAATGTTGCAGCCCAATTTGGACAGTTGTCCAATAGAGATCAAGGAATGAGTCATGGATGGAACAAATTTGACATTATTCAATGTCCGAATACACCCATCGAACATCTTGATCCGCACAGTACCGATACCCTGAGTGACACACGAAGTACTGTTTCCCATATAAATACTGTTACCTTCAACTTTTTCGAAGGTAGAGAAAAAGTCCCGGAATGGTGTCATGTGGCAAGATGCCCCGGTATCTAACACCCATCGCATGTCTCCTTGCGGTGGTGTAACTGTGGCAGAGAAGCCATCTTGCTCCTCTTCGGTTGCAATGACTGAGGTGTCCGCATTGTCTTTGTTTTTAAGACTCGGACAGTCCTTCACCCAATGACCTGGCTTGTGGCAATAATTATAGTTGTCACGCGTCTTTGATTTCCCCCGAGAACCAGGTCGGTTAGATGAAGAACGCCCACGGTTTCTTCCTCTTGAAGACTGTTGGTCGTCTCGGCCTCTGTCAGCAAATAGGCCTTGACTGTAATTATTCTCTCTGTGATTGTTACCGATTCGCATCTGAATTCTTTGATCTTCAGAAATCATTCCTGTTTTCACATCAGATAAAGAAAGAGTTTCTCTTCCATAATAAAACTGTTAGTGAATTGGGAATATTTCTCGGGAAGTGAATACAACAGGATCATAGCAAGTGCTTCTTCATCTTTTGAAAGAAGCGCATCCGTTGCCTTCAACTTCACGATGATGTCTTCGAATTCGGTCATGTGCGCCTTAATTGTTGTGCCTTCATTCATTTTGAAGAAGAGACACGACCTCATCAGTAACAATTTGTTGGTCAAAGTTTTCTTGAGATATAAATTCTCAAGCTTGCTTCAAATACGTGCAGCTGTCTTTTCAGACACAATCTCAGATATAACGTTATCTCTCATAGCTATCTGCAAAGTAGTAAATGCCCATGCTTCCATTTCTTTAGCCTTAAGGTCAGACATATTAGGGTCTAACTCATCTTTAGCAAATACTACGGGATGGACTCCATTTTTCCTAAGTACCGCAGATGTTGTGAACTACCATTTACCAAAGTCACCGTCCTCATTCCAAGTTGGTATACGAATCCCAGCCCCGGACAAATTAAAGGTACCTTCTTGGTACGGTTTTTAGGACTAGTTAGAAGGACCGACTCCAAATGGGTTTTCTACTTCAGCCATAGAGAAAACAAAATGTGTAAACTGTTTATGTATATTTTCTACACAAACCCAAATCTAGATCCAAAGCTCTGATACCAATTGTTAGAAAAAATTTATCGTGCCAAAAATACGAGAAGCTCACGAATGATTTCTAAGGTCCCAAAACGAGTAGAAATCCAAGTGCACAATAAACCCAACAACAAATGCGGATAACAATAATCTAGATGTTACACAATAATTCTCTAATGTAGAAAATTAACCCGCACAAAATATATAAATATAGATAAAAAACGATGAGAGCGTTAGTATCTATAAATATATATATATAGCGATATATATATAAGCATATAGGTGAAGTCTCAATTGCAAACCAGCCAGTTTGTGCAAACCCCGTACAAACCAATCTACAATGATGAATCTGCAATTTTTTTTGTTGATGCTTCATGAATCTATATTTTGGCTTCATGAATATAAAATTTGGCTTCATGAATATATAATTTGGCTTCATGAATCTATATTTTCCGATAGAGCCCTAAAATACTCTTATGGATATAAAAAAGAAGTTATGGATATAAAAAAATAAGTTACGTGATTGGTGGAGATGAAACAATATGCTAAAAGCCCTAAAATACCCTTATGGATAAAAAAAACAAAGTTACGTGATTGGTAGATTGGTTTGTACGAGTTTTGCACAAACTGACTGGTTTGCAACGGATACCTCCCCCATGCATATATATCGACGATATATATATATATATATATATATATATATATATATATATCGAGCAAGATCACAACCAAATAACACGGGGATTTAACGTGGTTCCACTATCGTTGTGATAGTGTACGTCCACTAAAGAGAGAGAGCCAGTGTTTATTACCAACCGGGAGAGATTACAACGTGTTATCGAGATTTTCTCGATCAACTAATCAGCTACAATATCTTCCTCTCTCTCTCTCTATATATATATATATAACCATGTGTATGTATATATATAAACCAACGAGAGGAAGAACAAAGGAGGAAGAACAAAGAGAAGTCTAAGATGACTTCTACTCTCTAGAAATATGTTGGTGTGTGTTTTTCCTCTTGCATGCGTGGGATATATATATATATATATATATATATATATATATATATATATATATATAGGTGAGCCAAGACTTAGCAATGAAGCAAAGGATGGCAAGATGGATTACTGATGATGCTAGTTGGCATCCATGTATCTTCTACTTGGTGGCTAAGTTAAGGGTAGTTTGGTAATTTGATACCAAACTTAAGAACTAAGCAAAAGGGCACTTTGGTCATTTCCTTGATAATAAAAAAACGTGCAACATATTTATAACATATGGATCCAATGCATTGCAGTCTAAAACGTTACATGACTTCCAAACAAATGTACTAACGCATTCAAAACATGTAACTGTCAAAGAAAATGCAATTAAGTGCAACATACGTCCAGGGCTCCTTATCGAGCTAATAAAATGGGGCAAATATCCCAAAGACTCATCTGAGTATAAATCAAGCCCCAAAATAATAAATGTTCGGCTAAATACGTGAGCCAATATGGTTATATAAACCAAAATGCATCTTTTTCGAAAATATTTGTCTATCAATTCATAATTGGCCTTCGTCCCAAACCCAAAAAGGTTTACAATTTCTAAAATGTCCGCAAGGTCGGGAATGACCAAAATCCAATAACTCACACGTTTGTACTTTTAAAACGTCCGATAACATAAACGATGCATATTTCCCAAAACATACTAAAAACGCATTTTTACCAAATAACCTTCATTTATAAGAATAATCACTAAAACACTTTCACTCATGATTTGTTCATCAAAATGACCAAAAATCCCAATATGTGTGTTTTACAAAGTTTATAAAGCTAAACACATCAAATAAATCAAAACCCATCAAATACCCCAACATTTGACAATTTCATGTAAAATACATAAACACTTAAAATGGACATTTTTGACATGTACAACGTTTTCACAAATCAACTTGAACTTACCTTGCTAGATTTAGGCTAAATCTAGATTTTACCCTAAATCTTGAGCTTCCTTGGGTGATGACTTAAAATCCACAAGTTAGACTTAGATCCAAGGTGTAAAGCTCTCAAGAACACTCTAGCTTCTAGGAACAACAAACTACTAGTGAAGTCTTCAAGATCTTTGAGAAAATCGAACCAATGGGTTTTTAGGAGAGAAACCCCAAACCAAGTCAACAATGGTGAAAGAGTGATTGGAGAAGATGAAGATCTTGAAGTTTAACACCTAAAACTTGAATCTTAGCTCCAACCTTAAAAATATTTCTCAAAATCATGAATATTGTGAGTGATTATGATTGGTTAAGAAAATTAAAAGAAAAAGGAATTAGATGGTGAAGTGTGGAAGAAAGTGTGGGAATAGAGAAAGGGAGAAATGGTGAAATGAGTTGGTGAGGAAGAGTTATGGAGAAATAAAGAAAATAATTAGATATAGAGAGGGATGAGAAATCGTTCATAAGATAAGTGAGGGAAAGAAAAGTACAAAAGTGGTCAACCAAGAGTAAATAATATGCAGGTGGTAAACCAAAAATTAAGAATATTTGGTTGAATGAGAATGTAATGGAAAATCTAGCAAAATCCATTTTCTTATATTGATTAGTTGGCCACTTTATGCTAACTTAATTGGATTTTGAGTTTTTCTCAATCTCTCAATACCACCTACAAATCAACTTTAGATACCAAAAAGGTTATTCTAAGGTCTAATATGAAAATGAAGCTCGAAGTTATGCGTACCAAAATTTCGGGTGTTAAAAGAATCAAGTATGAGAAATCGAAAATTAGAAAATTCAATTAGCATATTGCAAATCAGTAATCACCATCGAAGCCTTTTGACAATACAATTAGAAGCCCATAGATCTACATCAACACTTCAACACTATATGTATTGCAGACTATTGAAATCAAATGATAGAAAGAAATTAAAGAAACTGAATAAATCAAAGTACAAAAAAATCAAATTAAATAGGAATAGAACTCCTGGAGTAGCCTTCGATATTCGAAAATCGTTGGTGCTCGTCGATGGTCTAGATCGGGATGGAGGACCAGGATGGAGGCAACCATCGTACGATCGTTGTTGTTGTTCGAGAGAGAGGGATAGACCCGGATTTTGTCCAGTTCCGATGACGGTCGAGGTTGTACCGATGAGGAGTTCCTCTAGTTCCAAATAGGATTTTCTTCTACCATTTTACCCTTCTTTTAAAAAAATGTTCATTTAATCCAGAGGCTAAGATCAATTCTCTACTTCTCACACATTTAGTACTTCTCAAGTGAACTCATATCTCTCTCTCTCTCTCTCTCTCTATATATATATATATCATCGTTTTGGTAGTGATTGTGGAAAGTAGTATAACATATATGCCAATTAATTAACCTTCCTAGCTTAATTGGTCATAACAAGCAAAGGTGCCATTCCTTTTTCTTATTTTTGTCTTTTTTTTATAAGGTTCATCTAGGCTTTGCCTAGACTACATCTTTGGCAATTTGAAAACAAAGGAACAAAGCGACCGTTTGAGACTAAGTCTGGCCACAGAATGCTGACGCCTGGACTCGAACCCGGGGTGAATGGGATATTCCACCACATCCCCCAAGCCCTTGCCAACACGCCACCACCCTTGTGGTTATTTTTGTCTTTATATGGGCCAATTTTGTTCCAAATTAATAGCTAGTGCAATGCTTGATGATTCAATATATAATTCCTTAAAAATGTCTAAACATTAGTTTAGTTTCCAAAACAGTACTTTTTCAGTAATAACAAAATAGAAAGCTACCATGGAAAAAAAAACGATAGCATGGATAATAATAATAATAATAATAATATATGATCATAAAATTTAGCCAAATAAATTACCTCTAAGGTTTCCTAATTTTTTGAGTTTAATCCACTGCTACATAAATGAGTTTATTACACGGCTATTTTTACATGGTTTGAAAAAATCGTATAAAAATATACCCGTGCTTTTAAAGACTTTTTTACACGGTTTTTTGGTAACACAAATGTTTGAATACCTTTTTATACGGTTGTTTCTAAAATCGTGTAAAAATGTGTATTAAGTTTAATTACACGGTCATTTGAGAAAAACCGTTTAAAAGTGTCTAAAAATATTTTACACGGTTTTTTAAAATAACTGTGTAAAAACATATATACACTATATGAAATCACAAATTTCCGACCAAATATTATTGATGGAACACCGACTGATTACCGAAGAATTTAATTTTAAAAAAATAAAAATAAATGAAGTTATCTGTCGGTGATCTGTCGGTAAATGGTTATATCGGTGAACCTTGCCGTCGGTGAACCCACTGTGATCCGTTGCTATATGTGGCTGTCAGAATTTCAATTGCCTACCAGATTATTTGCGACAGCTAGTTTCGACGGATCCGTCCATTACCGACGGATTTCTAATGGAATATTCCGTCGGAAATTAGTCTTTCTTTTGTAGTGATATATATAGACCGGGAGTTATTTTACATGGTTTTTTCAAATAACCATGTAAAAAACATATCTATATTTACTGGTTTTAGTGTAAAAAATACTATTTTAACCGTTATTTTTTTACCTAGTTTTGAACCTTTTAACACGGTATTTTTATACGGTTACTCTTCAAAAACTGTGTAAAAACATAATTTTTACTATATTTGATATATGGTATGTTAATTTTTTTTGAAAGGCAGACAAATTTTTTAGAAACTAGGAGAGAACAAACAAAGCAAACAACAAGCGCTTCTGCAAGTAGCAGAACGACAGAACCTCCCCAAGAGAGAACTACAAAAACACAAAAACCGAACAAAACCACAAACAAACACCCAACGCCAAGAAACAAACCACTACGGAGGGGTCAACAAAAAAAGGCGAACTAAGCCAAAGATCATGCAGGATACGACCTTTCCGAATTCTTCTCGAGATCCAGTTGTAGGATCTAGTGTGGATATCAGCAAATAATAGGTCTGCCGAAGAATTTTTACTTCGGAAGAGCACTTGATTACGGTGATCCCAAATCAAATAAATCGCATACCAGAGCGTAGCTTGCCAAACCGATTTCAACCAGGACGAAGCCAAAGATCCGACATAATGGTTTAGAATTTCATTCACCGAATTACCGAAATTTCCATCGATCTTCCACCACCGACCTATGAGAGACCAAACTTTTGCTGCTAATCTGCACTCGACAAGACAGTGAGCCAACATCTCAGGTTCCTCGTTGCACCAAGGACAAAGGACATACTCCTAATCGATCCCACGATTGACCAGGTTGGTCCTAACAGGAAGACTGTCCTTAAGAACACGCCACACTAAAACGTTTACCTTTCTCGGAGCCAGATTATTCCATCCGGTTTTCACGAGCGCCCCGTCGGAAGGAAGGAGTTTGAGCTGGATTCCATATGGTATGTTAATTTAGTGGTGTAAAATGTTCAAAAATTATTTCCATAAATTAGATATTAGGTAGGTATATCTTTCTTTTTAAAAATATATATAATTATCTTTTAGAATATATATAACTATCTTAAAATTATTACAAAATAAATATGGTAATATATAGTACCAAGTATATGATGTAAGAAAAAATAATATCCCTTTTTAAAAAATATATATTAATATATATGGTACGTTTTCTAAAGAATTATAGAATATATATGGTTATCTTAATGATAATTACAAAATGAATATATTAGTCTACGAAGTATATGGTGTAAAAAAGTAATATCCCTTTCTTATAGTAATATATATGATGAGAGAAGATTAAACGAGAACAATAACTATTTAAACGAACACGAGAATGAATAAAATCGTTAGTGATTTTATAATAACGTGTAAAAAAGCCATGCAGACCTGAAGCCGCGGCCAAAGTCCTTTTTTCGTGCGTTAATGAAAAATCACTAATGCTTTTGTTCGTTCTCGTGTTCTTTTAAATAAGTATTGTTCTCGTTTGAACCCGACTCTATATATGACACCATATATTAATATCGTTTTTTAAGGATATATATATAGAAAAAAAATATATATATATACATATATATATATAAGGTCTGTTTCAATTACAAACATTATAAACCTAACACACTATACAAATCATTATATTAGGAAACAATAGAAATATTTATGGACAATTAATAAGATTCATTAATTATGATTGAGATATATATGAAAAATAATAAGGTTCATTCATTGTGATCATGACTTTAAATTATGAAACAAAATAAAATCAGATATTTATTAGACTAGATGAACGACTATGATTGATTTGTATAATTTATTAGAATCGGACGGTATATAAATGAAAACGTCCCCTATGAGATGGTCCCATAATCACATAGACGATTTTCAACACGATGATGCACAACAAAGCTATGAATTTCTTTTTGGCACCGTATTGGCAGGGTAAGATATATAAAATGCACACACATATATGACTATTATTATTATTATTATATATATACAATTTACTCTTCGGTTTTACTAACATTATTGTTAGTGTCTAATATTCATAGTTGTACCATGTAGATGGACCATTATTGTAATTGCTAAGTTACATAGTATATATTGTTTGCTTAGCCTAGATCTCTAATTAGGTTATCAATAGCTACACTCTCAAGTACACACACTACCATCCTTTCTACTTTTCTATATTGTACTTGGGTGATTGTTCTTCATTGATATTTATTGGTGGCCATCTGATTGTTTAATATGGATTGATTACTTGTTCTGGGATCACAATTGGTATCAGAGCATAGTATATCACTTAGATCAGATTAGGATTTTGAAGTTTTTTTGCAAATTTTGAGTGTTCTTCATTTTTTCATTAATTTCTTATTGATTCTAGCCATTTGAGTGCTTCAAATGGATTAGAATTGGTCTAGAAGTGTTTGCTATTCATCTCTGTGTGCTTTTATTCTGCAATTACACCAGGATTTGACTCAATTTGTGCAAAATATCTATTTTCGGACTTTTATTTGCTGCACACTGTTTTGCATCGAAAAACCATTTTCTGTTGGTTTTTGGACAAAACTCGAAGAATTAAAGTTGTCCAGAATTCCCTCGCGCACCTACCTACAACATTTCAGCTCAATCCGATCATTTTTGAAGAATCGACTTAAGATCATATGAGTATTCAAAACTATCGCAACCCTTGAATATTCAAAACTATCGCAACTCTTGAATATTCAAAACTATCGCAACACTCAGTGTTCTTGAGTATTCATAACTATTGCAACTCACAAGAAGTGAACAGTATCTTATCTCAACCCTCTGTTGAGATAAGATCATCTTTATCTCAGCCCACTAAGGTTGAACAATATCTTATCTCAACCCTCTGTTGAGATAAGATCATCTTTTTGTTCTTTTATCGCAACTCCTTAGTTGAGACAAGAAGTGCATTGAGATAAGAAGTGAGTTGAGATAAGAAGTAAGTTGAAACAAGATTTTTTTTGGTTGAGACATGCTTTGAGTTGAGACAACAGTATGTTGAGATAAAAGTTTGTGAAACAATTTTTACTAATCGGATCATAAGGGGTACTTAACGATCATTAACAAGTAATCTAAATATGGCTACTTCAGAGTCTACTTCAAATGAGTTACATCCCGATCTCTATAATCAATTTTTTAGTCAACAAACATATTTAACAAAGAAGTTAGAAGAACTAACAAATGACCAGAAAATAGCAGATGAAATAATTCCACTCAAAAGGAAAGACTAATAGAACAAGACAATCAAATTAAAGAATTAGAAAAGAAAAAGACTGAGTTCGATATTGGTCATGCGTATTTTCAAAGTCGAATATCTGAACTATCAGAAAAATTGATGAGTTCGGAAACCAAGAATAGTGAGTTTGAAAGTCTTTTACATGCTTATAAAGATAGGAATAATGAGCTGTGTGAAAATGTCAAAGGTCTGGAAGATAAACTGTACAAAGCAGGTCAAACTGAACAAACAATTCACAGGCATAAGCCAAACAAGCTCAGGTATTTCAATTCTAAGTGGGGTATCGAGTATGACAATCCACAGTACCTGAGGAATGCCTTAATAAAAACTCCCACTCTTTATAAATTTGAATGGTTTATGCTTGCATCACATTCTAGCTATCAAATCAAATGGCTTAAAATGGATGGTGAAGACTATGAGGCTGAGGAAGAAATAAAAAGAAAAACCACTGTTAAAATGCAACTTCCTTTTTGGTATGGTCCTGATAATGCAAAGGCATTAGATAACGAAAGAACCTTGCCAAATGATTATTTTGATAGTTATATTGTTAAAGAACCAGAGGAAATGGAAAATACTCAAAAGGATAATACTGAAAAACCAAATTTTGAAGGTAAAAGGTATTTTCCACCAACGGTTCTTGAACATAAACTCATGGACCTCGAAATCAAGTTTGAATATACTATTCAAGAAGTCAAAATGACGAGAAACTTGCTTTCGAGATCGAAAAAGAAGTTATGATCACAGTGTTTTCTGAAAGTTTGAAAGTAATGAAAACAAAACTTGAGGAAATATCTGAAGAAAAAGTCTCAAACGAAAAGCATTCTTCAGATTCAGATGTTTCTTCATGCAAAGCTTTAATGGGAAATATTGTTTTTAGGAGTTTGACAGTTGATGACCAAGATGGTTTTGAATCTTGTGATTTGGAAAGTCAATCCGTTAATGCTGATCCTAAAATGTATTTTTCTACGGAAGAAGATAAAGCTTTTCGAAAAGAATATAATTAATTTCTTTTTCCTAAGTCTTATGGTATCTTTAACACATCCTATGATACTGAGTCTGATCTTGATAGTGAGAAGGTTTGTGAGGACAAAGGTAAAGCTGTAAGTGAAGTGCCTGTTCAATTTGACTTTAGTGCCAAACTTCCAGATCATACTGACTTTCTAATAAAAGAAGAGAAACCTGAAAATATTATCTTGAAAGGGGAATCTTCAAAATCAGCTGAGAAAATTTCTGCTAATGATTATTATTCTAAATCTAAATCCAAACAATCATTACAGAAGAAGAAAAGAAAAACAAAAAGAAAGAAGCATGTTAATTCTTTTTAAGCTCAGAATTCAAAAGCTTACAACTCCTATTTGTCTGGTGTTTCAGATCGTAATTTGAGAAACAACACGCGCCTTGAGTGGAGAATAAAGGAGTCCACACAGGATGTGGCCCAAATCAAATCATCCCACGCTGTTTTAAATGTTTTAAATTCCAAGAAAGACAATTTTGTTTCAAATGTTATTAATTATGATGTTGGCAATAGACGAAAACTTGTAGTACCTTACAAGGTTTATTCAATGCGACAACTGATTAATTTGGCACGTGATCAAATTTGTTGTGCTTCTTGTGGTGTAGATGATTTTATCTGCAAATCTGACTATAACCGTTGGTTTTATTCAAATGATTATTTTAAAACCGGTTATAGAAAACATAATGTCAAGTCTAAACCAACTAATCAGAAAGGACCCATTTGGCAATGGGTACCTAAAATCGTCTAATTTCCATTTTGCAGCCCAGTCATGTATGGTACTTAGATTCAGGCTGCTCAAAGCACATGACTGGAAGAAAGGAGTTGCTTGTTAATTTTGTGGAAAAGGACTGTGGTAGGGTGAAGTTTGGAAACGATCAATATTCTCCAATCTTGGGTTACAGAGATATTGTCAAAGATAATGTGAGAATTACAAAAGTCAATTACGTCGAGGGCTTAGGACACAATTTGGTTAGTATAGGTCAATTTTGTGATAAAGACCTAGAAGTCCATTTCAAGAAGACCCGTTGTGCAGTTCTAACCGATGGAGGAGATGAGCTTCTTGTTGGTTCTAGGAAGTCCAATTTGTACACCATTGACCTATCAACGCTCAAGCCGAAGAACGACGTATGTCTTATGTCGAAAGCATCTTTGGAGAAAAGTTGGTTATGGCATAGACGACTATCTCATCTCAACTTCCGTTACATTCAAAAGTTAACGTTGAGTGATTTAGTCATAGGTCTACCAGTTCTAACGTTTGAGAAATACAATTTATGTACTGCTTGTGAGAAGGGGAAGATGAATCGAGCTCCTCATCCACCGAAACCCGAGCCCAACACAAGCAAAGCTTTGGAAATCCTTCATATGGATCTCTGTGGTCCGATGAAGACTCAGAGTATAAGTGCCAAACGTTACGTGTTAGTTATCGTCGATGATTACTCGAGATACACATGGGTCAAGTTTCTACGCTCAAAAGATGAAGCACATGACTTGATCATCTCTTTAATCAAACAGCTTCAAGTGAATCGTCAACAAACAGTTCAGACCGTCAGATCAGATAACGGAACAAAAATTAAAAACAAGACTCTTGATGACTTCTTTAAGTCATTAGGAATAACTCATCAATATTCTGCGGCCAGAACACCTCAGTAGAACGGTATCGTTGAAAGACAAAACCGTACACTCGTTGAAGCGGCCAGAAAATGATGTCTTATGCTAATCTACCTCTGTTTCTGTGGGCTGAAGCTGTTGCGACGACATGCTATACACAAAACCGTTCAATTATACATCGACGGTTTGGCAAGACTCCATATGAATTGGTTAATAATAGAAAACCTGTAATACACTACTTCCGTGTTTTTGGATGCAGGTGTATTGTGCTGAACGAAAAGGACAACTTGAACAAATTCAGTCCTAAGGGTATTGAGGGCTTCTTTATCGGATACTCGCTCATATCTAAAGCATACAGAGTCTACCTCAAGTCATCCAGAACTGTGATGGAAAGCATCAATGTCAGATTCGACGAAACTGAAGAAATGGCTTCTGTGCAAAACAGTACAGAACCCGTGATCTCCGGAATACTAGCATCTGGACAAATCCGTCCAATGATGACTAGATCTTCAAACAAGGATCAAGCTTCCACTTCTAATTCTAATCCTAACGAACTTGATTTATTGTTTGAACATTTTTATGATGACTATTTTGGTAATGATAAATCTTCTTCATCTGTCAATAACAGGATACAAGTTGAAACACCACCAGTGCAAGCTACTGTGTCAGGCCCGTCGCCGGTGCTGACTTCATCAAATACTGATGCAACTACCCCTGCAACTTCTCCAAGGAACACAACTATGGTATCTACACAAGCACGACAACATGCATCTACAAGTGGTGCTTCTTCATCGGGAACAACTTCGAATGTCAGTGATCAGGGTAATAACAACAATCCTGACAAATCTACCGAATCTGTTCCCGAGGTTGTGCCGATTGTCAATTCTGACAAGCAACCCGCCTCACAACCGGAACCGACGCTGACGATCGAGTTGAACTTCGATAAGGATCCTACCCTTGTAGACCCCAATGAAGATGCTATATCTCTCCATCCATACTCCACAAAGTGGACACGCAGTCACCCAATTGATCGGGTGATTGGTGATGTTTCTGAACCAGTGAAGACAAGGCCTGCATCCGCAAACGAAGTTTTATTTGCACTCTTCTTAAGTCAAGTTGAGCCCTCAACAGTTCAACAAGCCTTAGAAGACCCTGACTGGTTGTTTGCGATGCAAGAAGAGCTGAATCAGTTTGAAGCTCTGAAGGTGTGGAGACTAGTTCCGCGACCCAAAGGTAAGACAGTTATTGGTACCAAGTGGGTCATAAATAACAAGAAAGACGAAGACGGAATAATTGTGCGAAACAAGGCTAGATTGGTAGCAAAAGGGTATAGGCAACTAGAGGGGATAGATTATGACGAGACGTACGCGCCGGTTGCTCGTCTTGAGGCAATTCAGACGTTCCTTTCTTATGCCGCCTTCAAGAACTTCACCGTCTATCAAATGGACGTGAAGACCGCTTTCTTGAACGGTGTCCTTAAAGAGGAAGTGTATGTGTCTCAACCAGAAGGCTTTGTGGATAAAGACTATCCAAATCATGTATACATTCTTGACAAAGCCTTCTACGGTCTCAAGCAAGCCCCCCGTGCCTTGTATGAAGTCTTATCAACCTTTCTACTAAACGCTGGCTTTGTGAAAGGTAAAATCGACACAACTCTATTTACTCTACATGAGGAAGGTGATATTCTTTTAGTTCAGATTTATGTTGACGATATTATTTTTGGTTCGACTAACCCTGGACTGTGTAATTGGTTTTCTGGCATTATGATGACTCAATTCCAAATGAGTATGATGGGAGAGATTAATTTCTTTCTCGGATTACAAGTCAAACAATTCTCTACGGGTATCTTCATCAACCAGTCGAAGTATGTGTTTGACATCTTGAAGAAATTCAAGATGGAAAACTGTACGTCGATCGGTACGCCTATGGCTCATGGATCTAAGATAGGTCCAGATCCTGACGGTATTGATGTCGATGAAAAGAATTATAGAGGAATGATCGGGTCTCTAATGTATCTAACCGCTAGTCGTCCAGATATAATGTTTTCAACTTGTCTCTGTGCTAGATTTCAGGCCAAACCCAAAGAGTCACACCTCGGCGCCGTCAAAAGAATCTTTCGGTACTTGAAAGGCACTCCGTACCTCAGACTGTGGTATCCCAATGGAACCGGTTTCGAACTCACTGCATATTCAGATGCTGATCACGGAGGAAGCATGCCGGATAGAAAGAGCACTTCTGGGCACGTCCAGTTTTTGGGAGACAAGCTCGTGAGTTGGTCGTCGAAGAAGCAGAATTGTGTTTCAACATCAACCGCGGAGGCAGAATATGTTGCCGCGGCGAGCTGTTATTTACAAGTCCTTTGGATGAAGACTCAACTCATGGACTATGGGTTTAAATATGAGAAGATCCCCATTTACTGCGACAGTAAGAGTGCTATTGCCATATCTGCTAACCCTGTCCAGCACACCAAAACCAAACACATTGACATACGGTATCATTTCATAAAAGATCATGTTGAGAAAGGAACTGTTGAATTGTATTTTGTTACAACTGAGTATCAGCTTGCCGATCTCTTTACCAAATCCTTGGATGAAAAACGTTTCAATTTTCTAGTATCCAAGCTCGGCATGTTGAATATGAAAATTTAACTTCCATATATTGATCATATAATAGATGGAAATATTTGTATCTCAATCTAGACATCCTATCTAGATTGATACACTCAAATTTTCATCATATTCTATTCTCAATATCTGTTATTTAAAATTTCATATCTTAGTTGTATTACAAATATTTCTTCAACTTGTTCTTTCTTTCTCTTCTTTTAAATATCTTATCAATGATTTGTTATGAGTTTTAGAACAGATCTTATGCACAAATTTAGGGGGGGTGTGCATAAATGCCAGATCATGTAAGTCTAGATACATTGTGACTGTTGCTTCCGAGAAGCCAAGGTAAATGTTCTGACTTGTTTTAAACACTAACTCTTAAATGATGAAATCCATTTTTAAAATCTATGCATCATTTAAGGGGGAGTGAAAACTGTGTTTAAAACCTTAAGTGCTGAATCAATTAGAAGTTAGACATCTTCCAATGTGATAAAATCTTTTAAAATTTTATCTGAAATATGTCCAAGTGTTACTGATATCGCAACTCTCTACTTGCGATAAACTGATGAACAGTAGTTTATCGTAACCCTCAGCTGCGATTAAAATTAAGTGTTGCTTTATCACAACACATTGATTGCGACAAGAAATTTCATCGCAACCATGCACTGCGATAAATCACATATGAACAGTACTTATCGCAACCCTCTGTTGCGATAAGGTTAAACATGTTATCGCAATCAGTTCATTGCAATAACCTCTGAGCTTATCGCAACCTTATACTTGCGATAAGCTGACACTGTGGCGGTCAACCTTTGGACCAATCACATCGTGCCACGTGTCCTTTGTCTCACGTCGTATAAATACGAGTGTTTGAATTTATCTCATTTCAAAACCCCTCAAAACTCTCTCAACTTTCTTTCTACGAACTGCAATCGGCGTTTGATTCATACAAGTGTATTTTCGCGATTCAAATCAACCTCATTCCATTCAGATTACTTGGAGGTACATTCGTGTTAACTTTCATTCGATTTCATCCGTTGATTCATAACTTTTAGTTGATTTTAGGGTTTTTCAATCGAAACCCTTAAGGGATTTTGAATTTTTTGCTTGTGAATCCATGCTTAGGTATTTGTTAGTTAATATCTTTGTGAGGGTATGCTTCTGTGGTGATTGCGAGACTCTTAGTGTAGGTTTGAACCCATTTAGTGCGGAAATTCAGTTTATGAGTTTTTAACACTTAGAAAATATCTTAGAGTTCATATCCATCGCAACCTTCATGTTCTTAACATTCAAAACTATCGCAACCTGCACTCATTCATCTTTGTCGCAACTCTCGTGTTGCGATAACATTCTTATCGCAACCTTCATCTTGCGACAACTCTTCATCGCAACTCTCTACTTGCGATACATTTGGCTTGAGATAAGATCTTTGTGTTGTCTGCGATAAAATCCGTACTTAGAATTTTTTTCGGAATTTTTTGAAGAAAAACCAATTTTTTTGGCACTATTCTAAAACTGTGAACTGTTCAGATGGCTCATAATGATGGCCATTCATCTGACGAGAACACCGTCTACCATCGCACCGGTCGTCACATCCGTCGGTGAACGCCCGAGATCTAGATGCATAGCTTCTACCGAGAAGTCTCCATCTTGCCCTTCACGACAACAACCATAACCATGATCTCGACGTGGCGTTTGATCAATAAATCATCATCGAGATCATCCGCGGCCATCCTCTCCGAACAGTGCTCACGAAGGTAGTCAATGTGCCCCTCATATATTTACAACAGTTTTGGCATACACTACGTTATCATCCTACACACCGACGGGGTCCACATTTTTCCGCTAAAGTCGATCATTTAGATGTTCGACTTACACTAAAGCGACTCTGTCTAGCCTTAAACCTTCCATTTAACCCAAATTTTGAGGACATGGTTCCCGAAGCCCAACTGTACACAGATATCCAAAGCTTAGGCTACCAAGATCCACATAACCCTGTCTTGGCTGGCCCATCCAAATTCCAAAGAAAACATCTACCACCCGTCTGGTACACCCTATGCTCCATATTCAACCGATGCATGACGTCAAAGCATACCGGCCTTGACAAATGCAACCTTCCAACCCTACGTATGTTCCATGCATTCGCCTTCAACCGCAACATAGACTATGCTATACTACTCTGGAATGAGCTACAAGAACTGGTCGAAGACAAAGCACGCTCGAAAAAGAACCGAAACTTCGTGCCATATCAACGGTTCTTCCAGATACTCATCCACCAAATCATGGAGGACAACCAGGAAATCCCTAGACGCCCAAATGCGGTACAAGGACCGACACAATGGATGCACTATCTGAAGATGCCAGATCATGAAGACTTCGTACACATCGCCGTGATTCCAGAGCCTGTACTTGCCTATGCCGACCAGCAGTCTGAGGTAGTTAGGCAGTATAGAATAGCTAATGCACTAGTAGTCCAGCCAGAACCGGCCGGACCTCCCCATGGTGCTATCCGACTAGGCGGTGAGGGTATTCATGTTGAGCAGGTTCAGGAACTTGGGGTTCCTGAACGGGAAGAGGTGAGGAGAATATTAAGAGAGAGAGTGGGTGGGGTGGCGAGGACTGCTGGTCAGACATCTTCTATCGGAGCTGTACGAATTCCTATCCTCGATGACATACCGATGGAATCTGAGGATGATTCTGATTTTGACCCTGATGCTTCGTCATCCGACGATGAAATATCTGAACATCCTTGAGCTGATGATGATTTCGACTCTGATCCCGATCATGACCCTGATGCGGATCTAATCCCGAGACACATCGGTCAGAGTCGACTTATTGAGGGTTACGATGCTGATTCCACTTGGAACGTCGGACCCTCCGGTGATTTTGGTGACATAAGGTGGAATGAGGGTGTTACAGTAGAAAATATGAATGTGAGCAGTGATGTGGCGAGAAAAGAAATGGGAGAAAAAGAGATAGAGTCAGATAAAGTATTAACTACTGACTCTCCCCAAGCCGATCGAAGCCAGGTAGCCACATCTTCTACCAAAGAGCGTACGTCGCCGTTGCGTATTGAACATGCCATGGTGGACCCAGCCATCCAAAGCACAACCCCTTTAAGCCACTCGTTGGCATCTCAATTTGCCGGCGTTTCATTTTCCACAGGGGATAAAGCACAACTGCTATCGGCGATACACTCGGTGTCTGTTGATATTGAACAAGGTAGGCTCCTGCCCCGGCCACCGCCCCTTATTCCGAGCACATTGAGTCTAGAGCCTTTTGGATATACATCTTCTTCTAGGCCACGTGCGTCGGCATCCTAACAAGTTGTGAGCTTTCGTGCTCCAACCGGAACACCCCGAGTGCGGCCGCCATTTGTTGGTGCCCCACGAGGACTGGGTGGAAGTCCTATCATGGTCAACACTATGCCAGCCATGAACACAGGCAGTACGGTTGCTACAACCGCTACTTCAACCGGTAACCTAAGTGGTCCGGATGTTAGACATATGTTTCCCAATTTTCCTCCTGAACAGGTTATACGAATGCTTGGACCGCGTCCATATTATATCACGCTCCCATTATTGGCGTCTGCTTTAGGCACAATTGATAATGCCTACTTGCAATACCGACGGGCCATGCAGAGTACTGTTGACAGATTAGCAAGTGAAGTGAGCAGAGCCATCAAGGGCAAAGCCATTGCTGAATCGTCGTCAACCCCTCAGAATCAACCATCGAGCGCACAATCCGACCCACATACACCACCACCAGTTTCGTTACACCAAATCCCAGAAGACCAGCTCAAATTAGAGCTGTTAGCCCGACTCCTAGCCAAAAGAGATTCTAGTACAGCTGAAGAAGTTGACCTAGTTGGATTACTTCGACAACATACCCAACCTCAAACCCAAACCCCAACCCAACCAATGAAAGATATGACGGAAGTCGTGATGGCAGGATTCACCTCCATCACTGAAAGGCTTCGAGCTGTCGAAGAGAAGTGTGGGATTCAAGCTCAAGCCCCACAGAAACGGAGACATGATGATCAGGATGATCCTGATCAACATGAGGGGAGAAGACATCAAGGGTTGGTCAGTCCAGTGGTGCGGCTACTGAAAATATTGGGGGATCAAATCAGCCAGCTAGTGAAAGGGAGACAGGGGCAGGTGGAACGGACACTGATATGGTCCAAGTGGATGACATCGAAGTTCTAGCTGATGTCATAACTGGGGTTGAAAAGCCTTCGGTTGTTGACAATAGAACAGCTGAAGAAAGGATGGCGGATTCTTTGATCGTGGATTACATCTACATTGATTCTGAGGAAGAACATGAGAAAACTACTATCCAGATCAAAGAGGAATTAGAAGATATATTCGACATCACCGGAGCTATTATGGCTGCTTCGGATTCTGATAGTGATGTTCCTCCTCCGCAACCACCAAATGATCAGGGTGCAGGTACTTCCGCTCCTCAGGCTCCAGTTGTTCAAGAGGATGCTCCGGTAATTCAAGTACAAGCCGATGGCAGAATCCGGGATCCGATACTTGAAGCTGAACAGGCAATCTATCAAGAGGTAATCGATGCTGAGCCAAGGTATGTGGCTACAAGTGAAAGGGTAAGTATCTTAATTCCCTATCAAGAGAGCCTCAGAAAAGATTTGTTTGTGAAAGACGTCCAGAAGATTGATCTAGCAAAGGTTTACGGGATAGAGGACTGACCATCACTTAAGAAGATCGAGTTTCTGTATGTTATGGGCAATAAAGACAAAGAAACGAGTGCTGTCAAATTAGACAACAAGATAGTGAAAGTGCTGAAGGTTGATTCTCAAAAGTTGCTCAATGTCTTTTATCCTGAATTCACTGTCTTGAGATCTGATGGTTCTGAATGTGTGTTCTCCGAGGCTGACTTCAAGAGTCTGAAACTGGATGATTTCCTAAGCCTATACAATGCCCTAGCCTGTCTCCCCGAGAAGAAAGTAGAATGGTCTGCCGCGTATCAAAGTGTCAAGAGATTCATGCGGAACATTCTGAAGTTCTCTTATCTGACAGACTTTCAGATGGGTTTGGAAGCACGACAAGCCCGAGTAAACCTAAGAGCACCGAACCGGCGTCTGTCAGATATTCAAGTTATCCCAGCCTACACCGTACTGAAGAAACCAGATCTTGGAGTTGTTTACTTCGATTCAGACTCAAAGAAGATATTTATGAGAGTTCTTGAAGTCAACAAGTTCAGTGATGGTACATTCAAGATAATTTTGGTACACCTGGAGAGCAAGCTTCGTATGGATGAAAGTGGGGAGGTGAAGCTGAAAGATAAAGAAAGGGATCTGATCAAACAAGTAATTGAAGCCATTACCTACCGGAAGGAATACCGACATGCACAGCAGAGGTTCGAGATCATTTTCGGGATTCGGAAGAAGTACGTGACCCCGGTGGACGCTTAAACTCTTTGCCTCTACATTGGTATAAAGGGGGAGAATGTTAGTGCCTAATATTCATAGTTGTACCATGTAGAGGGACCATTATTGTAATTGCTAAGTTACATAGTATATATTGTTTGCTTAGCCTATATCTCTAATTAGGTCATCAATAGCTACACTCTCAAGTACACACACACACTACCATTCTCTCTACTTTTCTATATTGTACTTGGGTGATTGTTCTTCATTGATATATATTGGTGGTCATCTGATTGTTTAATATGGATTGATTACTTGTTATGGGATCACAATTATTATTTTAAACAATTGAGGAATCACTGATCGTTGTTAATGATTCAACTTAAACATCGCTGGGTCTGTATATTAGATTCGATGATGTCACACATAAAGACATCTACAACTTATGAAATTAAAAACTATTTCGACATGTAAGTAATGTATTATCCGGAAGTCATTTCGTTATATATTTAATCGATTATTAATACAAATATATTTCTATATTTCTTTTAGGGATATTAGAGAATATACTAATATTGCAACTCAAATTACAATTAAGCTAATTAAGGTATAATTAATATATCATACAATGCAATGCATTTCGTACATTAAGGTGTCTAATTATTACATTTAATTACAATTTAGTGTAATCAGCAAAAAAAGGGATGGTACTGTGATTACCACTTAATCAAACAACTATTCAATTTTGCGATGAAGGAGCAATATGTTTTCTCAAACAAGGAACATATTTGTGAAAAGTTGCTTACATTTTATCTTTATATTGTACAAAAGTCTTTAGTTTGTTAAATAACATGTTATATTTTAAATTTATATAGGGCACATGGACGACTAAAACTCCTTTTATAATGCAACAACTAGAGGAGATGGCTTACCTTGTAGCACAATCATTCACTATGAAACGCATGACAGAGAGAAATATGTGGTAGTAACAAGTATGTGCTTTGACTTTCAGCTAGCCATATTTGCTTTGACAATCATAACATAATTATCATGAGCCTACAAAAAGGTGACTAGTATTGAAATGTAGAAGTCGGCATTGTTGTCTTTCATTTAATGATTGGTTTGAGGTGAAATGCTTGTTTTGATCATGATCACAGTTGTATACAGGCCGAGATGTGTTATGATCGAAAAGCTGCAAAGAAGATCGACGCCAATGAGTATTGGAAAACTTAATATGCAAAGTAGTTGATCTTCAACCGATACATGGACTTTGTATGTTGAACATATGATTTTAGATCATAAATGAGCTTTTTCTCAAGTTATTATTATGTTATGTAGTTTTATAAGCTACTTTCTATGCAAGATGAATAATACTTGAGATATGTTTTATGAGTGGACATTTTCTTTATGAATATTTATGCTAGTTTATGGATGTTGACTAGTTTGGAGAAACATGTTACATGAGTTTGGTAAATGTTTGTTTTGTATCTTATTTTAATTAATTCATTGGGTAGTTTAGTGCTCACTTTGTTAAGTTTTGAGTTAAATAGGTGTGAATAAGCCTGAGTTTTTAGGGTTTCTTTCTTATTCTTGCACACTTCTTTGCCAAAACCGTGTTAAAAGGTCATAGTTTTTTACACGGTTGCTAGTTAAAAAAGTGTAAAAAGCAGTGACCTTCTTACACGGTTTTTATTAGCAACAATGTAAAAAGAGATGGTCATTTTACAAGGTTTTTTTAGCAACAATGTAAAAAGAGATGATCTTTTTACACGGTTTTTATTCGCAATAGTGTAAAACTAGTACATGGTTTTGGCAAAGAATCGTGTAAAAATAGATGACCTTCTTTACACGGTTTTGGTAGAGAACCGTGTAAAAAGATACTATCATTTTACACGTTCTGCCTAACAACCGTGTAAAATTGAGTCATTTTTACATGACTTTTCTCATTTCTTAACACGGTCTTGGAACCGTGTAAAAACTTATTGCACTTTCTTAGGGCTTTTATACGGTTCCAAAGCCCCGAAAATTCGAGAACCAAAACTGGATCTTTGTAGTAGTGAAATTTGTAACACCCCGAAAATTCGAGAACCAAAACTGGAGCCACGGACGTCCGCAAGGGACAAGTCGGACGTCCGCGAGGTGCAGAAGCCCGCGGGTCGTCCGCGGAAGCAACAGAGATTTGGATGGTTTTGGTTCGGCCGAGGCCGGACGTCCGCGAAGTGCCATGCGGACGTCTGCGACCTGTCTGATGGGTTGAATTGGGTATTTTAAGCCCTTTCTCCCTCTCTCTCCTCATTCCCCTTTCAAAACCCTAACTCACTCTCCCTCTCCCTCTTTCAGCCGATTTCCCCCCAAGAGAGCACAAACCCAACCTCTTCTTCCTCATTGTCTTCACCCAAACTAAACCTACTTTCCACCATTGTTGAAGGAGTGGAGGCTTGAAGCTTTTGTGGATGATTAGGAGCTTTTATTTGGTGATTCAAGTGATAAAGGTAATATTCCTCTACCCAAATGCTAGGTTGTTTTTGATTTCATCTTCTTTATATATTGGGGTATTGTTGGATGATTTTGGTGGTGTTTGGTTGAGGTGATCCTTTCTTTCTCCATTTATGAAGATTAGGGTTGGTATATTTGGGGTTCTTGGATGATTAATGTTTTGAGAATGATTGTACATGGTTAGATCGGGTTATTGATGGTTGGAAAATTATGGATCTAGGTTTTGGAGATTTTGGCTTGAAGATGCAAGTTGCTTCAATGAGCTTACGTATGGGGAAAAATCTAGATTTAGCCTAAATCTAGCAAGGTGAGTTCAAGTTGCTTTGTGAAAACTTTGTACATGCCAAAATGTTATTTTTCCAAGTAATTCTGTGTTTTACCTGAAAATTATCAATATTGAGTTATTTGGTGGGTTCTACCTTTTGAGGTATTAATTGTGATAAATATAGTAAAACACTACATTTGGAATTTTGGAAGAATGTAAAAGATAAATCATACATGAAAATGGGTTATTGATTTATGTGATAAATGGAGTCTATTTGTTTTGAAAATGCATTTTGTAGATATTTTGGAAATATGTATTTAGCATATCATGGGATGATTAAAAATGTAATGGTACGAGTTCTTTGGAAAATAGGGTTTTCTCAACCCAAGGTTTTATTTCGGGTTCTCATGGACTCAAAGTATTTATTGGCAAAGGTGTGTGTTGTGACGTTCAATGTCATCTTATGACTTTCATGAACGATCTTTTGAGTGTGTGTGTGTTGAGCGTATGGCTCGGTATTGGATTTTATTAAGTCTCGGGGACATTTGTCCAGTTTCGATGGCTCAAGTAGAGTTTTGGGTCATGATTTACGTCATTGGGGAATTGCATGTTTTGAATGCATCTGTTTATTTATTTGGGGTCGTGTAATGTTTTAGACCTTGTTAGCTATGGATCCATAGGCAGTTGAGTTTCCCCTTAGTCTCGCGGGCAAGAGGTCGGGATTGATTGAGCTCAGTTTATGAGACGTTAGTTTCTCTTGTAGCACGAAATAGGCATCGGGTTCCATGATAAGTAAGGCGTGGACCTATATGGTCGGGCGTCGTCTCATGGGCAGTAAGGTGTAATTCCATATGTGCTTGGCACGGGATAGGCATCGGGTTCCATGATAAGTAAGGCGTGGATCTAGATGGCCGGGCGTCGTCTCATGGGCAGTAAGGTGTAATCCCTAATGTGCTGTTGTGGATTTGGAGTGACCCATTGTATAGACCTGGGGTGGTTGAAGTCGGGGGCTCCCTAGTCTCGCGGACACTAGATCTGGAGTGATTGAGCTCAGTTTACGAGAGTAATCCACGTGGGTGTTTTTCTTGCATAGTAGGTGACCCACTTGTATGTTTCGTCACGTGCAACGTATACGGGTCTCCCCCGTCACCGAAAGTTGTTGTTTTGGGTATTTGTGTTTATCCATGTTTTCGGTGACGTATCATTTGTATATGAATTGTTTTCCACGTTATGTGAGTTATGGGTTATGCTTTATCCATGTTTGGGATGTTTGGAATAATAACGATTTACTTATGAACTTAATCGTTTTGGAACTCAAATACTATTTCACCTTTCACGTTGGTTTTGGGGACGAGTCCATCTTGAGAAATCATTTTATATTAAAGTATTTAGCACGGGATTTGTGTGAGTTGGAAAATGGGTGATTTGCATCTAAAGTAAATTCTTTTGAACTCATGACTTAAATTGCTTCTCTCTCGGTTTATGAATTTAAATGGTCATGATAAAACCCTTGAACTCACTAGGCGTTAGCCTAACCCTTTTTATTTGTCGGCATGTGCAACAGGCTCAGGTTGGGAGTAGCTTTAGCTACACTGTGAAGTGACGAGTTCTAGTAGAATGCACGAGAGGTGATTTTGATTAGTGAAGTCTTCCGCATAAATTTAGGACTAGCAACTTGTGTTGTGCTAAGTAACGCCCGCCTTAAGTTATTAGTTGTGGAAATTATGATGTTTAAATTCCAAGGTATTTAAAGGAATTATTTTTCGAAACGATTTTATCTACTTATGGTTATTTTTATTGAAATTAAAGTTAGTTGCTCGTTTCAAATTTTGAGGGTGTTACAAGTTGGTATCAGAGCATAAGTTTGAGAGAATTAGGTGTTGATTTTGGATACCTAGACTCAAACTAGCGTTCTTTTAAGTGAGTGAAAGTGAAATTGCACTATTAAGTACACTAAGATAGGATGTTTTGAGGTTGATGGAGTCGTTAGAAACGAGAATCGCGTCAAGAGTAGCAAGGATAATCATGTACAGTACGTTCATAATTACACATGGCCAGTGTTATGGTGAACCTACTAGTTACATGTGTATACTTGAACTACTTTAATGTGATGACCGTTGGGGTAGTGAAGAAATTTCTAAACGAGTAGTCGTTGGAATAGATGGACGATTTTAGCAATAGTCACTCGGGGTAACGATAAGCATGATAATGGTATTAAGTGAACCGTTTCGGGTCGAGATTGATGGTTGGATTAGAACCATAGACTTATTGAACCGACTTTGATTTGAGGAAGAACCGTAATGTTAATCAATGTAGTTCCCAACTTTGCCTTAAGAGGTTTGAGCATCCGGATGACAATAGTGTGACCGGAGGGATTTGGAGGAGTATGGTTTGGGATGTTGAGTGCCGACAAGATTCATGCACAAAATTTATTCTAGAAATAAGATTGCGCCAGTTATTTCTTGTGTTTTAAATCCTTACATGGATTGTGTTACAAAATCTCGGAAAAACGTTTAGCACACACAAGATTTTAAATCATGGTTTTGAATATGCATGAAATTGCTTTATTGCAAGGAATTGAAAACTCTGTCGGGACTTGCTTTACTTTGTTATTGTTCAACGTTACTTTTGGATATAGTGATATCCATATTATTAATGTTGTTTAAGATGTTGGGCAAGTAACTACGGCTTATGGCTTTAACATTGGATCTCTTCCACATATGTTAAGGTTTGGACGGAAAGTTATCTTCCATTATGTCTATGTTGAGTTTTATTGGAAAGTTATTTAATGGGAGTTTTGTCGAAAAGTGTTGTTTAGATTGTATTACAACAAAAGGTGAATTTTGGAAGTTTTGGCAATATAGCCATGGTTTTGCGTTATGCAATTTGATTGTTGGAAGCGAAAGGTTTGGCACCATTTGGTTGAGTTGAGGCAATTGAGCCCATGAAGTTTTACAGAGTTTTGTTTTACGACGTTTTGTGTCGTGTGGGTGCAAATTTGTAAGGTGCATACTTTAGTTATTGCGTGTGTTAATTTTGGATTATTTTGGGCGTTTTGACTCATTCGAGTTTTGTTGAGAAGTGCTAATTAAGTCGTAAGGCGACCAAATGGAATGTTTTGGAACTTTGGTGTCGAGTAATTTCTCTTTCAAAGATTTGTGTTAGCACATATTGTTGCGATTTATTCAATTGTACGGATTAATTTATACGTGGCGTGAGTAGTGTATGAAAGAACATATTGATTGCATTTCTTAACGATTTGCTTGTTACGCTTTTGATTAAATGATTATTTTTATTATCATTTCATGCAAATGCATGGTATTGATCTAAGGGTATGCATAAGTTGGTAGTCACTGATCCTCGAAAATTTGATAAATGAATCGTGAATGAAACTGTTATTAAGTCATTGCATGAGAGAGGGTCATTTGGTCAAGGTATGTTTTAATGTTGTGTGAATAATGCATGGTTTACGCTACATAACGTTTTGAAAACACGAATGTGTGAGTCGTGGAACTTTGGCCAATTTTTGGGCTTGATGGACATTTTGGAAAATGGTAAACCTTTTTGGTTTTGGAGAGAAATGTGTATTTCGAGTATTTTAATGAGTAAAATTCAAGCGTTGACATCTTCACGTTTTATATTGCGAGTGTGAAACTTTTGGTGTAAATGCTCCTTGATGAGGATTGTGGAAAATTATTTGTCTAAATCTAGAATGCGTGAAACTATTGATGTTTTGGAACACTAATGCACAATGTTTGTACGATCCGACCTTCGAAGTCGATTTAAACCCTTTTTGGTGGCAACCAATTACAAACACTTATTTTCTCCTAAGTTTTAGGAAAACACATTACTCTGTGGGTATTGTAAAAAAATGTTTTACTCTTATGTCATTATATTACTAGATGAGAAGATTTTGAATATTGATTTAAAGAATTTCATCTTTTGCAATTTTGTTACGAATGATTTGATACATGTAATCTCGTTTCAAGAAAACTACTAAGAGAGTGTTACAAGCTTGCGTGCTTATTCCAAATTTGAAATTTCCTCTTGACATTTTAGTCGACATCTTTGGATGATGAAAACGTATTGAGTTTGTCTTTAAACTTAGAACTGACGCAAATCATTTTGGTGTTTTAACCAAAGTACATTTATGAGATTGTTTCACCGTTTTGTGAAATAAACTGGCGTGTGCGCACTTTGTTGGTGAATTTTGTTTCATGTTATTTCATGATTTGAAAGAGGAATTTTGGAACCGGATGACATTCAAACCCCTTTTGAGGTACGTATAGACCTTTTTGGTTGCTAAGTGGGAAACTACCTTACGTGCATGACATAGATCAATCCATGCTAGGACCGTATCGGTTTCTTTCAGAGAAGTTGTTTGTTGTGCTTCTGCACTTTGTTAACGATATAAATTTCGATGAAATGGTTTTCAAGATGATTTTCATATGTGGGACGAGTGTGTCCATTTTTACGTAACTACCTAACTGATAGTAGTAGATTTTATGCGTACAATTAGATTGATATGAAAACTTTTATGTTGAAAGTTCCTACAAATGTTTTCGAATGGCATATTTGTTAAATATTTCGCTTGAGAAGCCTTGAACTCATAGGACCTTGGAAAGGTTAAGTAACCCAGTTAAGAGTAAGTGTGTGTAGCACTTCGACGGTGGAAGGTTGGGTATTCCGTGCGTGATAGTACGGTAGGTCGAGTGGTATCGGTTGCAGAGATGATGCACTTTGTAACTAAAGGATTTGACTCGCAGTATCTTATATTGAGGTTGGTGGTAACCATTATTGTCGGAAATCTTATTTTGGGGTCTTGGTCAATTTTCGTATGTGGGACCCTTTAGACATCATATCGATGACTTGGGTTTTGTGAGAATGCTCGACGAACGAAACTCGTGTATGGAGTTCTGTTGGGGGTCAAATCTTGGTGGCATGACTAGGTATCAACTTTTGGGCTTTAGGCCAAGCACCGTTAGTGTAATCGGAGGATAGTAGTCTGATTTTAAAGGAATGATGGTAATGGTTGTAGTAATCTTAAGATGCTCAATTGTGATAAGAGGATTTAGTGAAATGACTTTCCTTGTCTGGTAAGAGAATCTGTCGATTGGATAATTGATAATTGGACATATCTTTGGGATTGTGTAATTGATGAGCCAGTGATGACCGCGGGTGTTGGAATTGATGGAATCCGTTGAGAGTAAATGCTAGTTCAGTAGCGGGATTAATTGGGGATTCAGAGGTTTTGGTTGATTTTGGTAGTAATTAAACTTTGGGCTGGTTTGGAGAGAAAATTTAAGAACGTGTGAATGTGGAATGATTGGGGAGTTCAGATCTGTCATTTAGAAAGTATGGATCACTTAAGGTTGGGAGGCGGCTTAAGTCTGATGGTCGGAAACCACTCTAGCAAATTAGGCCTTCAATTGGATGTAAGTGTTTTATGCCTAAGCGTGGATTTGTTGTGAGTAACACCAAGAAGCCGTTGTGGGCAATTCAGTGGGAAATAAATTTGAACCTAGTTGTAACCGACGGGACTTGGAATGTGTTGGGCGCGGTGGCCTTTATTTGTGTAAGAACTAGATTTCGAGGACGAAATCTCTTTAAGGTTTGGAGGATTGTAACACCGCGAAAATTCGAGAACTAAAACTGGAGCCATGGACGTTCGCAAGGGACAAGCCGGACGTCTGCAACGGTGCGGAAGCCCGTGGGTCGTCCGCGGAAGCAACATAGATTTTGGATGGTTTTGGTTCGGCCGAGGCCGGACGTCCGCGAAGTGCCATGCAGACGTCCGCGACCTGTCTGATGGGTTGAATTGGGTATTTTAAGCCCTTTCTCCCTCTCTCTCCTCATTCCCCTTTCAAAACCCTAACTCACTCTCCCTCTCCCTCTTTCAGCCGATTTTCCCCCAAGAGAGCACAAACCCAACCTCTTCTTCCTCATTTTCTTCACCCAAACTAAACCTAATTTCCACCATTGTTGAAGGAGAGGAGGCTTGAAGCTTTTGTGGATGATTATGAGCTTTTGTTTGGTGATTCAAGTGATAAAGGTAATATTCCTCTACCCAAATGCTAGGTTGTTGTTGATTTCATCTTCTTTATATATTGGGGTATTGTTGGATGATTTTGGTGGTGTTTGGTTGAGGTGATCCTTTCTTTCTCCATTTATGAAGATTAGGGTTGGTATATTTGGGGTTCTTGGATGATTAATGTTTTGGGAATGATTGTACATGGTTAGATCAGGTTATTGATGGTTGGAAAAACATGGATCTAGGTTTTGGAGATTTTGGCTTGAAGATGCAAGTTGCTTCAAAGGAGCTTACGTATGGGGAAAATCTAGATTTAGCCTAAATCTAGCAAGGTGAGTTCAAGTTGCTTTGTGAAAACTTTGTACATGCCAAAATGTTATTTTTCCAAGTAATTATGTGTTTTACCTGAAAATTATCAATATTGAGTTATTTGGTGGGTTCTACTTTTTGAGGTATTAATTGTGATAAATATAGTAAAACACTACATTTGGAATTTTGGAAAAATATGAAAGATAAATCATACATGAAAATGGGTTATTGATTTATGTGATAATTGGAGTCTATTTGTTTTGAAAATGCATTTTTGTAGATATTTTGGAAATATGTATTTTGCACATCATGGGATGATTAAAAATGTAATGGTATGAGTTCTTTGGAAAAGAGGGTTTTCCCAACCCAAAGTTTTATTTCGGGTTCTCATGGACTCAAAGTATTTATTAGCAAAGGTGTGTGTTGCTACGTTCAATGTCATCTTATGACTTTCATGAACGATCTTTTGAGTCAATTGAGCGTATGGCTCGGTATTGGATTTTATTAAGTCTTGGGGACATTTGTCCAGTTTCGATGGCTCAAGTTGAGTTTTGGGTCATGATTTACATTATTGGGGAATTGCATGTTTTGAATGCATCTGTTTATTTATTTGGGGTCATGTAATGTTTTAGACCTTGTTAGCTATTGATCCATAGGCAGTTGAGTTTCCACTTAGTCTCGCGGGCAAGAGGTCGGGATTGATTGAGCTCAGTTTACGAGACGTTAGTTTCTCTTGTAGCACGGAATAGGCATCGGGTTCCATGATAAGTAAGGCGTGGACCTATATGGTCGTGCGTCGTCTCATGGGCAGTAAGGTGTAATTCCATATGTGCTTGGCACGGGATAGGCATCGGGTTCCATGATAAGTAAGGCGTGGATCTAGATGGTCGGGCGTCGTCTCATGGGCAGTAAGGTGTAATCCCTAATGTGTTGTTGTGGATTTGGAGTGACCCAATGTATAGACCTGGGTTGGTTGAAGTCGGGGGCTCCCTAGTCTCGCGGGCAATAGATCTGGAGTGATTGAGCTCAGTTTACGAGAGTAATCCACGTGGGTGTTTTTCTTGCATAGTAGGTGACCCACTTATGTGTTCCGTCACGTGCAATGTTTACGGGTCTCCCCCGTCACCGAAAGTTGTTGTTTTGGGTATTTTTGTTTATCCATGTTTTCGGTGACGTGTCATTTGTATATGAATTGTTTTCTACGTTATGTGAGTTATGGGTTATGCTTTATCCATGTTTGGGATGTTTGGAATAATAACGATTTACTTATGAACTTAATCGTTTTGGAACTCAAATACTATTTCACCTTTCACGTTGGTTTTGGGGACGAGTCTATCTTGAGAAATCATTTTATATTAAAGTATTTAGCACGGGATTTGTGTGAGTTGGAAAATGGGTGATTTGCATATAAAGTAAATTCTTTTGAACTCATGACTTAAATTGCTTCTCTCTCGGTTTATGAATTTAAATGGTCATGATAAAACCCTTGAACTCACTAGGCGTTAGCCTAACCCTTTTTATTTGTAGGCATGTGCAACAGGCTCAGGTTGGGAGTAGCTTTAGCTACACTGTGAAGTGACGAGTGCTAGTAGAATGCACGAGAGGTGATTTTGATTAGTGAAGTCTTCCGCATATATTTGGGACTAACAACTTGTGTTGTGCTAAGTAGCGCCCGCCTTAAGTTATTAGTTGTGGAAATTATGATCTTTAAATTCCAAGGTATTTAAAGGAATGATTTGTAGAAACGATTTTATCTACTTATGGTTGTTTTATTGAAATTAAAGTTAGTTTCTCGTTTCAAATTTTGAGGGTGTTACAAAATTTATTTTAATTTTTATATAGTATAATAAATAACTTCTTTCCTCAATCATATAACAAAGTTCCAAAAATTTATATTTAATGTAAGAAAACAATAAAATTTCGTGTATATATATTTTTTCTAACCATTTTTGACATGTAACATTTGATGACGTTGATTAGGGGTGCTCATGGGTTGAATTGATCGGGTTGAAGATATTTGAACTACGCAACCTAACTTTGATGGTTTAAAAAATTTCAACCCAACCAAACCAAACCCGCCCGGGTTGATCGTTTAGTCGGTTTGTGTTTATATAAAGTAAGACTAACATTGAGAACATAAAAATAAAGGATATTTTCCTTTGAAAATATGATCAACAATTCAAGAAAATATACACGTTCATCAAATATTTATGCATTGCATATAACTTTTCAATAATGTCTTCTTATGAATTCCATTGCTCGTTGTGTTGTTTTTGGTAAGTTATACATATTAATTAAAGAGAAATACAAATAGTTTTAGAGAGCCGCTAAAACTTTCATCGGGTTATCGGGTTACTTTGGTCCTAACCCGATATCAACCCAATAGATTCGGTTTGTCATATTTTGTATCGATTATATGTCGAGTTACCTCGGGTTATTTTGGGTTTTTCGGGTTGGCTTGGCATGGTTGGTCGGTTTTTTGAACAACCCTAACATGGATGCCAAGTTTATCATTCACTTCCTGGTAAACATTTTTTAAATGAGTATCCACGTCATCAAATGTTACAAAATAAGTAAGAAACCGCTAATAAAATTGTTACATAGAAACTAATCAATAATTATATTAGTCTGATCAAACTAAGATACATAGAGAATTCGAGAGTTTCTTCTATCTCTGGAAAAAAGAAAACAAGCTCGAAAGAAGCTCAGAATTTGGCAATCGAAAAAGGAGCAAACAACGTCTATCGAGAGTTTCACCGAGAATTAAGTCTCGGTACAAGTCCCGCTGCCCACTGGATTGATTGTTATTATTTTAATTATTTTAAGTTAGGATAATTTTTGTTAGTTTTAATTATTATTATGATTATTATATTTGGTTTCCCTTTTAATTAATTATTTAATTACTTTTATAGTTGGATTAGAATTAAGATTAAATTGAATTAAAGTTTAATATTTATATCTTGATTAGTTTAGCTATAAATAGGACTATTATGTTTCATTGTTTTTCAGATTATTGATCAACAAAATTATATTTTAGAGTTATCTCTGGTTTAAGAGTTTTCTCTTATTTTTCAGGTTTTACGTTGGTAGACTCGTTACCATTTGGATTTAGACGTTCGTCGATCCGTTCCGCGTTTTCTACTGCGTCAAACTATAATCATCGCATTTGTGGTTTTTGTTTCGTGAGATTCTTGCACTCTCAATTAAAGCAAAAAAGTTAAAGGGAGTCAGGAGGGTCTATTTATCTCCGGCTTGATAAGTTCTAATTAATGAGACCCACAACTTATTCAGCCAACTATAGATGACTGTTTAGTAGTGGCTTGAGGATATAGAAAATGACTTGTTCAGTAAGGTTTTTTTAGGGTGAAACTTTGTATAGAAAACCATTTTTTTTCCAAATTTGTGTTTCTCACACAAAAAAAACACTCCTTCCATTTAAGAAAATGCTCCAAAAAATCTTTTCAATCTATAGTGATAGATTAATATACCTAGATAGACAACTTTATTCCTATAGACTTAACAGAAAACAACCAAACAACCCTTATGGGTTGTTTACATACAAATTAATGACTTTAATGGCCTAGACGATTTATTTGCTATGAGTATTTTATTACGGCTTAATCATTATGCTATTAAGTTAAAATGACTATATGGAATAAGTCATATGATCCCTCAATTGTCCCGTTAAGCCACCCAAACAAATTAATATCAGAAAGGCCCAAAAAGAATCCAACCCTTTGTCTTTACCTTCCTCAAACCCATTGGTCCTCTGGCACCCTAAAGATATATTTATATAGACAGACAATTTAATATAAAATAAAATAAACACCCCTTGTATATATATATATATATATATTGCAAACCACCAAAAGGTGGCAAACCATGCAAACCACATCCTAACCCTCCATCTTGTTCTTAAATATTTAGTTCCTATCTAATATTTTTTATAACCAACAGGGGTATGTTAGTCATTTTCTTTATTCCGGTTTTTTAATGATTTATCTTTATTATTTTGTTTCCATAATTATAGGAGTTATCATTATTCAAAATCAGTTTTTTTGGTAGGTTTTAAATAAAATTATTATGGATATACATCAATTTAATTATCCTAGAAACCGTTTATTTGAGTTCTTGATTTCCTTCTCTTCTTTTTTTGTTTAACTATTTCGTATTCTGTAATCAGTGCATATTCATCCACATTTTTTTCATTATTTTTTGTTAAACATTAATGGATCCTAATCCCAAAGATGCTATTGGTGAATCTATAGGATATCATAAAGATTGATATCCTTTCCTTATGCCTATCCTTTCCTTTTATTTAGTCCCGTATTTGATCTATATATATGTTTCCCCTTCTTGAGAATTAATCATCAATCAATAATAAAAGATTAGAAGTTTTCTTGTTACTCTCGTATTTTACATGGTATGAGAGCGGGATTGAAACCCTAAGATCCAACCTGTCCCAACCTCCGTCAGATGGTAGGAGACGAAGACACAAACAAATCCAAAACTGGAGAGGCCTCCGGCAGGGTGATCGACCATAATTCACCCTATTATCTCCATCCGTCCGACTATCCCAAACAGCTTCACGTCAACGACGTCCTCACCGATAACAACTACTCAGATTGGTCGCAAGAGATGGGAAACTTTCTCTTCGCCAAAAACAAATTCGAGTTTGTCGACAGTACCATCAAGAAACCGGAAAAGGGGTCCACCAACTACATGTTATGGATGCGATGCGACGCGATGATAAAAGGGTGGCTTACCACCGCCATGGAAAAGAACATCCGCAATAGCGTAAAGTATGCGAGCACCGCGTCGGAGATATGGTCAGATCTACTCGAGAGGTTTGGCAAAGAAAGCGCCCCCCGGGCCTACGAACTGAAACAGAAAATCACCACCACTCGACAAGATGGCGCATCCGTATCGACATACTCTACCCATCTTCGATCATTATGGGATGAAACCCAATCAATTCAGCCTCTCCCTCGCTGTGCATGTGACGGATGTTCCTGTGATATTGGCAAGAAGATGATCGAATACCAAGAGAAGGAACGATTGTACGAGTTCCTTATGGGTTTGGATGCTGATTTCACTGTGATCAAAACCCAAATATTACTAAGCCACCTCCTTCCTTGGAGACAGTGTACCATATGGTGGAAGAAGATGAGAGACAAAGGGCGATTTCGAATGATAAAAGAACACCACCCGAATCCGCTGCGTTTAAGGCCTCACAAAGACGAGATCACAATATGGCCAACCAATCGAAGGAGAGAAGCTATCCAAGGAATGTGAGAGACAACAAAGAAAGTAAAGAAAACGATCATTGCACGTTTTTGCGGGAGAAACGGCCATAAACGAGAAGGATGTTTCAGACTGGTTGGATATCCGGAATGGTGGCCTGGGAAGAAAGGGGAGAAAGTCAAACCGAAAGCCGCCTGCACCAAGTTCGAATCGAGTCCAATACAAGGCCTAACCAATTAACAGTATCAATTGTTCATCAAACACTTTTCTGGAACCGGCGACAACGAAGAAACGGGACGCATCGCTAACATGGCAGGTAAAAGAAGAAAAGGAAGGTGAATGGATTATTGATTCGGGTTGCACCGAACACATAACTCATTTACCCGATATCCTCAAAAACAAAGAAAGAATTCCCTTTGAACCACCGGTTGTTATACCGAACGGAGAAGCTATTCCCGTCGAGGGAAGGGGCGAGTGTACACTCCCAGGGGGAGTAAAAATTAATGGAGTTCTTTGTGTTCCAAATTTTAAATGCAACCTGCTTTCCGTTAGCCGCTTAAGCAAAGATCTTCAATGCGCTGTAACTTTCTTTCCTGATTTTTGTGTCATGCAGGGGTTACAGACGAGGAACTTGATTGGTGCGGGTAGATGTCAAGGGGGATTGTATCGAATGGGGATGATCAAAGAAAGAAGAGCAATGGCGACTATTGTGGACACCTGGCACAAAAGACTGGGTCACGCATCAAAGGGAAAACTTTCTAGAGTTGATTTTCTCAAAAATAATTTTGTTTAACTTAGCAATAAAATCTGTGATTCTTGTGCGAAGGCAAAACTTGCCTGGACACCTTTTCCTATCAGTGTGATTAAAAGTAGTGCTATTTTCGATTTAATACATTGCGATATTTGGGGTGGATATCGTATACCGTCCTACACAAAGGCAAATTATTTTCTCACCATAGTCGATGATTATAGTAGGGCACTATGGGTCTTTCTCATCAAATATAAAAGTGATGCTAGCAAGTGTCTTGTTGATTTTCATAAAATGGTGGGAGTTCAATTTGGAAAAAAAATCAAGAAGGTTAGATGTGACAATGGTGGGGAATTCACATCCAACACCATGATCGAGTTTTGTAATAAAAGTGGGATTTTATTAGAAACAACTTGCCCACATACACCACAACAAAATGGTGTTGTGGAAAGAAAACATCGACATCTGTTAGAAACGGCCCTTGCTTTTAGGTTCGAAGCAAACCTACCAAAAATATTTTGGGGAGAATGCATTCTTACCGCTGCGTAAATAATTAATCGTCTTCCATCCAAGGTAATAAAAAACAAGACTCCATACGAAATGGTTTGGAATCAAACACCAGAATATAGTCGTATGAAGGTTTTTGGTTGTCTCGTTTATTTCAAAAACACCAATATGAAGGGAGACAAGTTTGAAGAAAAAGGTAAACCTGGTGTGTTCTTAGGTTATCCCACAAGAACCAAAGGATACAAGGTTTATGACATTGAAAATAAAAGAATCACTGTTAGCAGAGATGTGTTATTTTGTGAGGAAAACTTTCCTTTCAAAAACATCAAAATAGATGAGGATTACAGGGATGAGGGTTCCATAGAACATCAAGATTGCACTTGCCATGAAAAGCACACCTCAACCTACGGTGAAGATAAACAAGCACATAATAGTAAGGGTACCCTTACTAATGAGCTTGTAGACAATGAGTCAGCCCCTCCAGAAATACAAAGCGAAGAAGTGCCAAATAGCGTGGGAGTTGAGTCTCATGATAACCAATCTGACCTCATGAATGAGTAAGATGAGCCTTAAGAACAAACTGGGACCCGAAGCAGGAGACAAAAATCACAACCAAAGCATCTTGATGACTACATCGTGAAGCTTCCCCCTTCGATCGATCATAAACAACCCACCTCCAATCAAGAAGCCTCAACGGTACACCATATCGCAAACTTTGTTTCATATGAGAATATTTCTAATAGTCACAAAGCATTCTTGACAGCCATTACTTCCAACGATGAGCCGAATTTTTTTAAGCAGGCATCTCAAGATGAACGCCGGCGACAAGCCATGCAACAAGAGATCAAAGCTCTTGAGAAGAATGGGACATGGATTCTGAAAGACTTGCTGAAAAGGAAGCGGGCAATCGACTCGAAATGGGTCTATAAAATAAAATACAAACCCAGTGGTGAAGTGGAACGGTACAAGGCCCGGCTAGTCGCAAAGGGGTTCACTCAAATAGAGGGGATAGACTATCACGATACGTTCGCCCCAGTTGCCAAACTAGTGACCGTACGAACTCTCTTAGCGATTGCTACAAAGAAAAACTGGATCATTCACCAACTTGACGTCAACAATGCGTTTCTTCATGGCGACCTGGATGAGGAAGTTTACATGAAAGTCCCTCAAGGCTTCTCCAAAGAAAACGAAACACGAGTCTGTCGGCTACAAAAGTCCCTCTACGGTTTAAAGCAAGCTTCTCGGAACTGGTACCACAAGTTCACCACCTTCCTCTTGAACTTAAATTTTCGTCAATCCAAGGCTGATCACTCCTTGTTCACGCATGGGAAAGAAGAATCATTTGTTGCCATCTTAATCTATGTGGACGACGTCATCATAGTTGGTAGCAATTTTGAACGAATCCAACACATAAAAACGAAACTTGACGAAGCCTTCAGTATTAAAGATCTTGGTCCTTTAAAGTACTTTCTTGGCATTGAAGTTGCAAAAACATCCGATGGGTTGGTTCTGAGTCAAAGAAAGTATGTCATAGACATCCTTAAGGATAGTGGAATGATGGGATGCAAACCAAGTCGTTTCCCCATCGAACAGAATTTAAACCTAGACAAAGGAGAGAATGAGACACCAGTTGACGCTGGCTAATATCGTCGACTAGTTGGTCGGTTACTTTACCTCCAAGCTACACGACCCGACATCACGTATGCTGTCAACATACTCAGTCAATTTGTTGCTGACCCACGACACAATCATATGGAAGCTGCGAATCGTGTCTTAAGATACCTAAAGGGTACACCGGGACAAGGGATCCTTTTTCCTCGAGCCGGAAAGCCGGTCTTAACTGCCTTCTGCGACTCAGATTGGCTTGGATACCCCTTTACGAGACGCTCAAGAACAGGTTATCTACTCATGCTTGGAGGTGCACCCATTTCCTGGAAAACCAAAAAGCAGTCTGTTGTCTCCCGCTCTTCAGCAGAAACCGAATATAGGGCTATGGCTTCCACCGTTAGTGAGATATTGTGGGTTCGATGGTTACTAAAGGACTTCTGGATCACCATCAATACTCCAACTGCATTATTCTGCGATAATCAGGTCGCTCGTCACATTGCCAACAACCCAGTCTTCCATGAGAGGACGAAACATGTTGAGATGGACTGTTACTCTGTTCGAGAAAGAGTCGACTCCAAAGATATTCTGCCTATGCCCATCGATAGCAAAATGCAAGTTGCGGACCTATTCACAAAGGGTCTTGGAACACACCAGCTTCAGTTTCTACTTGGCAAGATGAGCATTAAGAACCTACATGTTCCATATTGAGGGGGAGTATAGGATATCATAAAGATTGATATCCTTTCCTTATGCCTATCTTTTCCTTTTATTTAGTCCCGTATTTGATCTATATATATGTTTCCCCTTCTTGAGAATTAATCATCAATCAATAATAAAAGATTAGAAGTTTTCTTGTTACTCTCGTATTTTACATAATCGTCGTTGATGATGAAAGGTGTTGGTAGGCTGTTGGTATTTGGATCGTTTAGTGTTTCTGGCGAGAATATTAACGCAGATTGTCGTGATCATCAAACTGGTGTTCCTGCTGTGAATGTTGTTGAAGTCGAACCTAATCCTAAAGATAACGGGAAAGAAGTTGTTGAGGATATCGAAAACTTTGCGTCGTTCACTGTGTTGCTTAATTGCGGTTTGAAATATAACCCTGAAGTTGATAATGAACAAGATGAACATCCTAGAAAAGCATGTTGTGATGAGGATGAGGATGAAGATGAAGGTATAAGTGTTTTATGTAACTTTTTTCCGTTAAATTTGAAGTCATTTTAATTAATTAGTGTTTTAAAACATTGTATGTGTAGTTGTGTTAATTAATTACCAATTGAGCATTTTCCGTTTAAGCAATCTGTGTAATGTAAATTTATGCAATTATTAGTTTTTTTTGGAAGGCATAGCGGCATCGACCCTTTCGATCAACTACCACGAACACAACGCACACACGCACGCACGCCTCCCCGGCGGTATCGGACATCCGAGGGCAGTCCACTAATCCAATTATTAGTGTTTTAGTAAATTAATTTTGTAGATGTGTTTATTAATCAGCAACGTGAATGTTCCATTTAATGAATCTGTTTTATGCAAAGTCTTGCAGTTAATTTGGGTTTTAGTAAATTAATTTTTTAGTTGTGTTCATTATTATGTAATTTTTTATTTTTTTGCAAACCAAAACATCATACCATTTTTTCTTAATACCAATGTTCAACTAATCATCAATAGTCACCAAATGAAAATCAAAGTTTCCTAAAACATAATAGAAAGGGATATGCAATCATATAGTTTTCCTAAGAAACCAAATTTCAAACAATTGGCGTCATGTCCGAATAAACATAACTTGAAAACACTAAAGTTGGAGCCTGTCATTCCTTGAGTTTCTCGCCGTTTCGATCAGATTTGCACGACATTTTTCATCGATCGACTGAAACTTTTCTACTTCTCCTTGGACGTACCCTCTTCGTTTGTTGCAATCACTGAGAAGAAGCTTGCTTGCATACTTGATCCGTAGGTCCCGTAGTTGTGAATCTTGTGATGGCCCTTCAATGCACAAACTAGTACGCCACTCTCTCTTTTTACCCATGTAGGTTTCCATGTGTCTCATTACGAAAACTGCATGGTCTTGATGATTTTTCTTGGTCTGCCATTCCATCTCTAGCCTTTCTTGTTCAACTCTGTCTAAAACTCTTCCAGCCGGGTGTCCAGGTGTTTAATCATCATCGCTTTTTGTTAATGTATGTCATGATACAGTTAGTAGTTGTTATAACTTTATTAATTAGAAAGTAAACGATATCTTTCAAATTACATACCAGAATGTCAGTCACATATCCATAAGATTTCATCATTGTTTCACTGTCCGTTTGAGCAGCATACTTGTTGTCCAAAATTTCGACAGAAGGGGTTTTGAGGTTGAACACGACTACCAATGGTTTGAGGTGATTATTGGGAAGAACACCTAATAATAAATTATAAATATGTATATGATAATAACAAGTGTATAATAAAAATCATGTCGGATCTGGGAGGTAAGAACCGTACCAAGTCAACCTCCTTTAGCCGGATCAGAGCCATATTGTGTTTTACCGATGCAGTTAGGTTTCTTTGGAAAACCAGATACTGTTTGTTAACGTCCTTTGCTTGGGTTCTCAATGCCGCATCACCCTGTAGTTGCATTAATAAAATTACATAAATTGTGAGATTCATCTATTAAAAAATATATATAAATAAAACAATCTTTAAAGACCCAAATATGAACATGGCAGTGGAAGTATCTCATGTTCTCAACCTACTACCAGTTTATGATTTTACATGCATTTCTTTATTAATAAGATGCATAATCATAATGTTAAGTGTTTACATCTGTCATGTGCCCACAAACACCCATAAAATGCATCGGTTTTCTCGAATATAATATGCATAACACTTAGAAATCACCTTTTAAAATTATTGTATTTATAGTAAATTACTAAATTGTGTATGTAATCATTCAATGCTAGACATTCCCACATGGTGTATCCAACATTTTATCATTATGGATACATTATTGGATGAATACCCTAGTGTTTAACAATACAATAATGATTACGAAAACATAACATGAACACTCTTTTAAATCACTGATTAATGCATCTATTGGTTTTTTACAAAAACATGAAATAAAATTTTCATAAATAAATGCATATACTGAATCTGAACATGAAATGATCTCTTCATTTCAGGTTATTTTAAATGCGTAATCATTGTATGTAATTTCATTAATGCATAACCATTGTGTGTTGTTTGATACACATAATGAAACCGAATTCATCTAATATCTGTTAAATCATACGGTGTAGCAACCTATCAGGTTTATTTCCAATATATAGTGATGTTGTAGTTGTATTGATTATGCAACACATGTTTTTTGGAATATAAAATGCTTCACCTTTTAAAAACAAATGTATTCTTAGGCAAATTGGTATGTACTCATTCAATGTTTGACTTTCCCACATGGTGTATCCAAATTTTGAGCAATATGGATACAGTAATAGAAGAATGTTTTTCTGTCATATATTTATGTATCCACATTATGATTGTGAATACACTAATGTTTAACAAATCATAATATGCACAATATTTAAAATCACTGATTAATGCATCTACTGTTTTTTTACAAAAACATGTACTGAAATTTTCCGAAAAACATATTTTGATTAATTTATTTTTCAATAGCATCTAGTGAAGTTTTATTCATCTACAACAAATATTGTTTGTCTTCGTTCTTACTGTTTGCATCAAGAACAACGTTTTTTCAACATTAAATTCAACCTACTGAATCTGTGAAAGGATCTCTTCATTTTGTAGTCTATCTACAATGGTAAAGTTCCACTGACACACCAAAACATAATCATCTAGTGTCAAATTTTTTTGGTCGATTTTTAAATAAAATCAACATTAAACCCTAAAATGTTGATGGCGTCGGTTCTTATTTCGGTTTTTTTCTCGGTTTTCGTGCTATAATACAAAATGTGAAGAAAAATTACAAACTAACCTGCATATGTCTTCCTCTTTTCTGGAGTGATGAGTGAAACCCTACTAGTTTCATTGTGCTCTGTATCGCTGCACTCCAAATCAAGCAGAATCGGAGAATCTGCAGTGTTGGTGAACTTGGAGAAAGGTTTTAGAATCCTCAGGCTTCCCCCTCGTGTTAGCCCTGTTTCACATTAGAAACACTGAGTTTTGGTGAAGAAGATGATGTGTAAATCATGAAATCAGAATGCATTATGTGTTTTGTTACCATTGCTTGGTTCTGCCATTGAAGATTCGAAACCCTAGATGAATTTCCTTTGTTCTGTAAAGATGAATGTGGGAGATGAATATTGGAGATGATTTGGGAGACGAATTTCGTGTAATCAGGACCTAATTAACCGGCTTATTCTTGAATTTGATACAATCGTGTACAATGTTGCCTTGTTTAGCGGGGATTTAGTTTGATGATGATTTCCCAAATTTGCCCCTGCACCGTGTGTTTTTAGATGGTTCTTAAGGTTTTTAATTACTAATAACTAATTTAGTTAATTAAAAATTCACTTAATTATGTCAACCATAGATTGAATCATGTATGGCTAAGATGTGGGTTGCACAGTTTTCCACCTTTTTGTGGTTTGCAATTTAAACCACCGTATGTATATATATATATATATATGTATATATATATGTATATATATATATATATATATAGTGTTAGGTTCATTTCAGAAGTCTAAATATTTTGAGAAATGGAGAAGTAAAAAAACACGGGAGTGTTCATATATGACTGTTATATGAACGTTCATATATGAACGTTGAAGTGTTCATATATGAATGTTCATATATGACTGTTTATATATGAACGTTCATATATGAACACTCCCGTGTTTTTTTACTTCTCTATTTTCTCAAAATATTTAGACTTCTCAATTGAACCCTTCCCTATATATATATATATATATATATATATATATATATATATATATATATATATATATATATATATATATATATATATATATATATATATATATATTGTGTTTATTTTGCAAACCAAACAATTCGTACATACTATACAAACCAATTTTAGCCGTTCATCAAGTCTAATAATCTAAAGTCATGATCATAATTAATGAACTTAATCATCTTCCATATATATATATATATATATATATATATATATCACAATCACTAATAATGAATGATAATAATTACCATAAATATATCTGTTGCCTAATATAGTGGTTTGCAAAAGAAAGGCACACTATATATATATATATATATATAGAGAGAGAGAGAGAGAGAGGTTCAGGGAAAAACCTCAAATAAATGGAAAACTAAAAAACACGTTATCAACCGTTAGATTAGATAATCTGATGAATGTGATTAGATGGGCGGTTACAACAATATTAATTAAATTAAAAAACCCCACCCCCCCTATTTTTTATTCGAAAAAAGACGAAAAATAAACAAAGTTCGAATGAAATAAATTATACCAAATAAACAATCATATTTTTCTCGTTAATTTGACATCCATATTAATATACTTTTTCCTCCGTATTTTCGTGTTTTTCCGGTTTTTCAGTTATTTAGGGTTTTCCCTTGAACCTGACCCTATATATATATATATATATATATATATATATATATATATATATATATCTTGTCAACCAAAACATACCATTACAAATATTTGTTTATTGGTATGACTTATTCCCAGTTGAACATAAATAAAGACATCAGAACTGTTACAAGATACTCAGAGATGACTTCCTCCCAACCATTGCTGCAAAGCCATGGGAGTGTTCAAGAACTTGCAAAGGTACTCAAATTGGCTGTTCCTGGTCGCTACGTTCAAGAACATCAAGAACCCACCACCTTTGTCTTCAACAGCTCTTCGCCTTTGCCTTCTATCCCAGTGATTGACATGAATGATTTGATCAACATACTAGCAACCGATAATATGGATCAACTCAAAAATCTGAAGTCTGTGTGTCATGAATGGGGAATCTTTCAGGTCTTATATTTATGTAAAATCACTAATGATTTTGTTTTTTTTCGTGTTTTTTTAAATAGTTATTGTTCTCGTATGATCTTCCCTATATACATATATATATATATATGTATAGCTGAAACGTATGTTTGATCTTTTTATTGTAAATGACCAAATTAAGTTGAATTGATTTATAGTTGGTGAATCATGGAGTCGATAAATTGTTAGTGGAGAAAATGAAGAAGGAGATGGTAGAATTTTTCAAGATTCCGATAGAAGAGAAGATGAAGTACAAGCTGAAGGGAGGCGAGTATGAAGGGTATGGTCAAACGATACTCCATGCTCAAGGTCAGAAAGTTGATTGGGCTGATCGCTTCTTTATGATCACCAACCCTGTTCATAGGAGAAAATCCAACTTGCTTCCTGAGTTCCCTCCATCACTCAGGTCTCTCTCTCTCTCTCTCTCTCTCTCTCTCTCTCTCTCTCTCTCTCTCTCTCTCTCTCTCTCTCTCTCTCTATATATATATATATATATATATATATATATATATATATATATATAGGGCCCCTTATTTTGTAAACCATCATAATCTTGCAAACCGTATGAACCGTCGATTTCATTGGTTGAATTAATGAAATTGTATATTTTGATTAAATTGTTTCATATCATTCATTTATTGATGAAATTGTTTCATATATTTGTGTTTTTATATAGTTTCATGTATTTTTTTCATATATATATTTTTGTTTTTACATAAAATAAACAATTTTATAAAACAATTTCATTAATTTAACCAATAAAATCGACGGTTTACACGATTTGCAAGATTATGATGGTTTACACAATAATATCCCTATATATATATACACGATAATCAAATGAGAACTACAAATATGTTATAAATCCGTGAGAACCAATATAAAAATATTTTTTACATGACTTTATTTCATCAAAACATATGATTTAAGATATTGTTTCACATATATTCGTGTTCACATTGTGAAAAGATTATATGTGGAATTCCATTTTTGATTCACCTAGTGAAATAAAAAATACACGTAAAAAATATTTACATGGTGAAACAAAACAATGTGAAACTATCATATTATGAAACAAATACATGTGAAGCAAAATGTCTTAAATCCTATCATTTGATGAAAAAAATATCATGTAAAAAATAATTTTATATCGATTTTCACGGGTTTGTAACATATCTGTAGTTCTCATTTGATTTAACCCTTATATATATATATATATAAAACGTATGAACAAGTCTTTTGTATCGATATTCCATTTTGTAGACAATTGGATTCCTTATCTCTTTTAGATTTTCCATTAACCTTTTAACAGAGATACTTTGGAGAAGTACTTGCAAGAACTACAAAAACTTGCAATGACTTTATTCACTTTAATCGGGCAAGCGGTAGCTATCGATAAGCCAGAGATGTTTGAAACTTTCGAAGATGGAATGCAATCGGTGAGGATGACTTATTATCCTCCGTGTCCACAACCAGATCTCGTTATCGGCCTAACACCTCACTCTGACGCTGCTGGAATTACCATTCTTCTTCAAGTGAACGACATCGAAGGTTTGCAAGTTAAGAAAGACGACACATGGCTTCCGGTCACCTTCCTTCCAGATGCTTTCGTCGTAAACGTTGGAGACATTCTTGAGGTTAGGCTGATCTCCCTTGCTACTATACTACCTTAAAAAATTCAAGAAAATGACACAATACTTACTTTGATGAGATTGGGACCTACAAAGAAAATGCATAAATTATATGCAGTTTTAAAACGTGGGTATACATTTGATTCGTATATATTATGTTAGAGATCAGTCAGATCACCTACTTACTTACTTTATTGTTATGTCTCCATCTCAAACGTGTTAAATAGCATCCACTAAAGAATGCATGGGTATCTATCTGGGGTATACGTAGAGTTTTCTAGCTTGTCTTTCATGTTTGACCACATACAAATATTGTATTTATTTTCTCTCGTAAAGTTTAAAGTCAAGGCACAAACGTGCGTGGTCCCAACTTACATAATTGCTACTACAAACTTAGGCCATCCGCAGCGGAACCCTCAAGTCACCTCATCTTTTCTCCTTACCATCTTCTTATCCTAAAGTGGCGTAGCGGAACCCTCAAACCCTCTTGCCACCTCATTTTTTTTAATTCTTTTATTTATACAAAGAATTATTTAACAAAATAAAAATATTTATATATTTTTTAATAAATAAAAATAAGATAAATAATAAAAATAAAAATTCATATCATTCATTAAAAATAAAAATTACAAAATACAAAATTACCAAAAATTATGATATTTTTTAATTTTCTCTTTTCTCGCTAAAGTAGCCCTCAAAACGTCTCCCGAAAGGTGATCATGCGAGGATATGAAAAACTCGAAGTCTTGTTGATATCGTTTTTCTCGTTCGAGTTCCAACTTATCTCGTTCGAGTTCGAGTTTTTTCATTTTGTACTCCATTGTATCCTCAATCTTCTCGTTGAACGAGCCTATGGTCGTCAACAACTGAGTAACACTTTCGTTCGTATTCGACCCGCTCGTATTACTCGTTCGTATTCGACCCGCTCGTGTTTTGTTTGGATTCATGATGAAATTTGAGAAAGTTTGAGAGAATTTGAGAGAGTTTGAGAGAATTTGAGAGATTTTGGTGTGAAAAAATAAGAGGTTTGGGTTAATATATATAGTGTGATTAAATAGAAAAAAAAATTAAAAATAAATAATTTTGTTGTTTTTATAGCCGTTACCCAACGTTCCAATTTAAAAAAAAGAAAAACAAAACAAAACAAAACAAAAATTAAAATTGCTCGGGTTGAACGGGTTTTGGAACCCGCTCCCCCCGGTACCGGAACCCGCTCAAACCCGGGTGCCATGTGGCGTGAACCCGAGCCCGAGCCCGCAGCGCTACGGATGGCCTTATTATAGAAATAAATTTGGTACCTCATCAACTACAAAGCAAATGATTTTTGTCCACAAAATTTTCATCCAGAAAATATCAATGGTTCGATAGAATCTAATGTTTTTCGAGAAAATATCCATGGATCACCTAGAGAATCATTGGGTAATCTGTCACTGATATGCATTACTCATCAACTTTTGTGACGGTTTTGTGACGAATCACACTTTAGCGACAGATTTCCCAATCCCAGGGAAGAGTTTGTAGGTAAAACGTTTTCGTTTAGTAGTGATGAAGTGCGGCTTTATCTGGTTTAGATGCAACCAAATGATCTTTTAATTAGATCATTAATTAGGTTGTAGCGTACTGGTTAATGCATAAAAGATGTAGTGGAAACCTCATATTTTCTGAGTTTAAATCTAGCTGGACCTTGTCGAAGCATTTATGGCCATGTATGAATGTTCACTTATGATTACTCCAAGTCATTTGTGGCCGCCCGAGGGTTTAGTCAATGCACGTAAGTCGGTCCATACACCCATGGTTGCCAAAATTAATGATGTTTGAGTTATTGAGTGTTCGTGAATTTTTCAACTATAGATTATGAGTTCAAATAGCTTTGAAAATAATTATGTTAGGTTTTTAAACCTTCAATTCATACGCGCAACAAACATAATTTACCCCTAAAATGACTAAGAAATATACTCGCCTAATGCAATATGATGCATCAATGTTCTGAAGCTAAGAACTCCAACATTTAATCTTGATTCATGCTTCATTCTATCATCTAAACTAACTCGAATAGATCAGCCAATGCAACTATTGTACTAACATATAGCCTCACCTGCTATAATAATCTAAATAAAAAAAAAGAGTAAATTATGGATTTGGTCCCCTTGGTTTGGCGATTTTTACGAATTTCGTCCCTAGGCTTCAACTATTATGGATTTGGTGTCAGTGACATGCACTTTTTATTGGATTTGGTCCCTAGGCCAAACGACCATCTAACATGTCCATTAAATTTAAGGGCAAAACGGTCTTTTTAATTTTCTTGTAATTTAACATTTTTTGATTATCCTAATTAAAATATGGTACCAAAATGTATGAACTAAAACTTGGAGGGCCATCTATGAATATATTTCATCTTCTTCTCCAACCCATCGCCCCCACCCATTTCGGCGATCAACTAATGTCTCCGGCGAACCTTCGAAAAACCATTCTTCTCAAGCAACCTAAACTCCATAGACCGGCCGACCCCCACCTGCAAGTCTGCAACCCAAATTCCGGTTACACATACAAACAATAGAGGGGAGAGAGATGGGGAGAGACGTGGTTACAGTGGAGAGGGAAAAATGGTGCAGTGGTGTGCGTCTTGAAGGTATCCGACGTTGGTGCGGGAAAGTGGGGAGGGTCGGAGGGTGGTGTTAATCGATGGCATGAGATTTCAGTGGGAAGGGTGGATGCATTCATCGAAGGACAGTTCAAGGGGAAGGACGATCACCGGAGAAATGGAAGGTGACCGGAGACAGAAGGACGGTCACTCAGTAAACACCACTTTCCTTTTTCTTTCTTCTCCCTCTACTCTCAACTCACTGATCTCTTCCTTTTGGTAATGGGCAATTTCCTGGTGGTAGTCACAGTGGTTGGTTCACAAAGGTCCCGACAAAAACCCCTCTCCTAGTTGTAATATAAACATTTTGGCCCCTAATTTAAAAATAAGAATTAAAAATGTTAAAAAGATGGAAATTTGAAGAAAGACTATTTTGCCCTCAAATTTAACGGTTCTGTTAGATGGCCTTTTGGTAGGGGTGAGCATCGGAACTAGGTACCAACCTTTGAAATCGGCACTGCTCCGGAACTGCCGGTTCCGGAATCAGAACCGATGTGATTGGTTCCGGTTTCGGAATCGAAACCAATGTGATTTGTTTCGGTTCCAGTTCCTAAAATACGGAACCGATTAAAACTAGTTCCGGTTCTGGTTCTCTATTTTTTGGAACCGTTATCCGCTGGGTACCTGCCGAGACCGGGTACCCGGTCCTGCAGGGTACCCAGAACCGGAACCGACGGGTACCCGCTATTTTTAATAAAAGTAAATATGAATTTATTAGATGTAAATATTTAATAAAAACTAAAATTGAATTAATAGATTTACCAATTCAAAGATCTTTTACATACTGCGAAAATCTTAAGTAAAAAGTTCTAATATGTTTGTTACAGATTTGTAAGACTTAAAATTTCATTTTTATTATAAAAAATGTTAGAAAAACAAAAACAAATTGAAACCGGGTACCCAGAACCGGAACCGGTGGTTCAGGGAGCGGTTCCAAAATATAGAGAACCGATGTAAGCGGTTCCGGTTCCTTCATTCTAGGAACCGCCAGTTCCGGTTCCATGAAATTTGACCGGGTACCCGGTTTTGCTCACCCCTACCGTTTGGCTCATGGACCGAATCCAATAGAAAGTGCATACCACTGACACCAAATCCATAATATATGAAGTCTAAGGTCGAAATCGGTAACAATCGACAAACCACGAGGACCAAATCCGTAATTTACTCTAAAATAAATTTCCTTTTAAGGTCTACTTTGAATACTTTCAAATAACTCTATCATCTCCAATATTCTAATGCCTGAACAAATAATTTCCACGAAAACTAATAGTAGATATATTGCTCGACCATATTTGTCCTCAAAAGGCACTACTGTAAAAGAAAATTTGTTGTCATTCCTCTGCGAAATTCTTAATGACTATATCAGGTTAAGAACAATTTGAATATGCATTTCAAATCGTCACAATGGACACCAATCGTAGGGATTTCCATAATTTTATTAATAAAAAATTCATGGCATTGGCCTAATGTTCCATCCCAAAGCGTACCAATAGACTCTATAAAGAGTCGATTATCCTCAAACTCATCGATTGCACAACTTCCATAATACATTCAAATATCGGGCATCCAATCGATAAAACCTTTACCAATCAAGCAAATATTTAATCATCAATACCAATTTATCAACATCTAATCTCCTTAAGTTATCACTTATATTATTACAAGTGTTTATTAGAACTCACGGGAAATACTCACAGCTACTTCAATGGTCATTGACCTCAATCAAAAGTCGATACCTAATATCCTAGAATGATTGTACCACAATCGTGGGTACGTCAACCAATACCTCCTCCCTAGCTTGCACTAGCCATGTGGATCTCTAATATCTACTTAAAGTTGACAACTAACATGGGGACTAAAATCCCAAAACTACACGACTCTAACAAACAAACCACATAACATTCTCCATTCAGGAAGGCCCATCAAGAAGGCACGCCACTAAAATACAATATAATGTCAGTCGGACACCCTTAATTTCAATCGACCCACAAACAAATATTCACATAAATTTTTTAACTCGAAGATAAAAAAGACTGATTGCTACTTTAATAACTGATATATCATATAACTCTAATACCTTAACTTTAAACATGCATCGACATCTCAAGGTGAAACCCCGAGATTCAAAACCACCTACAAATTGGGTCATTCGACGCTTCATTCCTCAAGCACTATCCTAGTCCTCAAATATAGTACCTTCCTTAAAGGGTTTATATCTATGAGTCTAGAGAGTTCAAGGTTTTTCAAGTAGAGGACTCAAGAAATATGCCAAATACTATTTTAAAAGACTTAGTTGGACATAAAATCTTTATAATAATTCTACATATGCACAAAACATGCTACCACTTACTAGGTAGTCGTGTGAAGTCGCCACAAATACTACGTACATAAAATCGGACAATAAAAATGCATTTGTTTTGCCCAAAAACACTAATGACAGACAATGAAAATATACATAACAAATAAATCCAAATGGACTGTTCTAGTCCCAATATATACTTACTCACGTCATGTATGTATATCAATTCATGCACTAAATAATGTGCAACCAAACACGTTCGTACAAAAATTCACGGGAAAACCTTGCAACTGAATGACATCAATACGTCACCTCTTGAAACAAAATTGATTGGAAAGAGTCTCAATAAAACCTTATACGCAAACACACACGATAAGTCATTCCTATACATTTTGAAATTTTCACCATTGGGCCACAAAACGACAAGAAATTAAATTTTAACAAAACTTTGCATATAAGCATTTGCAATCGAGTATTTTGTGCATTCAAAATTTGACCCAAGTCTATCTTGTGCATCAATTTATAAATCAAATGTGTAACTCATTAAGCACATGTTGCTTAGGTAATGCATGAAATGATTCACGTTAGTTCCAAATTTAAGAATACTCAACGATATGTTTTCAGTACTTAATAATGTTAGTAAAATAACATGGAAAAAACTTCTAATAAAAATTTGTGTGCAAATCATATGCAATAAAATAATTCATGAACTTTAAAATATGGGCTACACTCTCGAGGTGTGCCAAAGCATTTTCCAAATTTCGTAACATGACATGTACGAAAGATTTGACAGAGCATGAAATAATTTATGCAATTTATTTAAAAATAAAACTAAATATTGCACATAAATTCGGTTGACACTTGACGTGTTAGAACCACGCTCGCAAGTCTACTAGTTTCATTACCACCCTTGGAAAGATCAATATCTTAAGGAGACAACTCACAACAAGTTCAATCAAACTTACAATATCTACCCAAAATAATGATGATTCAACAAGCCTTTGAATAAATCTTAACCAACATTTTTTGACCCACCATGGTTGGCTTAACATGATCACCATACTTAACGATCACATAAAGTGACAACGCTACCAACCGTCGACGCGTTAATGCTCTATAATTAAAGAAAACACTCACTATCCCCATGGATCATCACATCAAGTCTAAATTAAAATTAAAATTAAAATTTAGTAACGCCCTCAAATCTGTAAATAACGACTAAATTAAAGTTTTCTTATAATACATCGAATGAAGGATAAATCACTTTCTGTAAATCAATACTTGGATTAATTCGAATAGCAAATCTGGATTTAACATTAAGAATTGATAAATCAAGTCTTACATAAAGACTAGATCAAATTCGGGTGTTACTAAACCCAATAACAATCGTTGTCTCCAAATGCGGAAGACGTCATCAAATAGCTAGATTCTTCTCGTGCCTCTAACTATCACTCACTTCAGTGTCGCTAGTACCAAATTCCAACAAGGACCTGATGCACATGCCTACAAATAAGAATGGTTAGGCTTAATACCTACTGAATTCAAGAGTTTTCATCAATTAAATAAAACGGTAAACTGAAAGAATGCTATTTAAATGACGATTACCAAAATGAAATGTACTAAATATGAAAACATATTATTTTCCCAAAATCACCATTTTCGTGATGGAAACCCAATACAAAACATTCATCCAAATATGAATTTGAAACTCAATACTCAATCAAAACGTGAATAATGATTAATGCACAATTATTGAAATTCAGATAAAACTCTATATCACAAATACAAGTTGTGGGTAAGGTTCAATACTTAAAATCACAAATTACTGAGAACACTCCATATATACTCGAAACGCCACCAAAACCCACCAAAACCCATGGATAAAACTCAATACCCAAAACAACATCTTTCGGTGATGGGGGAGACTAGATTTCCATGGTTGGTGGTGGAACACAAAAGTAGGCCACCATTCCACGTTATAGAGCTCGTCATGTAGATCAATGGCCCTAATGGGATCAATTATTCTCGATTCATAGTTCAAGGCCCCTGATGATCCCATGTACATTCATTCACTAGAAATTACATCACGTGGCCAATGAATAGTATCCGAATCCAATAAGACCGTACCAAGTTGCCCCTAATGAGCCAATACATATTTCTAGCTACAATATGAGAATAACCGTCTGATTTCAAACCAATGAAGACTGATTCTTATACATATGGATCTAATGCATTACATGACCTCAAATGAATGACCAACGCACTCAAAACATGTAACTTTCACATAAATATGTCATAATTGCATTTAAATCCAAAAGCACAACAAAGAAAAAATCAAACAGACAAACGTCCCCAAGACTCATCTGAGTCAAAACCGAGCCAAAAGCTCAACAAAATGCATTTGTTCAATAAATAGGTAAATTCATACTCAAAAGTATGATTAGGCCAAACATTGACAAAATAAGGATAAATCATCCCTAAATATAAACCATACGATTTATACTTCCAAAATATCTCATGACACAAAATATACATTTTCTAAAAGATTTATCAAATCAAATACACCAAATATGCATTATAGTCAAATAACCTTTATTTAAAAAATAACTCGTCAAAAGACACATTCTCAATTTTATTATCAAAATGACCAAAAATACCAAGTATGAGCATTTGAAAAGATTTGTAAATCAAATGTATCAAGTATGCAAAACTCAGCAAATAACCCACATATTTGATAAACAACAAGTAAACATATTAATACTTCAAAATGGGCATTTTTTGGCATGCACACAGTTTTCACAAAGCAACATGAACTTACCTAGGTTCCAAATCCATCTCTGGCTTCCAAAGTTAGCTTCTCAAGAGCATTTCTTTTACTCCCAAAACATACATAAACAAACTCAAGAGAAGAAATGAGGGTTGAGGTGAAAAGAACCAAACCCTAGGTTAAGAGATGGTTGGATATAGGCTTACCTTTCGACTTATAGGAACCCTAACTATTTGATAAAACCTCAATTGTCTTTGTTTCCATCTTGAAATTTTTCCAAAATACGGATCCATAGCAACAAAAATTGCCCAAAACGGATGAGAAATGAGCAAGATATGACCAAGTGAAGAAGATCTCAATTTTATGCAGTATAGGTGTTACACGACCCTCACATGTGATAGTGCCCTATGGCACTGTCGCCGGAGTGTACCAAGGGTTCCTCCCTCTCTGGTGATCCTGCCTTGTTGTAGTACCCTATGGCAATATCGCCAGGCAGTCAGGCACTATAGCCCGAAGTGTACCGAGACTTTTTCGACCGTTCCTCGACAGATTTATCGACAGTTCATCGATCGCTTACTTATTTAGTCAAGCATATAATAATTATTCAATGGATTTGCAGATAATGAGCAATGGTGTATACAACAGTATCGAGCATCGGGTGGCTGTTAATGCAACACAAGAGAGGATTTCTTTGGCCATGTTCTTCAATCCAAAGCTTGAAGCTGAAGTTGGACCTGCAAAAAGCCTCCTTAAGAACACAGGAAACCCACCGTTGTATAGAACTCTAGTAATGGAACAGTACCTCAAGGAATTCTTCTCCCGCAAGCTCAATGGAAAGACATTTCTCGAAAAAATGAAGATCAGAAATAGTGAAACTTGATCAAGTACCCAACTATATATTATGTCATATATATATATATATATGCATAGTCGGGTTCAAAAGAGAACAATACTTATTTAAAAGAACACGAGGACCAATAAAATCATATATGATTTTACATTAACGTGCGAAAAAAGACTTTGGCTGCGACTTCAGGTATGCGTGGTTTTTTTTACGCGTTAATGTAAAATCATATATAATTTTGTTGATTCTCGTCTTTTATATATGTATTGTTCTCGTTTAATCTTACTTTTCTTTCTCTTTCTCTATATTATTAGTGAAGTAAAATAAATTGAATGACATGTACATATAACTTGCACTATAATCATGAACTTCGCATTTATGATCATGTTAGTCATCAAACTTTAGTTGTTTATGCTATTAATATTTATCTTCTCTTGTTTTTTTTGGTCAATTCGTGATCTATCCGTTGACTAAACTATTTATTGTTTTTGACTAAACCATTTATTGTTTTTGTTCCTAATTAAAAAAAAACCAAGACACCTTTTGACTAAATAATTATTTAGTGATCAGGGGCCTTTTTTTTAAATAGGGATGAGATACAAGTAGATAATTACGAGAGATATAAGATCTAACATATCTCTAATATGTTTATCTCTATCTATATCGTCATATCCTTTAGACGATGACACATTTATATTACAACACTCCCCCTTGTGCCGAGTTAAAGGAGTGACGGTGCACAATTATTGCCTCGTCAAAACCTTACGCCAAAATAAAAACTCAGTGGAAAAAAATAAAAATAAGACGAACGAAAGAGTACAACGCATCAGTTTCTTTGCAATATACATAGACTTTTACTTTAGTCTAATTTTCTCTTAGATTCGTTCATTAATCATGAGAGTTAAGAAAGCATGATGGTATATAAATTGTTGCCTCACTAAAACCTTACACCAAGGAACAAAACCCAATGGGAAAAAATAAACCTTAGTTGAAGGAAAGAGCACAACATACCAATATTACATGTATAATAGACTCCCCATTTTGTCTACTACTCCCCCTGATTCGTGCATTAACCAAAGAAGGTTGAAAATTTTCTATTTTAGTACTTTCAACATGTTTCCTATATATGGTTTAGGGTTTGGGCCTTTTTTTTAAATAGGGATGAGATACAAGTAGATAATTACGAGAGATATAAGATCTAACATATCTCTAATATGTTTATCTCTATCTATATCGTCATATCCTTTAGACGATGACACATTTATCTTACAACACTCCCCCTTGTGCCGAGTTAAAGGAGTGACGGTGCACAATTATTGCCTCGTCAAAACCTTACGCCAAAATAAAAACTCAGTGGAAAAAAATAAAAATAAGACGAACGAAAGAGTACAACGCATCAGTTTCTTTGCAATACATAGACTTTTACTTTAGTCTAATTTTCTCTTAGATTCGTTCATTAATCATGAGAGTTAAGAAAGCATGATGGTATATAAATTGTTGCCTCACTAAAACCTTACACCAAGGAACAAAACCCAATGGGAAAAAATAAACCTTAGTTGAAGGAAAGAGCACAACATACCAATATTATATGTATAGTAGACTCCCCCTTTTGTCTACTACTCCCCCTGATTCGTGCATTAACCAAAGGAGGTTGAAAACTTTCTATTTTAGTACTTTCAACATGTTTCCTATATATGGTTTTACATACTGATTTGGTAAACAAACATGTCACATTTTCCTCGCATCAGTTCACTTGAATCTTGAGGAGAATTTGTTATTGTTGATTATATAAAAACTTAAGTGGAATATGCTTTGTGTTATGACCCTTGATATATCTTACTTTCATTTCTTTGATACATAATGCATTATTTCCATATACGCAGGTAGGATAGTGGATGACCTCAAACCACTAGCTCCTCTAATATGTATAATGATAATCCTTAACCATATACACTCTTGAATAAGGTAGAGTAATATTCTTAGAATAGTTCGGGGAGGTATATACAAGGGTTTGCTTAGTTTTACTTTCAAGTAATCAATGTGTTTCCCTATGGTGATTCCTTATCCAAATTGGGAATGACCTTCGTATGGGTCAGAGATATACCTGATATCAACAAATACATACCAAGACATTAATTGGATTTTCTACATGGGCCAGTACTTTTGCCGCTCACTATCTAAGTAGGTATTGAAGTTTCATTATCAATCCATTTTTCTACGTAGGGAAAGTATAAGTCCAAGTCAATGGTGCCAAAAGATTAATTTTATATCATTCCAATGACGTTGCATTGGCACTGAGCTAAATTTAGCTAACAAGTTCACTAATAAGTACAATATACGGTCAAGTGTATTGTGCAAAGTACAATAATGCGCCTATTGTACGTAGGTATGGAATTCCATCTCCCAACACCTCTTCGTCCTCATCCTTTAGACGAAATGGATCTTTCTTTATATCCAACACTTTAACCGATCATGGGAGTGCTAACTGGATGCGCTTTGTCCATATTAAATAATCTGATCATTTTTTGGACATATGCGGATCGGTGGATTAATATTCCACAAACTCGGTGTCATAGCTCAATATCTAGACAGAACCAAGTTTTCCCAAGATATTTCATCTAAAATTCAGATTTCAAGTAGCGTGTGGTTTCTCTTAATTCATCAAGAGTGTCTATTATGTTCATAACATCGACACATAAAGCTACTTTGAAAATCCGAAACTTGTTTTCCTAAATAAATACGCAAGAGTACAGCTCTTCGTTTCTATATATCCTTTCCCAATCAAGAATTCACTTAAGCGGGTATACCCCGTCCACCTAGGTTGCTTTAATCTATAAAGTGATTATTTCAATTTTATTGCAAAAGCACTTGATGGTTTAGATTTACTTAATTGAGTAATATAATGTCATCAAGCACTTTTATATATCTCTTAATCTAGATCCCCATATAGATATGTAGCAGTTACATCCATGAGCTGTATTTCTAGTCCTTCAGAAATTACTAGGCTAATAAATTATTCGGACGTCATAACATCCATCATGAGAGAGTAAGTCTCCTCATGGTCGATCCAGAACGTTGTGAGAAACCTTGCGCCAAAGGAGAGCCTCATACATTAGGACTTTATTATTCTCATTACGTTTTCTGACAAAGACTTAGTTATGTCCTACGGGCTTTACACTTGGTGGGTTAGCACTACCGGACCAAATACCCGATTCTTTGTCAAAGAATATAATTCTTTCTGGATTGTTCCTTTACACTTAGGTCAATATGCTCTTTGTTGATATTATTCAACTGAGCGTGGTTCGATGTCGTCGTGCTCTATCATCTTATGAGAAATAGTATATGCGAATAAATCATCAATGAGTATATATGATATGACCATCGACTCATATGTACCCTCATAGTTCATTTAAGATTTTCTTTATCTCTAGAATCAATATTGACTTCGGAGCGTCCTCCAGTGATGATTCATGGACATAATTATAGTTAGAGATAATCTCATGAGAGTTTTATGTATTGATGATAATTGGATGTGTCTTACTGGTACGTGCGAAATACGTGTTTTAGTCGCAGTGGGTTGCAAACTGTCCACAGTGGGAAGTGCAAGTGTACACTGTCCACTATGATCGTCACATCAAGTAATAGTTGGTAAAATACCAGAATCGAATCCACGGAGACTGGGCTATCAAGACAATACGGTTCTCATGAGCTCCTTTTATAGGTTTCAATAACAGAAGAAAATAATACTTTGGTTTGTGTGGTGAAATAGCTACTTTTAACGATTTACTAAAGATTTAAAAGAAGGAATGTAGGTTAGATTTTCCCTAGATTTTATACTAAATACTCGGTCTTCAAAGTGATCCTTGTATTCGAGGTAGGCATTTTCGCTAGAAAAGCCCGGTTACGAAATACTCACACCGTTAAGATAAAAATCCCATACTCTTAGTATTTGTTGTCTTGTCAATGGTAATCTCAAAAGTGGACCTTTTCAGGCCTCGATGGAATGTGTAGAGACAAATACTCTAAGTGTTTTTAGATACACCAACTAGCTTGCCTACTACTCTAGTGGGATGAGATTAGCTCACTGTGCCGACCTCACTTTCGTAAGTGTCATAAGAATTCTTTTGAATCCCCTAGCATCATCCAAGCTCGTGTCACTGCATTCTACTCATTTCTGAGTTAAGAACAAGATATTAGATCCTTGCAAGTGATCGGCTTGTTCGCATCCTTGGGCATGAATCGAGAATGAATGACCAAAACAACAAATATTCCAAGTATAAAGATTACTCAAGCATTTTTAATAAAATCCAGATACTTCTCCTTTCTACATCCCTAAGGATGTTTAGCCCATAACTAAAGTAAAGAAAGCAAAAGAGTAGAAGTTGCACATAATAAAACTGGAAGTGACTTGAATTTAGCCCACAGTGGGGAACGAGAATTCGTCCCTGTCCACTGTGTATTACGAACTACAAGGAAAGAAATACAGAAAATTAAACTTAACTAATGCAGTAAAATAAAGAACTAAAGCTAAAACAATGTGGTAGTTGAGAGAATTCAAAGCTACTACAATATCTAGCAAAAACTACTACTTGACTTTAATTGTAAGAATGTAAAAACATTGATCCTTTGAATGGCACCCCAAGACCTCATTAAATACTAGGAGGAAGGTATGGGCATGGCACAAAACCATGGTTTAGTCCCATGTTTCAGATCTGCAGATTTGCACACCATACCTTGAATAGTAAACACTTTTTTACCAAATGTTGCTTTATAGTACAAGGTTGTTGTACTTTTCAATATTCCTCTTTTAAGGAAGGCATGTCCTCCTTTATCTTCATCTGACCTGCTCTTTGACCCATTCTTTTCTCCAGAAATGCTTAAATCCCAGCTGCTACTTTCTTTCTCTTTTTCCTTCTCGTCATCTCAGGAGTGGGGAGCGGAGTGGGCACTCCGCAAGTCACTGTGGATAAAAATCGTGAAAAACACCCAAATTCCACCAAATAATTTATTAAAGACCATGGTTCACTCCTTTTGCTCGTTTTCATGAAATATACCAAGAATGGGGGTTTTTAAGAAGTGAAATGGCTAAAATTGACAAAATAAAATGGAAAATAAAAGGAAATAATAACTCTAAAAATAGAGTTATCACAACCTCAAACTTAAATCATTACTTGTCCCCAAGTAATAAAAAGAAAGAAATAAAATGAAAAACAATGCATTTGAACCTTGAGGGACTTACATACTTTTTGACTTGAATGAGCGTTAATCTCCTTCCTTCGATACTTCCTTCGGTCCCAAACTTAACAACTTCACTTTTGTACTTGACGAAATCTTTCCCTTGTTTACCATTTGATCAATAGGGCTTTCTTGGGTTTGAAGGGTTTATGGCTTTGAATCTTTTCCCAAGGGTTTTGGCAAGAATTTCCAAACATGGACCGAAGATCTAGCTTTGAGATTTTATTTCTAGAAGTGGGTGTTTAGTATTTTGCAATGATAAGTACATACACTTTCAGGCTTTATTTGGGTATGGCTATTTTTTCTTCTGATAGTCCAGAATAGGCACACCATCTTTTTTTGGGAGTGAGCACTTTGATGGTCCATAAAAGGCACACCATCAATTTTGTTAGTGACACTCCGATTTTCTTTTGTTTTTGTATTTTTGTGTTTTTTTTCTTTTTTTTTTGGAGGTGGGTATGGCTTACCCACCTCAAACTTAGACTTCACAGTGTCCTCACTGTGGGCAGACTGGAAGTCACTCTGGAAGTCCCTACCTCAAACTTAAAAGTTCACAGTGTCCCCACTGTGACATGGAAATATGGGTAAAGGAGGTGGTTAAGGGGTTTCAAAAAGGTTTGTGTTTGGAATGCAAAAATGGCCTAAATCATTTCATGGTATCAAGTTGAGATTCGTACTTACAAAATAGGACTTTTTTAAGTCGGAAGCCGAAAGTTGTACCTTTAAATGGAAATAAGATCAAACAAGCATTCAAACAAAAATTTCGTTAGTACCCAAAATTACCTACCTAGCGGTAGGATTTCATGCATTCACAACCAAAAAGAAATATGTAGCAAACATTGTCAAAGCCTAGCCACAGGCACAAAATATAAAACAAACATAAATTAAAATTGTTTTAGGGAGCAAACGAGTGAAACCATTGTTTTTAACAAACCATTCAAGGAGTTGGGGTTGCATCCGGTGAACTTTCAGCGGATCCTTCTTCGAACTCATCATCACTTGCGTTGGTTGGGCAGATGTCCTCGGGGAAGTCTGGGAGTTGAGCTGCTAACACCGGGTTGGCCTCTTTCATAAATTCCCTATGGTTGATTCTTCGATCGTGCCACATCTTGGTCTTTTCCTTGTATAATTTTGCGTTTTCATAAGAGTGGTAACGCAACTCTTCTAACTCATGCAATTGCAAACATCTTTTAATTCCCGCAGCCCCCTCACTCATGTTAAGCTCTTTAAGGGCCCAAAATGCCTTGTGCTCTAATTCATTCGGTAAATGGCACGCTTTGCCAAAAACTAATTTAAATGGAGACATTCCCAAAGGAGTTTTGTAGGCCGTGCGATAGGCCCAAAGAGCATCATCAAGTTTGGTTGACCAATCTTTACGATGTGGTTTAACGACTTTCTCTAAAATACTTTTGATTTCGCGATTTGAAAGTTCGGCTAAACCGTTGGTTTGCGGGTGGTATGCGGTGGCCACTCTATGATGTATATCATATTTAGCAAGGACCGAGGCCATGACTTTGTTTATAAAATGAGTGCCTTCATCACTAATTAATGCCCGTGGTGTTCCAAATCGGGTGAAAATATTTTTATGCAAATATTTCACCACGGTGTTGGCATCATTAGAATGACAAGCAACGGCTTCCACCCATTTCGTCTACCGCTACCAAGATATAAAAATTATTGTTTGAATTTGGAAAAGGTCCCATGAAATCGATCCCCCAAACATCAAAATGTTCTACCTCTAGAATGTTGTTAAGAGGCATTTCGTTCCTTTGTGAAATGTTCCCGGTGCGTTGACATTGCTCACAATTTTTCACAAATGCAAAAGAGTCTTTAAACACATTGGGCCAAAAGAACCCACTTTGTAAAATTTTTGCTGCCGTGCGGTTTCCACCAAAGTGGCCACCGTAGTGGGATGTATGACAACCTTGGAGTATATGATGTTGCTCACTCCCGTGGACACAACGTCTCAATATTTGGTCCGTCCCTATCTTATATAAGAAAGGATCGTCCCAAACATATTGACGAGTATCATGTAAAAACTTTTTAAATGGTTGTCCACTCATCCCGTGGGGTTTTAGTCCACTTGCTAAAAAGTTTGCAATGTCAGCATACCAAGGAATATTATTTTCGTGATGTTGAGCTGCTAACAATTGCTCATCGGGAAAATTCTCTTTGACTGGAGTGGGATCAACATTGCCCACTATCTTCTCGAGCCTGGACAAGTGGTCAGCTATTTGGTTGCTTGTTCCTTTCCTATCAACGATCTCAAGGTCGAATTCTTGCAACAATAGAACCCACCTAATCAACCGAGGCTTGGAATCGGCCTTGGTGATCAAGTGTTTTATCGCTGCATGATCCGTGTGCACTATTACCTTCGTCTCTATTAAATATGACCTGAAACGATCAAAAGCAAACACCACCGCAAGTAATTCTTTTTCAGTGACAGTATAATTAATCTGAGCTTCAATCAGTGTTTTACTTGCATAATAAATGGGGTGAAAGATTTTGTTCTTCTTTTGCCCGAGAACTGCCCCCATTGCCCAATCGCTTGCGTCACACATGACCTCGAAGGGGAGTGACCAGTCAGGAGTGGTCACTATGGGTGCAGTAACTAAGGCCTCTTTGATTTTTTCAAAAGCATCTCGGCATTCTTGGTTAAAAATAAATTCTTTTTCAAGCTGCAACAGGTTACATAGGGGTTTGGTAATTTTTGAAAAATCTTTGATGAACCTCCTATAAAAACCTGCGTGACCTAAAAAACTTCGTATGCCTTTTACAGTTGTGGGTTCGGGAAGTTGTGCCACTACTTCAAGCTTGGCTTTGTCAACTTCCAACCCTCTTTTTGAAACAAGATGACCTAGGACAATACCCTCTTCTACCATAAAATGGCATTTTTCCCAATTTAAAATAAGGTCGTGGGTCTCGCATCTCACTAGGCTTTTTTCTAGATTTCCTAAACAGTTGTCAAATGATGTCCCTATCACAGAAAAGTCATCCATAAAAACTTCTATGGTGTCCTCTATCATGTCAGTAAAGATGGCCATCATACAACGTTGGAAAGTAGCGGGGGCATTACACAATCCAAATGGCATTCTCCGGAATGCAAAAGTACCGTAGGGACAAGTAAAGGTGGTCTTTTCTTGGTCCTCGGGGGCGATATGGATTTGGTTATATCCGGAGTATCCATCTAGAAAACAGTAAAATTCATTTCCTGCTAACCTATCAAGCATTTGGTCGATGAAAGGTAGGGGAAAATGGTCTTTCTTAGTGGCTTGTTGAGTTGTCTATAGTCCATGCATATTCGCCACCCCGTGACAGTCCTAGTGGGGATGAGCTCGTTCTTTTCGTTCTTCACTACGGTTGTCCCTCCCTTTTTAGGGACACATTGGACGGGGCTCACCCAACTACTACTAGCAATGGGATAGATAATACCGGCATCTAACCACTTCAAAACTTCTTTCTTAACTACCTCCTTCATGATGGGATTCAACCTTCTTTGAGGTTGGACTTTCCCAGGGTGGCCACTCTCCAAGTTAATCTTATGTTGACATAAAGAGGGGCTAATACCTCTAATGTCCGCTATGGTCCAACCTATTGCCTTCTTATGCTTTATCAACAAATCAATCACACGTTGTTCTTGGTTCTCGCTAAGTTTGGAAGAGATAATAACGGGAAGTTTATTATCCTTAGCGAGATAAGCATATTTCAAGTGGGAAGGCAATGGTTTAAGCTCTAACTCGGGAGGTTGTTCTATTGAAGGGGGCTGAATATTTCTGTCCTTGAAATCCAAAGGTTCAAAGGCTGCCACTATTTCGTTATACTCATCCTCAAAAATGTCATCACTCTCAAGGTCAGAGTGCTCACTCTCACTCCCCACTGTGGGCACTGTACTTCCCACTGTGGGCACTGTGCAAAGACTGTAGGATCCATAAATCGAACTTAAAGCAAAGCAGTCTTCGGTGTCTATATACTTGAGAGATTTAAACACATTGAATGTTACCTCTTGGTCATTAACTCTCATCGTGAGTTCTCCTTTGTGCACATCAATCAAAGTTCGTCCGGTTGCAAGAAACGGACGTCCTAAGATGATTGAGATCTCTTTATCGGCCTCATAATCTAGAACTAGAAAATCGGCAGGGAAGATAAATTTATCCACTTGGACCAAGACGTCTTTTATTTTACCCTTTGGGTAGGCAATGGATCGATCGGCTAGTTGTAATGTCACGGTTGTGGGTCTAGCCTCTCCAATACCTAACTTGTTAAAAATAGACAATGGCATCAAATTGACACTAGCTCCTAAATCACAGAGTGCTTGACCTACTTCTTGTCCTCCTATTGTGCATGGAATGGTAAAACTACCCGGGTCTTTCAACTTGGGTGGAATCTTGCTAGTAAGGAGGGCACTACATTCCTCGGTCAAAGCCACAGTCTCAAACTCACCCAACTTTCTCTTTTTGTTCGAAATATCCTTTAAAAATTTAACATAGCTTGGCATTTGCTCGAGAGCTTCTACCAAGGGTATGTTAATGTGAAGCTGTTTAAAAATGTCTAAGAATTTTTTAAACTGAACATCGACATTTTTAGGCTTTATTCTTTGAGGAAAGGGAATGCTTCGTGGGTCAATCTGAGCTTGTTGTGGTATTGGCTTTGGAACAGTAGGCTTTGGAACAGGCCCAAGAGTGGGAAGGTCAGGGATGTCGGTCCCCACTGTGGGGATCACAGTGACTTGAGGAGTGCCCACTATGGTGACCACAGTGGGTATTTGAGGCGAATCATCAGACTCAAAAATGATATCTTTCAGATCCTTTCCACTCCTCAGAGTGATGGACTTGACGTGCTCTTTTCCTATCACCTTAGCGTGCTCGGTATCACTAGGTAATGTCCCTGGTGGTCTATTCTTAACTTCAACGGCTAGTTGTCCTACTTGAGTCTCTATGTTCCTAATGGCTGCTTGAGTTTGATTCATAAAACCCTTGAGAATTGATTCAATCGATTGTTGAGGCTCAACTGGTTGATTGGATCGTGGTTGGTACGGTTGTGGGGACTGTCCTTGGTGAAAGTTCTGTGAGGACTGCCCACTGTGATGTGGGGACTGCCCACTGTGGTGTTGTTGAAATCCAGGGGGATTGTGTGGTCTTTGCTGAGTATTACTCATCCCGTGAGGTTGGAGTCCTGGATTACCAGCCCAAGAGAAATTTGGGTGGTTTCTCCAACCTGGGTTATAAGTCTGCGAATATGGATTGTTCCTCAGGTTGGTCCCTATAACATTAACGGCTTCGGGATTTGCTGGACAATAGTAAAAAAGATGCTCCTCTCCACAGAGGGAGCAGTTTTCGGCTAGATGAGTTGCAGAATTGACTTGGCCTCTATTTTGATTCAAAATAATTTTGGTTAAGGCCACTAACTGCGCATTCATGGTTTTGAGTGCTTCGGAATCGATGGTGTTGGTCTTTGGTACTACCGCTCTAGGATTGGACCATTCGGTATTGTTGTTGGACACTTTTTCTAAGATTTGATATCCTTCATTGTAGGTTTTACTAGTGAATGTTCCACCGGCTGTTGCATCTAAGATGATTTTGGCTGCATTGGAAAGACCATTGTAAAAGGTCTCCAATTGGATGCAATGTGGGATGCCATGATGTGGGCACTTTCGAAGTAAATCTTTAAATCGTTCCCATGCATCCGAAATAGCCTCATCTTCTTCTTGCCTAAACAAAATTATATCATTTCGAAACCTTACATTCCTCGTTGGAGGAAAGTATTTTTGCAAAAATTTATCGGCAAGCTCTTGCCAAGTGGTTATCGAGTGAGGTGCATGCGAGTTCAGCCATGACTTCACCTTATCCCTTAGTGAAAAAGGAAAAAGTCTTAGTCTTAATGCTTCATCACTCACACCTTGTAACTGAAAGGAATCGGTCATTTCCAAAAAAGATTTTAAGTGCGAGTGCGGATCCTCAGATGGTGATCCTCCAAACTGACCCATGGCTTGGATCATTTGAAACATCACCGGTTTGAGTTCAAAATGGTTTGCAACAATGTTGGGCCTTAGAATCCCGAAGCTTAAATCACTAGCTCCGGAAGTAGCATAGTCCCGTATTTTTCGATCTTTGCTATCGGCAATCGTTATTGTGGTCTCCATGACAGGTGGTCTATCGGCCATGTTCACAGTGGGGATCACAGGGGGTTGTCGATTTGTTTTCTTGCTTCTTCGTGTTTTTCGCAACGTTTTTTCTATTTCAAGATCTATTGGAACCAAATGTTCGAGTTGTCGCCGTGGCATACAACGCGAACAGCTTAGAAAAACGAGTTACTCGGGCTCGAACAAAAACTAATGTCTTGAAATTTAAAAATCACGCCAGTCCCCGGCAACGGCGCCAAAAACTTGGTACGTGCGAAATATGTGTTTTAATCGCAGTGGGTTGCAAACTGTCCACAGTGGGAAGTGTAAGTGTACACTGTCCACTATGATCGTCACAGCAAGTAATAGTTGGTAAAATACCAGAATCGAATCCACAGAGACTGGGCTATCAAGACAATACGGTTCTCATGAGCTCCTTTTACAAGTTTCAATAACAGAAGAAAATGATACCTTGGTTTGTGTGGTGAAATAGCTACTTTTAACGATTTACTAAAGATTTAAAAGAAGGAATGTAGGTTAGATTTTCCCTAGATTTTATACTAAATACTCGGTCTTCAAAGTGATCCTTGTATTCGAGGTAGGCATTTTCGCTAGAAAAGCCCGGTTACGAAATACTCACACCGTTAAGATAAAAATCCCATACTCTTAGTATTTGTTGTCTTGTCAATGGTAATCTCAAAAGTGGACCTTTTCAGGCCTCGATGGAATGTGTAGAGACAAATACTCTAAGTGTTTTTAGATACACCAACTAGCTTGCCTACTACTCCAGTGGGATGAGATTAGCTCACTGTGCCGACCTCACTTTCGTAAGTGTCATAAGAATTCTTTCGAATCCCCTAGCATCATCCAAGCTCGTGTCACTGCGTTCTACTCATTTCTGAGTTAAGAACTAGATATTAGATCCTTGCAAGTGACCGGCTTGTTCGCATCCTTGGGCATGAATCGAGAATGAATGACCAAAACAACAAATATTCCAAGTATAAAGATTACTCAAGCATTTTTAATAAAATCCAGGTACTTCTCCTTTCTACATCCCTAAGGATGTTTAGCCCATAACTAAAGTAAAGAAAGCAAAAGAGTAGAAGTTGCACATAATAAAACTGGAAGTGACTTGAATTTAGCCCACAGTGGGGAACGAGAATTCGTCCCTGTCCACTGTGTATGACGAACTACAAGGAAAGAAATACAGAAAATTAAACTTAACTAATGCAGTAAAATAAAGAACTAAAGCTAAAACAATGTGGTAGTTGAGAGAATTCAAAGCTACTACAATATCTAGCAAAAACTACTACTTGACTTTAATTGTAAGAATGTAAAAACATTGATCCTTTGAATGGCACCCCAAGACCTCATTAAATACTAGGAGGAAGGTATGGGCATGGCACAAAACCATGGTTTAGTCCCATGTTTCAGATCTGCAGATTTGCACACCATACCTTGAATAGTAAACACCTTTTTACCAAATGTTGCTTTATAGTACAAGGTTGTTGTACTTTTCACTATTCCTCTTTTAAGGAAGGCATGTCCTCCTTTATCTTCATCTGACCTGCTCTTTGACCAATTCTTTTCTCCAGAAATGCTTAAATCCCAACTGCTACTTTCTTTCTCTTTTTCCTTCTCGTCATCTCAGGAGTGGGGAGAGGAGTGGGCACTCCGCAAGTCACTGTGGATAAAAATCGTGAAAAACACCCAAATTCCACCAAATAATTTATTAAAGACCATGGTTCACTCCTTTTGCTCATTTTAATGAAATATACCAAGAATGGGGGTTTTTAAGAAGTGAAATGGCTAAAATTGACAAAATAAAATGGAAAATAAAAGGAAATAATAACTCTAAAAATAGAGTTATCACTTACTATTCTTTTCCTTTAGTAGCTTCCACAACTTCCATTTGGTAGCTATGACCTCAACCACACTTCCACTATGCGTGATTGCAACGCACTTTCCAATGGCGTTGTGCCCCTGTTGGAGACTTTTAACCTTACGGGTATATTAGCTGCTCAAATGTGTGATCTTGTCACTTCTGGAATAACATTTAACGTATAACGTATCGAGTGTGTTTCGTTTGACTTCAACTTTACGTTGTGAAGTTTGGAGATCAAAATCCATGATAGTTCCTGTCGTTCCCCTGGAAAATACTTTTTCCTATCTCCCCCTAACGACAGGAAGACTGTCATCAAAGTGACTATTCGCAAATCATGCGATATTAGGATCACCCGTCAAAGGTTCTAAATAGCGGATAATTGTTGGAGATTCATATCCAACATATATACTTAATCATTTTTAAGAACCCATTTTGGTGCGTTGTGGGGGCGCAATTGGCACATACACTACAACCAAACATACGTGTGATCCCAGAACAAGTAATCAATCCATTGAAGAATTCAGATAGCCATCCATATATTCAATAAGATATCACCAAGTACACAATGAGAATATAGAGAGAAAATGCAAATGTGTGTACTAGTGTGTGTGTGTAATGGATGACCTAATGTCAATCAACATGAAAAGGACAATATACAGTTCGTCGTAACATTACAATTTACACAAAAGGTCCCTCTACTTGGTACAACTAGATAATTAAGGCACTAACAATCTCCCCCTTTGTACCAATGTAGAGGCAAAGAGTTTAAGCATCCACCGGGAACACATGCTTCTTCCGGATTCCAAGAATGATCTCGAACCTCCGCAACGCATTCCGGTACTCCTTCCGATAGGTAATGGCATCCAGGACTTGCTTGATCAGCTCCTTCTCCTTTTCTTTAAGCTTCACCTCCCCGCCTTCATCCAATCGAAGTTTGCTCTCAAGATTGATCTGAATTATCTTGAAAGTTCCATCACTGAACTTGTTGGCTTCACATACTCTTATAAATCTTTTCTTTGAGTCTTGATTACAGTAAACAACCCCAAGCTCAGGTTTCTTCAGAACAGTATACGCTGGAATACCTTGGATGTCTGACAGACGCCTGTTTGGTGCTCTGAGGTTTACTCTGGTTTGGTGTGCTTCCAAGGCCATTTGGAAATCCGTAAGGTATGAAAATTTTATGATATTCCGCATAAACCTCTTGACACTCTGATATGCGGCAGACCATTCTATTTTATTTTCAGGAGCCCGTGCCAAAATGTCATACAGACTTATGAGGTCATCAAGTTTCAGGCTCTTGAAGTCTGCTTCTGAGAAGACGTATTCGGAGCCATCAGATCTTCTAACAGTGAACTGCGGCTATCAGACATTGAGAAGCTTGTATGACTTTATCTTTAACACCTTCACAATGGCTTTATCAGATCTAACCACGTCTGTATCTAGATCTTTGTTGCCCATAACGTGTAGAAATTCAATCTTGCGAAGTGATGGCCAATTCTCAACGCCGTATACCTTTTCTAAGTCGATCTTCTAGACGTCTTTAACAAACATATCTTTCCTGATGCTCTCTTGATAAGGAATCAAGATCCTTACTCTTTCACCTGTGGCCACATACCTTGGCTCAACGTCTATCACCTCCTGATAAAGTCTTAGTTCAGCTTCGAGGATCGGATCTCTGATCTTGCCATCGGTATTTACTTGAACTACTGGAGCATTTGCTTGAACTACTGGAGCCTGTGGAGCGGAAGTACCTACACCCTGATCATTCGGTGGTTGCGGTTGAGTTGTATCTTCTGGAGTATCATTATCAGAATCCGAAGCAATCGCTAGAGCCCCGGTGATATCAAATATGTCGTCTATCTCTTCTTTGATCTGTACCGTCATTGTCTCTGGCTCTTCCTCAGAGTCAATATAGATGTAATTAACAATCAAAGCATCCACCATCTTTTCTTCTGATGTTCTATTGTCAACAACTGGAGGCTTTTCAACCCCAGTTATGACATCATCTAGAACTTCTTCCTCAACCTGGACTACATCGGTTTCTGTTCCACTTGCCCCTACTGCCCCCTCATCTAATACCTGATCTGATCCCCCGACGTTTTCAGTAGCTGCAACACTCAATTCTCCAACCCTAGCTCTCTTCTCCCCCTCATGTTGATCAGGATCATCCTGATCATCATGTCTTCTTTTCCGTGAGGCCTGAGCTTGAATCCCACACTTTTCTTCTACAACTTTAAGCCTATCAGCTATGGAAGTGAATCCTTACATCATGGCATTCGTCATGTCTTTCATGGAGTCGGTGAGATGCTGTAAGTTGGTGCTGGATGGTAATTGGGTTTAAGGTTGGGTTTGTTGTCGGGGAAATCCAATTAGATCTACTTCTTCGGTGGTGTTGGATTCTCCTTGGGCTAGTAGACGGGCTAACAGCTCTGATTTGAGATGATCGGTAGGAACCTGGTGTAAAGGAACTGGTGGTGGTGGTTGTGTTTTGGTTTAAGCACTGGATGGTGGATTCTGAGGAGCAGAGGATGATTCTGCTATACCTTTACCTTTGATAGCTCGGCTTACTTCATTTGCAAGGGGGTCAACGATTTCTTGCATGGCCCGACGGTGATTCTTGTAAGTTGTGTTGATCGAGCCTAATGCAACACCTAGAATAGGTAACGTTATGTAATGCGGTGGCGGGCCTAGCATGGCAAGAAGCTGTTCAATTGGCATATTGGGAAAAGTGGAACTAACGCCTGAACCACTTAGGTGTTCGGTTAGCATTGCAGTTGTAGCAACTGAATGGCCTGTGTTCAAAGCTGGCACGGTGTTAGCAATGACAGGACTTCCACCCGGTCCTCGTAGGATACCAACAAATGGCGGCCGCACTCTGGGTGTTCCGGTTGGGGCACGAAAGCCCGCAACTTGGTGAGATTCCGACGTGCGTGGCCTAGGAAAGGTTGTTCATCCAAATGGCTCTAGACTCAACGTGCGTGGAATAAAGGGCGGTGGCCGGGGCATGATCCTACCTTGTTCAATACCGGCAGACACCAATTGTGTTGCCAACAATGTATGTGCTGAATCCCCTGTGTAAAATGAAACATCGGCAAATTGAGATGTCGATGAGTGGCTGAGAGGGGTTGTGCATTGCATGGCTGGGTCCACCATGGCTTGTTCAATACGCAACGGCGACGAACGCTCGTTGGTAGTAGATGTGGCTACCCGACTTGTAACGGTTTGGGGAGGGTCACTAGTTATAACTTTGTGTGACCCTGTCTCAGCCTCTCCCATTTCTTTTCTCACCGTCTCTCGGCTCACACTGATATTTTCTACTTCGACTCCCTCATCCCGCCTTATGTCACCAAAATCGCCGGAGAGACCGACGTTCGAAGTGGAATCAGCATCAGAACTCTCTATATGTTGTCTCCGACCCACATGTCTTGGAATATGACCTGCATCGGGATCGTGGTCTGGATCGGAGTCGGAGTCGGAATTTCCATCATCATCTGGTGTGGGTTGGGCTAGTGCTTCATCTTCAGATGATGAAGCATCTGGTACATAATCAGCATCGTCGACCGAGTTCCATGAAATGTCGTCAGCGAATTCTTGAACTCTTTCAGCTTGATGAGTTCCGGATGTAGATGCCATACCAGCAGTCCTCTCCACAATCCCTACTCTCTTTCTTACTGTACGCCTCACCTCTCCCCGTCCAGGAACCCCATGTTCCTGAACCTGCTCAACATTCTGACCCTCACCGCCTAATGGGTTTGCACCTTGGGGAGGTCCCTCCGGTTCTGGCTGGACCATTAGTGCGTTATCTATTCTATACTGCCTAGCTACCTCAGACTGCTGGTTGGCATAGGCGAGTACGACTTCGGGTATCACTGCAATGTGAACAAAGTCGATGTGTGCAGGCATTTTCAGGAAGTGCATCCACTGGCTCGGGCCTTGGACTGCATTTGGGCGTCTAGAGATTTCCTGGTTGCCCTCCATAATTTGATGGATGATGATCTGAAAAAATCTCTGAAAGGGCACGAAAGTGCGGTTCTTGACCGGTCTTGCTTTGTCTTCGACTAACTCTTGCAGCTCGTTCCAGAGAAGAATTGCATAATCTATGCGGCGGTTAAAGGCAATGGCATGGAACATCCTGAGGGTAGCTAAGTTACACTTGTCAAGGCCGATATGCTTTGAAGTCATGCATCGGTTGATGATGGAGCATAGGGTGTACCAGACTGGTGGAAGGAAACGTCTTTGGAATCTAGAAGAGCTGGTAAGCATTGGGTTTCGTGGGTCTTGGTATCCTAAGCTTCGGATGTCAGCAAATAATTGGACTTCCGGATTCATGTCTTCAAAATCAGGGTTATAAGGTAGGTCTAAGGCTCGACGAAGTCGTTGTAGGGTGATAACGCCACTTTTTGGCGTTATTTTCGGTTCTCAACCCAATGAGATTGGCTTGAATCGAAGCAAAGAAGCGAGATTTTACGGTTTAACGGGTGATTTATGCAGGTTATCTAGAAGACGGAAATCATCGAGAAAAGAAGCTAAAAAGAGCCTAAAACGAGTCCAAAACGAAAGTCCGAGATCCAAGCCCAAGACCCGCGCCCGAACCATGACCCGAAACTGACCCGGAGGCCAAAAAGGACCACGTGCGGCTTTCCACGCGGTTTGTAAACCGCGGGACAAGCCGCGTATCCCTCTGTTCTAGATTCTATACTTTGGCGAATTTTCTGATTTTAGGTCACTTTTCGACGCAACACACACACGACGACTACGGCAGCTGAGGGGGCGATTTTGGGAGAGATTCTACGCCTTTCGGAGCCACGATAGAGGATCAATCGAGGAGGAAGTCACGACGCGACGCGGATTAGAGCTGGGAGAAGGGAGTTCATTACTACATCTTTCACATTCACTACGATCACATTCATTATGTTTACATACACTTTCGTCTTTCTTTCTCTTGTGTTTGAATCCACCACCGACATGAACTAATCTGTTCATGTTGGGGGTTGGAATGAATTTGGTTTGTAAGCATATGAACAGATGACTTGAATGTTTATCGGTTTTCCTATTTAATGAATGCATGTAATTTGGTTTTTAATGCTTTTGATAGTTTAGCTAGCTTTCAATTGTTTTGTTGTTTCCAGTTGAGTTCGAGAAAATTAACTGTTAACTAGAACTAGGAATTACATGTCTAAGGTGAGAAAGGGGATAGAGATATACCGAGTAAGCCTTAGTCCTAATTGAACCATTTAGGTGAGATCGAAAGATAAAATCTATACGTTCATAATAAATCTTGCGCTTAATGTGTTTTGGAATCCATAAGTTGAGATCGAAAGATAAAACTTGTCCTTTTCAAAATAAAACCCGTTGTTGCTCGAAAGAGAATAATGGTGACTTTTAAAGATTGGGTATTCATTAAGGGAATAACTGGTAATCGTTTTAAGTCTGATATTCGTATGTGAAAATCTAAGGATTTCCAACCCTCAACTGTTTTCTCTATCGGAAGTTTCCAAAGCTGTTTACTGTCTTGTGTTTGATTTATTTTCTTGCAATGAATTAGTTTAACACCAACCAATTCAATTTCGATAGTTCAGTTAATAGAGCTTATAGTAATTGTGATACTTAGTTCCTAGTTCCCGTGGATTCGATACTCGTACTTACCGTACGTTATTACTTGATTTCGACACCGTACACTTGCGGTTAGAATTAGGGGGGGTGATACCCTCCTATCAAGTTTTTGGCGCCGTTGCCGGGGAACTAGTTGCAACTGATAGCACTACCAGCTATAAGCGCTATTAGATTGAACAATTTTTTTGCTGTTATTTTTTTTCATCACTTCAGTTTTTGGATTGCTAATTTGTTTTCTTTCCGTTTCAGGTACTAATTGGTTTATGCCAAGGAAAACCCGAGGGGAAGGAATCGAACCAATCGATCCGGAGATTGAAAGAACCGCCCGCCATTTACGAAAAGAAGCAAAAACCAAAAAAAATATCAAGATCAAGATGGCCGACGAAGCACCTCCTCGCAACAATCCTCCGCCTTCTCCTGAGCAACGCCCTATGAAGTCGTTTGCCAACCCGAATGTGGCAGCGACACGCATAGGGCGAATGCTTTCGAGCTCAAACCAAGTACCATTGTCATGGTACAACAGAATCAATATGGAGGAGCGCCGACTGAAGATCCTCATGCACATCTCCGTGCATTCGAAAGGATCTGTAACACATTCAAGATCATTGGCATGAACGAGGATGCCATCAAGCTGAGGTTATTCGGATTCTCTCTCAAAGGCCGAGCTGTAACATGGATCGAGGGTGTCCAACCGGACTCGATCACCACTTGGGAGCAGTTGAAAGCTGCGTTTCTTCAGAAGTTCTTTCCTCCGAGCAGAACCGCCCAACTCATGGCCGAAATCACACATTTCGCGCAATGGGACCAAGAAACCTTGTATGAAGCGTGGGAAAGGTACAAGGAGATGATAATAAAATGTCCACATCATGGGTTACAAGGGTGGGTAATCATCCAGACTTTCTTTAGTGGACTTCACCCGCATTTTAAAAACGACATCACAACTGCGTCGGGTGGAGCACTAATGGATAAGTCGTATGAGGAAGCATGTGAGCTGATCGACAATCTGGCCGAGCATAGTTTTTCTACTCCAAGAGCCGATGTTAGAAGAGTTGCGAGTGTTCGGGAATCGGATGATCTGAAGGAGTTAAAAGCTCAATTAGGCGCAATCACGAATCATTTGAAGGGAGGTAATCCGGAAGAAACCGAACAAGTTCATTTTTTGCAAAACTGGAACAATCAACCGAGGAACGACCCGTTTCCGAACACATACAATGAGGGGTGGAAGAAGCACCCGAACTTCTCATGGAGTCAACCTCAAGGGCAACAACAGCAAGGTAATTCTTTTAACTTTGCTAATTATCCTAATGCTAACAATGTCTACCGTCCTCCAGGTTTCAACCAAAGGAATGAAGGACCATCTATGGAGAAGAAGTCGGGGTTAGAAGACATGATGATGAAGTTTATGGCGAAGATGGATATCACGGTTGGAGAGTTAGCGAGCACGGTGAGCACGGTCAAGGCGGCAACCGAACAGAACACCGCCTCCATCAAGATCCTCGAAAGGCAAGTGGGGCAAATATCTGAAGCCCTACAAAACCGACCTCCCGGAACACTCCCGATCATGACTGAAAAGAAACCAAGGGAGGAGTGTAATGCCATCTATCTGAGAAGTGGCAAAGTGCTGATCGAGGAGCCTACACGAGAACCACCAGCAAAGGAAACCGAGCCTAAAGAGAAAGAGGTTGTAGATGTGGATGAGCGAGAGGTTGATGAAGAGGAGGTGAGTGAAGAGAACTTAATGGTTGAAGAGAGCAAGAAGAGTGAAGCGACGAAGCCAAAGCAACCACCGGTCAAGCCGGTGGTACCGAGAGTGCCTTATCCGAGCAGACTTAAATCACATAAGGATGATGTTAATTTTTCTAAATTTCTTGATATATTTAAAAAGTTGCATATTAACATTCCTTTTGCAGATGCTTTGGCACAAATGCCCTCCTACGCGAAATTCATGAAGGAGATTCTATCCAAGAAGAGGGAAATCGATCACCAATCCACTGTTGCACTTACTGAAGAGTGTTGCGCGATCATCCAGAACAAGCTTCCCCCGAAGCTTAAAGATCCAGGGAGTTTTCAATCCCTATTCAAATTGGGAAGTTTAATTTTGATAAAGTGCTGTGTGATCTAGGAGCAAGTATTAACTTAATGCCCCTATCTACTTTCAGGAAACTTGGCCTCGGGGAAGTGGAGCCGATAAACATGACCCTTCAGCTCGCGGATAGGTCGATAGTGTATCCGTATGGAGTGGTAGAGGACGTGTTGATCAAAGTTGGCAAATTCTACTTCCCGGTGGACTTCGTGGTGCTAGACATCGATGAAGACATAGAAGTCCCACTGATTTTGGGAAGATCTTTTCTAGCCACTAGCAGAGCTTTGATTGACATGGAAGAAGGTGAGATAACCTTCAGGGTTGGCGGCGAAAAGGTTATTTTCAAGATGTTCGAAAGTAGACGGCGTAGAGACGGAGATGGCAAGGGAGAGACAGATGAGGAAAAATCCGCGAAGAACCGCAAGTGTGGGCGATTCGAGTCCGCGGATACCGAGCCAAGCTGAGATCCACACAGTCGTGCCACGACTTTAACTACGGCGCTGGGTGGGAGGCAACCCACCGAGGTTAGTTTTCTTTTTAATTTCCTGTTTTGAGTGTGTTTTAGTAAGAAAAACCTATAAAAATGAAAAAAATCAAAAAAATCAAAAAATAGCTGAAACAGGGACTTACGCGGCTTGTGCCGCGGCCTACAAGCCATGTGCCAAACCGCGGGGCCTTCTGTTTGTTTTTCGAAACACGGGGTTGCGCGGTCTTTCCCGCAGTTTCCATACCGCGGCGAAAGCCGCGCGGCTTCCTGTCCTCATGCGGTGTGTTATTTTTCCTACTTTGTGTGTTTCCTTTCGTCTTTTGTTTTGTTTGCTTTGTTGTGCTTTTCCCTTCTCCGATGCGTCTCAATCGTGATCACTTCAACTCTTTCAAGAGAATCTCCTCCGTCCGGGCAAACAGGTACGCTCTAAACTTTGTGTGTAACGAGTGGTGTAAGATGTTTGGTTTCTTATTAGTTAACGAGATGCAACAAACCTAAGTTTCACTTAGGTTTGGGGTGCCTCATCTTTTCAACATCTACACACTCACTTTTAGCCCTGTGCAAACCTTGGTTTCACCGAGGTTTGGGGTTGGCTTTCGTTTGACAAACCTAGGCCACGGCCTAGGTTTGGGGTGGCTATAGTTTAATGAGAATAGCTCTTTGATGCTTGTGCTTTAATGTTATGTCTGCCTGTCTGTTACCTGTAATAACCGCACAACGATCTTTGTTTTAGTATCGCCTACGCCGACACTTGCACATTGGGGACAATGTGTGGGTAAGGTTTGGGGTTGCCCAATCGGGCCCACGTTATGCACGTAGATTTCCTGCACTTCTGAGTACCTAGATCACTTTAGCTAGAATTTTTGTTTTGAATGATCGAGACCAACCATTGTAGGAAGAATCTTGTGATAGTGACGTGACCGCTAGGGAAGGACCGGGAAAGGACATGACTAGGGACATTAGTGGAGACCACCCATTAGTGAGATTTGAGCCTAAAAGACGTTTTTCACTTCGAGAGATTCATACACTTAATTCATATACACTTGTCGAGTCCTTGTCGTGGATATAGAATGATCTCGCTATATTATTGCATTGAGTAGCAAAGACAACCATCGGGATATTGGGTAAGGGTGTAGTAGACCATATCGTGTGGACCTTAAGAGATTATTCCAGGCATTGTGTGGTTGTTTAACCCTGTTTTTAGCTATCGCACCCTTTTCACCCATTTCTGTGTAACCATAGCCCCCTTTGTAGCCATACACTCACCTTTTCATTTCAGACCCACCTTTAAACCCGAGCCAAAAGCCTTAGCCAACCCTTATCCGAAAGTGTGTCAAGCTGAGCGGTAATGAACAACAAGAAGATAGAGCGGAAAAGAAGGAATACAGGCCAGTTATGAAACTAGATAGAAAAGAGGGCCAATGCAGCCCCAAGTTGAATAAAGAGGACCAATGAAGTCCAAAAAAAAAAAAATTTTTTTTTTTACAGTTTTTAGATAGCTTCATAGCAGCTGAATAAGAGAGTCAAAGCGACTCCAGTAGTGACAAAGAAGGCCAAAAGATAGAATGTGAAGAAAGTTCAGAATTGCTAAAGTTTGACACACCTAGGACTTTTGATCCCTTTTACCCTTCATTCTTAGCCATAACTTGAGCCCCGTTACAACCTTTGTAAAGACCTGGATGATCTTTTGGAAAACGTGATTAGCGTATACGACTACCTTTACTGATATTCCCTGTCTTGCTACTTGATTCTTTCTGAGATCGACTGCTTGGACACTTGTGCGTCTTTCTTTAAAGTTGTCATGTGATTTTTGAGTATTCTTGTACATAACTTCCTATACATGACAACATGTGCGATAACCTAGGTTCGAGTGCAAAGAGAGTATCCCATGAGGTAGGGTCGAGGCGAAATGTCTTCCCTAGTATGTCTGGACCTAGTACGACCCTAATGAAATCGGAGCTGTCACGAGTTCAACTCACAATGGAAAGTCATAGATCAAACAGAATAAAGATGAGGCGAGAGTGAGAGAGACATTTACGAGTATGGGAAATCACCGTTGCATCACATGGGACCGATTGGAAGTTATGCAGTTATTATTTCACTGATATATGCTTTTACTCTGTTTTATCGCTAATTTGCTTGGGGACAAGCAACACTCGGTTTGGGGTTGTTGATAACGCCACTTTTTGGCGTTATTTTCGGTTCTCAAACCAATGAGATTGGCTTGTATCTAAGCAAAGAAGCGAGATTTTACGGTTATCGAGTGATTTATGCAGGTTATCTAGAAGACGACAATCATCGAGAAAAGAAGCTAAAAAGAGCCTAAAACGAGTCCAAAACGAAAGCCCGAGATCCAAGCCCAAGACCCGCGCCCGAACCATGACCCGAAACTGACCCGGAGGCCAAAAAGGACCACGCGCGGCTTTCCACGCGGTTTGTAAACCGCGGGACAAGCCGCGTATCCCTCTGTTCCAGATTCTATACTTTGGCGAATTTTCTGATTTTAGGTCACTTTTCGACGCAACACACACACGACGACTACGACAGCTGAGGGGGCGATTTTGGGAGAGATTCTACGCCTTTCGGAGCCACGATAGAGGATCAATCGAGGAGGAAGTCACGACGCGACGCAGATTAGAGCCGGGAGAAGGGAGTTCATCACTACATCTTTCACATTCACCACGATCACATTCATTATGTTTACATACACTTTCGTCTTTCTTTCTCTTGTGTTTGAATCCACCACCGACATGAACTAATCTGTTCATGTTGGGGGTTGGAATGAATTTGGTTTGTAAGCATATGAACAGATGACTTGAACGTTTATCAGTTTTCCTATTTAATGAATGCATGTAATTTGGTTTTTAATGCTTTTGAGAGTTTAGCTAGCTTTCAATTGTTTTGTTGTTTCCAGTTGAGTTCGAGAGAATTAACTGTTAACTAGAACTAGGAATTACATGTCTAAGGTGAGAAAGGGGATAGAGATATACCGAGTAAGCCTTAGTCCTAATTGAACCATTTAGGTGAGATCGAAAGATAAAATCTATACGTTCATAATAAATCTTGCGCTTAATGTGTTTTGTAATCCATAAGTTGAGATCGAAAGATAAAACTTGTCATTTTCAAAATAAAACCCGTTGTTGCTCGAAAGAGAATAATGGTGACTTTTAAAGATTGGGTATTCATTAAGGGAATAACTGGTAATCGTTTTAAGTCTGATATTCGTATGTGAAAATCTAAGGATTTCCAACCCTCAACTGTTTTCTCTATCGGAAGTTTCCAAAGCTGTTTACTGTCTTGTGTTTGATTTATTTTCTTGCAATTAATTAGTTTAACACCAACCAATTCAATTTCGATAGTTCAGTTAATAGTTCCCGTGGATTCGATACTCGTACTTACCGTACGTTATTACTTGATTTCGACACCGTACACTTGCGGTTAGAATTAGGGGGGTGATACCCTCCTATCATAGGGTCAGGCAAACGTCGAAGTGATCGACTTTCGTAGTGAAATACGGACCCCGTTAGTGTACTGGATGGAAGCATAGTGTGTGCCAGAATTGTTGTAAATAGATAAGTGGCACAGTGACTACCTTTGTGAGAGCTGTGAGGAGAGGATGGCCCCGGATTATCTCCAGTATGATGCGGTGGTCGAACGCCACACTGAGATCTAGATGATGGTTGTTGTCGAAGAGAGAAAGGTGGAGACTTCTCGGTAGAAGTTCCTCGTCTAGATCTCTGGCGTTTACCGACGGATGTGACGATCGGTGCGACGGAATGACCGTGTTTTCGTCAGAAAAATGTCCGTCATTATGTGCCATCTGAATAGTCACCAATCAGTACAGTGACAAAAACGGATTTTTCATGAAATTTTTTTCAAAAAATTCCTAAGTCATGGGGTTATCGCAACTCACAAAAAAAACAATTATCGCAAGTGAGATTTTTATCGCAAGGAAGGGTTTGCGAGTGGTTATCGGCTTATCTCAACTCACGTGTTGCGATAAAATGTTATCGCAACATGAAGGTTGCGATAAGATGTTATCTCAACATGTAGGTTCCGATAAGAATGAACATTTAACAGGTTGCGATAAGAATGAACATTTAACAGGTTGCGATAAGGATGAACATTTGAGAACATAGACAGTTGCGATAACAAAGAACATCGAATATAACCTAAGTGTTCTAGCCCAGATTCTAAGTTTTCGCATGAAAAGCTTTTTGTTCCCATACTATTAGTGTCGCAATACACACAGAAGAGTGACCCTAGCATTTCTAACAGCAAACAAACACACACAGATGCATTTCAGAGCAGAATTCGAAAAGACCCATAAGGTTTCGACTGAAAAACCCTAAAAACGACTCTAGCATTCAATTCAACGGACAAAAATGAGTATAAAGTAGTGAATGTTTACCTCGAAGTGAATCTGTAGTGAATGTATGCGATTTGAATCACCAAACTGCTCGAAAATCACAGAAATCGCATTTTGAGTTTTGAGAGAGTTGAGAGTTACGTTGTGTGGAATGAGACAAAAAATTTTTGAACTGCTCATATTTATAGAGGCTTGAGACATGTGACACGTGGCATCAAGGGATTAGTCCAACGTTTGACCGCCACAGTGTCAGGTTTATCGCAAGAAGAAGGTTGCGATAAACCACATGTTGTCGCAAGGAACAAGTTGCGAGGACATCTATAAGTTTAATCGCAACAATGAGTTGCGATAAGTTACTGTTCATAAGCTTTTATCGCAAGTAACAGTTGCGAGGAAAATCCTTTTCGCAACTCATGTGTTGCAATAAAAGCAACTCACATGTTTAATCACAGCAGAAGGTTGCGATGAAACATTGTTCACTCTGTTATCGCAAGTAGTTGGTTGCGATAACAGGAACACTTGGACATTTTTCAGTAAAATTTCAAAAAGATTTTATCACATTGGAAGATGTCCAACTCCCAATTGATTAAGCACCCAAGGTTTTAAACACGGTTTTCACTCCCCTTAAATGATGCATGGATTTGAAAAATTGTTTTCATCATTTAAGAGTTAGTGTTCAAAACAAATCAGAATACTTACCTTGTACTCTCCAAAGCAACAGTCTCATGTCAACTATACTTACAAGATTTGGCAGTTATGCACACTCCCCCTATTCTTGTGCATATGATCTGTACTAAACTCCCCCTGAGACCATGAACACACCTTGTGCAGATACATATATCATAACAAATCACAGATAAGACATTTAAAAGAAAGAAAAATAACAAGTTGAATAAACATTTGCAATACAACTAAGGTAAGAAAATTTAAATAACATATATTGAGAACAGAATATGATGAAAATTTGAGTGTATCAATCTAGATACAATATCCAGATTGAGATACAAATATTTCCATCTATTATATGATCAATATAGGGAAGTTAAACTTTCATGTTCAGCATGCCAAGCTTGGATACTAAGAAATTAAAGCGTTTTTCATCCAAGGCTTTTGTGAAAAGATCGGCAAGCTGAAACTCAGTTGTAACAAAATATAATTCAATTGTTCCTTTCTTAACGTGATCTTTTATGAAATGATACCTGATGTCGATATGCTTAGTTTTGGTGTGTTGGACAGGATTAGCAGATATGACATTCTTGCTTTTACTGTCACAATAGATGGGGATCTTCTCATATTTAAACTCGTAGTCCATGAGTTGGGTCTTCATCCACAGTACTTGTAAACAACAGCTGGCCGCGGTAACATATTCTGCCTCCGCCGTTGATGTTGAGACACAATTCTCTTCTTAGACGACCAGCTCACAAGCTTGTCCCCCAAAAACTGCACATGCCCCGAAGTGCTCTTTCTGTCCAGCATGTTTCCTCCATGATCCGCGTCTGAATATGCGGTGAGTTCATATCCGGTTCCCTTGGGATACCACAGTCCTAGATACGGTGTTCCCTTCAAGTAGCGAAGGATTCTTTTGACAGCGCCGTGGTGTGATTCCTTAGGTTTGGCCTGAAATCTTGCACACAGACAGGTTGCAAACATGATATCTGGACGACTAGCGGTAAGATACATTAGTGACCCTATCATTCCTCTATAATTCTTAACATCAACATCAATACCGTCAGGATCTGGACCGATCTTAGATCCTGGAGCCATAGGCGTACCAATTGACGTACAGTTTTCCATCTTGAATTTCTTCAAGATATCAAACACGTACTTCGATTGATTGATGAAGATACCTGTAGAGAATTGTTTGACTTGTAATCCGAGAAATAAATTAATCTCTCCCATCATACTCATTTGAAACCTTTTTCAAAGCCAGCTCCTAGTAGAAAGGTAGATAACACTTCGTACCAGGCACAAGGGGCTTGTTTGAGACCATAAAGAGCTTTGTCAAGGATGTACACGTAATCTGGTTTGTCTTTGTCCACAAAGCCTTCTGGTTGATACACGTACACTTCCTCCTTCAGGACACCGTTCAAGAATGCATTCTTCACGTCCATTTGATAGACAGTGAAGTTCTTGTAGGTGACAAATAATAGGAACATCCGAATTGCCTCTGAACAAGAAATCGGTGCGTACGTCTCATCGTAGTCGATACCCTCCTATTGCCTATACCCTTTTGCTACTAGTCTTGCTTTGTTTCTCACAATTATGCCGTCTTCGTCTTTCTTGTTTTTTAGGACCCACTTAGTACCAATGACTGTTTTACCCTTGGGTCTCGGAACTAATCTCCACACCTTCAGAGCTTCAAATTGATTCAGCTCTTCTTGCATCGCAATTAACCAATCCGGATCTTCTAAGGCTTGTTGAACTGATGATGGCTCAACTTGACTTAGAAAGATCGCATATAAAACTTCATTTGTGGATGCATATCTGGTCTTTACTGGTTCAGATACTTCACCAATCACCTGATTTATTGGATGACTGCGTGTCCACTTCTTGGATCTCTATCAAAGTTCAACTCGATTGGGGTCTACTGGGGTAGGATCTTTATCAAAGTTCAACTCGATCGTCAAAGTTGGTTCCGGATGTGAGGTTGTTTGATTGTCAGAAGTGACAATTGGCACTGCCTCAGGAACTGATTCAGTTGATTTTTCCGGGATGTTCTCAGTACTCTGATCATTGACATTTGAAGTTGCACCAGATGAAGAAGCAGCATCCGTAGATACTTGTTGTCTTGCTTGCGTAGATGTCATGTTTGTGTTCCTTGGAGAAGTTGCAGGAGTAGTTGCACCAGTATTGGATGAAGTCAACCCCGGTGAAGGCCCTGACATTGTAGCTTGAACTGGTGGTGTATCAACTTGATTCCTGTTGTTTACAGATGAAGAAGATTTATTACGAACAAAGTAATCATCATAAAAATGTTCAAACAATATATCAAGTTCGTTAGGAGTAGAGTTAGAAGTGGAAGCTTGATCCTTGTTTGACGTTCTAGTCACCGTTGGACGGATTTGTCCAGATGCTAGTACTCCGGATATTGCGGGTTCTGTACTGTTTTGCACATAAGCCATTTCTTCAGTTTCATCAAACTTGACATTTATGCTTTCCATCACAGTCCTGGAAGACTTGAGATAGACTATGTACGCTTTTGATCTGAGCGAGTATCCGATAAAAACACCCTCCTTTCCCTTAGGGCTGAACTTGTTCAAATTGTCTTTATCATTCAGCACGATACATCTGCACCCAAAGACACGAAAGTAGTGTATTACCGGTTTTCTTTTGTTAATCAATTCATATGGAGTTTTGCCAAACCGTCGATGGATAATTGAGCGGTTTTGTGTATAGCATGCCGTCGAGACAGCTTCAGCCCACAGAAACAGAGGTAGATCAGCATATGACAACATCATTCTGGCAGCTTCAACTAGTATACGGTTTCGTCTTTCAACGACTCCGTTCTGTTGAGGTGTTCTAGCCACATAATATTGATGAGATATTCCTAATGACTTAAAGAAGTCATCAAGAGTCTTGTTTTTAAACTCTGTCCCGTTCTCTGATCTGATGGTCTGAACTGATTGTTGGAGATTCACTTGAAGCTGTTTGACTGGTGAGATGATCAAGTCAGGTGTTTCATCTTTTGATCGTAGAAACTTCACCCATGTATATCTCGAATAATCATCGACGACGACTAACATGTATCGTTTGGCACTTATGCTCTGAGTCTTCATCGGACTGCAGAGATCCATATGAAGGATTTCCAAAACTTTATGTGTGCTAGGCTCAGGTTTTGGTGGGTGTGGAACTCGCTTCATCTTCCCCTTCTCACAAGCGGTACAAAAATTGTCTTTCTCAAATTTCAGCACTGGTAGACCTATGACTAATTCTCCCAACGGTAGCTTTTGAATGTAATGGAAGTTGAGATGAGATAGTCATCTATGCCACAGCCAACTTTTCTCCAATGATGCTTTAGACATTAGACATACGTCATTCTTAGGTTTGAGCTTTGATAGGTCAATGGTGTAAAGATTGGACTTCCTCGAACCAACTAGAAGCTCATCTCCACCGTCGGTTAGAACTGCACACCAGGTCTTTTTGAAATGGACTTCTAGATCTTTATCACAAAATTGACCTATGCTAAACAAATTGTGTCCTAAACCTTCGACGTAATTGACTTTAGTAATTCTGACATTGTCTTTGACGATATCTCCATAACCTAGAATTGGAGAATACTGATCATTCCCAAACTTCACCCTACCACCATACTTTTCCACGAAATTAACAAGCAGACCCTTTCTTCCAGTCACGTGCTTTGAGCAGCCTGAATCCAAATACCATACATGACTGGGCTGCAAAAGGGAAATTAGATAGTTTTAGGTACCCATTTTCAAATGGGTCCTTTCGAATTAGTAGATTTGGACTTGACATTATGATATCTATAACCTGTGTTAAAGTAGTCGTTTGAATAAAACCAACGGTTATAATCAGATTTGCAGATAAAATCATCCACACCACAAGAAGAACATCAAATTTGATCATTTGCTAAATTAATCAGTTGTCGCATTGAATAAAGCTTGTTTGGGATTACAAGTTTTTGTCTATTGCCAACACCATGATCACTAACATTTGAAACAAAATTGTTTTTTTTTGGAATTTAAAACAACGTGGGATGATTTTCTCTGGGCCACATCCTGTGTAGACTCTTTTATTCTCCACTCGATATGCGTATTGTTTCTCAAATAACGATCTGAAATACCAGAAAGATAGGAGTTGTAAGCATTGGAATTCTGAGCTTGAAAGGAATTATTTTGCTTCTTTCTTTTTGTTTTTCTATTCTTCTTCTATAATGATTGTTTCGTTTTAGATTTTGAATAATAATCATCAGCAGAAGGTTTTTCAACAGATTTAGAAGATTCACCCTTAAAGAAATTCTTCATAGGTTCTTCTTCTTTGATTATAAAATCAGAATGATCTGGAAGCTTTGCGTTAAAGTCAAATTGTACAGCATTTTCTTGTGCTTGCTTATTCTTCCCGTCACAAACAATCTCAACATCATAATCAGACTGACTATCCAATGAAGTATGAAAGATACCATAAGAATTCGGATATAGAAATTCATCTTGTTCTTTTCCAAGAGCTTTTCCTTCTTCTGTAGAAAAATACATCTCAGGATGAGCTTTGATAGATTGACTTTCCAAATCCCAAGATTCAGAATCATCTTGGTCATCAACCATCGCGCTCCTAAAGACAGTATTTCCCATAAATGCTTTACATAAAGAAACATCTGACTCTGAAGAATGATTTTCTTTTAAAAATTTCTCTTCAGACATTTCTTTATGTCTAGCTTCCATTTCTTTTAAGCTTTCTGAAAATACTGTAAGCATAACTTTCTTTTCGATCTCAAAAGCAAGTTTTTCGTCATTTCTGACTTCCTGAATAGTACTTTTAATCCTTCTTTTGAGATCCATGAGCTTCTGTTCAAGAACCATTGGTGGAAAATACATTTTACCCTCAAAAACTGGTTTTTCATTAGTTTTTTTTTGAGTATTTTCCATCTCCTTTGGTTGTTCAACAACATAACTCTCAAAATAGTCATTAGGCAAGGTTTTTTCCTTTTCTAATGCATTCGCATTATCACGACCATACCAAAAAGGAAGCTGCATCTTGACAATGGTTTTTCTTTTTTACTTCTTCCTCAGCCTCATAGTCATCATCATCCATTTTAAGCCATTTGATTTGATAGCTAGGATGTAGTGATGGAAGAATAAACCAATCAAATTCATAAAGAGTGGGGGATTTTAATAAGGAATTCTTCAGATAATGAGGATTGTCATATCCTATGCCCCAATTAGAATTGAAATACCGAAATTTACTGGGCTTATTCATGTGAATTGTTTGTTCAGTTTGGCCTGCTTTGTACAATTTTTCTTCCAAACTTTTGACATTATCGCTCAGCTCAGTGTTCCTATCTTTATAGGCATGAAGAAGATTTTCAAACTCATTCTTCTTTGCTTCTGAACTCTCTAACATTTCTGACAATTTAGTTATTATACTTTGAAAATATGCTTGACCCACATCAAATTCAGTCTTTTTCTTTTCTAGTTTTTCAATGTGGCTCTCTTGTTCTATCAATCTTTCTCTTTGAGAGGAAATTAGTTCATCTGATTTTCTCAATTTATTTGTTAGATCATCTAATTGCTTTTCTAGATATGCTTGTTGAGTAAAAAATTGATTATAAAGATCGGAATGTACCTCATTTGTCTCTAAAGTAGATTCCGACCCTTCTTCATCGGTGTTTCTAGTCATGAAGCACATCTTGGTTTGAGCAGTCGTCTCATCATCCGCTTCATCATCGGTTTGATCAAGCCAATATTCCTCTTTAACCAACAATGCTATCCCTGATTCCTTTTGCTTAGCAAGCAGCATCTTGTTCTTATAATAATCAGAATCTCTGACTTTTGGCTTCCAGCATTCCTTGGCGAAGTGTCCAGTCTTCCCACAGTTATAGCACTTTGGTTCTTCACCCCTTTTCTCAAAACACCTTCTTATCATCAGACCTCTTGTCATCCATCTTGTACTCATCCCTTTTCTCATCAAATTTCTTTCTTAACTCGACACGATCTTTGTGCTCAAAATTCTTGGAGCCCGATGCATATCTCTGATTATTAGAACCAGGCCTTTTCACAAACTGTTTTTGAAAAGCTTTAGATAGAAGTATCATTGCTTGTTTCAGGCTTTCAGCTTCTTCCAATCCATCTCCTTCATACTGTTCTTCATCAGACTCATTACCGACATTCTTTGAATATTTCTTAGTAGATTTATTAGATATCAAGGCAAGTGGATAAATCTCTTCTTCCTTAACTTCTTTCTTCTCATCCTTCTTCTCTTTCTTCTTTTTCTTATCCTATTTCTCATCAACATCATCCTCATCTTGTTTCAAAGTTTCATACATTTGCTGTAAAGGCAATTCAGCTAACCTAGCATTTTGTTTCATCCTGTGAGCATACTTCTTCCATTCAGGTTGCAAAACGCTCAAGAATTTCACATTGTGCTCGATTATCTTCTTGTTTATGTTGTACCTTTTCAGCTCATTTAGTATTGTAATGAAACGGTCGTACGTATGATTAAGTGCCTCACCCTCTTTTTGTTTAAAATTTTCATACGTGTTTATGGCATTGGAGATTTTCATCTGATTTTCCACCTTAGATCCTTGATACAGTTTGACTAACTCATCAAACATAGCTTTCCCAGAAATGTTTTTGCTATCCACCTTCTGATAAATATTATTGGTCAAGGCTTGCATAACTAGTGATTTTGCCGCTTTGTCTGCATTGTAATGTTTCTTTTGTTCAACATCATAATGTATTGGTTGAACTTCAACCCATTCTGGAGGTGGTTCACCATCAGCAGGTAGTCCCTTTCTTCTTATTACCCCCATGGGACCATTCTGAAGTGAATGAACAATGTAGTCCCCATTCTCTTGACGTTGAACGTAATCCATAAATCTGTCTTTCCATATTTTGAACTCCTTAGGAAAAAGGACAGGGGGTTTGTCCTTTGACCCAATAGTCAGTATGTCTTTAGCTGTCATTTTAGATTACTTGTTAATGATCGATAAGTACCCTTCTGATCTGATTAGAAAATAATTGTTCACACGGTTTTGTCGCAAGTCACTTTTGTCTCAACCCACGTCTTGTCGCAACACAAAGTTTATCTCAACTCAAACACTTATCGCAACACAAATCTTGTCTCAACCAACACTTTTTCTCAACCCAAGATTATTGCAAGAACAGAGTTTGTCGCAAGCAACTTTGTCGCAAAAAGATGTTTTGTCGCAACAAAGAGGTTGCGATGAACTCAAAGATGGATTTTATCGCAATAGAGGGTTGCGATAGAGTACTGTTCACACGTTATGAGTTGCGATAAAAATGGATTATTGCAAAGGGCAGTTGCGATATAATACTGTTCACAATTAGATGTTGCGATAATGAAGAACACTCAAGGTTGCGATAACGATGAAGATTCAAACGATCTTAAGTCAAATCCTTAAAAATGATCCAATTTAGCTGAAAATTGGTATGCGGGTTCGCACTGAGATTCTGGACAACTTTAATACTGCAAGTTTTGTCCAAAAACCAACAAAAAGGTGAATTTCAATCCCAAAACAGTGTGTTTATACAAAAAGACCGAAAATGGTTATTTTGCTCAATCTGATTCTAATCCTAGTGATTTTGCGGAATTAAATCACTCTGGGATTACCAACAAACACTCCTTGATCAATTTTGATCCATTTGAAGTACTCAAATGACCAGAATCAATCTATAAGATGAAAAAATGAAGACCACTCAAACTTTTTGCAAAAAACCTCAAAATCTAATCTCATCAAAATGATGTACTGTGCTCTGATACCAATTGTGATCCCAGAACAAGTAACCAATCCATTTAAGAATTCAGATAGCCATCTATATATTCAATAAGATATCACCAAGTATACAATGAGAATGTAGAGAGAAAGTGCAAATGTGTGTACTAGTGTGTGTGTAATGGATGACCTAATGTCAATCAACATGAAAAGGACAATATATAGTTTGTAACATTACAATTTACACAAAAGGTCCCTCTACTTGGTACAACTAGATAATTAAGGCACTAACAATACGTATGTAAAAGACAAGGCTTATATCCAGTTGTACGCATGATATTGGTTGACTAGTAGTAGGTCTAAAAACAAATAAGTAAAGTTGCATGTAATATTGTGTAACCCCAAGAAGATGTGGGTATATTGGTGCGCATAACCAATGCCCTAGCTACCATCTATATTCTTTTGATGATAATTTCTACGAGATCTTTTTATATACACATGGGGTATAGGAAACTCTACGTTAATCCTAATACATATGCAATAATTATCAAATTCTTATGATGTATATTCTCCAGCATTCCAAGTCATATACACTTGATGAGATAGTCAGGGTGGTGAGCCCTTAATCGTATAGCTAGTGCTAAGAGTGCAGCATTGCATGTGGATAATAATACGACATGCGTCCATCGTGTCGAAACCAGAACCATAAAGTACTTTAATGGCCCGCATTCTGGATGTTTATGTCCATAAATATCACCTTGTATTTGTTGTAAGAATGGAATGTTTTTGTATTATGTCCTTAGCTTTAGGATGGTCTCATTCCTGTATTGGCTAAGAATCAGAGTATACAAGATTTCTAGGTATTCGAGACGCATACTACGATGTTGGTGTTGCTTCTTATACTGTAGAAGTCAATAGTTTCAATTTGGTTAATCATCTCATTGTGTCTTTCAATGGAAAGAGAATGTGTCTGTGTGTGTTTTTCATCACACAGATCATGGTGTCCCACGTATGTCAAAACATATATGTGTGTCATTGTCCCAAAGTTCTTTTTTGGTGACATCATATGATTTAATGACCTAGATAATCCATTAATTTGACACATTAATTTCTCTAATATATGTTACTTTCATATCATTAGACTTGATATACCCATTTCCATTCTTATAAAATGATTTTCAATTGATACGAATATCTTAACAACGTTTCTATTAATATGGTGATTTAGTAACTATTAATCTTGTTAACAAGAAAACGACAGTCCGCGCCTACGTATTATGGTGATTGGGGGGGTAAATATTAGTCTATATCTTAGGATTAGAGGTCCTAAAAAAATTCTCCTCGATACATTCCTACACGGAACAGAGAATACTGAGAGTTTTGTATTTGTTCTGATGTATTTCTTTACATCTATAATGGTTTCATATTTAGTTTTACATAAGCGAAATAAATTAATTTATATAAAATAAGTTTCAAAGAAACCTATGCTCATTCAATATTAAATTAATATGATATAGTTCATTTTCAACTTGTTCCCATTTTTAAGGAAAAAATGGTTCATTGATTATCCCTTATCAACTAGGCAGTAGTTGTATCTCTGCTACAAGGATTGGAAAATGCTTCCCAACTATTGCCATGCCCATGACATTTTCCACTGTTTCGTCCACGTGGTACATAGATGTCATGTGTGAGAATTTTTTATTTAACTTACTATTCTTTGGAGTTGTTTCCACCTCTAACATTTCATTATTGACCTCGAGAATTTTCTTTGTCCCAACATGTCTATCATTGTTATTCGAAAGAACCTTGTTACATCTCTCAACCACTTGCAGTAGGTTGATGAATTTGTCTAAAGGTTATATTCCGGTTTATATTGGTTCATTAATATTACTAATATATGAAAAGGTGGAATAATCTTATGAAACATGTCATCTTCTGTGAGTTCCTTACCACGAAGATTAATATGTCTTTTGAGACACAACATTTCTTTGTTGAAATCAGTTAGCTTTTTGTAGTAAGCGTGTTTTATTCCACTATAAGATTAGTCCGGGAAGTACTTGTTCATGAATATTCTCGATTCTCTGTTTTAGGCCCGTATTTCTTTAGGGTTGCTAGTAGAATGTTGTCTCTATGAAAGCTATGACTAATATGTCATCACAAAAACTTAAAGGTATTTGCTTGTACCTTTTCAGGTGGTTGATTTTTAGGGCATTGATGGGTTTTAGGTATTTTCTTGTACCTTTTCAAAAGAGATTTGTACACTCATTTATGGTACTCAAATTCTTTTGAGTTTACGACGTTGATTTTGGGATGAGTTGTTTCAACCATTTACGTATATAAAGGATAATATATGATATTTTGTTTGATAAGACAATGGATTATGGTTATAGTTATTATTTTATGTATGAAATTTCATTATCATAACAATATTAGATTTTTTTTGTATGTTTACATTTTGTTGATAATACTTCATCATTATTTCAATTTTCGAAAATAAACCGCTCAATCGATTTGATTTCCAGGTAGTAAGGGAATCACATAGATTGCTTAAGTCCCTACAAACTTTAAGGCTATTTACACTCATTTGACAAAATTCAATTGATATCTTGCGATTTATTTAATTTGAAGATAACATTGTTAATTATAGAGCTTTTGGCATGAGACCAAAAATAATATGAGTTAGACATATGAAGCCAACTTCAATGTTTTAATACTTTAATCGTATTTTGGAAGCTTTTGGCAAAAAACCAAAATATATAGGGTTTGGAAGTGTAACTTCCAAAAATTAATTATAAGATTGAAAATTATGAGTAGGAACTCATAATCAAGATAAATATTATAATAAAATAAAACATTTGAAAATAAATAACACTGATAAGCCTGAAAAAAAATACCACTTTGTTTCAAATATAGCTAAATAAGGGGGTGTTTGGGAGTGCTTATATTTTTAACTTATGTTTATTTGTTTATAACTTATCTCCGTTCCAGAAAAGTTAGTCTAGAGTTGCTTCTCAAAAAAACTCCTTATCTCCTTCCCCGAAACGTGATAAGGAGTTTTTTTTTAAATCCAAACACTCACCTTCGGCGTGGAAACGCAATAAGAAGATAAGTTGTTTTCAAACGCAATCCCAAACACCCCCTAAGTATTAACAAAGCATTTTAACGAATATAACCCCCAAACTGCAATTAAAGTAGGTAAATTATTGGAAGGATAGCAATGTTAATATTACAAATGCATTTATATAATATTATTAATTTTGCCTTTTATTTTAAACAAGCCCAGATCATTGCAATAGTGGACCTGAAGTGATTAAGTCAATATTGGAGCATACATCAAATTAATTTACAACATTTAATATATATATATATATATATATATATATATATATATATATATATATTGATAAGTAAAATCGTATATTTAATAAATGAATAATCAAACCAATAAATAGTATTAAAAAGAAACAAAAGGATGAGGCTAGATTTAAATAAATAAATTAAATATCGACCACATAAACAATAGGAAAAAAAAACTTATCAAATAGCAGACATGGTTTTCTTGATGACCATAAAAAGTTAAAAGAACCCTAAATATTTTATCTCTTGTTACCCACGACGCTCAACTTCAGCCGGGACAAACCAAGAAAAAAAGAAAAAAAAAACTCTCTGGCTAAACACCAATTAACAAATGTATATCATTTTCCTTTCTCTTCGGGTTTTCTCTCCTGATTTAATATTGGGGGTAGATCTTCTATTAAAATAAAATATACTTTTTTTAACAAGTTAAAAATTTAAATGCATATTCCGGTGGTGATTCAAGAGTCCACAAGTTGTTTTATCCTTAGAGACATGATTATTCACTAATCAAATAGAACAAAATTAATGGTAACATATATCAACTATTGATTTCATGTGGTAGACAAAGATATAAGCAAATCGAGGAGAGAAGATTAACAATTAGAATATAGAGATACTTACTTGAATTGCAGTATTAGGAAACAAACTTATCAGTGGCGACGGATCGGGTGAGTTTAATTTCTGAGCGTACGTGCTGATAACGTGTTAAAGGAAAAGAGAAATAAAACAACAGTAAATAGAGAGAATGAAGCTGTAATTCTCATTAATCATAAGCCCTTTAAATAGGGATGAGATACAAGTAGATAACTACGAGAGATATAAGATCTAACATATCTCTAATATGTTTATCTCTATCTAAATCGTCATATCCTTTAGACGATGACACATTTATCCTACAACAAAAATAAACCACTTTTTGCATGTACCGTCTTCGCCATCATATCTCATGAATACCATCACACATGAACTTTTCCCGAAACATCTCCAAGAAAACCCCACACCATCTCCATCTCCATCTCCATCTCCATCTCCATCTCCATCTCCATCTTCTTCTCTCTTCTTGATTTCATCTCCATTTTTTTCCTTTTCATCTCTAACCACAAAATCAAAATCTTATCCATCTTCAGTTTCATCTCCTAACACAAAATCGAAATCATCCCTATCTCATATTTCATCAACAAACACAAAATCAAGAGACACAAAATCAGACCTGTCAGTCTTTAGAGACGAAGTCAGATCTATTTAGGTTTACTCAAACAAAGTTCATCTGTAGGTCAGGGTTCATGAGAGAGATGAAAATGAAGAACGATTTTGTGTGGGTTTAATCATAATGAAATAAAGAACGATTTTGTATGAAATTTGTTCATTGAGATTTTACACTCAGAACTGAAAAAGTAAATGAAGAAGAGGCAAAATTTTGGCAAAATTTTCCATTCCCCCCAATTTGGAGAGGAACGATTTTTATTCAAATATATTATAACGATTGATTACTTTTTTGAAACCAAACACCAATTTTCATTCTATTTTCATTCCCCTTTCTAACCAAACAGGGCATAATCACTTATAATCATTTCCATTAATTATCTTTTAATACCCCTAACCAAATACCCGTTAATCTATGTGTTAATAGATACATTACATTATAAAGTTTCAAAGTGTTCTTATAAAAAAACGTATTAGCGAGTTGTTTTTTTTAGTTTAACTTTTTTGTTTGTTCATCTTATAACTTGTACATGAAGTTGATTTCAAAGTTTAGTTTATTTTTATTCGAATAACAACTAATATTCTTATTTTACAAGCTCTGTTTTTATGTTTAATTTGTGTTTTGTTTTGCTTGTTAATCTAACAACTTGTACAAAAAGTTTATTTTGAAGTCTAGTTTGAGTTTGTGCAATTTTAACAACTAACAAAATATGAGCTTCATAGTTTACGACTTGTTTTTCTTTTATGTAGTCTCCATTATTTTTTCAATTTTCTTTTAATAACTTATTCACAAACCTATATTTAAAGTATGGTTTCATTTATGTACTCTGTATTAGAGCATCCACAGTGGTGGAACCTCTAAAACCTCACTTACCATATTTTTTCTTGTTACATCATTGTCACCTCAATCAAATAAGAATCTTTATAAAACTCTACGACGAAGGTTCTTACAAAAACTTCACTTTCCTTTTTTATTTACTAACAGTGTACCCGCACAATGCAGCAGGATGTATTTCGCTTCCGAAGCAAGAACTTAAACCCTTAATTACGCTTCTTGTTTCACTCTATCCTAAGCCTTTTTTATTGTATTTTATGGGTTAAATGTGAATCAACTGATACATAATTCAATTTTAACATGGTTAAGTAACAGGAAAAAATTAACTCGTAAAGTTTAATATCATTGCAATCATATATCGGATAGTGGAAAAACAATAACATGATTTTAATTTAGATTCTAAACAATTTGAATACCATTCTTCTACAACTTGATACTTGAAATAACTCTGCTAATAAGTCATCATAATATTTAATTTCTCATGTGATCAGGAGCAACTGTTTCACATCACATTTTTAACTCTTAAAAGAATACCGCCTCTCAAAACCCTTCAAATATATATCCTTAAGCACCGGTGGCAGTAAAATCCAAAAAGATGAGCACCTCACCTCACCTGCACAATATAAGTTGTGTTTCGAAAGAATATCTATAACTTAGAAAACAATATACTAAAAAGTAGCATGTTAAAATCTACAAAATATAAGAAAGATCATCAAACACCTCGATTGCCTGTTTTTTTAGTGATACAGAGATAATGTCTTAACAACAGAAGTTGGAATTAAAAGTCTAGTCATCATAAAAAATAGAAACAGAGAAAAATCCAGAAATCTGAGAGAAATCAAACCTGGTGTTACTGTTTCTGTGGCTGACATGGTTTCCTACCTAAATTTCAATCTTCTTGGCTAGGCTGTAATGGTTATTTGGTGGCTGCTGCTTTATACAATTTCTAGATGCAGATTTTAAGAGGGATTTTATGTGGTCTTATTGATGGTTTAAGAAACCCCATAAAGTTTAATTTGGGACTTCCTCTCACTAAGCTCTTCTTATACTGAAAATAACGATATTATTTAATATGCTCTACATCATTAATGTTCATGCTTTCTTTGTTTGTTTCATTCTTATAGATGTATTTATCAGAAATGTTAGCAGAACATATAATGCACATCATGCAAGACTAAACACAATGCGATTCAGATGTAAGAGAATAAACAGAATAGTGTCCAAACTTCTATCAAACCAAGAAAGAGTAATAAAACTTCCTTTGTATCTCAACTTTTGAAAGAAAAAAACTATGCAGCATTATCGATGAATGAACCCGTACATAAACAAAATAAACAGTTTGTTTCCATATTCGAGGATGGGCTACAAATTTTCAACATTATATGAACTAACTTCATAAGTTTTCATGATAAGAAGATATAAATTTGTATCTAGCAAGTCTTCCGTATAACATATATAAATGTAACTAATAAGATATGTAACTGAATATGATCAAAGCTAAAAAATGGTGAGTATGTAAGACGTGCTAATTTAATTGGTTTCTAGCAATTGAACAAAATTTTATGTTCTTCGATCATCAGTTAATAAAGAAAGAGAAAACAAAATGTAGAAGAACTGGGAATTGTGAAAAATAAAATTTGTAAAAGAAGCACAGCCACAGCCACACAAGTGACAACTAATAAAAACAATCAGTAAACAAGATGAATTGTAATGAGTTGTGACATCCTCAAATAACAAAAATCCTATACAAATAGCCATTTCAAAGACACCCAGGTAGAAGAAAGTGATCGCAAAAAAAAGCAATCAAAACTCATTGCCCATTTCTTAATATCCAAAGAATGCAAGAATACATTAACAAATCAAACACTTGCAAGGAAAACCCATGAACAAAATAAGAAAGTACTAATGCAAAAATCCATTTTTAGGATGAAAGATCAACTCTTGAAAATTAAAGTTTATAAACTCTGTATCATAAAGGTATTTCATTGACGCATTTCAACAAGAACCTGGTAGACATAAAGCGCAAAGAAGCAAATTGGATTGAAGTTGAATAAGAACAAATCCCAAAAGAATGGTAGAAGTACCTTGGAGAGTGTTAGAATTGGAGAGTCGATTGATAGAGAGACACACGAGATGGCTGAATCGGCCGTTTTCATACAATGAGAGAGTGTTTACAAGTGAAGTGTCTAACCTAATAATGAAACCCTAAGAGACTATTTATACAAAGAGAAGTTACACATAATTACAGAAAGGACCCTGAACTATACATATTGACATTAATACTCTAACATCCCCCCTCAAACTCAAGTAGGGGAAGAATGATACAAATTGAGTTTGGAAACAAGGGCCCGAAAACGCCCTGGAAGATGAGCTTTGGTGAAGATATATGCAGTCTGATCAAGGGTGGAGATTGAAAAAAGTTTAACCGTCTTGCGAAGAACATGTTGACGAGTGAAATGACAGTCAATCTCGATGTGCTTTGTACGCTCATGAAAGACATCATTGTGAGCAATCTGAATAGCACTAGTGTTGTCACACCATAATGGTGTTGGGGAAAATTGATGAGCACCCATATCAGATAGTAGCCAGCGTAGCCATACAAGTTCCTGAGTAGTGTCAGCTAAGGCTCTATATTCCGCTTCAGTGCTGGAGCGAGCTGTCAGTGATTGTTTCTTGCTGCGCCAGGAGATAAGAGAGTCCCCAAGAAAGAAACAATAGCCGGTAGTTGAACGACGATCGGTTATGTCACCATCCCAGTCAGCATCTGAGAAGGCACGAAGCTGTAAGGATGAAGTGGATGAGAAGTGAAGCCCATGGAACATTGTCCCTTTGAGGTACCGAAGTATACGAAGAACAGCGGCATAGTGGTCTGAGCACGGGGCAGCCATGAATTGGCTAACTATATGAACTGCATAGGCAAGATCTGGTCTAGTAATAGTCAGGTAGACCAGAGATCCAACTAGTTGACGGTACCGTGTGGGGTCTTTCAGCGAGGTTCCGACATTCGGAGCAAGGTGCAGATTTTGTTCAATGGGTGTAGATGCAACTTTGTTGTCCGTGATCCCAGTTTTGGACAACAGATCTGAAATATACTTGGCTTGACAGAGATAGATGCTGGAGGAGTCTGATAGAACTTCAAGTCCAAGAAAGTAGTGTAGTTTGCCAAGGTCTTTCATCTCAAAACATGAGCTGAGAGATTGTTTGAGATCATTGATACCTGTAGTGTCACTGCCGGTGATGATCATGTCATCAACATACAACAGAAGTAAGATAGTACCTGCAGCAGTAGTCCGAGTAAACAGGCCAGAATCATAGTTACTTGGAGAAAAACCCAATGAGATGACAGTGTTGCTAAACTTTTCGAACCAAGCACGAGGAGCTTGTTTGAGGCCATAGAGGGCTTTTCGAAGTCGACATACATGTCCCTGACGGGAGGTCACACCTGGAGGGAGTCTCATGTAGACTTCCTCTTCGAGATCTCCATTCAGAAAGGCATTCTTGACATCCATTTGATAGAGTGGCCACTTCTTGGTGGCAGCTATGGCGAGAAGGCTACGAACTGATGTGACACGAGCCACAGGAGCAAACGTTTCCTCGAAGTCAATGCCATATTCTTGATTGAAGCCTTTTGCCACAAGCAGTGCTTTGTATCGATCAATGGATCCATCATACTTGGTTTTGATTTTGAAGACCCATCTGCAACCAATGGGTGACTTTCCCGGTGGGAGAGGAACAAACTCCCATGTATTGGCTTTGTCAAGTGCCTGAAGTTCCTCTGTCATAGCTTGCTTCCAAACAGGGTTAGACTCGTCTTCCTTGAAGGAAGTTGGTTCATGGGTGGACAGTAAAGTGGCATAACAATGATAATCACGAAGGTGAGAAGGAACTTGTCTTACCCAAGCGGAGCGTCGTTCTTCATCTTGTGGTTGAGAGGAGCTAGGATCCATAGACTCAGCAGATGGCTCAGAAGTAGTACTTGGAGTTGGTGCAGATGATTGATCGTGATCAGATGGCACAGGTAGGTCAGGTGAAGGTTCAGATGAAACAGATGAAGGTTCCGGTTGAGAAGAAGCGGAAGGAGGTGGAACAGATGGTACAGAATAAGACTCAGATGGAGGTGAGTTGGAAGGAGGTGGGACAGATGGTGAGGTCAACATGAAATTTAATTGGAGGGAGTCTAAAGAGATAGAGTTATCAGTGAAGAAGGAAGTGGAAGGATTGGGTATGTCTTGAAATTTGGACACTGTTGAGAAGGGAAGATGTTCCCAGAATGTGACATGACGGGATATATGTAGTCTTTTAGAGACTGGATCCCAACAACGATAACCTTTGTGTTCAATACCATAGCCGAGAAAGCAGCATAATCGAGAACGAGGTTCAAGTTTGGTGTGTTCATGAGGTTGCAACTGAACAAAGCAGGCACAACCCCATGCTTTTAGGAGGTCATATGCAGGGGAGACCCCATGAAGCACTTCATAGGGAGACTTTTGATTGAGGATGGGATTCGGGTGACGGTTGATGGTGTAGACAGCCGTGAAGGCAGCTTCGCCCCAAAAACGTTCTGGACACTTGGCTGAGATTAATAGAGTACGAACAATATCGAGGATGTGGCGATGTTTACGTTCAGCACGTCCATTTTGTGGAGAGGTGCCTGGACACGAGTACTGAGAAAGAGTACCCTGAGATCGAAGAAAAGAGAGGAGAGAAGATTCTTTGTATTCCATAGCATTATCTTCTCGAAGAATCTTTATAGCTTTGGTAAACTAGGTCAGGATCATACGGGCGAAGGTGATGTAGATTTGAGGTAGTTCGGAGCGATGTTTCATGAGATATATCCATGTAAAACGTGTGTGATCATCGATAAAGATAACGAAGTATCGATAACCACCCATGGATGATTGTGGTGCTGGTCCCCAAACATCAGAGTGAATGAGGTCAAAAGGGGAAGCATAATTAAATTCATTTAGTTGAAAAGGTAAGGCATGATGTTTGCCAAGTTGACAAGATAAGCAAGAAACGTTTTCAGAAGAGGTGTTGCCTAACAGTCCTGAACTAGCTAACAGTTTTATCCTAGCTAGAGATAGATGTCCTAGGCGTTTATGCCATAATTCAAAGGAAGGGGTACTGGAAACAGAGGCAACATGATTCGAGGATTGTAAGGGGAGACGGAGGTAGGCCACTTCAACCATCCGACCAACTTTACGGCCTACTCCAAGGATCTGCTTGGTCTTTGGATCCTGCACAACACAACCAGTAGGATGAAACAAAACAATTAGGCCGGATTCCATAAGTTGAGTGATAGAAATCAGACTCAGAGATAAGTTTGGAATATGTAGCACATCAGGTAATTGAAGGTTGGTGGTAGATACAGTTCCACTGAAATATACGGGTAAACGAGTGGCATCCGTAGTGCGGACTGATGAGTACATGATGGAGGTTTGCTTTGAGATAAACCCGTCAGCCTTAGGTGTCATGTGGTTACAACAACCAGAGTCAAATAGCCAAGGATTTCCTGGTGTTGAGATATTGCACTGAGAATTCATACCCATAGAACCTGTCATGAGTTGCTCTATTTGGTCTTGGTTTTGTCGCAGGAGTGCCACAGAGTCAGGTGAAGAGTTGGTGTTATGCATAGGTGATGAGTTGGTGTTATGCATACCCATAGAACCTGTCATGAGTCGCTTTATTTGGTCTTGGTTTTGGCGCAAGAGTGCCATGAGGTCAGGTGCTGAGTTGTTGTTATGCAGTGCCTAAATTGGCGGTGTAGAGGAGTCTGGAGTGATTGATGCAGCAAAGGACTGAGTACGCAGTTGCCTTAGATTACCGGAGTGCTGTTGATTACCTGAGTTCCTTGGATGTTTTAGACAGTCTGACCCATAGTGTCGTGGTTGTGTGATCCCACACCAGCGACATTTTCGAATTGGGCAGTTGAGAAGAAGATGAGAAGTAGAGTGACAAAACGTGCAGTCACTGTATTGAGACTGGCTATTGAGAGCCATCTGACGTAAAAGAAAACTGATTTAGAACTGGAACTGAAGACTGGAAGGAAAACCCAGAGTGTAAGAAACTGATCGTGAGGTACCGAAACTGTGTGTTCCGGAATTGAAAATCGAACAGAGGAGTTTCTGAGTTGTGAGTGATGGAACTGATGTCGCAAGTGGTTCTGGTAGGTTGTGGTAGGTTGTCACAGCTAACTGAAGGTTGTGATAACTGAAGGTGTCGCAAGTGAGGGTTGCGATTAGAGACTGATATCGCAAGTGAAGGTTGCGATTTGAGACTGATATCGCAAGTGAAGGTTGCGATTTGAGGCCGATATCGCGAGTGAAGGTTGCAATTTGAGGTTGATATCGCAAGTAAGAGTTGCGATTTGAGACTGATATCGCAAGTGAAGGTTGCGATTTGAGGCTGATATCGCAAGTGAAGGTTGCGATTTGAGGCTGATGTCGCAAGTGAAGGTTGCGATTTGAGGCAAGTCGCAATGGTCGGTTACGATATAGAGGCAAGTCGCAATGGTCAGTTGCGATATAGATGAGTCTGAGGGTTGCGATAGTTATGAGTGTGTTGGTTGCGATAGTTATGAATCGCAAGGTGTTCTTGACTCGAGTTTTCAAAACAGATCGGTTTTGGCTGAAATTTGGTACGCAGGTTCGTGACACTATTCTGGGCAACTTTATAACTTGGTGTTTTGTCAAAAAACCAGCAGAGAATGGTTTTCCGGAGCAAAAAGGAGTGCAGCAAAATAAAGAGAAAAGTAATAAAATGCAGATCTGGAAGATGGCTGGGGATACTTACCTACAACTCTGATACCATGTTAGAATTGGAGAGTCGATTGATAGAGAGACACACGAGATGGCTGAATCGGCCGTTTTCATATAATGAGAGAGTGTTTACAAGTGAAGTGTCTAACCTAATAATGAAACCCTAAGAGACTATTTATACAAAGAGAAGTTTCACATAATTACAGAAAGGACCCTGAACTATACATATTGACATTAATACTCTAACATAGAGGTTGAATATCGAAAGGAGGAATGAATGGGTACTTTTTGTATTGCTCTTTTTGATACCAGAATCCGAGAGGATGTTCAATGTGATTGCAAATAAGAACCCTTTATATATAACCCATCACGTATCCAAAGAAACAAGAAAATACCCATCAAATACTTACAATATAATCAAAACAAGAACATTGTATCCAATCGAAGAAGAACAAAAACATAATGTCAAAAAACAATAAAACCCTAAAATCAATCGTACCTGAAATGACGACCGGAGAAGAAACACTAAGATCTTGTTTCTTCGATATAAACCTGAATGGCCATCGTTGGAGTATAAAAGGCATGCGTGCGTTGGAGATGACACATGAAAGGGAAGAGTCGTCTTGAAACTCTCAATCGCCATCAATTGCGTTAATTGGTCTTGCATCAATTGCCCGGGTTTTAAAGTGATGTTCTAAAAATTAAGTAAATTAGCTTTAGTAAGCAGTACCTAATGCTTTAATAGTTGTTTTTAAGAGTTTGGTGGATAAATGGTTTATAAAATAGTATAGATTTATAATATATATAATTTTATTGATAGAATATTATATAAATTTACTACATATATATATTATAAAATTAAAAAAATTCAGATATAATTTATTAATTTCACTTTATATAAATTTTAATTTATCAATTTATATATTTTGTTAGCATATTTGAAAAACAATTAAAAAACATAATTTTATACTACAATTAAAAAAGTGCAACATTGAACATATATCAATCATAAAAAAAGTACGAGTAAATAATATATAATAATATAGATCATTCGTAATCTCGATTCGATCAAATATGTTCAACCAAGTCATAGCGGAGTTGATGATGAACTTCATTTGAGCGCATCTCAGAATTTCTTTGAAGATGTTCTTGGAATTCATGAGTGGAACCTTGAAATATTTGTATCGAATAATCTACCTCGTCACCGATCCAATTGATCAACATGTCACCTTCCACTACTAGAGAAAGCCAAATTTCCGACCACAGTTTCCTACGGATGTCGTCCGTCGGTGAATAGCGACGGAATACCAACGGATTTTTGAATTTAGCAACGAACAACCTTCCCGTCGGTAAAAATAAAGATTTCCGGTGGACATATTAATATTTTAATTTTAATTTATTTTTAGATAACTATCCATCGGTAATCCGTCGGAAAAAACTATATATATATATATATATATATATATATATTACGTCGTTGATCCGTCACAAAATACCGACGGACGTGGGTTCGCCGTCGGTAATTTGTGACGGATCACCGACGAAATTTTTGTTTTTTTTTGTTTTTAGTACGCTTAAGAAGTTTTACGGAAAATATTTTGTCTTATATGGCTTATATGTGTGTATGTATATGAACACATATGTATACAGTACATATATACTATATATATATATATGTTTGTACGTCTATGTGTACATGTCTATATATGTATGTATGTTTGTATGTTTATATATGTGTGAATGTTTGTATGTTTATATATGTATGAATGTTTGTATGTCTCTATATGTATGTATGTGTGTATATTATATGTATGTATAGATATGTACATGTATTACTTAGATGTATACAATACATACTATATATACATATGTTTGTATGTCTATGTGTACATATCTATATGCGTATGTATGTTTGTATGTCTATATATGAATGAATGTTTGTATGTCTATATATGTATGTATACATATGTACATGTATTGCTTATATGTATACAGTACATACTATATATACATATGTTTGTATGTCTGTGCGTATATGTCTATATGTGTATGTATGTTTGTATGACTATATATGTATGAATGTTTGTATGTCTGTAATGTATGTATGTGTGTGTGTATATATATATGTGTGTGTGTATGTATACATATGTACATGTGTTGTTTATAGGGGTGCACAAAAAACCGACCAAACCGAAAAACTCGATAAAAAATCAACCCCAGGTAACCCGACATATAATCGATACAAAATTAGGGCAACCTATAATGACCCAAAACCAAAAATGAAACTAAAACAAAATTCATAAAATACTAGCCAAACACGGCTCCAAATTTTTGCGGAAGTAATTTAATACATAAATAGGTTTACGGAATAACTTATACACAACTGAGAATTTTAACTAAAAGTCTAAGTAACAAGTGGAAACAACTATCGTCTAAAAGCATCCTCACTCTAAATCTTCTCCTTGCCCTTGCCTGGGCTCCCTACCAACTGCTTCCTTGAAAAAGGTTTAGTTTTTGGAAAAATGTGAGTGTTAGACCATGAGGTCTAGTGAGCTCCCTCTAGAAGCAACAGTTTCATCATCAAATATTTAAAGCACTTCATAAGCAATTATAAACAACCGAACTTTAAACAATAAGCTTTCACGTAAAATTGCACATGTAAGTGGCACACTGAAGTCACATATTAGTGACATCGTGTCAGTCTCACACTGCCTTACTGGGTCACACCTCCCATGGCATAAATGGGACACACCCCCCGGTCTGAGCACTGGCGGGACCCCCCCCCCCCCCCCCCCCCGACTTAGCCAATACACATCTACATTCAATGTATGCATACACTTTAATTTAACTTTCCGAACATGTGTTTTCATGTAATATAAGACATACAGTTTCATATACATTCCTTACATTTGAAATCACGTTTAATAACACGTAATTAGTTAGAAAAACTCACCTGGTGCCTTTATCCAATTCTTTTCTTTTACCTCTGACCTCAAAATGGAATGCCTACGATAAACGATAAGAAGGTAAGCTACCCGAATGCTTTTGACGCTCACACTCAACCCTTATAAAATTCCTCACTTCAACCTATCTTGGAGAAAGGCCAAACCACGAGAAGGAACACAATTCAAAACAACACAGTCGGACTTCCCAGATGCTAACTTCCGGGTACTAAGTTACCGGGTATGCTTATCGGACACTGCTTTCCGGATACTACCGTTCGGACACCGCTTTCCGGGTGTAGTCCATCCGTACACTACTTACCGGGTACATGTCCGAAAACCTGCACCAAACCAGCATACGGCGATTTACCGGATACGGGTTCTCGGATGCAGAAACCTCCACTAATCCAAGCCAAAACTCGATTTTACAACTTTAATGGATTAATACTAGGACGTAACCATTTCTTATCAATCCCTTTACTGCTAAACTTATCGATAATACCCAAAAATCCATTTATAGCATCATTATCAAATATTCTTCCACAAGGGACCCAAATAGCCTAATTCTTTCGTTAAGATTAAAGAACGAGAATCGGAACAAAAGGTTACCTGAAAGAATCAATGCATAATCTGGTTTCAAAACCCACACCTCCTTGATTTCTTCCGATTCAAAAATTCGATCGATGCTCAAAGATCTCCCAGCGCTTCTCCAGCCTCCACTCATACAATATGAATGAAAAGTAGGGTTAAAGGAGGGTTTTATTTCTTTCACTTATTGCACAAAGGCCCCTTCTCCTTTTATTTATTTTTAGGCCCTCCAACTTGTAATCTTCCCGAAATCTCATTTATTCTTATCATCTTGGAAAAAGATTACGGTTATTACAATACTTCCCCCTCAAAAGAATTCTGTCCCTGGAATTCCATGGTCGAAAAGTTGAGGGTATTTGGACCTCATGTCTGCTTCGACTTCCCAAGTATCTTCTTGCCCTTTATGGTACCTCTACTGAACCTTTACCAATTTGATTTCCTTATTCCTCAACTTTCGGACTTTACTGTCCACAATCTCTATTGGTTCCTCTACATACGTCAACCTCTCATCAACACTAATGTCCTCCAATGGCACAACCACATCTGCCTCAGCTAAACACTTCTTCAATTAAGTTCGAAACATGAAACGTTGGATGAACTCCCTTTAATCCTTCAGGTAACTCCAACTTGTAGGCTACTGCTCCAATTCGTTCCACAATGACGAAGGGCCCCACATATCTCGGCCTCAGCTTTCCTTTCTTTCTGAAACGAACTACTCCTTTCCAAGGCGAGACTTTTAGCATCACCTTATCACCAACTTGAAACTCGATAGGTTTCCTTCTTTTGTTTGCATACTTTCTTTGTCGATCCTGCGCGACCCTCATTTTCTCGCAGATTAGTTCTATCTTATCAGCTGTCATTTGCACAGATTCTGGACCTGCTAGTTGTCTTTCCCCCACTTCGTTCCAACATAACGTCGTCCGACATTTTCGTCCGTATAATGCTTCAAGTGGTGCCGCTTGGATACTCGCGTGATAACTGTTATTATACGAGATCTCTATCAGGGGCAAATGCACCTCCCACGAACCTTTAAAATCTATCACACATGCTCGGAGCATATCTTCCAATGTTTGTATGGTCCTCTCACTTTGGCCATCAGTCTGAGGATGGTAAGCTGTACTCAACTTCAGTTGCGAGCCCAACTCTCGCTGAAGACTTCTCTAGAACGACGATGTAAACCGACTATCACGGCCGGACACTTTAGATCGCGGCACTTTGTGCCTTGACACGATCTCATCAATATATAACTTTGCTAAATTCTCCAGCGGATCTGCCTCCTTTATTTGTAGAAAGTGTGTCGACTTGGTAAGGCAATCCACAATCACCCATATCGTATCGTAACCTTTCGGACACCTTGGTAGTTTCATGACGAAATCCATGGTAATATCATCCCACTTCCACACTGGTATATTCATTGATTGGAGTTCCCCATATGGCCGTTGGTGTTCTGCCTTGACTTTCAAACATGTCACACATCGTTCCACGAAGTGTGCGATGTCCTTTTTCATTCCTTGCCACCAATAAAATTGTCTCAAATTCCGATACATTTTATTTGTTCCCGATGTACTGAATACTGGGACTTATGCGCTTCTTCCAATATTCTTACTCGTGAATCTCCCAACTTGGGAACCCATACTCGATTCCCCATGTACCTCAAACCGACACGGTTGACACTTAGTGAAGACTCGACTCCAACAATTCGCTCACCCTTTATGTTTTCCTTAAACACCGCTTCTTCTTGGAATTTCTTAATCTCCCCAAGGAGATCCAAAGTTACCTCGACTCGGAATGCCACCACCTTGGTCGATTCTCCTATTTCTTTCCGACTTAACGCGTGAGCGACCACGTTTGCTTTACCCGGGTGGTAAAGGATTTCACAATCATAGTCGGTCAGTAATTCCATCCATCTTCTCTGTCTCATGTTTAACTCTTTCTAATCAAAGAGGTGTCTAAGACTCTTGTGATCAGTGTAGATCTGACACTTAACTCCATATGAATAGTGTCGCCAGATCTTTAAAGCAAACAATACTGTCGCTAACTCCATATAATGCGAAAGAATACAAACAAGACTCAATCTTTTAAAGAGAATTCAGGGTCGAGTTATTTGGAGGTAGAGGTGATTGATGTAGAGCACCTAGCAACAAGGTTCGAGGAAACCACAAGGGTTGTGGCGTATTGGTTAAGGTCCTGGGGATGTGGTGGAATATCTCATCTGCCCAGGGTTCTAATCCAGGCGTACACAATAATTTTGGCCAATGAGGTTTAATCAGGGCTGATGTCTTACAGTCATAATTTGCCAAGGGATTAGTCCAGGCATAGCCTAGGACACCCTTCAAAAAAAACAAGGTTTGAGGAGCAAATAGACCACATTAGAAAAGCAAGTGAGAGACTACCGAGAGTTTCACCGAGACTTAAGTCTCAGGACAAGTGGCATTGCCCACCGAAAAATCCACAAGTTCCGATGCCTAGCGAGAGTTTCACCGAGACTTAAGTCTCAATACAAGTCCCACTGCCCACTAGAGAACCCACGAGTTCCAGAGCCTGCTAGAAGTTAAGTCTCGGTACAAGTCCCGCTACCCACTGAATTGATTTGAGCTGATTGATTTCCTTCCTTATTTTAAATATTTTAATTTAGGGTAACTATTATTAGTTTTAATTATTATTTATTTGTTTTATAGCTAGATTAGGATTATTATTTGGTTTCTTTGTTATTAATTATTTAAACTACTTTTATAGTTGGTTTAGGATTAGGATTAGATTTAAATTTAAGTTTAATAGTTATTGCTTGATTAGTTTAGCTATAAATAGGTTTTATTCGTTTCTTTGTCATTCAGATTATTGATCCATAAAATTATATTTTGAGTTTTATATCTAGGTGTAAGAGTTCTCTCTTATTTTCCGGTATCTACGTTTGTAGACTCGTTATCATTTTGGATTTAGACGTTTGTCGATTCGTTCCGCATTTTCCAATTGCGTCATTTGAGTACCCGGTTTACAAAAAAATTAAAAGAAATTATATATTGTTATAGGTAAAAATTTAGAGAATAGAATGATTTTTCGATATAATTTGTTTCATTCAACTTTTTTTATATTATAATTGAAATATTTAAGAGATTACAAAATTATCGATGTGTCTTTATTCAATTGAAAAATATAATGCTGATCATAGCCTTTACATTAAACGGTTTAATGTAAGGGCTATGGTCAACCTTATATAATCATTAGACGGGTTTAATTTAAACCCATCTAATGATTATGATTAGTTCTCATATTTTTAACACTTTTAAGTTTCTCATTTAAATTTGCTCATATATATATATATATAGAGTAGGCCCGTTCTTCGGGGTGTTCCAAAAGGTGTTACCGAACAGGGCCTCCGATCGTCGGGAGCCTCCGAATTATTTTTAATTTTTTACCTGTAATAATATTGATGTATAAATAAGTAGCTGCAAAATTTTAACAAAACAACTCTTGGCGTAGTGGCAAGGCCGTTTGCTTGTAAGTGCCGATATACTCTTTCTCCCAAGTTCGATTCCTATGGTAGGTATATTTGTTTAAAAAATTAGAGTAAACTCTACTTTTGGTCCATGAGGTTTAGTGATTCTTTGAAACAAGTATCCGTGGTTTCATAAGTCGACTTATGGTCCTCATGGTTTTGATTTTGCTTTAGATTCAGGACCTGGTCACTAACGGGGTTAAAAAATCCAGTTAGAGGCAGGGGTATTTTCGTCATTTCACCATTTTGTCTCTTTTTTGTAATTCTATTTGTTTCTATTGTTTTTTTTTGTAAAAACAATCAAACCTTAAGGACCTATATGTAAAAATTAACTAATATATATACACTAATATATATATATACACTAATATATATATATATATATATATATATATATATATGTTGGGTATCTTTTGCAAACCAGTGTATTTGTACAAACTCGTACAAACCATACCTACCTTCATGATTTTGTAAATTTGGCTTCATGAATATATTTATATATATTTTGGCTTCATGAATATATAATTTGGCTTCATGAATATATCATTTGGCATTTTTAACTAATTTTTTTCGGTGGAGCGCTAAAATACCCTTATTTTTGTAAAAAAAATTAGTTAAAAATGCCAAATGATATATTCATGAAGCCAAATTATATATTCATGAAGCCAAAATATATATATATATATATATATATATATATATATATTCATGAAGCCAAATTTACAAAATCATGAAGGTAGGTATGGTTTGTACGAGTTTGTACAAATACACTGGTTTGTAAAAAATACCACCCCTATATATATATATATAGCCTTAGGTTTAATAGAGAAGTGCAAATATTTAGAGAAATAGAGAAGTAAAAAAACACGGGACCGTTCATATATGAACGTTCATATATAAACAGTCATATATGAACGTTCATATGAACGTTCAGATATGACTGTTATATGAACGTTCAGATATGACTGTTATATGAACGTTCATATATGACTGTTTATATATGAACGTTCATATATGAACGGTCCCGTGTTTTTTTACTTCTCTATTTCTCTAAATATTTGCACTTCTCTATTGAACCTTTCCCTATATATATATATATACAATCAAACCACCACCCTTACAACCACCACCCACCATCCACCACTACCACCACCATTACAACCACCATCCACCACCACCACTACCACCCACCATCCACCACTACCACCACCATTACAACCACCACCCACCATCCACCACTACCACCACCATTACAACCACCACCCACCATCCACCACTACCACCCACCATCCACCACTAACACTATCTTTCTCTATTCATCTTCTACCTAAATCTCTCACAGAGCACACACTCACACACGCAACACACACACAACACACACTCACACACAGTACATACACTCACATTAAACACATACACACACACCTCATACACACACTCACACAAGCAACACACACTCACACAGCACACACTCACACACAATACACACACTCACATTAAACATATACACACACCTCATTTAATTAGGTTGTAAATTGATCTGGGTACTAAAGAATTGTAACCAAATTGAAATAATATTGATCTAGAAATGAACACACCCTTTTCAGGCATTGATATCATTGCTAATGGATTCAAAAAGGGGAAGAACTAATTGAATAATTTAAATAAATAAATTAAAAAAAACCCAAACCCAGTTCTTATTTTTCATTCTGAAGAAATGTTTATAAAGGGTAAAGAACAAACACCCATCAAGAAAAAGAGGTTAACTTTCAAGATTCAAAATGGAGAAAGTTAGTGTCTTGAAATTTGAAACGCTTGGCCGGAGCTCCATGTGTTTATGTATATACACGGTACACTCACATACACATAAATCTCTCACAGAGCACACACTCACGATGAACTGTGTGTGTATGAGGTGTGTGTGTATGTGTTTAATGTGAGTGTGTGTACTGTATGTGAGTGTGTACTCTATGATTACAAATAGAATTACGCTCTGTGTGTGCGTGTGTGAGTGTTTGGGAAGAAGATGAAGAGAGAAAGAGAGTGTTACAAATTGGTCCCTAAAGTTTGATAACTTTTACAAATATAAGAAAAAACAAAAAACAATTACAAAAACAGGAAGAAAATGTGAAATGACGAAAATGCCCCTGACACTAACGAAGCCATTTAACCTCGTTAGTGACGAGGTCCTGAATCTAGAGCAAAATCAAAACCATGAGGACCATAAGTCGACTTATGAAACCACTGATACTTGTTTCAAAGAAATCACTAAACCTCAGGGACCAAAAGTAGAGTTTACTCAAAAAATTAATATTTTCAGTCAATTTTGTTTTATTACAAGTCTCCCGAGATTAATTAAATACAAGAATTTCTATCAATTCCTTTTTTTTGTTTTCTATTTTTTTAAGGATGATTTAAGTTTATAATTTTTTTAATTTTTTTATTAATTGAATAATTAAATTCTGTAAATATCTATTCTATCTTATTAAAAGAATAAGAGACGGTTTTTTTCAACACATTACTTTCTAAAAAACAGTTTTTCTAAGATATCAGTTATCCTTCGGTCTCTTCTCCACGACCTTTCCCCCACGTCTGCACCAATTTCTCACACTGATCCATCTTCCTCATTTATCTCACTCTCAAATTTCATGCTCCATTTCTAAAATTTCATGCTCCTTGATTGATGCTCTCTCTCAAATCCCGCCTGCATCTTCTCTCCATCGTTCACTCAATCGTTCTTTCCATTGTTCACTCAATCGTTCTCTCAAACCAGGTTAGGTTTTATTTGTGTTGGTTTTCTACTCCTCCTCCTCCTTCTCTGCTTATGTGTTGGGTTTATCATATGGTTGCTGAATTTCTCATATGGGGTTTTCTGGGTTTTTGATTTGGTTCTGAGGGTTGCATATGATTCATATGGTTGTTGAATCTCTCTCTCTTCTTTGCAATATGTAACTCATATTGTGTCACTTTGTTAAAGTGATACGTTTAATGAAAACACACCACCAACGGATGATCCAGAGTACATTTCTTCGCTGGCTGCTGCAATTTTTAAGGGAATGCAAAGTGGTGATGATGATGCTGTTTGGTTAATGCAGGTAAAAAAAACCAAAACAAATTTGGTCATCAGGTTTAATATCTACTTTTAGTCATAAATCGCAACTAATGAAATTTGTCTGCCAAATAATAATCACCCTGTGTATATACCTCTTATTTTGTGTCTAAAGGGATGGTTGTTTGCATATGATCCATACTAGAGTCCTTCACAGATGCAGGTTAACTCCCAGTCCACCCTAATACACCTTCGTTTTAGAATATGGATCACTCAAAATTTGACAGTATATCGAGTTTAGGACTTGATCACTCAAAATTTGACAGTATGTCGAGTTTTTTTGGATATATATTTGAAGAGTTTTGAGAGGTAGTATTCTTTTAAGAGTTAAAAATGTGACGGGAAACAGTTGCTTTAAAATATTTGTCAAGATAGCAATGTTAATTAATATCTATCTATGTGAATTGTTTTATAACTTTTGAGATTTGATTAGAGATGCATTTGTCGGAAATGCTTAGAGTGTGATTGAAAATGGCCACTTGTAAAATAATCATATAATAATTAAATGTTATGCTCGAAACAGGTACGACTTCTGCGTGATGTATGGTCTATTTGGTTCGTGAGCTGAATGGCAGCAGCAGGCCTGATTAAGCTGCTGCTACAGGGGCTGTGGAAGACACTCTGCGAGCTGTCTGGCCTGCCTGGTTCGTGTGCTGAATGGCAGCAGCTGGCCCATTAAGCTGCTGCAGCTGGGGCTGTTGGGTTGCTGCTCACAAACAAGGCCATGGAGGTAACAAATTTTGAACTCTCACCATATGCATGCATCTTTGGTTGTTCATTTCAAGAAAATACATTCAAACACAACAACTTAAATAATTTTGATCTTGGCTGATGCATTTCGAAGGTTTGATTAAGCCACTTGCAATCAACAAGGTTTGATTTTGGAATGGGAGAACTTGGCATAGGTCTAGATTATACAAAATTCTAACTCTTATCCATAAACTCTCAGTCTCATTTATAAATGGAGTTATACTTTTAACCTTGTAGAGTCAAAAACATTTTGTTTTCAATTTATGTTTGATATAGAAATTTTCTGTTTAGACCATCTCCAATGGGTCACTAAATCTTACACTAAACACTAAATTTGGTGTAAATAACACTATTCATATCTCCAATAGTCTCTCTATTTTTCACGCTAAATTTAATATAATGAACAGTATTACACTAGATTTGGTGTAACACTATTCATTTACACTACTTTTAATTTTGGTGTAAAAAGTAGTGTTACTCATTGGAAAAGAATTACTATTAACACTAAAATTTACACTATTTTTTAAATTTGGTGTAAAATAGTGTGACCCAGTGGAGATGCCCTTACAATGGTTAATTCAAGTTCATTTATAGATCTTGATTCTTGAATATGAAGAAGCAGCATATAATTTAATTTTAATGTTCGAAACACCTTTGTTCCATTATGTTTCCCAAGGACTGTTGCTTTATTTAGCCTTTGTTAACTTTTATTTAATATTTTCCTATATTCTCTTTGTATACGATATATTATTTGAAGTCTTCACTAATGAACTAAATACAAGTAGAAATGTTATCATATAAGTTACAAGATGAGAATTATAAATATGTATGCTTGAACAAAGACCATTTGTTCTTATTTACTTAATTGATAGAGTTTTGCAATGTTTACACGAAGTATTGAGTTAATGTAGTTCATGATAAATTACTAACATATTACTTATGTTGTATAATTTCCATTAGTAGATTCAATGGACTTAGGATAAACTCCGCCACTATGCTGTCACATTTTGGGTTTATCATCTACCCGGTTTAATTTTTCACCAATGTAGCTAATTTACAACTTCTTTTTGCTGGTTTATTGAAATATCCATCTATATTTGGTAAAAATGTTTTTTTTAAAATTTGGTATGTGATTATGAGTTGAAATCAGAATATTGACTCTTTCTGGAGTTTGAAGCCTTTTTGCATTCAACCTGTGTTACCTGTGTAAATTTTACTCTTGCGATTTGCAAATGTGTAGGGCCTTCTATTTTTGTTTATCGCAACTTGACTAAGACGTTTTTTTTGGGGGAAGGGTGTCCTAGGCTATGTCTAGACTAATCCCTTGACAAAGACGCTTCTCTCGCTCCTCATCACAAACAGTTGTTTTTTGCATTCAACCTGTGTTTCCTGTGTAAACCTTTAACAGTTGTTTGAGTTGTAGATATTTATTTGAAACCCAACTTATATTGTGCAGGTAAGGCGCACGCTTTTCTCACCAGTGAATTGCAAGACCACTTTCTTAAGGACAATGTTTTTGTGGATATATATTTGAAGGGTTTTGAGAGGTAGTATTCTTTTAAGAGTTAAAAATGTGACGGGAAACAGTTGCTTTAAAAAATTTGTCAAGATACCAATGTTAATTAATATCTATCTATGTGAATTGTTTTATAACTTTTGAGATTTGATCAGAGATGCATTTGTCGGAAATGCTTAGAGTGTGATTGAAAATGGCCACTTATAAAATGAACATATAATAATTAAATGTTATGCTCGAAACAGGTACGACTTCTGCGTGCTGTATGGTCTATTTGGTTCGTGAGCTGAATGGCAGCAGCAGACCCGATTAAGCTGCTGCTACAGGGGCTGTGGAAGACACTCCGCGAGCTGTCATGCCTGCCTGGTTCGTGTGCTGAATGGCATTAGCTGGCCCCATTAAGCTGCAGTTGGTTTGCTGCTCGCAAGCTGATTAAGCTCAGTCCTGGTCTTAATTTGTTCCGTTAGTTTAGATAGTTTTGTCTGTTGTGATGGTTTCGTTGTAATAAGCCTTGGGCTATTTCTTGTGTGACTGTTCTAACTCAAGGTTATATCTCTTCTCATCTTGTTTTGACCCAAGCATTTTATTTGATGCTTATTAATTGGTTCAACTTGGAATACTCTTGAAAATACAATTTGCCTTTGTCTCATGTCTCCATGGAGGTTCACCTGCATTGTCCGGAAACAATTTTGTTTGTATATTGTATTTTACTTGTAAATCTCTCAACAATTTGGTTTCATAATCGAATTGTGTCCCGCTGCATCGCGCGCGGGTACAATGACTAGTTTTTAGTAAATTCTTTTTATAATTTATTCTTTAAATTCAAGTTAAAAAAAACTTTAAATATTTTTGTAACTATTGAACGTTTCTGGTTTAGATAGGTCGACGTCAATGGTCAAAACCTACTAGGTAAGGGGCACATTGAATACATCTAGATTAATGTTGAAGACTTTTCCAACCCAAACTTGAATATATGGTCTTTCTTGAGCATTTATTATTGTTGGAAAAACATGTTAAACGTGACGGAATTAGGCATGGATTAATCGAGCGGACTTGGACAACTGCAAACACCAATACCACAAGTTGAAAACATGATAAATAAATGCTTGGTCATATGGTTTTTTTTTTAAATACTAATAAGATAAAGACTTTTATATCCTCATATGTAAATGATATTTTCATTAAAGGTATGGGGTATTTTTGTATTTTTACATGCACATTGAAATTTATGTTAGTTAATTATTCATTTTTTCTTCTTTATGTTACTTAACTATTCATTTTCCCTTCTTTATGTTAATTAATTAGTCATTTTCTCTTATTTATTCTACTTTGTGGTTCTTCATTTTTTAGTTGACTACTTAATGGGTTTGGTTTGTTGTCAAACAACTCTTCTCTCAAACTTTCTCTCATTATCTAAGGTATGGACTTATGTTTATTGCTAAATTATATGGTGTTATGTGTACTTTATATGTTTTTTGTTGTTTTTTTTGTAGAAAGTGTCACAAACGAAAGAAAAAACAAACGAGATATTGTATAAATGAGTCATGAAGATTGTTGAACATATCAAGAACATGAAAGTTTCATGGACAATATATACTTATATTATTAAAGGCAAGTCATTCAGTCTACTACAATTTCAATTTCAATTTCAATTTCAATCTCAATCTCAATTGATTTTTGTTTGTTTTGTAATCATCATTTATTATTATCCTAATTCTTTTTCTCGCAAGAGTCATCACAATGCTAATAGAACATTTGGATATTGTTTATTTTGATATGACGTTACTAGCAAACTACAATTTTAGTTTCGATTTTTTAGTTGTTGTTTATAAAAAATGTTGCATTTGAGAATTTAAGGTTTTAAGAAAGTATAAACAGTGGTTAATCGATTGATACTCTTCAGATTTTGTCTTTACGACCTTCAACTATTTTTAATGATGATTAAAAATAGATTAATTGATTTTAAGGAATTTAGTTCCTTGCTTTATACAATTTCACAATGGCAACGATGAATGTATGCAACACTCTAATGAGATGGATACTATTTTCATCAATGTATAGAGAATATGGTTGTAAATGATGTGATGAAGGAAGATGTTAAATTTTCTATACTCAAGAAAAGTAAAAATATATAATATGTCCGATAATTCTTTGTAACGATGTCCAAGTGACATATGTATCAATGAAAAACTTAACCATGGTTTCATAATTTATGAAATTATTGAAAAAATAAAAAGAAAAGTATGGCGTCAAACTTATGTCATTTTTGTATTAATATTTTTAATTAATTGTATTTATATAATAGATATTTACACTATGGTTGTTATCAATAACTTTCATTACACATCTGATATACTTTATAACTCATAACAATCTTTATATACTAAATTGAAAATAATAATGTTCATCTACACTCAATTTCATCGTCAAAGATATTGTATATGGACTTGCAACATAGCCTAAGTTTATAAAAATAATCAATTAAACTAACTTATGCATTTTTTCAAAATGAATTTTGGCAATCGAGCAACGCGCGATATCAAACACTAGTATAAATAAAAATTTAAGAACACATCTAGTTTTTTGAACAGGGCCACCATAATGTCAGGAACGGCCCTGATATATATATATATAGAGAGAGAGCGAGAGAGCGAGAGAGAGAGAGAGAGAGAGATCATTTGAGAATAAATGACTTGGGTGAGAACGTTAAGAAACTTCTTAGTTTTAGGACCAATTCTTTTATCTAATGGCTCAAAAAAATATGCAGGCCTCATCTAAGTCGACATTCATCTACTTTTACTATCTTCATCCATCTTCACATGCTCTTACGTAACTTCAGTCTCCTTCACATGCAAAAAATTTGTTTAAGTTTCAATCATGGTAATATAAGTTGGTATGTGGAAGTAAATGACAGTAAAAAAGTTATGTGAATACAGGAGGATGCATATGGAACTATGGAAGAAGGTGGTAAACATTAAATGAATGTGAAGTAGATGAAGTTCAATGGTCTCAACGTGCGTTCTTAACAAAAAAGTTGTTCTGATATAGGGTTTGATTTTGGGGAGAAGTCCTCCCTTTCAAGGGAAGTGTGAGAAAACATTTGGATTCGTCAATCTCTTTTAATCCGAAGGAGTTGTTCGCATGCATTTTTGTGAAAGAGAGGTACTTTTGTCTTTTGGTTGGTGAATGTTATGGGAATGTGTAAGTTTAATGTTCTTCTTGTAAAGGGTATGTGCAAGTTCATTGTTTTCATGTGAATGATCAATATGATTTTTATGTTAAGGTGTGTGAAGGTTTGTGAATGTAGTGTTTTCTTTTCAATGTATGTAAAGGTTGATCAATGTGTTACTCATGTGAATGTATGTGCAAGTCCTTCTATCATCCAATAATGTCAGTAAAGTTCCACTTATTTACGAAACTGCCTTGTCCTGGCTTGCCCCGTCTTGTCCTGTTTTATCATGTCTGCGTAACAAACGCACCCTTAAGGTCTACTATGAGAAATCAAGTTAAAAAAAAACTTTAAATATTTTTGTAACTATTGAACGTTTCTGGTTTAGATAGGTCGAAGTCAATGGTCAAAAACTACTAGATAAGGGGCACATTGAATACATCTAGATTAATGTTGAAAACTTTTCCAACCTAAACTTGAATATGGTCTTTCTTGAGCATTTATTATTGTTGGAAAAACATGTTAAACGTGACGGAATTAGGCATGGATTAATCGAGCGGACTTGGACAACCGCAAACACCAATACCACAAGTTGAAAACATGATAAATAAATGCTTGGTCATATGGTTTTTTTTTCAATGGGTAGTTATCATAAGTAGGGGAAAATAATTTTGACATTTTTATTGTAGAAAGATTTTCGTGTTTGAATTTCTTAACATTATTATACAAAACTTGTGTGTGGGGTCTTAATAAAATATCTTGATATGCAATGTGTTTTTCATATATGAAACGTATGGACATATTTGTTTCACATGTATAAGAATTTTATACACGTCATATGTATATATAGAGGTGGGTTTAAACGAGAACGTTGATTACATGAAAACGGTCGTTAGTAGCGTTTTGATACGTAGACATGATTGGACACGACTGGAGAGAACAAGACAGACAGGGTAGGTCAGGACTGGACAAAACAGAATGGGACATGACAAGTGATCGTCTCATATTTGGTACGACTAGGACTGGATGGGACAAGACTAGACAAGTTTCCCTAAAAGTTGTTTGATGATTTTATATATCATATAATAGTTATAAATGACGCAAATAAAGTATATAAATAAATAAGAATACAAGATACATATTTAAATAAGAATACAAGGTGGTGGTAAGTGCAGGGGACGAGTCATGAAAATAGCGGTGGACGGTGGTTGAGGAGGTTGTTGTAGTGGAGGAAGAAGTGTAAGTGGCCTCTGGTGGTTGGCGGTGATTGGTGGAGCTGGTCGACGATGGTGGTAGTGGTGGTGGCGGTGGACGGTGGTTGAGGAGGTTGTTGTAGTGGAGGAAGAAGTGGAAGTTGCCATTGGTCGTTGGCGGTGGCTACCGATGACCGTCGGTGGTGGTGGCGACGATGGGTGGTGGTGATCGATGGAGGTAGAGATTTTTTGTAGTGGAGGAAGAGATGAAAGTGGCCAAACGGTGGTTGGCGGTGGCTACCGGTGGTGGCGATCGATGAAGATGGAGGTGGTCAACGATGGTGGTGGCGGCGCCGATGGGCGATGGTTACGGAGGTGGAGGTGGTCAATGATGGTAGTGGTGGTGGTTGTGGAGGTGGTGGTAGAAGAAAAAAGTCATTTTTGTCCCATCATGTCCCACCTTGTCCCAGTCCCATGTCGCGTCAAACGTGGGATAGTGAATTTTTGTTCTGTCCTATGTCACGCCAAACATGGGATGGTGAGTTTTGTCCTGTTCTGTCTCGTCCTGTACCATGTACCAAACACAACCTTAATGTACAAAATCATACATGATTCACATACAAATCATATATGATTCACACGACTTTGCCCCGCGACTTAAGTCGCGGCCAAAGTAGCTCGCGTCCATTTTTTTGCCGTTAATATAAAATCATATGTGATTTTGCACATGATTTGTTGTTCTCACGTGTTCTTAAATAGTTAGTGTTTTCGTTCGAATCTGTTTTGTTTTTAAACACACATTACTACAAATATGACTTTTATACGCGCCTAATTATAAACGGATTTTGTCGTTTTTACAAAAACCGTGTATAAAGGACGGATCTGGACCCTTTTTACACGGTTAAAGTTGAAGCGTTGCTAAAAATAAGGTTTTTACAACAACCAATGCAAAGGGTACTCGACAATTACAAACGGTTGCATCGAAAAAACCATTTGTAAAAGGCCCCTTTACATAAGGTTTTTACAACAACCGTGTGTAAAAGACACTTTTACACATGTTTTTTTAGCAAGAAACCGCGTATAAAAAGTACCCCTTTGTACACGTTTTTTTACACACAACCGTGTATAAAAGTAACCCATTTGTACGCGATTTTTTACACACAACTATGTATAAATATAAAAGGAATGTGCCGTTTTTTTACCCATTGCGGCTCCTCGAAAAAAAACACTTTTTGACAATTTTTGACGTTTTGTGATGGTTTTTTGCATTATTTTTCACAAAAAGTAAGGTATGTTCATCATCTTAAAAATAGTTCATTAATTACTAATTTATATGCATTAGCATCATGTTTTTAAGTAATATTATGTATGTGATCAACAGCTCGTACGTACGTACAAATACCAATTTGTATAGGCGTACCAATGAATGATCAATTACCGAGCATACTGAGAGAGAGAAAAGAAAAAGTTCGACTGCACTTTTCGGTCAAGCGCAGCCGCTCCGTTTCGTCTATTACTGGTGTTTGAACCGTCGGATCATCGTGATATATGGAAAGTAGCTTCAAGACATATTTATCTACATTCTAAACGGTGGAGATCGGTTTTGGAGGTCTGAAAGTCGTTATTTATCTCTTCGACAGTCTGCAGTATTTCTAGTACGCGGTTTTCTAATTGTATTTGATTCAATTTTCATCAATCATGGTCGATTTTTCATCAATCATATTTATAGATTGTACCAAACACTTTATTTTGTTTATAATAACACCTAATTTTGTTTTTATATATAGGACATATGGGCGACCACGGCTCCTTTCACAAATTTACACAAGTAGAGGAGATGGCTTGCAATATCACGAGGTTGTTAAGTTTGAAGCGCATGAAAAATAGTAAAATGTAGTAGTGAGTGGGAGGATTGTTTTAAGAATTATTAGACTTGGTTATATGATAAAAAGAATTAGAATGTTTGATTACTTTAAGATATTACATTTACGTTGACGGTCTGTAAAATTACCCTTGATCGTCTATGAACACATAAATTGACAGGGTTCAACTTACTACTTAGACCATCTGTAGCGGAGCTCGGGCTCACGGCGGGTAGAAGGCGGGTTCCAGCGGGAATGGGTACGGGGGGGGGGGGGGGGGGGGGGGGGGGGGGGGGCTCGGGCTTAGGGCGGGTTCCAGCCCCGGGTTCCCCAACCCGATACTACCCGATCAAATTTTTTTTTTAATTTTGAAAATATTAACGGCTCTTTGTTGCAACGGATCTTTGTTTATATTTTTTTTAATTTTTTTTTCAATTTAATCACACTATATATATTAATCCAAACCTCTTATTTTTTCACACCAAAATCTCTCAAATTCTTTCAAATTCAATACCTTCTTTCATTATCTAAAATTTCATCATGAATCCAAACAAAACACCTACATCCCGTCGTAACCGATCGGATACACCGCAACCGCAACAAGACCCGGAGCTTGGTTTCCAAGCGTTTTTACAACAAGGTTATCATCCGCAATTTTCGCAACAATTTCCGCAACAATTTCCCCAACAATTTCCCGGTTTGATTCAACAAGGTTTTACTCCGGCCAACTACCAACTTCCTTCACCCGCAATCGATCTCGACGACGACATTGTTCCGGAAACCCAACATTCTATCACGCACACACCACAATCCATCTTCACACAACAATCTATCCCGGAACCATCAAACCCGACACCAACGAGAAAAGGAAAAAACAAAAAATATGAAAATAGAGCCGCCAAACAGATGTGGAGTAAAAAGAAGGAAGTCGCGTTAGTGTCGGCGTGGGTTGACGTTTCGGAGGACCCCATTGTCGGTAACGCACAAACCGGTGGTAATATTTTTATTGTTATTATTATTATTATTATTATTATTAATATTATTAATATTATTATTATTCTTGTTAATATTCTTATATTTGAATTTACATAAATGTAGACAGTTTTTGGACCCGAATCGGGCAAGTGTTCTTTAATTTTATAATTTTTATTTTTAATGAATGATATGAATTTTTTTATTATATATCTTATTTTTATTTATTAAAAAATATATAAATATTTTTATTTTGTTAAATAATTAAATGTATAAATAAAATAATTAAAAAAAATGAGGTGGCAAGAGGGTATGAGGGTATTGGTACTCCACTTTTGGGTAAGGAGAGGGTAAGGAGAAAAGCTGATGTGGCGCTGAGGTGGCAAGAGGGTTTGAGGGTATTGGTACTGATGGCCTTATTACCATTTTGCAATTCCTTTAGTATCAATCATTGGTTAATAAACTAGACGATCTAGATTGTTAACATAGTTAACATTAATTAAGTGGTTAACAAAAATAAGTCATCCCTATATATATAATATACATATACATAGATGAATGTTTAAACAAAAACACCTTTATTTTACAAAAAAAAATGAAAACATTCTTATCACATGTGATAATGCACGTGAGTAGACTTGGTGGTGCATGAACAATTACTTGGCCCACAACATAGGTCAAGCCGTAGGTCACCCGCGTCTATTATTAAGTATCACATGTGATGGACTACAATATCACATGTGATTCGCTATAATAAAGGGTGTTCTACATGTTTTCGTAAAAGAAAGATATTTTTGTTTGAATATTCCATATATATAGGAGAGGGATCATTTGCAAACCTTTATTATAATGCAAACTTTGCAACCTAATTTCAACCAATCAATGAATTTATTTTGTTTTTTACTTAAATTTTAATTATAAGGGCAAGTTTGTCTTTTTTTTTCTTTTAATCTGTATATATATGGTAGTTATCTTAGACCACCCGCATCGGGGCCTTGGGTTCGCCCGGGTTGGCATGGGTTGGAAGCCAACACCATCACACCCCTTGGGGTTGGCGTGGGATGGAACCCTCCCGGGTTGGGCAACCCAGCTCGGGTTGGGTGAAAATCTTTTTTTTTTAATTTTTAAAATATAGACGTTGGAAACAATTAAATTCAAAATTTTTAATTTTTTTTTATTATTTCTATCCTATAAATACTAATCTTAACCCACTTATTTTTTCACACAAACAAATTTACTCTCAATCTCTCCCATCTTCCCCACTTATTTTTTCACACCACTAAATTTTCTCTCAATCTCTCAAACTTTTCTCTACTACAAAAACAAAATGTCTTCTTCATCAGTGAACTCGTCGGAATTTTATGAGTCGTCTTCGTCATCGTCGGACGGGGAAATTAATCTACCCGCGTATCGTCAAATAGATTACGATATTTTTCGTGGATTAATAACCAATGTTGTAGAAAGGCTTTTCGATCAAGATGAAGAACCAAGTTCGCCTCCAAGACGGAGACGGAGGGGACCGGATCAAGTTAGAGATCGTGAAGTTGCACACGACCGACTTGTTGCAGATTATTTTGCGGAAAACTGTAATTACAGTGACGAGTTGTTTAGGAGACGGTTCCGCATGAGCAGACGACTATTCCTACGAATAGTGGAGGATCTTGAGCGAAAGTATAAATATTTTCAACAGGGCTGGGATGCTAGAGGCAAAAAAGGGTTATCTCCTTTGCAAAAGTGTACCTCGGCAATTCGGCAAATGGCGTATGGGATATCCGCTGACGGCTTTGATGAGTACTTGAAGATGGCGGAGTCAACTGCACGTTTATGCATACAAAAGTTCAGCAAAGGTATCGTCAATCTTTACGGTAAGCGATACTTACGTAAACCTTCTTATGATGATATTCAACGTTTATACGCCGCACATGAAACTAGGCACGGGTTTCCCGGCATGTTAGGAAGCTTAGATTGTATGCATTGGGATTGGGACAACTGCCCAACTGCATGGCGCGGGCAGTACGTCAGAGGTGATCATGGTCGGCCGACTATTATGCTAGAGGCAGTGGCATCACAAGATCTTTGGATTTGGCATGCATACTTCGGGGTTGCCGGGTCCAACAACGACCTCAATGTGCTACACCAGTCGCCGTTATTTAACGATGTACACAACGGGAAAGCACCGCAGTGCCCGTTTCAAGTAAACGGAGTACAATACAAACACGGCTACTATCTTGCAGATGGGATATACCCCGAATGGGCTACCTTTGTGAAATCATTCAAATGCCCTCCAGATCAAAGACGATTAAGGTTTAAAGCCGCGCAAGAAGCGGCAAGGAAGGATGTAGAACGTTGTTTTGGTGTGCTAAAACAACGCTGGCACATAATACAACACCCAACAAGATCGTGGCACCCGAATAAAATACAAAAAGTAATGTACGCTTGCATCATATTACACAATATGATATTGGAAGACGAAGGTAACGCGATTTGTCGTTTCGATGAAAACGCTAATCAAGTTGATGAGGAGGACGACGAAGAGATTAGCGACCAACAATATGACGCTAACGTGTTAGAAGTCCGAAACCGAGAAACGCATCATAACCTTCGGGCGGATTTAATCGAACACATTTCACGGCTTCCAAGACACAACGAGTAGTTATCATTTTTTATTTGAAATTTATGTATTTTTATTTTTATTATGTAAGGTTAAAATATTAGTTTGATTTATAAATTATAATATTATATATTATTACAAATTACTTATAAAATATTAATTATTTAAATTAATGGTAACAAAAATAAAAATAAAAATAAATAAAAGATGGGATGGTGGTGTGGGATGGATGTGGGGGTTTGTGGGTTAGAATGGGTTGGAAGTGAAAAATGATGTGGCGCTGATGTGGCAGTGAAAAAATGTGGGTTAGAATGGGATGGATGCGGATGGTCTTACTCAATTATTTTTGGATAGGTTTAAATGATTACCCAATTATTTATGATATATTCAATTTTTTTATTAACAAATATCCAATAATAATGTGTTATAATTAAAAAAAAAATTCCATATACGTGCTCCAGTTTTCTTTCTTCTATAATGTTTTTATATTTTTTGTAAGTTTCGGTTTACCGTATATTCGTATAATGCATTGAACATTCATTACGGTTTATCGTATATTCTTTACAGTTTATCGTATATTCATTACGGTTCACCATACATCCATTACGGTTCATCGTATATTCATTATGGTTCATCTTATATTCATTACTTTTGATTGTATATTCATTATGGTTCATCAGATATATATTCATTACGGTTCATCGTATATTCATTATGATTCATCGTATTTTCATTACGGTTCATCGTATATTCATTATGATTCATTACGGTTCATCGTATATTCATTATAATTCATTGTATTTTCATTACGGTTCATCGTATATTCATTATGATTCATCGTATATTCATTATGATTCATCGTATTTTCATTACGTTTCATCGTATAGATATTCGAATTTTGGAACACCATAATAGATCAAGGGTCGATTAATTTTGGGCATTGAAAATATTAATGATGGGATATAAATTGAAAAAAGAAGAATCATACTATTACCTAACACATATATGTGTGCAGGCTTCGGATTGAAATCAATGTTCCATCCGCAATTAGTTTATTGACGATTATTAGTTTTTAAAATTGTAATATCCTTTAATAAAATATTTGACACGTTTCCTTAATAATCACAGTTTGATCTAGTTTCCCAATTTAAATATGAAATTGCAATTGTCAATTATGTCCTTCTATCCTTATTTTCGTTAACTTATTATATTAAATCAATTAATTTATTGACATAAATAACCCAAATGAATCTTGACCTTTAATTGATGATATCCATGGTTTCTAAGTGGTTTGCAAAGTTTGCATCGTAAAGTTGGTTTGCAAATGAAACCACCTATATATATAGGGAGGTTCAGGGAAAACCTCAAAAAAATGAAAAACTGAGAAACACCCTAATAGCCCTTCATCTACACGGTATGCACTTGGTTAAGTTGTTTTTTTGGTTTTATACACAAGTGCATCATGCATTTGTGCATATATGCACGTGTGCACGTTACAAATTACCAGTATGCACAAGTGCATACCGTCCAGATGGAGGGCTACCAAAGTGTTCCATTTTTTTGAGGTTTTCCCCTGAACCTGACCTTATATAGAGGGAGGTTCAGGGGAAAACCTCAAAAAATGAAAAACTGAAGAACACCCTAATAGCCCTTCATCTACACGGTATGCACTTGGTTAAATTTGTTTTTTTGGTTTTATGCACAAGTGCATCATGCATTTGTGCATATATGCACTTGTGCATGTTACAAATTACCAGTATGCACAAGTGCATACCGTCCAGATGAAGGGCTACCAAAGTGTTCCTTAGTTTTCCGTTTTTTGAGGTTTTTCCCTGAACCTGACCCTATATATATATATATATATAGGGTTGGGTTCACGTGAGACCAACCTGTTTTCGTGAGACCATGAGACCATAATAACACTAAACATTCACAGTGATTCATTGTGAAGGTAAGAAAAACAACGAACCTTCACAGCAAACTGTGAAGGTTTACCATCACAGTACCTTCACAGTCTTTTGTTGTGAAGGTTTAGTGTTAATTTTTTGATCTCACGGTCTCACGAAAATAGACTGGTCTCACATTATCTCAAGTCTATATATATATATATATATATATAAAGTTAAATACATTAAATAGCAATCTACTTTTATTAAAAAAAATTATTGTAACATTGTGCTTCCAACTTTACAAAATTTCAAATTGTTTTCTAATAGAATACACTACTACAAATATGACTTTCATACGCGCTTAATTATATGCAGTTTTTGTTGTTTTTACAAAAACCGTGTATAAAGGACAGACCTGGACCCTTTTTACACGGTTAAGGCTGAACCCTTGCTAAAATTAAGAATTTATACGCGGTTCTAAATTAACAACCGTATATAAAAGGTACTGGACAATTACAAACGGTTGCATCGAAATAATCGCGTACAAAAGTTACCTTTTATACGCGGTTTTGTGTTCACATGCTCTAAGGTTGAGAAATTGTGGGAAACATGTGTACATGGGCCATCGAAGGTCTCTTCCGAAAAGCCATCAGTACCGCAAACTAAAGTCATTGTTTGACGGGAAAATCGAGCATGGAGTAGCAAGGCAACCGTTGAATGGACGAACTGTATATTCTCGTGTTAAACATCTAGACATTGTGTTCGGAAAAGGTCGTCCAGTTCCTCCCAAAAATATTTGGAAGAAGAAGTCTATTTTCTAGGATCTACCATACTGCGAACATTTGAGCGTTCGTTACTGTCTTGATGTGATGCATATTGAGAAAAATGTTTGTAACAGCTTGATAGGTCTATTGTTGAATATTCCAGGGAAATCAAAAGATGGGGTGAAAGTTCGAAAAGACATGGTGGAAATGGGGATCCGATCAGAGCTTGCTCCTGTTGATAATGGAAAACGCACATACTTGCCACCGGCTTGCTACACGTTGTCAAAGGTTAAGAAAACCAAATTCTGTCAATGCTTGCATAATATCAAAGTTCCATATGGATATTCTGCGAACATTAAGAAGCTAATGTCGATGAAAGACTTGAAATTGCTTGGTATGAAGTCGCATGATTGTCATGTTTTGATGACACATATGATTCCAATTGCAATTCGTGGTATATTACCAAACCGCATCCGACACACTTACAAAGCTTTGCTTATTCTTTAACATGATTCATTCGAAAGTGATCGACCCAGAGGTGTTGGATTCATGGCAAAGAGATATTATCATCACTTTATGCCAACTGGAGATGTACTTCCCACCCTCCTTCTTCGATGTGATGGTACACCTTGTGTCTCACATTGTTGGAGAAATAAAGTTTTGTGGTCCTGTCTTCCTACGGTACATGTATCCATTCGAGAGATATATGGGTTTTTTAAAGGGGTGTGTAAGGAACCGCTCTCGACCTGAAGGCAACATTGTTGAAGGATATGCTTCAGTGGAGGTGATTGATTTCTGCACATATTATTTGGCCGGTGTAAAAAATATTGGCATCCCGCAATCTCGACATGAAGGTAGGCTTGAAGGGGTTGGGACGATTGGAAAAAGGTTTATCACTCCAGAATATGTTGAGCTACATAATGCACATTTTTTCGTGTTACAGAACCTAACTGCAATTGCTCCCTACGTACATTAGCACATGGCAATGTTGCATGAAATAAACCCAGTGAAGAGCGATAAATGGGTCGTTACCGACCATAACAGAACATTCGCAACCTGGTTGAAAGAAAGAGTGAAACAAAGCTATAGGGGAGAAAACGTTGACCAGGTAGTGAAACATTTGGCGTATGGTCCTGTACATGTTGTGTCAACATACCAAGGATACGACATTAACGGATACACGCTCTACACCAAAAAACAAGATGACAAAAGTACATTGCAAAAAAGTGGGGTGACATTAATAGCCACAATGACAAAGTTCTCTATATCGAACAATGATGCTAGGTTGAGGATCGCCAAAGACTCGTATTACGGCGTAATTCAAGAAACATGGGAGCTTGATTACAATTTCTTTAAGGTACCTCTATTCAAGTGTAAATGGTTCGAAAACAAAAGAGGTGTCAAAGTTGACAATGATGGTTTCACAACCGTCGATCTTTCTAGAGAGGGTTATGTATCAGAACCTTTCATTCTTGCCAAGCAAGCCTCACAAGTCTTCTTTGTCGAGGATCCGAAGGATTCCAAGTGGCACATCGTTCTTCATGGTAAAAGACATATACTTGGTCAAAACTATATCGAGATGGATGTCATATCGAAGATCACGAAATTCTTGTTTTTTTGGTGTAATTTGTTTGATTAAAATATTAGTAATTTTTAAGATAATTTATTTTAAAATTTAAGGGGGTAAAAATTTTTAATTAAAAAAGAAAAATAAAAAGTCAAATATGGTACGCGTGAGATTGAAATTATCTTTTTTTTTACCCCTAATCACCTTAAATAATAATTTCAATTAAAAACTCTATTTAATATGAGTCATTGAATCAATAGAGATGGAAGGGCCAAGATCTGTCCTCGTTTGCACAATTGAAAATGAGTTTTCATTTGAACTTCCCCCCCCCCTCTCTCTCTCTCTCTATATATATATATATATATATATGCTCACTATTTTGTAAACTTTTTTTCGTGTAAACTTTGGATTTCATAGATTTTCTTGATGAAATTGTTTCATGAAATTGTTTCATATCATTCATTTCTTGATGAAATTGTTTCATATATTTTTGTTTTTTATGTAGTTTAATATATTTGTTTTTCATTCCTATAAAATTGTTTCATATATTTTCTTAGTTTGATGAAACTTTGTCGTTTTTACATAAAAAAAACACAAATGTATGAAACAATTTCATCATGAAACGAATGATATGAAACACTTTCATCAAAATAAACAATTTCATGAAACAATTTCATCAAGAAAACCTATGAAATCCAAAGTTTACACACATTTAGAGGTTTATAATTTATTATCCCTTTATATATATATATATATATATTAGACCTGGCAAACGTGTCGTGTCGTGTCGGGTTCAAAGTTAAACGGGTTGAGAGTGTCTGACCCTAACCCGACCCGTTTAATAAACGGGTCAGAAAATCTCAACCCTAACCCGCCACGACCCTCCTAACCCGTTTAACATTTATAAAACTAAAAATTAAATATCGAAAATACACAAAAAATTACAAATCCAAAATTCAAATGAAAGTATTAGAAATCTAAATTTTATAGTTCTAACTTATAAGTTCTAACCAAATCCTAAACATTAAAAATCCAAAACATTAAAAATCCAAAGCATTAAAAAAGAATTATAATATATATATATATATATATATATATATATAAACGGGTTATTCGGGTCATTTTCAAGTTAAAATTTTTGACCCTGACCTTACCCGTTTAATTTTCGTGTCGTGTCGTGTCAACCCGTTTACTTAAACGGGTTGAAATGTATTACCCAAACCCGTTTATTTCGTGTCGAGTTAGCGTGTCGTGTCAGTTTTTGCCAGGTCTAATATATATATATATATATATATAATTACATATTTGGTACCTATATTTTTATTATTTTTACAAACATAAGGAAATGCAAAAAGTATTACAAAAAGGGGGACAAAATATGATTAGACGAAATTGCCCCTGGCTCTAACGGCCAATTTTAACGGAGTTAGTGGCCAGGTCCATGTTTCAAAGCAAAATCAAAACCCTGAGGACGTAAAGTTGAATTATGAAACCATAGGTCCCCGTTTCAAAGAAATCAACATACCTCAGGGACTAAAATTGGAGTTTACTCTTCTTTTTTATATTGTGAACACCTTGTGAATATCATTATGAACACAAAGACCATTGTGAATACAGAAACTCAAAGATCACACAGAACAAATATTATAAAACTACCATTGTCATGTATATTGTGAACGTCGTGTGAACATAATTATGAATACATCGTGAACACTATTATGAATACAAAAACAAAAAAGATCAAAAACCCCATGGAAACCTTAACATAAAATCAAAAACAAAAACCATAATGGAAGAAGATTTTACACACATTAACTTAGAATGGTTAGCGTTCTTCTTGCTCCCGCTTCTTAGGTTCCTCTACTTGGTTTTGGGATTATGCACTTTTGGCTTATGAACTTCCCACAATAAAGCAATCAAATAGGATGATAGATAAGGTAGAAAATCTAGACACGTGATTTCTTTCTAGCCTTGAATGATGGTAAAGGACCGAAGGAGCCAGATACAGGGTGGTTTATTACATGTGATTCGACTCTTCTCATGTTTTCTTATTTTAGTCATGTTCTCATTTGAACCTCTCTATGTATGTATGTATGTATGTATGTATGTACATATACAGATATATAGGGAAGTTCGTTTGCAAACTCTTTTTTATGGTGAACATGAGGACTGATCTTGGGCCTCCACTTTTATTGATCCAACAACTCATATTAAATATGGTTTCTAAGTTAAAGTGTTAATTAAGGTGATTAAGGGTAAAAAATGAAGTTAAATTCAATCACATATTGTAACACCCGGAAAATCCTTGTAAGTAATAATAGTCCTAATATTTCTTTATATTTTGACTTCTTAGATTATAAGTGATTTCCTAAGTAATTTCCGTGATTGTCACTTATTAATTGAGAACTCCCGATAGAAATCAGTAAGTTTATTCCTTAAGGAAATAAATGAAAAATAGATAATAAAGTTAAATATTAGATTTTATAGATTAGTTGGATGGGTAATTTGAATACGAGTCCAACGGTTCTTTCCGGGGTAAAAACGGAGTTCTAACGAAGAAGTTACGGCTAAATTAGTGGAAATTGGATTGATTGGCAAACAGAAGCCGGCGCCGATGGTGTGGCGCCGATGCATCGGCGCGGGTGATCGGCGCCGAGCACCTGACGTGCCAAAAGGGGGTTAAACCCACCTCTTTATCCTTAGTCATTCATTCATCCTCTCAAATTAGAATTTCTGCTGCTCTTCACTCTTCAGACGATTTCTTCAATTAAACCTAAGGTAAATCCATTTCTATCAATCCAAATCTAAATCAAGCATCTAGTAAATGAATCTTACCCATTTAAACTTGAATTAGGGCATTTCATCTTCATTCTTCTTCTTGGAGCAATTAGGTTCAAGTATTCAAGTTAGGGTGTTAGCAATTGAAGATTTGAGGTGAGTAACTTGTAATTAATTGTTTGTATTACATTTACATACTATTCCTCATCTTGATTTTTGGTATAGCTAATGGGAAATCTTGAATAAATGCTCTTAATGGTTAAGAGGGAAACAAGAGGAGTTCAAGTAAGTTTATGTGGCTTAATTGTGTTTATTACTTTGTATGCCATAATAAATGTTGATGTTAAGAGTTTGGTTGGATTATATATCCAAAGTATGTGATATTGAGATGATGACTTAATAGATGTCTTAATGATGAATTGATGGCTTAATGGTCAAAATGGACTTATTATTGAATTGTAAACATGGATGTTTATTATTGATATCATATAGAATATGATTTGATACATATGGTTGTATATGAACTACATGGAAGTAGTATTGATCATGTTAAATGGTTGGACCATTGTTATGTGTTAAATATGCTTGATATTATCTAGAATATGATTTATTACATATGGATGTATGTGAACTACATGGAAGTAGTATAGATTATGATAAATGGTTGGACCAGTGTTAAGTGCTTAATATGCTTTGAATATTACTTGGATTAACATATTTGGTATTCACATAATTGGAGGAGCACCTAGTAGGCATTGGAGGATATAATCATACATACCGTGGGGTAAATGTATTTTGTTCATACCTTCGGATACCGTGGGGTTTTCCGTTGTGTTATGCCTTGTGACAATACCGTGGGGTATCAATCAAGGTATATCTTCGATTATGATGTAACCGGGTAGCGATATGGACCTTCTCCATGGAATCCAATTTGTGAATGTATCGAATTGTTATTCCTACATGCTATGATTATGCTCTATGTGCTATGTGTAAATCTCACTTAGGCTTTAAAAGCCTAACACTTGTTATGTGTTTTATGTATTACAGATTTTAGTGGTTCCGGACACAAGAAGGTCTAGAACGGGGTTGTGAGCATGGGATCATTGTTAGAGAGATAAAGATTGGAAGATTGATGATACAACTTTCCGGCATTCTTTGGATATTTGATATCTATAGTAGTGATCAAATAAGCTAGTGGTCCAATAGTAGTTATGATTAACTAAATCTTTGTATTAATGATTATGTAATGTTATTTAGGTATACTTTTACTTAAGTAATGTGTACCACTCTTCCGTTTTATGGAAGTTTTTGTTAACCCCTGTTTTGGGGTGTTACAAGTTGGTATCAGAGCTTTAGTTTAAGTGAACTAAGTATGATGAGGAAATACTTAGACTTAAGCTGAGATGAATTAAGTTATGAATTGTGAGAGTGGGTAGAATTATTAAGACGGGATGGCCTTAGGGTCGACAGAAATACGTGAAATTAGTACGGTAACGACGGTAATGAGGATTCTCATGTATGATACATTCATAATCGCAATTAGCTACTGTTATTATGAATATATTGTTACATAAGTATACTTGTTTCTGAATTGTTCCAGTGACTAATGATCGGTAAGGTACGTTTCGTGTGTTTATACTTATATAACCATTTTTCAGGGTTAACTTTTGTTCGATAGCGTAGTGATGGTAAAAACACTACCAAGGTCTTTCAATTCTTTAGAGGACAGATCGGTAAATGATTGAGGATTGGAAAGACAACCGGGAACGGGTGGGACTCATGAAAGTCCGCCGAGACAACCTTAAGTAAGTGGATTAAATGTGAGGAAATAGAATGTTAGATGTTTGATCAAGATGGGAATAGTATGAAACGGTTGAGTAAGTGAGCCTAGGAAGGCATGTATATCAAGTGTTAGAAGGTTGAGAGGGTAACCACTGGTTGAAAAATAGGGCGTCAATGATAAGTTGCGAGAGTTAAACGATAGACCTTGTTTGAGTGAATAGCCTTCAATTACAAGTAGAGTTTTATGCATAGTGTTCTCGGGTGAGTGTTACATGGGTTTTTGTGATTTCAAAACAAATGCATAAATAACAATTTAGTCGATGATGAGTCAGCAGGTATACGTGGGTATTAAAAGAAAGAGGTAATACCATTTACGTCGCGCAGTCAAATTTTGAGTTTAGTAATTTGCAAAATACATTATACTTTACAAGAAAAGTTAAATATAGATGAGTGTGAGAACCGACTAGCTTACTTTGTGTCGGTAATTTCTTGCAACTTTTGTCGTATGAAAAGATTTTCATTAAATATACTACGGTCATAACAATATCGTTTTGGTTGAAAAAGATTAAGTTTTGCGGAAAGTAGTATGCAAATGATTCTCGTGATCGTTGTGCAGTACACTAAAGTCATAAGAATCTTGGGGTCATGTGTACCCAAGTTGCTCCAAGTGTTGTTCTTTAAAAGGAGGAAAAATGCGAAATAATATATTTAATACATTGTTATGTATGAAGGTTATGAACGAATTAAGTCGTAAAATATTGCTATAAGCTAGGAAAGAACTCTGAGATTGGAGAGGTGTTAGATAAATCATGGGAGAATGTTTGTAGATTTGGTAATTGTGTTCAAGAGGAAGGTGAACAATGGGAGAGTTGAAAGTGAACTTTAGTGTCGATTGTAAGAAGGTCTATACCCTTGTTTGGTAACTAGAAATACAGTTGGCAAGGGACAGTAGTGTCCGGAGGAAGGATTAGTAGTAATCAAGGTGATGGAATTAGCAAATTGCTATGAGTAGTGTGGTGAGACAGTAAGGAAATACCCTCGACGTTAAATAAGAATTTATGGTGATCTTGTGATATTAGTATTGCACGAATAAGTTTGAAATGAAGACGATGAGATGTAAATTGTATTATGTTTTGTCGAAAGGATTAAGTTCAGTCCTTGTTGATGAATAGATTAAAGAAGTATCGATAGGTCGACTATTGTCATTGAAGTCGGCAGTTGTGTTGGATGTATGAGGCCTTTTGCCTGTTACAGGGTGCGGTCTGGGTGCGTTCCGCGTATGCCTGTGCAGACAGAACTAAATTATGAGCGGTACCGGCATGCTGTTATGCAGAGGGTATGCGCAAAGCGAATAAATCACGAGTGGAAAAGGTTTTGGTTAAATTATTACATAAGTGGAAGTTAGGTGGTCGAAATACGCTTTTAGAAGTTTATTGTAGTTGTACAATAATTATGGTGTGTTATATGTTTAATCGCATTTTAATAAGTGTCGGTTTAACTATTGGTCTTATGTGTGAGGACAGTTTGATGATCTTGTATTTTAGTACCTTTGAGACTAGTGAACTTTGGTAAAATAATATATATATATTATGAAGTATATAGAGATGTATATACGTGTACATATAGATACATATATGAATTGACTTCATTGGGAAAGTAGCAATGAAGGGGTCGTGAGATTATCATGTCTCGAGGCGTGTGTTGCATGATGTGGGATTAGATGTATTTTAAATTTCATGAGTTGATAATTGATAATTGATCAATAGACCCTTTGAGCGGATGGCTTGGTTTTAGATTCGGTTAAGTCTTAAGGGTATTCGTCGGTTTAAATTAACTTGACATAGGCTTGAGGGTTGGAATTACATGAATTGTATTATAATTAAAGTTTACGTAATGTGAATACATTAATTTCTTCTTTTGAGATCATGTATGAATGTCAAGTTAGAATCGGAAGATTAAAAGTTGAAGGATCACCTTGTGGAGGGGTGTTAGGATAGTGAAAGACTATTGTTGTAGATGAACATTCTACTTATGATATAGATGGTTTATATATAATGAAGAAACAGGCACGAACATAGTAAGAGTATGGACTATGTCGATTTGTGATGTAGTGTGCACTGTATATATAATGGTTTGGAGTCACAAAGAAGTAATAATAAGTGATAAAGAGGGGACATAAAATGAAAGTCTTTTCGGGGATTCCAGATGAATAGTGCTAGTTGTCAATAAAGCTGTTGGAATATGTGGTTGTAGATGGTGTAGTGATTTGACTGTTATTGGAATAGAATGCCGAGCGGTAGTATGAGTTTATCCAAAGTGAATTTGGTTGTGTGAGTTGCTAAATAAGTTTATGATTTTGAATCATAGGAAGTTTAATAAAGATGAGAAAGTGTTATCGGTATGTGGAAAAGTTGGGGGAAAGAGACAAATAATGATTGGAGGATAGTACTTCATGCTAACGTAGGAAGTAATGATAGAAAGGTCAAACCTAAGAATGTAGTTATACTACAGGTTCAACGGAATTATCACCTTTGATATAAAATATTTTAGTGCTTGGTTGCAATATGGTCGCGTAGTATGATATTGATGTGAGGGAGTGGTAGTACTTTATACTGAAGAAACGTGTGGGTCATAGATGTAGTGATGGGTGTCGTAGATATAGAAGTATTCAAAAGTGGTGAGTATGCTCAATTTAAAGTGAGTATGGATTTTCAAGCAGTATATGTTAATGTTATTTTGAGATCTGGAGATTGAGATGTGGATGACGACGGTATTGAAGACCAAGAAATAGTCGGATAAAGGTTTAATGATAAACGGTTACTTTAAGGAGGTTTACAAATCTAAGTTGGGGGAGCGGTTAATGAGGAAAGAAGTAAGGTTCAGGAAATATGAAAGATGAATCCTTGTTCCTTTTAAATTTTTATTAGTGAATGGAATTCATGTGTGGGTTTGGTTAGAGTGCAACGGTTGGTGATAAGTAGGTGTCAACTTTTGGGCTTAAGATCAAACACCTTTAGTGTAATCGGGGAATTGTAGCCGATTTTAAAAAGAATGATGGTGATGGTTGTAGTAACCTTAAGATACTCATTTGTGATGAGTGGTTTTAGTGAACTAATCTTTGTGTATGATTAGTGAACCTGTCCGTTTGATGATTAATTATTGAGATGGATTTTGGAGTCTATTAGAGCTCTTTGAATGAAAATGGCCGTTAACGATAGGGGCAATTGAAATTAGAGATTCGGTTGGTCTCAGTATTAATTGAGCCTTAAATTGATTTAGAGTTTGAAACTGAAATCAAGTTGTATAGAACATTTTAAGGTTGGGAGATGACTGAAGTCGTATGGTTGGGAGTTTCTCTAGGGTTGGAACGTTTATCTGTACATGAGTACAACGTATGTGTAGGGGCTTTGTTAATAAACAATTGTTTGAAGAATTGTCTTTGTAGACCGTGTGGATAGAACTTAGATTCCTGTTAGGAATTGTTGAATTTTGGTCGACAGTGAGTCGGTTGACTTTGGGTTAAAAAGGATATAGATTTCGGGGACGAAATCGTTTTAAGGTTGGGAGAATTGTAACACCCGGAAAATCCTTGTAAGTAATAATAGTCCTAATATTTCTTTATATTTTGACTTCTTAGATTATAAGTGATTTCCTAAGTAATTTCCGTGATTGTCACTTATTAATTGAGAACTCCCGATAGAAATCAGTAAGTTTATTCCTTAAGGAAATAAATGAAAAATAGATAATAAAGTTAAATATTAGATTTTATGGATTAGTTGGATGGGTAATTTGAATACGAGTCCAACGGTTCTTTCCGGGGTAAAAACGGAGTTCTAACGAAGAAGTTACGGCTAAATTAGTGGAAATTGGATTGATTGGCAAACAGAAGCCGGCGCCGATGGTGTGGCGCCGATGCATCGGCGCGGGTGATCGGCGCCGAGCACCTGACGTGCCAAAAGGGGGTTAAACCCACCTCTTTATCCTTAGTCATTCATTCATCCTCTCAAATTAGAATTTCTGCTGCTCTTCACTCTTCAGACGATTTCTTCAATTAAACCTAAGGTAAATCCATTTCTATCAATCCAAATCTAAATCAAGCATCTAGTAAATGAATCTTACCCATTTAAACTTGAATTAGGGCATTTCATCTTCATTCTTCTTCTTGGAGCAATTAGGTTCAAGTATTCAAGTTAGGGTGTTAGCAATTGAAGATTTGAGGTGAGTAACTTGTAATTAATTGTTTGTATTACATTTACATACTATTCCTCATCTTGATTTTTGGTATAGCTAATGGGAAATCTTGAATAAATGCTCTTAATGGTTAAGAGGGAAACAAGAGGAGTTCAAGTAAGTTTATGTGGCTTAATTGTGTTTATTACTTTGTATGCCATAATAAATGTTGATGTTAAGAGTTTGGTTGGATTATATATCCAAAGTATGTGATATTGAGATGATGACTTAATAGATGTCTTAATGATGAATTGATGGCTTAATGGTCAAAATGGACTTATTATTGAATTGTAAACATGGATGTTTATTATTGATATCATATAGAATATGATTTGATACATATGGTTGTATATGAACTACATGGAAGTAGTATTGATCATGTTAAATGGTTGGACCATTGTTATGTGTTAAATATGCTTGATATTATCTAGAATATGATTTATTACATATGGATGTATGTGAACTACATGGAAGTAGTATAGATTATGATAAATGGTTGGACCAGTGTTAAGTGCTTAATATGCTTTGAATATTACTTGGATTAACATATTTGGTATTCACATAATTGGAGGAGCACCTAGTAGGCATTGGAGGATATAATCATACATACCGTGGGGTAAATGTATTTTGTTCATACCTTCGGATACCGTGGGGTTTTCCGTTGTGTTATGCCTTGTGACAATACCGTGGGGTATCAATCAAGGTATATCTTCGATTATGATGTAACCGGGTAGCGATATGGACCTTCTCCATGGAATCCAATTTGTGAATGTATCGAATTGTTATTCCTACATGCTATGATTATGCTCTATGTGCTATGTGTAAATCTCACTTAGGCTTTAAAAGCCTAACACTTGTTATGTGTTTTATGTATTACAGATTTTAGTGGTTCCGGACACAAGAAGGTCTAGAACGGGGTTGTGAGCATGGGATCATTGTTAGAGAGATAAAGATTGGAAGATTGATGATACAACTTTCCGGCATTCTTTGGATATTTGATATCTATAGTAGTGATCAAATAAGCTAGTGGTCCAATAGTAGTTATGATTAACTAAATCTTTGTATTAATGATTATGTAATGTTATTTAGGTATACTTTTACTTAAGTAATGTGTACCACTCTTCCGTTTTATGGAAGTTTTTGTTAACCCCTGTTTTGGGGTGTTACACATATCTACCTTATTTGACTTTTTGTTTTCTTTTTTAGTTAAAAAAAATCATCCCTTTAAAGTTTAAAATAAAGTGTCTTAAAAATTAATAATGTTCTAATGAAACAAATTACATCAAAACGAGAATTTCACGATCTTCGATATGACATCCATCTTGATATAGTTTTTTTCATTTTTTTTACGTGAAATGCTATATTGTGTTATATTCATTATGAAAATTTTATTATGTACGTTCAATTTTGTACAACAGCTCGACACCGTAAGTCCATAACTCGACATCACAGTTTTCAACACTTTATTCAACATCGTAAGGCATTGCGCTATTCATCACCGTAACCCAACACACATCGAGACCAATTGAGAACCTATTGAGATCGAGCGAGAACTTATCGAGACTCGATCGGGAATCCATCGAGAACCTATCGATAAAGATCGTGAATCTATTCATTGACTTAGTGTGTGTTTATGTGTGTTAAACCATAACCCACCACCTTCATTTTCCATCGAGAACATATTGATTGATCTATTATATGTTTGTGTGTGTAAAACTATAGAGCTACCACCTTCAGCTTTTATCGAGACGGATCGGGAACCCATCGAGACCAATTAAGAACACATCGAGATCGACTAACAACCAATCGGGACCGATTGAGAACCTATTGAGAACCTATTGACTTGGTTTGTGGTTTTGTGTTAAAATCATAACATAACACCTTCATTTTCTAATCGAGACCGATTGAGAACCTATTGATTAATTTATTGTGCGTTTTTTTGTGTAAAACCATAACCATACCCCTTTTAAATTTTATCGAAATGGATCGGAAAATCTATTAAGACAAATCGAAAGTCGTCGAGATTAATCGAGAACTCAATAAAGAAAAAGAAAGAAAAACTAGAGTATGTAGATTGAAACTATAGTATATTCATAATGAATAATATGTATTTTCATGATAAATAGTATGAATATGCATGATGAACGTTATGGTAAAAATTAATATTTACGATAGATATCATACTAATATAAATACTAGAGAGTTATTGTATACACGTGATCATTCATAAATATTCGTGATGATTAATGTTTGGGCAAAATTTCACCAATCTCGACCACGACCAAGGTAAGTAAAAGCACTCACTTCTGTTACTTCTGATAAGGTAAAATCATAGCACTTTATCTCCCGACTAAAGTTAAGATCAAAAGTTATTTACCTCACGACACTCGACCACGATGTCGTACGTTTCACACCATCGTCGCATAGAACCATGCGACCTCGACTAGCTAACGCGTGATACAACTGTTACGTTTGTTTAGTGTTTATTGCAGGAGTCAACGTCATTAATGGACAACGGCTATAACTGATGAAAGCCATTAACAGCACTAAAGACGACGTCCGTTACGACAGCTATCGAAGTATTTAATGAGCCAATTAAAGCGTCCGAAGACCATAAATTCCAAGCTCAATCCTCAGCTCAGGGGACATCGAACATCAGACACAAGTACTAAAACTCCGAAGAACACTTGAAGCACAGAAGAATCGCTCTCGACGCAAGACATCAGTGCACGACACACAGTTTAAACACACGACGTACATTGTTTTTACATTCGAAACACTTGTTACTTTACATTTCGAAGTCTTTCTTTCATCTGTATTGTAATCTCTGTACGATCGACACCAGAAACACAAGGACATCGCCCCTGTTTGGCGACCATAGTGCAGCGACGACTTCCACAGTCGTCCGCGGGTTTTTTCCTCGTTGAGGTTTTTCCCGCGTCACCAAATTCTCTGTCTCATTTACATTTTCGTCTTTGTCGCACGCTTTGTCAAAAGATTCTTTTCTTTAGTTGTTAAAGTCCACATCGACCTTAAGTTGTACTTTGGTGCGATTTTTGGCATTAACAGTTTGGCGCCATCCGTGGGACCCCATCTAGAGAAAATCGTCGACAAACGTGCGTCCTACTAACAGTTTCTTGTAGTCTTCTCAATTCCCTATTTCTGGATAATGGCAGCCCCTGGAAATCAAGAGCATGTCATTGCCCAGATGTATCAGGAATTAGAGGTCGCGCGGAATCAAATCAATGCCATGGCCGAGCAAAGTCGCAGAGCAGCCGAGGAGATCGCACGGCTGAGAAATCCCTTTGGTCCTCAGCATGGTCCTAGGCTGTTCGTTCAGAATCCAGGCCAAGGATCGTTGGGTCAAAATGGTCCTAGACCATTTGCGCATAATTCAGGTCCAAGATCGGGTCCGTTTGCTCAGAATCAGCATCCAGGTTCGTTCGCTCAGAATCAGCATCCAGGTCCGTTCATGCAGAACCAACAACCGGGGCCGTTCAACCCAAATCCCCAGTTTGGGACAGTTCTTCCTCAGCATATAAGGCCACCACCCATGCAGAATGGATCGCAGCCATTTCAGAATGGGTCGCAGCCGTTTCAGAATAGATCGCAGCCATATTTTGTCCCTTTCAATGGGGACGCCAATGGCTCGTCGCATGGCAATGGCACCAGTTCAGGAGTCAATCCGCAGACAGGTATGCATCCTGATCCTAATGATCCCGTCGCCCAGCGACTGAAGATGCTAGAAGATCAGAACGAGCGTGTCCTATCTTTGCTCGCCAAGCTGTTGGGGCAGCTGTGCCCGTCGACGTCGAGCCTCGATCAGGATTTCAGGCGTCACCTTTCATCGATGAGATCGCGACTGTCGAGGTCCCAAAGAAATACAACGTCCCCGCCTTCACGCTCAAGTATTCGGGAGTGACCGATCCAACAGAGCACGTCGCGCAATATAAGCAGCTCATGTGGACGATCTCAATCCTGCAAATGTATCAGGAGGTCTGTATGTGCAAGAGCTTCGGCGCGACTCTCACTGGTCCTGCCCTCCAATGGTTGATCAATCGCAAACCCAAGTCCATCGGGTCGTTCGCCGAGTTAGTCAACCAATTCTCTCAGCAATTCGCCAGCAGTCGCAAGATGGAGAAGCAGACCAGTGATCTGTATTATGTCGTGCAGAAGACCAATGAGTCTATTCGAAGTTATTTCAATAGATTCAATGCGGAGATGATCGGTGTTCGCAATTGTGACATCAAGACCGCAATCGAAGCTTATAAGCATGGTCTGGACGATAATTCGGGCTTATACACTGATCTGACCAAGTATCCCCCAGAAAATTTCGAAGACGTACGAGCTCGAACCCTAGCGTATATGAGGGTAGAAGACGACGCTGCCTTTCGTCGCAAGCATACCGACGACAAAAGGTCGTTGGGTGTGAAGAAGCCAGATTTCAAATGTCCGATTCAAGACGAAAGCAGAGGCCAAGACCGCGATCAAGTTTCCTCAGTACCCCAAGATACCCTCTTACGGATTCAAAGGGTCCACTAAAGATTTGGTCGAAGCTCTGAAGACCACTCAAGCGACCATCCGATGGCCAAAGAAATCCGATCAAGACAATGCTAAGAAAGATAAGTCAAAATGGTGCGACTTTCATATCAACCATGGTCACGCGACAGACGATTGCATAGCTCTCAAAAAGGAACTAGTATATCATGTCCCGAAAGGAAACCTCAAAGATATCATCGATGATGTCGTCACTTCAGCTAGCGATCACCGACCGCCAACCCCAGAGCACGCAAAGGTCGTCAATTGCATCACTGGTGGTTCCGACGTGTGTGGTCTGACGTATTCCGTGGCCAAACGTCACGCCAGTCAAGGACCCGACGATCGGCCTATTCCGCGTTCATCAAGGCCCAAAGGAGATTTGGAATTGGAAGCTATGAAGATCATATTCGACCAAGACGACCTCGGTGACTCGTATCAGAAGCACCATGATGGGTTGATCATTCAACTCACGATTGGTAATTGTTTAACTCGACGAGTCTTGGTCGATGGGGGCAGTTCAGCGAACGTCATTTTCCTTGACACCATCAAAGCTGTGGGAATCGATCGCTCGGAAATCACCCGACGTTCGACGACCTTAGTTGGTTTCAATGGAGAAGCGACGAGCACCTATGGAGAGATCATCTTGCCGGTCTATGCCGGAGGAATCAACAAGCAGACCAAGTTCAGCGTCATCGATTGTGCGTCGGCCTATAACGTCATTTTAGGTCGACCATGGATCCATGAAATGAAAGTCGTTCCCTCGACGTATCATCAGACTCTGAAGTTCCCTACGCCGTGGGGAGTTCAGGAAATTAAAAGTGAGCCAAAAGTCGCTCGTGACTGCTATAAGACAACCCTGAAGCCGCGAAAGTAAGTTGTCCGGCGGTCGCATGTCGAAGGTTAAACATGACCGTAAGGCCTCGACAGGTTCGTCCTTCTATCCGTAATCTTAAAACTTATGCCTCTCCTACAGGATATGCCGACTATTTTTGCCCTGTCGCACGAAAACATGGTTGACATAGGCATAGACGTTGTTCCCCGAGATCTCAGTGTCGGTCCGTCATTTAAAACCTACTCTCTCCTGAAAAGAATAGGATGATAAATGACGGGGGGCAAGTACCCCATCCGAAAGGGTATGCTTTCAAAATCCCCTTTTTCTTCTTCCATACGATTTTTTTATCACAAACGATTACTGACTTAAGCATCGGAGGGTCGTTGGTTAGCCAACGACCAACCTTTAACATTGTTTTTTCGCAGAATCGCACGCCGATAATCACTAAGTCTAAAACGACTTTAGTTTCGCAAAGTTGCACGACGTAAACGATCAGGTTTACGACTTGATCATCCTTCCACAGGGACACACGATTCGCAGTTCTTCGCACGACTTAGTCGTACGATCGCAAAGTCTAACGATTTTGCACTCTAAGTTTCTTAACTTTGAAAGATTTTCACCCTCTGAATGTATGCTTTGATCGCATGTGTTTATGTTTGTATACACGATTTAGAAGTCTTATGGTTTATGTTCTAATTGTTGTATTGCAATGGATACCTAAGTCGCATGATTTCTCGATTATTCTCTACTTACTGAATCTTACGATTAACATTATATTTGTTCATGAAATATACAAAGCGTAAGTTCAAAAGAAGTTTAAGTTTCATTCATTGAATAAACTACCAGTTACAAAAAAGCTCGACCACCAACGATCGAGTATCAAAGAAACGAAATAAGCAGAGACACATCTTCTAAGGCAGAGGAGGAGTGTCGGCCACATCCTTGCCTAATGCCTCGACCTGGGGACCTTCCTCCTCCTCAACTTCTTTCTCATCGTTTGAGTCAAGGTCCCTCTCAGCCCCGACCTCCTTGAAAAAGATGTCCAACTCGTCCGACGCCGAGGCTAAAGGATCCTTGCCCAGCAAGTGGCGTCGCATGATCGCCGCACGTGCAGTGAGTCGAGCAAAAGAGAAGATGGACTTATTCTCGTCCCTTAGCTCCTCTAACTCCTTCTCTAAGCCCACCATCTTGGATTTAGATTCCTCGACTACTTTTTTTCTCACAGTCAAGGATTCTTTCATCCCCTCCAACTTCTCTCTTTGGTCACGCATCAAAGTCAGGGACTGCTTCAGGCGCGAGCTCACGTCATCTCTCGCATGACCGACGGCTTCCAACTCGTTCAAAGCATCGTCGAGACGCACTGACGTCGCCTCTTCTCGCTCCAGAGCAGACTTTTCCTTCTCCAACGCCGCATCTTCTTCCTTAATAGCAGAAGCCGTCAAACCTTCTACCTTCGACGTTTCGGTCTGCAAAGAAAAGGAGGCTTGAAACGCCTGTAGAAAGCATAACATAAGCATTATTAATAACAACAACAACGATGACAACGACAAATGGACAAAGTCTTGAAAGATAGACTTACCAAAAACACGAGCCCAGCAACATGGGATTCCGTATCTTCGAGAGAAACCCCGTTAAAACGCTCTCTGAAAGAAGGGAGCTGGTACTTTCCCAAGTGGGGGAACAATATCGTCCCGTCTAGGACATTATCATCTAAGAAATCCAACGGCAACGTGAAGTTGACCGTCGTTTCCCCTACAAAGCCCGTCTGCGCACCTTTTCCATTGTCGGCCGTCGAAGGGCCAGATGCGGCAGTGGGAGACATCGACGCCGGTTGCGCCGTATCAACAGATCTTACGTCGGTCGTGTCAAACATGGCCGACGCCTTTGCCTTCCTAGACAAGGCGACTCCATATGAGCCACCCGTCTTTAATGTCGGTTCCCTCGTAATGGACATCCTCGTCCTCTTAAGAATACCCGACCCAGCTGTCGGGACCTCTTTTCTCTTTAGGACCCCCGGTCCAGTCATCGAGGCATCCTTCTCCCTGTCTTCCTTCGCCTTGCGAGCCAGCTCGATTTGAGCCATTTTCTTGGCAGCTGCAGGCGTCATCTTCGCCCGAGATTCTCCTGCATGGCAAAAGAAAGAATTAGACACTTGAGGGTGGAAAAAGACTTGGTTGAACGGAAAGAAGGCCAAAGGATACTTACCAGTTATCTCTACGTCTGGTTCTTCCTCCTTCTCCTCCTCCTCAGTCTCCTCAGATTCCTCTTCTTCTTCTTTTTCTTCTCGACACATCCGTATTCTATCACCCATGAAAACAGTGTCGTCGTCCTCATCTATCAGGTGACGCGTGACGTACGATCGTTCATCAACACTAAACTCCAGAAACTTCTTGACCTTGGCTTTAGAGTCATCGTCAGGTTTTACCTTGTCAAAATCAATATCTACACATAAGAAAAAAACATTAGACGGAAAGCACCAAAGTGACATAAGACGTACGACGAAAGGCTTAACCGTCATATTCCAACCGGATCTGATCCAGTCACTATCGGTATCTAACGTCGCCAATCGCACAAACACATACCGAGTCTTCCATTTTCGATCATTGACTGACGTGTTTTGAACCAAGGTGCGCTCGCCCTTGTATCTCGAAAACAAACTATAGCGACGGTATTGGTCCTTCTTGACCTGGTACGCCGTCAACAGGTCCCTCACGTTCATGGGCGACTCCCAGTGTGAAGTAAGTCATTCGATGACCCGGATCACGCGCCAAAATTGGGGCATCAGCTGCTGACAGTGCTTAGAATACACCTATAGACGTGTGCTACTTAAACCTCAACGCAAGTATACGATGAGATCTAATATCGTCTTTCAAGTAATAAATTGGTAAAATACCAGATATCGTTCCCACAGAGATTAGAGTAAAAAGTTAAATAAAAAGTAGAAGAAGAAAATGATTTCAGATGGCGAATTTGAAGAGATTGATTTGTTTTGTTTGGATTACCACTTTGATGTTGTTAACAGAGAATAAAGCTAGCACGGGTGTAAAACTTTAAGGTGGGACTTAAACACAAATTCCAGCGGGCCATGCTGCAGGGATGCTGCAGCATGTAATTTTGTCATAAGTTGATCCGTCATCTATTTTCAGAGTATTCCTCTCGGACTTCAGTATTCCCACTACTGTTTAGATTCAACTAGACACATCTCTGTGTAGTCTCCAACTATTTATAGTGGGGATAAAGTTCTCAAAATATATGAACGGCCAAATCTCTTTGTATCAAAAACCGCTCTCTCGAGCCGATTCCCATATCATTCAAGTTGGTGTGTTCCAAGTGGCTTATCTTTAAGTCCACTACACTTTAACACTTTAGATTAGTGACCACTTGTCGAGAATAAATCAGTTTAGAAAAACATGGATGATAACTGTCACTTTATCAGTAACTCTCTCAAGTCTACTTCCCATATCATTCAAACTGACGTGCATTAAGTGGCTTATCTCTAAGTCCACAGCACTTTAACACTTTAGCAAGTGATCAGTTCGTCAAGAAGTGTCATTGGTTTTAATAAAACTTGAATGAAATGGTGGAACATTGTTATTGCAAAACAATGTCCACTTTCCTTTGGTTTAAAATCCCACCTTTCCGTTTCACACCCGAACTATTAAAATTAGCTACTCATAACGGAAAGTAAATAAAGCGATAAATGACGTAAATTAAATTGCATAAATGTAAATAACTGAAATGTAAATGACAAGAATAATAAATGACTAGAAATATAAATTGCAATAAATATAAAGACAAGAAATATAAATTGCAATAAATATAAAGACAAGAAATATAAAAAGTAACTACTAATTAGATTGTAAATATCAAATTCAAAGGTTGTCACTCCTTTGAATTCTCATATCACGATTTTGCATAAGTAAAAACTAAGATATTTCTAAGATATATGAGATGCCTATTAAGCTTCCCCATCCCTTCCTTATATACAAGAGGAAAGGGAGGGGTAAATAAGTAATTTCCCATCAAAGGGTACACAATTAGTTCAAAAGATTACCTAATACAAAAACTACTGAGATATGGCCAGATTTTTCTAATATCTTCTAGAAGCTTCAAAAGTTAGTAACAAAAAGGGCTTGTCGTTCTGCCCAAAATAATCTCGCTGCTTCATGCTGCTGCCATGCTGCAGCATAGGTCTGCACAATTAAAATATGCCAAAACACTACAAATTAGCCATTCTAAGTTATAAAACAAGTCATCCACAACTTTAGCTCCAATAAACAACAAAGTGGAAAATAAGTAAATAAAAGGACTCAAAGTTAGGGATATTAAAGATAAAATGACTCAAAGTGGAAGTAAAAAGACCTAATATGCATTAAATAATTAATGCATATCACACCCTCAAACTAGAACTGTTGCTTGTCCCCAAGCAACTAAGACACACAAAAAAAATGACTCAATTTGGTAAAGCCTTGCATAATGAGAGCATTAAGTGCATACATAGAAATGATAGAAACAAGCATGCAAAACATAGCCATCATAAATCCCAAGTACCATGATCTTGATCTAACAATGAGTATGAACCATAAGCTAGTACCCTTTTCTCTTTGTTATGCTCTACACATCTCACATTCTAGGATCAAAAGGACTTTAATGTAACTGGTTCACTCGTTTGGCTCATTTTGTCTCACTTTGCCTTTTTCTTTTCTTTGCTTCAACATATATGATTTTTCTCTATTTGTGGCACTTTTGTGCTCTTTTGTGTTGAAAGCCATGCACTTAGCCACTATGGGACTTTTATAGTGCTTAAAGGTCACCAATGGGAAAAAAATTGAAGAGCTTTGCTTTTTTTTTCTTGTGATAATGCTCATGCCATGGTGAACTTCCCCACCCTCAAACTAAAAATCAACAATGTCCTCATTGTTCATGGGATAAGTGTATGGGTGGAAGCTGTTGGGTCATCAAGATTTGAAGATGACCTCATGATCTCCTTTTATACTTTGAAAAACATTTTATACTTAGAGAAATTTTGGATGCATGGTTCTTTGTAATGGCTTGTACAAGATAGCAAATGTTTGGTGAAGTCAAAGATCAACCAAAGTCAAGATTAAAGATTCTCTCATTGTGGAAGTGAAAGATCCTTTCTCAACACATACAAGTCATTGTCCACCGATGGTGTTCTCACACATCGGTGGACACATCTCCACCGAAATTACTCTCTGTTTCGGCCAAAGAATCCCACCGATGGAAGTCCAATTTCGGTGGGATCTCAAAGAAGTCTCAAAGATGTTTTTCCTCCAAAGATGATGTCACATATCCCAAAGATGATGTCACATATCTCAAAGATGTGTCACATATCACAAGGCTATCATCGGTGGGATCTCAAAGAAGTTTCAAAGATGCTTTCTCCAAAGATGTGTCACATATCCCAAGCTTCCTTCGGTGGTGCAATCTTTAGAAGACAAATTGAGAAGAGATTTTCTACATGGATAAAGTGACATTTTGTCTTATTATCCATTTCCATGCAAAGCTCTTTTCTCATGCATGGGCTCTTCTGACTGTACCTTGTGAAAGGTGACAAGGACTTCACAACTCTCCAGAAGTCAACATCCTCAGCAAGTGTGAAGATGACATGTGTCCCAAGCATTCAATGCTTACACACTCCTTGTCACTATAAAAGGAAGACCTCTCCATGCAGAAAACACACACATCTTGAGAGACTTGAAGATTACTGTGTGCTCTTGATATTCTACGCAAACTGGAAGATTTCTCTAAGTGCAAGAATTTCCAGTTTGCTTGAAAAACTTTATAGCTTTGTTCTAAGTGTTCTTAGTTATTTTGTTAGTATACTTTGTGTAAGATTGTTAGAATAGTTTATCTGTTCTTTTCCGCAACAGTCTTAAGTTTTCTATGTGTAATTCTTGTTGAAAGATTTTCAATAATAGAATTAAAATTGTGAAAATTTTGAGTATTGTATTCAACCCCCCCGCCCCCCTTCTACAATACTTGTTATAGCCATCTGGGACTAACAAGTGGTATCAGAGCAGGAAGTTTAATTCATAAACTTGATCTGCAATGGCTGCTTCTTCTTCCAAAAAATGAAGCTTTTTCTCAAAACACTTTTTCTGAACACGGCTCTATAGCCAAACCTCCCAAGAATCACCTACCCATCTGACTCTGATCATGATAGTCAAGAAGATCCCAATGATCATTCGGAGGCATATCTTAGTGATGCTGAGGATGAATGTGAGGAAACTTCAATTGGTAAATTATCTGATGAAATGGCCATGTTGGATGGGTATTCTAAATCCAAATCCTACCACCCTTCTAGAAAATCTAAGCCTCTCTCCAAACACTCTTCTTTGGACAAATCTAATGAGGAATGTTTTAACTGTGGTAAAAAGGGTCATTTTGCTTCTGAGTGTAAAAGTAAACATTTTGAAAGACCCAGAACTGCTTCCTCAGGCCGATTCTCCTCAAAATCGGGAAGATCCAAATATGATTCCCAAAAGTTCAACCAATCTTTCTCTTCTGCAGATTCTGACAGGGCTGAAAGATACAAGGAGAAATACAAGAGAGAAAAGGAAAGAAATGAAAGACTTGTTAGGAGAGGAAAGAGTCTACCTGCTAAATCTTATGATTTGGCAGATGAACCCACATCTGAAAGCGAATGACTCCTCAACTGCTCTTGTATCAGCTAAGTGATTCTCCTCCTCTCCACAGGTTCATCCATTTCTATCTCTTTCTGATGCTGAAAAGATTGAAGCATTTAATTCTTTATCTATTGTCTTTAGATGATGCATCCTTCTCTTCCAACTCATGCAAAATATTTTCTAACTCTGTAAAAAGGAAAAGTTTTTGGTCCTCCCAAAATTTGAAAAATGTATTTTAGGTGCTGCACCCCAAATCTTTGATTCCTCGTCAAATTCTTGAGGGCATTTTTTTAAAAGCAAAAATAAAGAAAAATATCACAATTCTAAAAAGATCTCTCTTTATAGAAAATGTTATTTCTGTGGTGATACTTCTCATGTTGCCAAAGACTGTCCAATTCTTTTCCGTCTAACCCAAAAGGACCCACCTTCCAAATGGGTACCTAGAAAATAAATTCTTTGTGATTACAGATTTTGAACTGGGCAAATGGATCTATGTGAACAAGTGAGAAAGTTGACAAAACCTTAGAATTCTTTACTCTCATGACATCATAAGCATGATGATGTCATTCTCATGACATCACCATCTCCAATCTCTTAAAATTCCATTTCTTTTCTAAACCTCACCACCGAAATTTTCCTTAACCACCGAACCAAAAATTCATCATCTTCCACCAAATATTCTTTTTCACCACCTTTTCTCTCTCCTCCATCAATCACTCCAAGACAATAACAATCCATCTTTTTGTGATGACACTCATCATCCACCGAAATCTGACTCGATGGCATCTCTCTAACACCACTACCGACTACCCATTCGGTGGACTTCCTCTAACCTTCCACCGAAATCTAAATTCGGTGGAACCCTTCAAATTCGGTGGAACCCTTCACAGATCCACCACCGAATCACCACTGATCCCCCACCGATCCTCCACCGAATCTCCACCGATCAACATCACCACCGAAATCCCAAACCATGCAAACATCACCTTTTCTTTTATATATTTTTCTTCCACCAATCCTAAACACAACCCACAATCACCCTTCTCTTTGTTGCCGACAGAAATTTCGGAGTCTTTCAAATGAATGTCAAAAGTGCCTTCCTCAATGAGGAACTTGTAGAGGAAGTCTATGTGAAACAACCTCCTGGCTTTGAAGACCCAGCTCATCCAGACTATGTGTACCGACTAGACAAAGCTCTCTATGGTCTCAAGCAAGCTCTACGTGCTTGGTATGACACTCTTGCCAATTTTCTCTTAAAGAATGGATATTCCAGAGGAAGCTGCCAACTTCTTGGTGGCAAATTGGTAAGTTGGTCCAGCAAGAAACAAAACTCTGTGTCAACCTCTTCTGCTGAGGCTGAATATGTAGCTGTGCTGAGATCCTGTGGATGAGAAATCAACTAAGGGACTCTGCTCAAATCTATTCCAAAGTCCCAATTCTGTGTGATAACTCAAGTGCAATAGCTATTGCAAATAATCCAGTTCTTCATTCCAGATCAAAGCACATAGATATCAGATATCATTATCAGATATCATTTCATCAGGGACCACATCTCCAAAGGTAACATTGAGCTACACTTCATTCCTACAGATCTTCAGTTTGCCGACTTGTTCACCAAACCTCTAGATGAAACCAGGTTTAATTTCCTCATAAATGAACTTGGCATGTGTAATCTTCAATAACTATGTGTCCTAAGTTTCCACCGAATTCTCATCGGTGGACACTATTCTTCTCTCACAAATCTCCTCTCCTATCTAGAAACATAGGAAAGAACCCCTCCAAATGATGTCATCCCATGCATGGTAGACACCTTTTTCTTTTAATGATGTCATCACCATGATCTCATCTCACCAAAGTTGTAGACCTCTACCATTTCCTCTACCGATTCTCTCCCCACCAATTTTATCTAGCTTCTCATATACTCTTCCTCTCACCTAACCCAACTTCCTATGTGTCATCTCCTCATCCCATCCCTTTTTCCATCTTTTTCACTCTTGGTTTGCAACCCATCTCTCCTTTCACAAAATCCACCCACTACAAACTCTTCTGCAGATGTCACACCAAATCCTAAATCTCAATCTCTTTGGGTCATCAAAAATTGAAAGATGAAATTCCAATCTCTCCTCCATTTTGAAGATTTTCTACATAATGCCTTAGAAGACTTTCTCCACTCTCTGCTGAAGATATCTTAGAAGATTTCCCTCAACCTCTTCAAGAATTTCCACCGAATTTTTGTCTAATTCTTGCAAATTTTCGGTGGGCATGTTTTTTTCAAAAAAAAAAAATCTCACCGATTTTCTACCGAAATTTCTACCGAAAATAACCAATTTTTGGTGGAATTTTCTTCTTTTTCGGTGGGAAAGCAAAAAAAAAAAAAAAAAAAAATTACCACCGAAATTTCGGTGGTGTACCCCTAAATTCGGTGGTATTGTGCAAAAAAAAAAAAATCGTTTTGGTTCTGGCCGATATTTTCATTTTCTCTTGGTGTTTTTCCTACGTCGGCCGCTGAGGGGGAGAATTCATCTGAGGGGGAGCAACATAAACCCTCAGTACTCATATACAGCGACCAACTTGAAAAAAAAATGAGGAAATCAGGCGGACCGGTCAAGGGGGAGCATATCAGTCCAGACGGATCAAACTGAGGGGGAGAAACACAAAGACCGGCTGATCCAACTGAGGGGGAGCAAATCAAAGACACATGATAATGATGCCAAAGATGCCAAGAAAAAGATAGAAAATGCTACAGATTGGCAGAAGCATCCTGAGGCTTATTCACTTAATCTCAAACCTCCCTCAAAGATTCTCACCATAATGGGTTTGTCTCTTTCCAGAAACCACAGACTCATTTGGCTGAAATCTTTTGGAGCAAGTGAATGGCTTGAAGATTTGAAACATCTGAAGAAAAGCAAAAGTGCCTGAAAGATAAAGTTCTCCAACAAATCAGCAGGCTGCTGATCAAAATGAAGAATCCTCAAGTCAGACATAAGTTTCAACTCTCCTCTCCAATGATACAAGTAACATCTGCTTTGTTCATATTGTTTATACTTCTTTCCATTTTTTTCATTCATTTGTACAGCTATACCTTTTTATTTTATCTTATATGTAAATATCATATATACATACACAAAAAAAATGGACTGTGTGAAAAAGAACCCAAAAGAGTAAAGAAGGGTCAACATGCATTATTCACTGTCTTACTCATGTTTTTCTAAGTATGGATGTCATCATCAAATAGAGGGAGATTGTTGGGTCATCAAGATTTGAAGATGACCTCATGATCTCCTTTTATACTTTGAAAAACATTTTATACTTAGAGAAATTTTGGATGCATGGTTCTTTGTAATGGCTTGTACAAGATAGCAAATGTTTGGTGAAGTCAAAGATCAACCAAAGTCAAGATTAAAGATTCTCTCATTGTGGAAGTGAAAGATCCTTTCTCAACACATACAAGTCATTGTCCACCGATGGTGTTCTCACACATCGGTGGACACATCTCCACCGAAATTACTCTCTGTTTCGGCCAAAGAATCCCACCGATGGAAGTCCAATTTCGGTGGGATCTCAAAGAAGTCTCAAAGATGTTTTTCCTCCAAAGATGATGTCACATATCCCAAAGATGATGTCACATATCTCAAAGATGTGTCACATATCACAAGGCTATCATCGGTGGGATCTCAAAGAAGTTTCAAAGATGTTTTCTCCAAAGATGTGTCACATATCCCAAGCTTCCTTCGGTGGTGCAATCTTTAGAAGACAAATTGAGAAGAGATTTTCTACATGGATAAAGTGACATTTTGTCTTATTATCCATTTCCATGCAAAGCTTTTTTCTCATGCATGGGCTCTTCTGACTGTACCTTGTGAAAGGTGACAAGGACTTCACAACTCTCCAGAAGTCAACATCCTCAGCAAGTGTGAAGATGACATGTGTCCCAAGCATTCAATGCTTACACACTCCTTGTCACTATAAAAGGAAGACCTCTCCATGCAGAAAACACACACATCTTGAGAGACTTGAAGATTACTGTGTGCTCTTGATATTCTACGCAAACTGGAAGATTTCTCTAAGTGCAAGAATTTCCAGTTTGCTTGAAAAACTTTATTGCTTTGTTCTAAGTGTTCTTAGTTATTTTGTTAGTATACTTTGTGTAAGATTGTTAGAATAGTTTATCTGTTCTTTTCCGCAACAGTCTTAAGTTTTCTATGTGTAATTCTTGTTGAAAGATTTTCAATAATAGAATTAAAATTGTGAAAATTTTGAGTATTGTATTCAACCCCCCCCCCCTTCTACAATACTTGTTATAGCCATCTGGGACTAACAGAAACAAGTGGTTATTTTTGAGGAACAAATGATGGCCTCTCTCATTTCCTAGATGTGTGTGAGATATGGATCAAAATGTGGTCCCAAGCAAAAGGATGCTAGTTCTAGCAAGAACTACATCATTAAATATGAAAACATGAATTTAGAATTTATTTAGGCTATATAAGTATGCTCAAGTCTATCATCAATGCTCATTATGCAATTAAAATAAATCCTAAAAACGTTAGAAACAATCCCAAACTCAAAAAATGTAAAATGAACAAAAATTGGAGCTAAAGAGGTATGAATGAACCTGTCCTACTCCTGAGGAGTAGGTTATGAACCAAGTGGTTGGAATAAATGTTTCGGCACAAGAATCTGCATTTATGTCTTTTAACAAGGTGTTCTTCTTTTTCAACAATTGGATCTCGTGTTGACAACTTCTTGAGGAATGGTGGAGATTGCAGGAGCACCTCAGTATGCTCCTCAGCCGTAACTGTCCTCGCCAACTTAACTTGGTGTTTCTCTTTCCACTTATGTTTATATACGTTTCTCATCAAATGTGTCTCTCCTTGATCATGGCGCAAGACTTCGATTGCACAAATGGGGGAGCATTTCATGCCGCAAAGAGTTTTCCACATCACCTCACCAATAATAGAACTTGATTTTATGAAGCTTTCTGAGTACTTGGATTGATCATCACATCCCTTTTGAAAAACAACTTGAAGATTTTTTAGACAGCTTTGCTGCAGGAATGTTGCAGCATCCTCAACAATATGTTCTTTCTGCACAGATTCAAAGCAGGGGTTAATGACAATTTTGGCATTGTGTTGCACCTCTTTACTATTTTGAAGTAAAAAGGGGTCGCTCAAATGCTCGGATTCTTCCTCGGAACTTTCTATCTCTTGACTATTTTCCAAAGTATTGACCTCATCCTCATCCTTACCAACACGTTCAAAATTTTCAATCTCACATGGTGAACTTGAAGAGATTGATAATGCTCATGCCATGGTGAACTTCCCCACCCTCAAACTAAAAATCAACAATGTCCTCATTGTTCATGGGATAAGTGTATGGGTGGAAGCAAGTGGTTATTTTTGAGGAACAAATGATGGCCTCTCTCATTTCCTAGATGTGTGTGAGATATGGATCAAAATGTGGTCCCAAGCAAAAGGATGCTAGTTCTAGCAAGAACTACATCATTAGATATGGAAACATGACTTTAGAATTTATTTAGGCTATATAAGTATGCTCAAGTCTATCATCAATGCTCATTATGCAATTAAAATAAATCCTAAAAACGTAAGAAACAATCCCAAACTCAAAAATTGTAAAATGAACAGAAATTGGAGCTAAAGAGGTATGAATGAACATGTCCTACTCCTGAGGAGTAGGTTGTGAACCAAGTGGTTGGAATGAATGTTTCGGCACAAGAATCTGCATTTATGTCTTTTAACAAGGTGTTCTTCTTTTTCAACAATTGGATCTCGTGTTGACAACTTCTTGAGGAATGGTGGAGATTGCAGGAGCACCTCAGTATACTCCTCAGCCGTAACTGTCCTCGCCAACTTAACTTGGTGTTTCTCTTTCCACTTATGTTTATATACGTTTCTCATCAAATGTGTCTCTCCTTGATCATGGCGCAAGACTTCGATTGCACAAATGGGGGAGCATTTCATGCCGCAAAGAGTTTTCCACATCACCTCACCAACAATAGAACTTGATTTTATGAAGCTTCCTGAGTCCTTGGATTGATCATCACATCCCTTTTGAAAAACAACTTGAAGATTTTCTTGACAGCTTTGCTACAGGAATGTTGCAGCATCCTCAACAATATGTTCTTTCTGCACAGATTCAAAGCAGGGGTTAATGACAATTTTGGCATTGTGTTGCACCTCTTTACTATTTTGAAGTAAAAAGGGGTCGCTCAAATGCTCGGATGCTTCCTCAGAACTTTCTATCTCTTGACTATTTTCCAAAGTATTGACCTCATCCTCATCCTTACCAACACGTTCAAAATTTTCAATCTCACTTGGTATAGGAATTTGGTTTTGTCTATTGATCTCTTCAACATAAGTTGTGATGTTGGCAACAGATGTTATCATATTTTGTGTGAATTCATTAATCATAGTTTGAAGAGATTTGATGGTTTGAACTAGTTCTAAAGAGGGCGTAGGGGGTAAAAATGAGTTGTTATAATCATCCCCTTGAAAATTCCTAGAAAAATCAACTTGTTCCTCCCAAGATTGGTCAAAAGTATTTGAGCAAGTGTTACTCCAATCTTGGTAGGGAGGTATTGGTGATGTAAAAGTTCCATGATCTTGACTATTTAAAAACAAATTAGGATGATCCTTCGATGATTGAGTGTAACCATTGAAGTGTGAGGTATCCCAATTACTATCTCCCATGAAATAACATGATTCGAGGTTCGAAGGACATTTGTATGAGAAATGTTCCGCCACAGAAGTCACAGAAAACAGTTTCATATGGCCCAAACGAATATCCCATTGAATCCATATTCACATAAAGATAAACTCAAAGCTTGTTACTTGTACACACATGAAGACGTATGACAAGCAACAAAGGTGGTAGAAAAATCAAATCTTTTTAAAACTTTTTACAACTTTTAGCTTGCCAATCCCCGGCAACGGCGCCAAAAACCTGACAGTGCTTAGAATACACCTATAGACGTGTGCTACTTAAACCTCAACGCAAGTATACGATGAGATCTAATATCGTCTTTCAAGTAATAAATTGGTAAAATACCAGATATCGTTCCCACAGAGATTGGAGTAAAAAGTTAAATAAAAAGTAGAAGAAGGAAATGATTTCAGATGGCGAATTTGAAGAGATTGATTTGTTTTGTTTGGATTATCACTTTGATGTTGTTAACAGAGAATAAAGCTAGCACGGGTGTAAAACTTTAAGGTGGGACTTAAACACAAATTCCAGCGGGCCATGCTGCAGGGATGATGCAGCATGTAATTTTGTCATAAGTTGATCCATCATCTATTTTGAGAGTATTCCTCTCGGACTTCAGTATTCCCACTACTGTTTAGATTCAACTAGACACATATCTGTGTAGTCTCCAACTATTTATAGTGGGGATAAAGTTCTCAAAATATATGGACGACCAAATCTGTTTGTATCAAAAACCGCTCTCTCGAGCCGATTCCCATATCATTCAAGTTGGTGTGTTCCAAGTGGCTTATCTCTAAGTCCACTACACTTTAACACTTTAGATTAGTGACCACTTGTCGAGAATAAATCAGTTTAGAAAAACATGGATGATAACTGTCACTTCATCAGTAACTCTCTCAAGTCTACTTCCCATATCATTCAAACTGACGTGCATTCAGTGGCTTATCTCTAAGTCCACGACACTTTAACACTTTAGCAAGTGATCAGTTCGTCAAGAAGTGTCATTGGTTTTAATAAAACTTGAATGAAATGGTGGAACATTGTTATTGCAAAACAATGTCCACTTTTCTTTGGTTTAAAATCCCACCTTTCCGTTTCACACCCGAACTATTAAAATTAGCTACTCATAACGGAAAGTAAATAAAGCGATAAATGACGTAAATTAAATTGCATAAATGTAAATAACTGAAATGTAAATGACAAGAATAATAAATGACTAGAAATATAAATTGCAATAAATAAAAAGACAAGAAATATAAATTGCAATAAATATAAAGACAAGAAATATAAAAAGTAACTACTAATTAGATTGTAAATATCAAATTCAAAGGTTGTCACTCCTTTGAATTCTCTGATCACGATTTTGCATAAGTAAAAACTAAGATATTTCTAAGATATATGAGATGCCTATTAAGCTTCCCCATCCCTTCCTTATATACAAGAGGAAAGGGAGGGGTAAATAAGTAATTTTCCATCAAAGGGTACACAAGTAGTTCAAAAGATTACCTAATACAAAAACTACTGAGATATGGCCAGATTTTTCTAATATCTTCTAGAAGCTTCAAAAGTTAGTAACAAAAAGGGCTTGTCGTTCCGCCCAAAATAAGCTCCAAGGTTTTGATGACTAAGCTGCCTGCTGCTTCATGCTGCAGCATAGGTCTGCACTATTAAAATCTGCCAAAACACTACAAATTAGCCATTCTAAGTTATAAAACAAGTCATCCACAACTTTAGCTCCAATAAACAACAAAGTGGAAAATAAGTAAATAAAAGGACTCAAAGTTAGGGATATTAAAGATAAAATGACTCAAAGTGGAAGTAAAAAGACCTAATATGCATTAAATAATTAATGCATATCACACCCTCAAACTAGAACTGTTGCTTGTCCCCAAGTAACTAAGACACAAAAAAAATGACTCAATTTGGTAAAGCCTTGCATAATGAGAGCATTAAGTGCATACATAGAAATGATAGAAATAAGCATGCAAAACATAGCCATCATAAATCCCAAGTACCATGATCTTGATCTAACAATGAGTATGAACCATAAGCTAGTACCCTTTTCTCTTTGTTATGCTCTACACATTTCACATTCTAGGATCAAAAGGACTTTAATGTAACTGGTTCACTCGTTTGGCTCATTTTGTCTCACTTTGCCCTTTTCTTTTCTTTGCTTCAACATATATGATTTTTCTCTATTTGTGGCACTTTTGTGCTCTTTTGTGTTGAAAGCCATGCACTTAGCCCCTATGGGACTTTTATAGTGCTTAAAGGTCACCAATGGGAAAAAAAATTGAAGAGCTTTGCTTTTTTTTCTTGTGATAATGCTCATGCCATGGTGAATTTCCCCACCCTCAAACTAAAAATCAACAATGTCCTCATTGTTCATGGGATAAGTGTATGGGTGGAAGCAAGTGGTTATTTTTGAGGAACAAATGATGGCCTCTCTCATTTCCTAGATGTGTGTGAGATATGGATCAAAATGTGGTCCCAAGCAAAAGGATGCTAGTTCTAGCAAGAACTACATCATTAGATATGGAAACATGACTTTAGAATTTATTTAGGCTATATAAGTATGCTCAAGTCTATCATCAATGCTCATTATGCAATTAAAATAAATCCTAAAAACGTAAGAAACAATCCCAAACTCAAAAAATGTAAAATGAACAGAAATTGGAGCTAAAGAGGTATGAATGAACATGTCCTACTCCTGAGGAGTAGGTTGTGAACCAAGTGGTTGGAATGAATGTTTCGGCACAAGAATCTGCATTTATGTCTTTTAACAAGGTGTTCTTCTTTTTCAACAATTGGATCTCGTGTTGACAACTTCTTGAGGAATGGTGGAGATTGCAGGAGCACCTCAGTATACTCCTCAGCCGTAACTGTCCTCGCCAACTTAACTTGGTGTTTCTCTTTCCACTTATGTTTATATACGTTTCTCATCAAATGTGTCTCTCCTTGATCATGGCGCAAGACTTCGATTGCACAAATGGGGGAGCATTTCATGCCGCAAAGAGTTTTCCACATCACCTCACCAACAATAGAACTTGATTTTATGAAGCTTCCTGAGTCCTTGGATTGATCATCACATCCCTTTTGAAAAACAACTTGAAGATTTTCTAGACAGCTTTGCTACAGGAATGTTGCAGCATCCTCAACAATATGTTCTTTCTGCACAGATTCAAAGCAGGGGTTAATGACAATTTTGGCATTGTGTTGCACCTCTTTACTATTTTGAAGTAAAAAGGGGTCGCTCAAATGCTCGGATGCTTCCTCGGAACTTTCTATCTCTTGACTATTTTCCAAAGTATTGACCTCATCCTCATCCTTACCAACACGTTCAAAATTTTCAATCTCACTTGGTATAGGAATTTGGTTTTGTCTATTGATCTCTTCAACATAAGTTGTGATGTTGGCAACAGATGTTATCATATTTTGTGTGAATTCATTCATCATAGTTTGAAGAGATTTGATGGTTTGAACTAGTTCTAAAGAGGGCGTAGGGGGTAAAAACGAGTTGTTATAATCATCCCCTTGAAAATTCCAAGAAAAATCAACTTGTTCCTCCCAAGATTGGTCAAAAGTATTTGAGCAAGTGTTACTCCAATCTTGGTAGGGAGGTATTGGTGATGTAAAAGTGCCATGATCTTGACTATTTAAAAACAAATTTGGATGATCCTCCGATGATTGAGTGTAACCATTGAAGTGTGAGGTATCCCAATTACTATCTCCCATGAAATAACATGATTCGAGGTTCGAAGGACAATTGTATGAGAAATGATTTCCGCCACAGAAGTCACAGAAAACAGTTTCAAATGGCCCAAACGAATATCCCATTGAATCCATATTCACATAAAGATAAACTCAAAGCTTGTTACTTGTACACACATGAAGACGTATGACAAGCAACAAAGGTGGTAGAAAAATCAAATCTTTTTAAAACTTTTTACAACTTTTAGCTTGCCAATCCCCGGCAACGGCGCCAAAAACCTGACAGTGCTTAGAATACACCTATAGACGTGTGCTACTTAAACCTCAACGCAAGTATACGATGAGATCTAATATCGTCTTTCAAGTAATAAATTGGTAAAATACCAGATATCGTTCCCACAGAGATTGGAGTAAAAAGTTAAATAAAAAGTAGAAGAAGGAAATGATTTCAGATGGCGAAATTGAAGAGATTGATTTGTTTTGTTTGGATTATCACTTTGATGTTGTTAACAGAGAATAAAGCTAGCACGGGTGTAAAACTTTAAGGTGGGACTTAAACACAAATTCCAGCGGGCCATGCTGCAGGGATGATGCAGCATGTAATTTTGTCATAAGTTGATCCATCATCTATTTTGAGAGTATTCCTCTCGGACTTCAGTATTCCCACTACTGTTTAGATTCAACTAGACACATATCTGTGTAGTCTCCAACTATTTATAGTGGGGATAAAGTTCTCAAAATATATGGACGACCAAATCTCTTTGTATCAAAAACCGCTCTCTCGAGCCGATTCCCATATCATTCAAGTTGGTGTGTTCCAAGTGGCTTATCTCTAAGTCCACTACACTTTAACACTTTAGATTAGTGACCACTTGTCAAGAATAAATCAGTTTAGAAAAACATGGATGATAACTGTCACTTCATCAGTAACTCTCTCAAGTCTACTTCCCATATCATTCAAACTGACGTGTATTCAGTGGCTTATCTCTAAGTCCACGACACTTTAACACTTTAGCAAGAGATCAGTTCGTCAAGAAGTGTCATTGGTTTTAATAAAACTTGAATGAAATGGTGGAACATTGTTATTGCAAAACAATGTCCACTTTCCTTTGGTTTAAAATCCCACCTTTCCGTTTCACACCCGAACTATTAAAATTAGCTACTCATAACGGAAAGTAAATAAAGCGATAAATGACGTAAATTAAATTACATAAATGTAAATAACTGAAATGTAAATGACAAGAATAATAAATGACTAGAAATATAAATTGCAATAAATAAAAAGACAAGAAATATAAATTGCAATAAATATAAAGACAAGAAATATAAAAAGTAACTACTAATTAGATTGTAAATATCAAATTCAAAGGTTGTCACTCCTTTGAATTCTCAGATCGCGATTTTGCATAAGTAAAAACTAAGATATTTCTAAGATATATGAGATGCCTATTAAGCTTCCCCATCCCTTCCTTATATACAAGAGGAAAGGGAGGGGTAAATAAGTAATTTCCCATCAAAGGGTACACAAGTAGTTCAAAAGATTACCTAATACAAAAACTACTGAGATATGGCCAGATTTTTCTAATATCTTCTAGAAGCTTCAAAAGTTAGTAACAAAAAGGGCTTGTCGTTCTGCCCAAAATAAGCTCCAAGGTTTTGATGACTAAGCTGCCTGCTGCTTCATGCTGCTGCCATGCTGCAGCATAGGTCTGCACTATTAAAATCTGCCAAAACACTACAAATTAGCCATTCTAAGTTATAAAACAAGTCATCCACAACTTTAGCTCCAATAAACAACAAAGTGGAAAATAAGTAAATAAAAGGACTCAAAGTTAGGGATATTAAAGATAAAATGACTCAAAGTGGAAGTAAAAAGACCTAATATGCATTAAATAATTAATGCATATCACACCCTCAAACTAGAACTGTTGCTTGTCCCCAAGCAACTAAGACACACAAAAAAAAATGACTCAATTTGGTAAAGCCTTGCATAATGAGAGCATTAAGTGCATACATAGAAATGATAGAAACAAGCATGCAAAACATAGCCATCATAAATCCCAAGTACCATGATCTTGATCTAACAATGAGTATGAACCATAAGCTAGTACCCTTTTCTCTTTGTTATGCTCTACACATCTCACATTCTAGGATCAAAAGGACTTTAATGTAACTGGTTCACTCGTTTGGCTCATTTTGTCTCACTTTGCCTTTTTCTTTTCTTTGCTTCAACATATATGATTTTTCTCTATTTATGGCACTTTTGTGCTCTTTTGTGTTGAAAGCCATGCACTTAGCCCCTATGGGACTTTTATAGTGCTTAAAGGTCACTAATGGGAAAAAATTGAAGAGCTTTGCTTTTTTTTCTTGTGATAATGCTCATGCCATGGTGAACTTCCCCACCCTCAAACTAAAAATCAACAATGTCCTCATTGTTCATGGGATAAGTGTATGGGTGGAAGCAAGTGGTTATTTTTGAGGAACAAATGATGGCCTCTCTCATTTCCTAGATGTGTGTGAGATATGGATCAAAATGTGGTCCCAAGCAAAAGGATGCTAGTTCTAGCAAGAACTACATCATTAGATATGGAAACATGACTTTAGAATTTATTTAGGCTATATAAGTATGCTCAAGTCTATCATCAATGCTCATTATGCAATTAAAATAAATCCTAAAAACGTAAGAAACAATCCCAAACTCAAAAAATGTAAAATGAACAAAAATTGGAGCTAAAGAGGTATGAATGAACCTGTCCTACTCCTGAGGAGTAGGTTGTGAACCAAGTGGTTGGAATGAATGTTTCGGCACAAGAATCTGCATTTATGTCTTTTAACAAGGTGTTCTTCTTTTTCAACAATTGGATCTCGTGTTGACAACTTCTTGAGGAATGATGGAGATTGCAGGAGCACCTCAGTATGCTCCTCAGCCGTAACTGCCCTCGCCAACTTAACTTGGTGTTTCTCTTTCCACTTATGTTTATATACGTTTCTCATCAAATGTGTCTCTCCTTGATCATGGCGCAAGACTTCGATTGCACAAATGGGGGAGCATTTCATGCCGAAAAGAGTTTTCCACATCACCTCACCAACAATAGAACTTGATTTTATGAAGCTTCCTGAGTCCTTGGATTGATCATCACATCCCTTTTGAAAAACAACTTGAAGATTTTCTATACAGCTTTGCTGCAGGAATGTTGCAGCATCCTCAACAATATGTTCTTTCTGCACAGATTCAAAGCAGGGGTTAATGACAATTTTGGCATTGTGTTGCACCTCTTTACTATTTTGAAGTAAAAAGGGGTCGCTCAAATGCTCGGATGCTTCCTCGGAACTTTCTATCTCTTGACTATTTTCCAAAGTATTGACCTCATCCTCATCCTTACCAACACGTTCAAAATTTTCAATCTCACTTGGTATAGGAATTCGGTTTTGTCTATTGATCTCTTCAACATAAGTTGTGATGTTGGCAACAAATGTTATCATATTTTGTGTGAATTCATTCATCAAAGTTTGAAGAGATTTGATGGTTTGAACTAGTTCTAAAGAGGGCGTAGGGGGTAAAAATGAGTTGTTATAATCATCCCCTTGAAAATTCCCAGAAAAATCAACTTGTTCCTCCCAAGATTGGTCAAAAGTATTTGAGCAAGTGTTACTCCAATCTTGGTAGGGAGGTATTGGTGATGTAAAAGTGTCATCTTCGCCCGAGATTCTCCTGCATGGCAAAAGAAAGAATTAGACACTTGAGGGTGGAAAAATACTAGGTTGAACGGAAAGAAGGCCAAATGATACTTACCAGTTATCTCTACGTCTGGTTCTTCCTCCTTCTCCTCCTCCTCAGTCTCCTCAGATTCCTCTTCTTCTTCTTTTTCTTCTCGACACATCCGTATTCTATCACCCAGGAAAACAGTGCCGTCGTCCTCATCTATCAGGTGACGCGTGACGTACGATCGTTCATCAACACTAAACTCCAGAAACTTCTTGACCTTGGCTTTAGAGTCATCGTCAGGTTTTACCTTGTCAAAATCAATATCTACACATAAGAAAAAAACATTAGACGGAAAGCACCAAAGTGACATAAGACGTACGACGAAAGGCTTACCCGTCATATTCCAACCGGATCTGATCCAGTCACTATCGGTATCTAACGTCGCCAATCGCACAAACACATACCGAGTCTTCCATTTTTGATCATTGACTGACGTGTTTTGAACCAAGGTGCGCTCGCCCTTGTATCTCGAAAACAATCTATAGCGACGGTATTGGTCCTTCTTGACCTGGTACGCCGTCAATAGGTCCCTCACGTTCATGGGCGACTCCCAGTGTGAAGTAAGTCATTCGATGACCCAGATCACGCGCCAAAATTGGGGCATCAGCTGCCCTGGCGAAAGATCGAACTCACACATAAATGCCTTGGCCATAAGCGAATATGGCCAGTGGAAGCCTATCTTGAATGGGTACTCGTATATCACGACGTACCCTTCAGGGCATATCTCGGGACGAATCCTGCCCGCCTTCCTTATAGTTATCCCAGCAGGAATTCTCGCTAAGCTTCTGAAGTCGTCGATATCCTCGTCGCTTTTGATGGTACTTTTGGGCTCTGTCGACATCTCTATCCCCGTCAACAATGTTTGTCTATCTGAAAGACACCCGATATCCCAATTTTTCCTAGGCTTCCTAGCAATAGATTTGCGACGCATACGCAAACCGAAGAGTCGCACCTTATATAAGCACTCAAGACCTTGAGAATCCTAACCGAGTCGAAGATTCTCGCTAGAATAGAAGGGATCGGACGAAAAACAGCAAGGAAATCAATAAGGAATCTTCGCCTAAAATTCTCTGAAAACGTAAAAAGGGAAAGACCCATCGTGACCTTTATATATGCAGTCGATCGTGTCAGGTCGAGTCCTTCGATGATCGACACGCATCCCGTCTTTTCGTATAACCACGCAGATCGCTGACACCTGGCCATGACAGCTGCTAAGCACCATCGAACGTCAGCATGACGTCTCCATCCTATCCCCTCTTCGACTTCCCTCTCTAGTTTGAATTGAACCAGTCTAGTCCCAAAGTAACTAGAGTAACTTTCGACACGTGTCATAATTTTATGCGTTCGACTGACAAAATTTAAAATTTGAATTTAGCATTCTACTTTCAAATTTTGGGGGCAAACTGTTTGGGAAAAATTTCACCAGTCTCGATCACGACCAAGGTAAGTAAAAGCACTCACTTCTGTTACTTCTGATAAGGTAAAATCATAGCACTTTATCTCCCGACTAAAGTTAAGATCAAAAGTTATTTACCTCACGACACTCGACCACGACGTCGTACGTTTCACACGATCGTCGCATAGAACCATGCGACCTCGACTAGCTAACGCGTGATACAACTGTTACGTTTGTTTAGTGTTTATTTGTAACACCTTAGGCATATCCCACATCGGTCGTGGACAGGAGAGATGCTGGGTATATTAGTAAACCTTGGCCTTACCAGACACAACGAGTTTTGGGGCCACAAGCATGCGGGTTCCTTGGGAACTCTGTGGTTAAGCGTGCTTGGGTGGGAGTAGTACCAGGATGGGTGACCTCCTAGGAAGTCCTTGCGAAGTCCTTGCCAGGTCGCCAAGAACAAAGCCGTGAGCCAGTGGGGCAAAGCGGACAATATTGTGTCGTGGTAAGCGGGGTGTTACAAATGGTATCAGAGCCACTCCTGTGCCGTTCGGGATGGTGGGGCAAACCTCATCGAGGACGATGAGTCCCTAAGGGGGGGGGTGTGTAACACCTTAGGCATATCCCACATCGGCCGTGGACAGGAGAGATGCTGGGTATATTAGTAAACCTTGGCCTTACCAGATACAACGCGTTTTGGGGCCACAAGCATGCGGGTTCCTTGGAAACTCTGTGGTTAAGCGTGCTTGGGTGGGAGTAGTACCAGGATGGGTGACCTCCTGGGAAGTCCTTGCGAAGTCCTTGCCAGGTCGCCAAGAACAAAGCCGTGAGCCAGTGGGGCAAAGCGGACAATATTGTGTCGTGGTAAGCGGGGTGTTACATTATTGCAGGAGTCAACGTCATTAATGGACAACGGCTATAACTGATGAAAGCCATTAACAACACTAAAGACGACGTATGTTACGACAACTTTTGAAGTATTTAATGAGCCAATTAAAGCGCCCGAAGACTATAAATTCCAAGCTCAATCCTCAGTTCAGGGGACATCGAACATCAGACACATGTACTAAAACTCTGAAGAACACTTGAAGCACAGAAATCGCTCACAGAAGAATCGCTCTCGACGCACGACATCAGCGCACGACACACAGTTTAAACACACGACGCACCTTGTTTTTACATTCGAAACACTTGTTACTTTACATTTCGAAGTCTTTCTTTCATCTGTATTGTAATCTCTGTACGATCGACACCAGAAACACAAGGACATCGCCCCTGTTTGGCGACCATAGTGCAGCGACGACTTCCACAGTCGTCCGCGGGTTTTTTCCTCGTTGAGGTTTTTCCCGCGTCACCAAATTCTCTGTCTCATTTACATTTTCGTCTTTGTCGCACGCTTTGTCAAAAGATTCTTTTATTTAGTTGTTAAAGTCCACATCGACCTTAAGTTGTACTTTGGTGCGATTTTTGGCATTAACAATTAATATGTATATTCATGATAAATGTTATAGTGAAAATATATATTTTATGACAAATATGGTATTTATGTATGAATACTGAAGATTTGTTGAATACACGTGAAAATACATATCTATACATGAATGTTATACTAAGTTGTATACTCATGATGAATATCATACTAATGTATGAATATTAAATAATTGTTGTGAACATATGGACGTGTATAAATATTCACGATGAATATTACACAAATTTACCATGTTACATAAAAAAGGTAAAACAAAAAAAACTTATATCGAGATGGATGTCAAATCGAAAAAAATGTAATGCTCATTTTTTGATGTAATTTGTTTGATTAAAATATTATTTATTTTGAAGATAACTTAGTTTAAAAAGTAAGGGGGTAAAAGTTTTTTGATTAAAAAAGAAAAAAATGAAATAAGGTAGACGTGTATTTAAACTTCCATTTTTGCCCCTAATCACTTCTACGTTAACCATTTTATTGGTTAAGTTAGTAAAATTAGTTCATGAAATTGTTTAATTTGATAAAATTGTTTCGTATAATTCTTTCCTTGATTAAATTGTTTCATATATTTGTGTTTTTATGTAAAAATGAAATTGTTTCATATATTTGTGTTTTTATGTAAAAATGAATTGTTTCATATATTTGTGTTTTTATGTAAAAATGAAATTGATTCATATATTTTCTCATTCTTATGAAACTTTTTTTTATTTTTACATAAAAAACACAAATATGAAACAATTTCATCAAGAAAAAAATTATATGAAACAATCTCATTAAACAATTTCATTAATGTAACCGATAAAATCGACGGTTTGCACGGTTTACAAAATTATGGTGCTTTGCAAATGAAACCACCCCTATATATATACATACATAGAGGGAGGTTCAGGGAAAAACATCAAAAAATGAAAAACTAAGGAATACCTTGGTAACTATTCATCTAGATGGTATGCACTTGTGCATATTAGTACATTAAGTTGTTTTTTGGTTTTATGCACGTTTGCATTATGCATTTGTGCATATGCGTGTTAAAAATTACTTGTATGCACAAGTGCATACCATCCAAATGAAGGGCTACCCGAGTGTTCATTAAATTTCCATTTTTTTAGGTTTTCTCCTTAATTTGACATTTTTATATATATATATATATATATATATATATATATATATGTCCCTTCTTTTGTTAACCACTCAATTAGTGTTAACCTTGTTAACTAATCTGGGCCATTAATCATCAAAATCAATGGCTAAGATTAAAAACATTTTTAATTCATAATTAAACTAAACCCACGGCTGAAGCATATATGCATAGGGGTATTATAGTCATTTAATAAATCTTGATAAGGAAACAATTAAATCGAGAGCTACATTTAAGGACCTATAACTTATCTCTAATTGATTCTCTCTCTCTCTCTCTCTCTCCAATCTCGATTCAAAAGTAAATCACGCCGGAGAAGGCACTGCAGTAGGAGAAGCAGGGGCGGTCGTCGGACCTGGAGGAGCAGTCGGACGAAGTGGAGGAAGGATGTCTTAGGTGGTGAAGTAGGGCGGCGGTTGCGTGAGAGATCTTCGCCGGAGAGAGATTGTCGCCTGAGAGAGAGAGAGAGAGAGAGATCTCCTGAGAGAGAGCGCCGCCAATGGAGCTTCGCCTGAGAGGAGCGCCGACCACACGGAGAAGAAGGTGGTGGCTGGCTGCTGGAGTATCGGAGAAGGCGAACTAGAGGTGGGATGCAGTTCGCCGGCGAGAAAGGTTGAGACCGGAGGTGGCTGCTGTGGTGGTGCGCTGGCAGTCGGCTGCCGGAGTAGGTCACCTGCGATGGTGGTTGTGATGGCGTCTAAGCCCTACCATCGCACAACATCAGAGAGAAAAAAACATTGTTCAACTGGGTTTTTCATATATGTAATTTTAAGAGGTGCATATATGCAATTATATGATGTGCATATATGCGGTTTTAAATGCATATATGCACTTTTTTGATCTTCATATATACAACTAATGTGCATATATGCACATACACTGTGCATATGATTATTTGTCATGTTGGTTTGATCATTCTTATAGATACACGCTATTTTGTTTATGTGCATATATGCAAGTTTACATAGATTTATGGTTGTGCATATATGCAAGTTTACATAGATTTATGGTTTACACAGATTTATGGTTGTGTATATATGCAATTTCTCTTATGTGCATGTTGTAGGAGTAAAATATGCATATATGCAATTTTGACATGTGCATATATGCTTCATATATTAAGTGTAAATATATGCAACTTTGATATGTGCATATATGCAATTGAGAAATGATGCATATATGTTTAGGGTGTAAAGTATGCATATATGCAATTTTGATATGTGCATATATGCCGCATGTGTAAAATTTAGATAATCCAGTTTTAATAAGTGCATATATGCACATATCAAAATTGACACACCACTTTCTTCTTCAGATGAATGCATATTCGATTAGGAAATTACCAGTAAAAACGTGGAAAAAATGAGTGATTTTGATAATATCAAGAGAAAAAAGGATGAAGATAATCATTAATATTAAAAAAATATATAATAATAACTACCAATATTAGATGGCATGAAATTAGGAATGTAAACTTACTTGAAATAATAAAATGTTAATCTTCCAAAAATGTCCCTGCAGAAATCGGCCCTCCATTAGTAAAACCAACCATTTCTCTTGATTTCTATTGGTTGAGACAAGTTAATAAGGTTAATACTAATTGGATGGTTAACAAAAGAAGTGGACCCTATATATATATATAAAGAGAGAGAGAGAGAGAGAAAGAGAGAGAGAGAGACTTGAGATCATGTGATATCAGACTATTTCCGTGAGACCATGAGACAACAAAATTAACACTAAACCTTCACAACAAAAGACTGTGAAAGTAAACCTTCACAATATTTTTGTTGTGAATGTTCGTTGTTTTTCTTACCTTCACGATGAATCACTGTGAAGTTTTAATGTTATTTTGTGGTCTCACGGGTCTCACGAAAACAGGTTGGTCTCACGTGAAACCATCCCTATTTAAGAAAACACGTAAACAACAAATTAGAGCATCTCCAACAGCTTCCCCATAATTTCTCCAAAATGGGGAACCAAAAGCCATAATCGACAAAAAAATATACATTCATCTCCAACAGCTTCCCCATTTTGGAGAATCCAACATTAATTAAAATATTAAAATATTATTTTTCTCTCTACATATTTATTTTCAAAGGTTCCTATTGGTCCTCTCGCTTGGTAATCATTTTTGGAGTAATCTCCATATTTGAAGAAAAAACCCTTCTCTCTCTAAATTTCTTCATTTTGGGGATAGGTTTGGGGAAGCTGTTGGAGCACATTTTTAATCCAAAATCCCCATTTTTTCCATTTTCCCCATTTTGGGGAAGCTGTTGGAGATGCTCTTATGTGCAAAATCATATGTGATTTTACACTAATTGCAAAAACTGGACGTGGGCGACTTTGGCTGCAACTTCACCCGCGAGCCAAAGTCGCGTGAATCATATATGATTCTATACGTGAATCATGTATGATTGTATACATTAACTTCGTTTTCTTGTTTTTTTAAATAGTTAGCGTTCTCGTATGAACCCAACTTTTTCTTTCTTTCTTTCTCTCTCTCTCTCTCTATATATATATATATATATATATATATATATATATATATATACATATATATAAACATAGAGGTTAAATCAAATGAGAACCACAAATATGCTACAAACACGCGAGAACCGATATAAAAATATATTTTACATGATATTTTTCATCAAATACTAGGATTTTAATATATTTTGCTTCACATATATTTGTTTCATAATATGATAGTTTTACATAGACTTGTTTCACTATGTGAATATTTTTTACGTGTATTTTTCATTTCACTAGGTGAATCATAAAATTTTTTCATATGTAATCTTTTCACAAGGTGAACACAAAAAACATTATCTTAAATCATAAGTTTTTATAAAAAAATCATATAAAAAATATTTTTATATTAATTCTTATAGATTTGTAGCATTTTATGGTTCTCATTTAATTATCATGCTATAAATAGTTGTGTATTGGTACGTGGATCAGAAGAGAACAAGTCATGACACTCCATCCATCCGTTTTTATTTAATGACCGGGAATAATATAAATACACCAACCAAAAGCGGCAACTTAACACATTTCACGAATCAAAATTAAATCAACCAAGAAATACCTTGATTCTAAGATTCAGTTGACAGCTAGTCAAATCTTTTAAGTAAAAACAAAATTACTAAAAGAAAGAGTATTTTATTTATTATATGTTCATATCGACATTTTTACTTGTTTTATTCGTAATTCACATGTGATTACTATATAAATTAATTCATGTCTTGAACAGAATGTAAATGGTTTTGTTGTAGTTGATATTCACATGTGAATATGCTATAAGTAAATTTGAGTATTTATTTAGTATGCATATGTGTGATGCGGTTTGTATTCAACAAACAATCAACATCCTGTGAAAGTCTACTTAACATCATTTTTACAATTGATATTCACATGTGAATAATATATAAGTTTGTGCACATATTGGGTAAATGTGAAAAATATATTATATTAGTTTATATTCACATATGAATGTGGTACTGCAATATATATTGAGAACATATTTCTTTCGTGTTAATTGGTTATTTATTGCAATTAAATTTGTAGATATTCACATATCAATATATTACAGGTAAATTTGTGTTACAATTGATGTTCACAATGAATGTGTACTCTTGGCAGTAATTTACAATTGATATGTAAATGTGTATGTTGAAATTGATATTCATATGTGAATAAATCTCTCATAAACATATCACTATGAGTAAAGATATAATAACTAGTTCTTAATAACTCATATATCCATACATATATTCATTTGTGGATAAGTGTATAAGCAACCATATGTATAAAAGTTACATTTAAAAACCTATATCAACTTTTAAAAAAAAACTAATTCAAATGAAAAAGAGCTAATAAATATAATTGAAACCCAATAAATTTAATCTCGAATTCAACCAAGGCAAAAAGACTAATTGACTCCAATAGAGCAATATATACATCCTTAAGAATGCAGCAATTTACCATATACTATTAGAATTGTAGCGTTTTAAAAAAAATGATGATTAAAATTTAACATACATATTTCACATATTATGATAACAAAAACTTAAGTTCAATGTTTTTTACTTTCAGAAAGTATGTGAGCTTTCTATTAATATGTAACTACTCTTTAGTTTGTCTTTAGACTTATTTTCTGTTTCTTTGGGAATCTGTACACTATCATTTAACTACTTTCTACAAATACATCCAGTACTAGTGAGAGGTGCCAAATTATATTACTTTATGCGGGTTTTGTTGTAATATACAATATATTACATTATTGATGCTACACAAGATGACAAAGTCAACTTGGTTAGGGTTGAGCATCGGTCGGGTTCGGGCGGGTCAGGGCCCAAAACCCAATCCCCGATCGGATATCGGATGGGACAGGTAGACCCCGAAACCCATCCAATGTAGAGTTCGGGTCTCGGGTCTCGGGTGAGATCGGGTTGCGGATATTCGGGTCGGGTGGGGTTGTAATAACCCGGGTAAGTTAGTTGTTTATTTATTTGTTTTACGTTTATTAGTTTAAGGTTTGTTTGTGGTGGTTTGTAAGTTTAAGGTTGTTAGTGTCATTTTAGTATAGTTCAAATACTTGATTGCAATTTGGTATAATATATATATATATATATATATATATGGAGCTTCAAATGTAAACTTTTTTTCGTGTAAACTCTCGATTTCATAGGTTTTTTTCATGAATTTTTTTATGGAATTGTTTATTTTGATGAAATTGTTTCATATCATTCATTTCTTGACGAATTATTTTTGCGAAATTGGTAGTTTCATAGGTGAAAACGAAAAGTTTCATAGGTGAAAACGAAAAATGTATGAAACAGTTCATAAAAATGAAAAAAAACCTATGAAACTACAAATTTCATAAAAAAAATTCGTCAAGAAATGAATGATATGAAACAATTTCATCAAAATAAACAATTCCATAAAAAACATTCATCAAAAAAATCTATGAAACTACAAAGTTTACACGGTTTACACGAAAAAAAAGTTTACATTTGAAGGAGCCTCTCTATCTCTCTCTCTCTCTCTCTCTCTCTCTCTCTCTCTCTCTCTCTCTCTATATATATATATATATATATATATATATATATATATATATATATATATATATATATATATATATATATATATATATCACCAACTTAGATATTTCATAAGTCGGTTTCAAAATTGTCTGGGTTTGGAGTCGAGAGAAGCACGGGAAAAGAGTCGTTCGGTTAGGGCCTCGATTAAATTCGTTGGAGTTGATTTTAAGGTAAAATTTCTTTTCACTTTGTGCTTATAATCGTTAGTATTAGATTCCTACCGGTTTAGAATTGTCAATTTCTGATTTTGTTGTGGTTTCGATCGAGTTTGGAATTCGGATGTCGTCCGGATTCTTCAGTATCCAGATTCGATTTATCCAGATTCTCCTTTGTTTCCGGATATGAATTTTATTCGGATTCGGTGTTTTCCGGATAAGTTGTCCAGATGAGTTTCCGGATACCCTGACTTTCCGGATAAGGGTTTCCGATTAAGATTTCCGGATACAAAAGTATCCGGATGGTTTGTAGTTTTCGGATAGGTTGTCAGGATAAGTTAATTCCGGTTTCCGGGTATTTGTTTCCTTGAAAGTTTCCTGGATAGTTCCGAATTTGGTTTTCTGGATATAGTTTCCGGACATAGTTTTTGGATATGGTTTTCCGGATATAGTTTCCGGATTGGTTTTCGGATGAGTTACCCGGATAAGATTTTATAAAAAAATTCTTAGCGGGACCCCCGTACTAAGTCGTCGAAGAGGGACATTTGTGGATAAGGGTATGATAGGCTTATTTAAGATTTTTTAGCCTGTCATTGAGCTTTTTGTGGTAAATAGTTATATGTATTTTGTGTAATTCAGATTTCGTGAAGTTTGTGGAAAAGTAAGGCTCTTACAAGTTTTCAAGAGAAAGTGTTATTACGTTACTTCTTTCAGGTGAGTTTTACTTTAACCATTTTTAAACTGGAATGCATTTATATTGAACAAATATGTGGTAGTTAGTGTGATGATGTGCTTATGATTGAAATATGATATATTGAGATATATGTTGTATTTATATAAATATTACAATACACGATTGCACGTTGGTCGGACTTATGACCGGTGGAGTTTTGGTTGTACGGAGGGACAACGGAGTTGGCTGTATTTTAGTGTAGCGGGGTAAAATTGATTAGTTGGTTTAGCGCAACGAACTAATATGGCCATGTGAAAGAATTGTACACAGTGCATATGAGTCATGCTTGGTATTTGTATACTTGTTGTATATCTGTGTTTTACAAAATGATTACAGGGATTTTCTCATTAGACCAATTGGTCTAACCCTTATTTTGTTATCAAAAATATATATTTCAGGTCGAGGAACTTATAAAGGTAAAGGAAAGGATAATGTGTAATATGCTTGTGAAGACTGGTTGTGATTAAGAAGTTTTCTGGATAGTTTTGTGGAATGTAATGTAAATTATTAGCGAAAAGTTTGTACTAAAACATGTATTGTATAGTTTTGAGACTAAGGGACCGCATGTGATCTAATATGTATCTTTTGTTATGAATTGATGAGATGTATATTATGTTATGTGATGTATGTTTGGGAAAGGTTGTTACAGGGATCGGGTTTAGGGTTTCCAAATTCAAAATTCTCTAACGCTAAAAATCTATCGGTAGAGGCTGAAATCCAAGAACTTGCTACTAAATGTAGCTAATTAAGAGAAAAGTTGGACGACAAAGAAAAAGAGCTTCTTAGTCACGCAGAGATGCATAACTCTCACAAGAGCGAAACATAAGTCAAAATGCGGGGTTTTGAAGAAGACTTTGAGTCTTTGCATTCCCAGAAAAGATAGATTGAGAAGTAGAAAGAGGAGGAATTGTTGACTTTCGCAAAGAAATCTGAGGATAAAGAGAGAGAATTGCCATCTCAAATTGAGAATTTGACAGAAAAAGTCAGCAACTTGCAGAAGGAATTGGACTCCTTTGGAATTCAGAAAAGTCAACAGGATGAACAAGTGAAAGCTTTATTGGATAAAGTAAATGAAAAACAAGAAGAAATAGCGATTCTATGCAGCCAAAAACTTGAATCAGAAAGTCAACTGGAGAAAAGTAGTCAAGAAATTTTAGGTTACTTGATCCAGGTAGACTCTCTCAAAGAGGAGTTGGCGGAAAAGATGACAGATGAAGGGAAGTTACTACAGAAGAGAGGCGAGAAGAGAGTGAGACAGTGAGTTAGGTTAGGGTAAACACACACACACACACACACACACACACACACACACACACATACACACACACACACACATATATATATATATATATATATATATATATATCGGATATTCGGACGGGTCGGGTAAGTGATTTGGATCCCAACCCGATCCTACTTATCCGATATTTTTAACGGGTTCGGGTTCGTGATTTTAGGCATATTTTCGGGGCGGAGAGGGTGGTTCGAGTTGGGCGGGTTTTGCTCACCCCTAAACTTGGTGACCACTCAAACTTGGCCATCACTCATAAAACTTGGTGACCACTCCTCAAACTTGGTGCCTACTCCTCCCATTAGTATAAATATGACCTCTCCTCTAACATGATCGATCATCCATTTCTTGAGATTCTCTAGATAAAACACCAACAATACTCTCCCTAGTATATTCTTTCGATAGACATAGTTTATGTGAGGTCGGGAGTGTTCTTGATATTCAGTGGTGTTTGTGTAAGTTTTTGTTAGGCGATCATGGATCTCAAGATCCTTGTACAATGCACTTTGTAATTCTCCTTGGTGGTAACAAAATCTTGCTCTCTCTCTCTCTCTCTCTCTCTCTCTCTCTCTCTCTCTCTTTGGTGGATACAATATTACACCGATAGTGCATAACAACATGGATAAGCTCATACTAACCCATCAATTTAGGATCCAATTCGAGATTTTCCTTGACCGACAATTACTAGCGATTCCGGCTTCATGCATGCGAGTTGCAACCTGTAATCCGAACTTTCCGAATAGATAAATTGGTCTTTGGTTGGTTCCGCCATCCCGATCATTTATTTCGTTTCTCCGATAGATGATCATAGACGTCTTTACCATATCTGTACAAATAGGCTAGAACCACGTTAAATTTCGGTGTTATTTTGAACTTGCTATATTTATAGATAATAAAGTACTTTGTTATTATCTTATATTTGTAGGTTGTTTTCTATGTTAGAGTAATTTTGTACAACATCTATACATTATTGTATCCCCAATTGTTGTTTGGGTTTGTTGTGCACCTGAATTTCTACAAGTTTGGGACCATAGAAATCACTTGCCGACATTGTATTTATGTGGCACACTATTTCCTAACAATTGGTATCAAATCTTTAGATCCAGATTTGGGTTTGTATAGAAAATATACATAAACTAGTTTGCACATTTTTTCCTCTATGGCTGAAGTAGAAAAACCTTTTGGTGTTGGTCCCTCAACCAGACCCAAAAGTCGTACCAAGAACGTACATTTAATTTATCTGGGGATGGGATTCATATACAAACTTGGAATGTGGACGACAACTTTGGTAAACAACAGTTCACAACATCTATTGCACTTAGGAAAATGGAGTTCATCCCGTAGTATTGGCTAAAGACAATTTATACCTAATATATCTAACCTTAAGGCTAAAAAAATCAAAGCATGGGCATTTACTACTTTGCAGATGGCTATGGGAGAAAATGTTATATCTGAGATTGTGTCTGAAAAGACAGCTACATGTATTTGGAGAAATAAGAAAACTTTGACCAATAGATTGTTACTTATACGGTCATGTCTCTTCTTCAAAATGAAGGAAGGAACAACAATTAAAGCTCATATGATAGATTTAAAGATACCATTATGAAGTTGAAGGCAATGGATGCAGTTCTTGCTAAAGATGAAGAAGCACTTTCTATGACCATGTTGTATACACTTCCCGAGAAATATTCCTAATTCACTAACAATTTATATATGGAAGATAAACTTTTTCTATGTATGATGTGAAACCAGGAATTATTTCTGAAGATTAAAGAATTCAAATGAGGATCAATAACAATCATGGAGAACAATCACAACCAAGGTCTATTTGTTGATAGAGGTCGTGATTGTTTGGGCAAAATTTCACCAGTCTCGACCACGACCAAGGTAAGGAAAACACTTACTCCCCTTTGCTACAGTAAGGTAAAATCATAGTACTTTATCTCCTGATTAAAGTCGAACTCGAAAGTTATTTACCTCACGACACTCGACCATGACGTCGTCTAGTTCACATGACCGTCGCGTAGAACCATGCGACCTCGACTAACTGACAAGCGATATTACTGTTACGTTTGTTCAATGTTTAATGTAGGAATCAATGTCATTAATTGCTAACGGCTATAACTGGCGAAGACTATTAAACATCATTGAAGACGACGACCGTTATGTCTGTTACACAAGCACCCGAAGACTACAAATACCAGGCTCAAACATCAGTTCAAAGACAGAAGAGCATACACGAAAAAACACGAACACAACACAGAGACAACACATGAACATTTGAACCCCGAAGAACATTCGCAACAAGGAAATCTCTCTCGAAGAATCGCTCTCGATGCACGACATTCACACACGACACTTTGTTTTTACACACGACGCACATTGTTTTTTACGTTCAAAACACTTGTTACTTTACATTTCGAAATCTTTCTTCCATTTGTATTGTAATCTCTGTACGATCGACACCAGAAACATAAGGACATCGCCCCTGATTGGCGACCATAGTGCAGCGATGACTTCCACAATCGTCCGCGGGTTTTTTCCTCGTTGAGGTTTTTCCCGCGTCACCAAAATTCTTCGTCTCACTTACATTTCTGTCTTTGTCGCACGCTTTGTCAAAAGATTTCTTTCTTTAGTTGTTAAATTTCACAATCAACCTTAAGTTATCCTTTTGAACGATTTTTGGCATTAACAGTTTGGCGCCATCCGTGGGACCCCATCTAGAGAAAATCTTCGACAAACGTGCGTCCTACTAACGGTTTCTTGGAGTTTCTTCTATTTTCTTTTTCAGGAGAATGGAAGGCTTCGAAAATCCAGAGCAAATCACTGCCCAGATGCATGTGGAGCTCGAGGATGAACAAAATTCCCCTGCAATAGTCCATGATTATCGCTTGGAGGAAATCATCTTAGATCAAAGCAAACCTGATCAAAAAGTCTTTATATGATCGTCCCTCGATCCCTACATTAAAGACACGCTAATATCTTTCCTGCAGGAACATGTCGATTGTTTTTCCTGGTCACGTGAAGATATGGTTGGCATCGATCCTGACGTCATCTCCCATAAGCTCAACGTTGATCCGTCATTCAAGCCAATCAAGCAAAAGCGAATGAAATTTGCTCCTGAAAGGAATAAGGTGATAAATGAAGACGTCGACAAACTCCTCAAGGTAGGGAAAATTCACGAAGTAAAATATCCCGATTGGCTTGCCAATGTCGTGGTCGTGGCGAAGAAAAATGGCAAGTGGAGAGTCTGTATCGACTTCACAGACCTCAACAAAGCCTGTCCAAAAGATCCATTTCCTTTGCCACACATCGATGCCATGGTCGATGCGACAGCGGGGCATGAACTATTCACGGTCATGGATGCCTACTCCGGATATAACCAGATCCTAATGCACGTCGAGGACCAAGAGAAAACCGCATTCATGACAGACCGAGGTATTTACTGTTATAAGGTTATGCCTTTTGGTCTAAAAATGCAGGATCTACCTACCAGCGCCTAGTGAATAAAATGTTCAAAGACCATCTCGGCGACATGATGGAAGTGTATATCGACGACATGCTCATCAAGTCAAAGCAAGCAGTCGACCACGTCGAACACCTGAGGCAGTCGTTCGATGTCCTTCGGAAATATAGCATGAAGCTCAACCCAACGAAGTGTTCCTTCGGTGTCAGTGCCGGAAATTTTTTGGGCTACATGGTCACTCGTCGAGGAATCGAGGCTAATACCGACCAGATCAAAGCTATTATCGAAATCAAATCTCCGAGAAATTTCAAAGAGGTCCAAAGGCTCACTGGTCGGGTGGCGGCTTTGAACAGGTTTATCTCTCGATCCTCAGATAAATGCCATCTGTTTTACAATGTCCTCAGGAAGAACAAAGGCTTCGACTGGATCGATGATCATGAGCAAGCATTGCAAAAACTTAAAGAGTACATGACGTCGCATCCCTTGTTATTAAAACCTCACGATCATGAGGTCTTACAACTATATTTGGTTGTTAGTCCTAATGCAGTAAGTGTCGTCCTGACACGAGAAGATGAAAAGCAACAACTACCAATCTACTATGTAAGTAAATCTCTCTTGGACACAGAAACCAGGTATTCCTCTATGAAAAAATTGCTCTTGTTGCTAGTCACAGCTGCTAAAAAATTGCGACACTACTTTGAATCACATCCTAATACTGTCGTGACTAACTTTCCGCTTAAGTCTGTCTTGAGGAAACTCGAGTTGACAGGTCGCTTAGCAAAGTGGAGCATAAATCTCACCAGTTACGACATCGATTTCAAGCCCAGGACCGCGATCAAATCGCAAGCCTTGGCAGATTTTATTGCTGATTTCAGCCCCGAATTGGAGAAAGAAACAGAACTCGAAGTGTCAACTGTGGCAACTCACGACGACGTGCCTTGGATTCTACATGTCGACGGATCGTCCAACGTTAGAGGCTCAGGACTAGGCGTCGTCTTAAAGTCGCCACAGGGAGGCAAGATGGTATATTCAGTCCGATGCGATTTCAAAACCACCAACAACGAAGCCGAATATGAAGCCTTGATCATAGGAATGAATATAGCCTACGACTCGGGGGCAACCCCGTTACATGTCAAAAGCGATTCTCTCTTGGTGGTAAACCAGATCAATGGAGAATTCGCGGCCAAAGATTCAAAAATAACAGCGTACCTAAAGGTAGCAAAATAAAATTCAAAAAAATTTAAATCTTTCTCTATTTAAACAGATTCCGAGGGACCAGAACACCCAAGTCGCCACTATTCCATCGAAAACGTTGATGTCGTCCAGATCGAAAACCAAGAAGATGATATGCGACATCCGAAATTTCCTTATGCACGACCAATTCACGGAAGACAAAATGGGAACTTCGAAGAGCTCATCAGCCTTGATTAGAATGGCGTCGCAGAAACAAGCGGTCGAGCGACATTTCGACAAAAATGTCAAAAAATCAGAGTCTTCCAAGACGGCGACTACGTCCTCCGTCGAGTGTTCCAAAACACTCAAGAGCTCAATACAGGTAAACTTTCCATTAAGTGGGAAGGTCCTTATCGTGTATCCAAAGTCGTGGGTAAAGGGGGCCTATCGGCTCTAGACCCTCGACAATCAAGAAATCCCACGTAGTTGGAATGCGATGCATTTGAAAAGATACTTCTTTTAAGTATTTTTATTTTTCACGGTTTTCTACCATGACGGTTACTGACTTAAGCATCGGAGGGTCGCTGGCTAGTCAACGACCAATCTCTGATACTATTTTATTGCAGGATCGCGCGACATAAGTTTGTCGCATAACTTTCGCAAGATCGCATAACATAAGTCAAATACATGACTCGATATGTGATTTAAATTCATCGCACGATTCGATTACACAATCGACCCACGACTTAAGTGATTTAACTTAGAAAAATCTCATGTTCTGAACGTATACTTTAAACACATGTGTACATGATTGCTTACACGACTTGTGTTTTAATCGTTATCTTCTAGCAAAAAGCCTTTGTCGCACGTATCTACGGTTGTATATGATCCACAAGTGTTTTCACACGATTAGTTTTATACTCGACAATTGCTTGTTGTAGACAATGAAAAATCTTACGTTCGAAAGAAACTTCATAGTTAAAATGTAATTACACCAACGAGACTCGACCCCCAACGGTCGATCGATAAAAACAAAGACAAAAGAATTTTTAGGTTTGAGGAGGGACGTCAGCCGCATCCTTGCCTGAAGCTTCGCACTGAAGACCCTCATCTGCCTTCTCCTCAACATCCTTCTCATCATCTGAATCAAGGTCTCTCGCAGAACCGACATCCTTCAGATAGACAGCAGGCTCCTCCGACGCCGATGCAAGAGGGTCCTTCCCCAGCAGATGTCGCCTCATAATCGCCGCCCTAGCGGTCAGGCAAGCCAAAGCAAAGACGGTCTTACCCTCATCTTTGAGGTCCTTTACCTCTTTCTCCAGATCCACCACTCTGGACTTAGAATCCTCAGTTTCCTTTGCGGTCGCAGCCAAGGATTCCTTGACCTTGTCCATCTCCTCTCTCTAGTCAGCAATCATGGACAGGGACTGTGTCAGGCGATGGTTGGCCTCATCCTTGGCACGTCCGACAACCTCTATCTGTTTCAAGGCATCGTCGAGACGTTTCGACATAGCCTCTTTGCGCTCCACGGCGACGTTCGCCCTAGCCAACGCCGCGTTCCCCCTCTCATGGGCAGCAGACACTAGACCCTTGACCTTTGTCGTCTCGGCACGCAAAGCCAAGGAGGCTTGAAACGCCTGTGGAAACATAAACTAAGCATCGTTAATAAACGTGCGACAACGTAAATATCGACAAAATAAAACAAGTCTTGAAAGAAAGACTTACCATGAACGCCAGCCCGACGACATGGGTCCCCGTCTCCTCGATTGGAAACCCCTCAAAACGCTCCCTGAAAGATGGGAGCAGATATTTCCCCATATGAGGAAATAGGTTCGTCCCGTCCAGGACATTATCGACCATAAAGTCCGACGGCAACGTAAAATTTACCATCGTGACCTTAGCCCCTCCCGTCGGGTGATCCTTGCCCTTGCCGGCCGACGAAGGGTCCGACGTGGCAGACGGGGACTTCGTTGTTTCTGCCGGAGGCGCAGAACTAATAGGTGTCGCAACAATCGCACTAGAAGACGTCTTCTTGGGCGATGCGACCTTCGCCTTTTCGGGCGTAACGACTCTAGACGAGTCGTGAACACCAAAGACGGTTCCCTCAAGATCGTCATCCTCGTCTTCTTTGGAACCTCAGGGCCAGTGGACAAGCTCCTTAGCCTCCTTTCCTTGCCCTTACGGGCAAGCTCAAGTTGAGCTTATCTTTTAGCAGAGACAGTCGGCATCTTGGGTTGTGATTCTCCTGGAAACCAGAAAAGAAATAGCATAAGATAAAAAGTCAGATCAAGCAGAAGGAATCGAGAAAGTACTCTTACCGGTCATTTCTCTTTCTTCTCTCGACTCTTTCTCTTCTCCCTCTTCTTCCTCACGTTTCTCCCCTCGATTCTCTCCTAAGTATACCAAGTCTTCGTCGTCGTCCAACAAGTGTCGTACGACAAACGACCGTTCTACAATGCTGAACTCCAAGAGCGCGTCGATCTTTGCTGGATAGTTCACGTAAGGCTTCACGTCCTCAAATTTTATAGCTGTTGACATATAAATAGCAAATTAGAGGTCAATAAAAAAATCACAAACGACGAACGACAATGAAATTACAAAATCTCACCCGACGTATTCCAGCCGGTTCTAATCCAGCCGCTCTCAGAATCGAGAGTCGACCAACGCACGAATGCGTACATGGTCTTCCATTTACGATCATTTACAGCGGTCTTTAGGACCAAGGTACGATCGCCTTTAAGCCTGGAGTACAAGCTACAACGATGACATCCGTCCTTTTTAGCTTGATAACACAAGAGGAGGTCGCGTACATTTATGGGAGATTCCCATTTTTTAGTGAGGCGCTCGATCACTTGTAAGACTCGCCAAAACTGGGGCATTAGTTGGCTTGGCGCTAAGTCGAATTCTAGCATAAATACCTTAGCCAGAGGCGAGTAGGGCCATTCGAAACCTATCTTAAAGGGATGTTCGTATATCACGATATATCCCCCAGGACATTCATTTGATCGAATCTGACCTGTGCAGATTAATTCAACCCCCGCAGGGATTTTAGCTAAACTTCTAAGGTCATCAAGGTACGATTGTTCTTGAATAGAGCTCTCAGGGTCCATCGACACTTCTAAAACAGACTTAAGAAATCAAAGAAATCGTACCTTATATAGGTGCTCTAGACCGCAAAAAATCCTAACTGATTCGGAGTTTCTTGCAGGTTTAGAAAAGATTGGACGAAGATCGGAAAGAAAACCAGAAAGAAATCTTTGCCTAAAACTCTCTTTGAAATCGTAAACAGGAAAATATCCATCGTGGTCTCTATTTATGTAAACGATCATGTCAGGTCGAGTCCCTTGATGATCGACACGAGCCCTTGACTCTTCGTATGACCGCCCAGATCGCCGACACCTGGCAATGACAGCTGCTAAGCATAATCGTGCGTCAGCATGACGTCCCGACCTTATCCTCCCTTCGACTTCCCATTCAGTTAGAATTGGACCGATCCAGTTCCTAGGTAACTGAAAAGATTATTTGACACGTGTCACGACTCTAGACATCCGACAAGCAAAATTTAAAAAACTTTTTGAAATTTGAATTTGCCACTCCACTTTTTCAAATTTTGGGGGCAAACTGTTTGGGCAAAATTTAACCAGTCTCGACCACGACCAAGGTAAGGAAAACACTTAGTCCCCTTTGCTACAGTAAGGTAAAATCATAGTACTTTATCTCCTGATTAAAGTCGAACTCGAAAGTTATTTACCTCACGACACTCGACCATGACGTCGTCTAGTTCACACGACCGTCGCGTAGAACCATGCGACCTCGACTAACTGACAGGCGATATTACTGTTACGTTTGTTCAATGTTTAATGCAGGAATCAATGTCATTAATTGCTAACGGCTATAACTGGCGAAGACTATTAAACAACATTCAAGACGACTACCGTTACGTCTGTTACACAAGCACCCGAAGACTACAAATACCAGGCTCAAACATCAGTTCAAAGACAGAAGAGCATACAAGAAAAACACGAACACAACACAGAGACAACACATGAACATTTGAACCCCGAAGAACATTCGCAACAAGGAAATCTCACTCGAAGAGTCGCTCTCGACGCACGACATTCACACACGACACTTTGTTTTTACACACGACGCACATTGTTTTTTACGTTCAAAACACTTGTTACTTTACATTTTGAAGTCTTTCTTCCATTTGTATTGTAATCTCTGTACGATCGACACCAGAAACATAAGGACATCGCCCCTGATTGGCGACCATAGTGCAGCGACGACTTCCACAGTCGTCCGCGGGTTTTTTCCTCGTTGAGGTTTTTCCCGCGTCACCAAAATTCTTCGTCTCACTTACATTTCTGTAAAAGATTTCTTTCTTTAGTTGTGAAATTCCACAATTAACCTTAAGTTATCCTTTTGGACGATTTTTGGCATTAACAGTGATGATCAACAATCTTCTAGAGGAAGAAATCGTGGGCGCTCTCAGTCCCGCCGACCTGGTTCTCATGGGAAATCAAAGACACGTAGAAACTGTAATTATTTCCAAAAGCCAGGTCATTAGGTGAAAGATTGTCTGGGTCTTAAAACAAAAACAAAGACAACACAGAATCATCAGCCATTGCAACCGAGGAGGAGCTTGATGATTTCTCTGCCACAGTTTCAAAACCGCAAGGTGACATGCGATGGGTGTTAGATACCGGTGCATCTTGCCATAAAAGACCATTCTGTGATTGTTTTCTCTACCTTCGAAAAAGTTTAAGGTAACAGTATTTGTTTGGGTTAAATTTCACCAGTCTCGACCACGACCAAAACAAGGAAACATTTATTACACTTTTCCATAATAAGGTTAAATCATAAACACTTTATCATATGTCAAAAGTTGAAATTGAAAGTTACTCACGACACACGACCGTCGTGTGGAACCTCTTGACCTCGACCGACTAACATGCGATATTATTATTACGTTTTCAGTGTTTAAATGCAGTAATCAATGTCATTAATGACCACTGTTTGGGTAAAAAATCACACCCTCGACCGACTTGGGAAATTCCCTCGACATGACCCATGGACCTTGATTACCCTAATATCTACAAAAGTCATACCCCCCGACCGACAAGGGTAATACCCATTATTGCCATATCCCCGACATACGATAGTTGGTTATTAAAAGACATCTCAGGTCAATAATCATCTAATGATCGCACGTGTCGCACGTCACGTATCGCTAGTCTCACGACGATAATCTTATGTCACTAAGTACTATGTTACTAGTCCTACGCCACTAGTCTTATGTCGCTAGTTACATGTTGTCAGTTACGACTCGTTGGTCTTACGTTGACAGTCTCCTGTCATCGGTCTTATATCACTCTGGTCCTGTGACAGCATCGTCCTGACCTACTGATCTTACGATCTAATCCTTCGACATCATCCTGGTCTTACGACATTTTCATGAGACCATTCCTATACTAAGATAAGGTATTACAAGACATTTACAGTCATATACATGGTCTTATATTTTGGCGACGGTCGTATGCTCCATAAGACCGACGTCCAGAACTTAAGACGGTCTTACGATTATACTAACCATGCATGGTCAACAACCATTCCTTTTGTTCCTTAATGCAGGTCTATAAGCAATTATGGTACAACGGTCAGTAACGGACGAGCTCTTAATGACATTAAAGACTAGACAAGCGGTTACAAAACCAAATATTCAAAGCGCATTTAATTCCCGACAGCGGTTACAAGACCAACCATTAAAGCTCATTAATGACCAACGAACCCTATATAAAGGCTTGTTCCATCTTCGAGGGGGAGATCAGTCTACATTCATCTAAACACTCAACTCTACATTTCTTTCAAGGCATACGGACATACCTCGCTTATGAAAAGTATCTTCGCACGACAGCAGTATAAACCGCACGACAGCTGTACAAACCGCACGACAGCAATACAAACCGCACGACAACAACTTCTTTCGCACGTTTTACGCACGACATACATCATTTGCACACGACTAAGTTTACTTTTTCTATAATGGCAACCTATTGTACACAAATCACCTGTAACACAAGGACTTTCGCCCCTGTTTGGCGACCATAGTGAACTGTCGACTCTAACACTGTCGACCGCGGTTTTTTCCCTTGTTTTGGGGTTTTCCGCGTCACCAAATCTCCTGTATTTTTTTACTTTTTTCCTCGCAATTATGTTGTTTGTCTTGAGATACATTTTTTTAGTTGTTAAATGTCCACATCGACCTTAAGTAGTACTTTTGTGCGATTTTTGGCATTAACAGTTTGGTGCCATCCGTGGGACCTCATCTAGAGAAAATCTCAAGCCAACACACATATCACTCTAACGATCTTGTAAAGTTTTTTCAGGTATATGGCAAAATTGTCAAGACCTCCTGATTCAACTTCAATCAAAATCGAATACGGCTCGAAGCCAGATTCAAGCCCTGATAAAAAATGCTCCGTCAAAGTATCGCATGTTTCGCATCATCCAAGGGACTCGGGGGCTCGAAACACCCTTTACAAACTGAAAAATACCGCATTTGATTTCAAAAGTCCTCGGAAAAAAGGCGCCTATCGACTCCGTGTAACGGGTAACTGTGACGTCCTACTTAGAACAACTCTATATATATACTCTAAATATATTCTCCTCGTTCAATTACTACGATCTAATACACAAATGTTGATTTAAGCATCAAAGGATCATTGGTCAAATCAACGAGCACTCCCGATTTTACATTGCAGGCTCGCAAGATCATATGAATACAGGTCTTACGATTTGCATCATAAGTCTCTACGACTTAAAAACACAGGTCCTACAATTTATAGTCGTCAGTAAAAGACGACTTACATTTTTTCTTACGATCGCCAGTCATGGCAAACGCAGGTTGCAATTAATAGTCGTTAGTAAAAGACGACTTACATTTTTTCTTACGATCGCCAGTCATGGCAAACGCAGGTTGCAATTTATAGTCGTAAGTAAAAGACGACTTACATTTTTTCTTACGATCGCCAGTCATGGCAAACGCAGGTTGCTATTTATACTCGTCAGTAAAAGACGACTTACGTTTTTTCTGATGATCGCCAGTCATGGCAAACGCAGGTTGCAACTTATAGTCGTCTCACTTTTTTGTGATCGTCAGTCACGACAAACACAGGTTAAAATTCTCGGTCGCCAATAAAAGCGACTCCCATGTTGAAATCTCATGATCGCTAGTCATGACATATGTCGTCAATAAAGACGACTTATACATTGAATCTCACAATCACTAGTCGTGGTAAGACGCGTGTCAAAGCGCAAAGGTCGCCAATAAGTGCAACTCACACATTTTAATCTCAGGATTGCCAATAAAGGCAAGTCGCTAGATTAACCGTATAATCACAAGCAAGAGTCAAGTTCAGAAGATCCTTCAAGAAATGCACGACGGAGAGTGTGGCAATCACTCAGGAGGTCGTAGTTTGACTAATCGTATCTCTCGACAAAGCTACTTTTGGCCGACATTGCGACAAGACGCCATCAGATATCCCCAATCAAATGGACTTGCTAAGTCGAGCAATAAGACCATTATTGCCTCGATCAAGAAAAGATTGAAAGCTGCAAAGGGAAAAATAGGTCGAAGAGCTCCCTTCGGTTCTGTGGGCAAATCGCACGACGCCCCGCACGTCCACAGGACAAACCCCTTTCTCTTTGGTCTATGGTTATGAAGCAGTTTTGCCGGTCGAGGTCCAGTTCCCAATCTCGAGGCATACCTCCGTCGACCATAACTTGGTTGATGTAAGTTATGACCTCGACGCCCTTGAAGAGCTTAGAGAATCAGCTTTGATCAGAATGGCATCACAAAAGCAAGCGGTCGAGCGACATTCCAATAAGAATGTCAAAGCAAAAGTCTTTCAAGAAGGCGACTACGTCCTCCGACGAGTGTTCCAAAGCGCTCAAGAGCTTAATGCAGGTAAACTTTTCACCAAGTGGGAAGGTCCTTATCGTATCTCAGAAGTCGTGGGTAAAGGTGCCTATCGGCTCCAAACCCTCGACGGTCGAGATATCCCACGCAGCTGGAATGCAACGCATCTGAAAAGGTATTTCTTCTCAGTCCTTTTCCTTCTTTCATACGATTTTTTATTCATCACGACGATTACTGACTTAAGCATCGGAGGGTCGTTGGCTAGCCAACGACCAACCTCTGACATTGCTTTATCGCAGGATCGCACGACATAAGTTACTAAGTCTATCATACGACTTCAGTAAAATCGTACGATATAGACAATCAGTTTTATTAGACGACTCGATTGTATAACTACATGAACACATGATTCAAGTTCATCGTATGATCAAATCATACAATCGTAAGGTCTCACGACCCCAAAATCTAAGTTCTTTTAACTTAGAGGAATTGCACGTTCTGAAGAATATTTCGATCGCACGTACTTGTGTTTGCTTACACGATTTAAAAAGTATAAGTCTTATGACTTATGTTCTAGTCGATTGAATTACGATGGATGCCTAAAGTCGCACGACTTCTTATTCGTTTTATATTCAGTGAAATTTCACAATTGATAAAGCTTACACAACGTAATATAGGTCTCTAACGACCATATCGGCTCGGAACGCCAGATCATAGGTCTCTAACGACCGTATCGGCTCGGAACGCCAGATCATAGGTCTCTAACGACCGTATCGGCTCGGAATGCCAGATCATAGGTCCCTAACGGCTTGGAACGCCAGATCATAGGTCTCTAACGACCATATCGGCTCAGAACGCCAGATCATAGGTCTCTAACGATCGTATCGGCTCGTAACGCCAGATCATAGGTCTCTAATGACTGTATCGCAAGATTTTCTTAAATTTTATCTTGGTTCGATCATCTTATGATCGACAACAAGCTTTGTTTCGGCCCAATCGTCTTACGATTGTCTCCCGACCCATACGTCTCATTTTGATAAAGATCGTCTTACGATCATCGTCGGTTCCTTACATCTTAAGATCGTCTTACGATTGTCGTTAATTTTTCATCCTTCACATTAGTGGATGAATACCACAACTAACTTGCGCATTAAAGGTCATCTTTCGATCGTCGCAACTTACTTAGAAAACATTTTTCTTAACATACGTGTCATTCGTACACTGTCGACCGGTCTCACGATTTTAGCTGACCAAGTCGGTTTTCTTCTTAGCAAAAGTAACACGGCTCATCATTTTAGTTTGGTGCTAGATCAGAAATTCAAATGGCTTTGAAATTCAGATCTCGGGGGGCTAACTGTTTGGGTAAAAAATCACACCCTCGACCGACTTGGGAAATTCCCTCGACATGACCCATGGACCTTGATTACCCTAATATCTACAAAAGTCATACCCCCGACCGACAAGGGTAATACCCATTATTGCCATATCCCCGACATACGATAGTTGGTTATTAAAAGACATCTCGGGTCAATAATCATCTAAAGATCGCACGTGTCGCACGTCACGCATCGCTAGTCTCACGACGATAATCTTATGTCACTAAGTACTATGTTACTAGTCCTACGCCACTAGTCTTATGTCGCTAGTTACATGTTGTCAGTTACGATTCGTCGGTCTTACGTCGACAGTCTCCTGTCATCGGTCTTATATCACTCTGGTCCTGCGACATCATCGTCCTGACCTACTGATCTTACGATCTAATCCTTCGACATCATCCTGGTCTTACAACATTTTCATGACACCATTCCTATACTAAGATAAGGTCTTACAAGAAATTTACAGTCATATACATGGTCTTATATTTTGGAGACGGTCGTATGCTCCATAAGACCGACGTCCAGAACTTAAGACGGTCTAAAGATTATACTAACCATGCATGGTCAACAACCATTCCTTTTGTTCCTTAATGTAGGTCTATACGCAATTATGGTACAACGGTCAGTAACAGACGAGATCTTAATGACATTAAAGACTCGACAAGCGATTACAAAACCAAACATTCAAAGAACATTTAATTCCCGATAGCGGTTACAAGACCAACCATTAAAGCTCATTAATGACCAGTAAACCCTATATAAAAGCTTGCTCCATCTTCGAGGGGAGATCAGTCTACATTCATCTAAACACTCAACTCTACATTTATTTCAAGGCATTCGAACATACCTCGCTTATGAAAAGCATCTTCGCACGACAGCAGTATAAACCGCACGACAGCAGTACAAACCGCACGACAACAGCTTCTTTCGCACGTTTTACGCACGACATACGTCATTTGCACTTGATTAAGTTTACTTTTTCTATAATTGTAACTTATTGTACACAAATCACCTGTAACACAAGGACTTTCGCCCCTGTTTGGCGACCATAGTGCACTGTCGACTCTAACACATTCGACTGCGGTTTTTTCCCTCGTTTTGGGGTTTTCCGCGTCACCAAATCTCCGGTCTTTTTTACTTTTTTCCTCGCAATTATGTTGTTTGGCTTGAGATACGTGTCTTTAGTTGTTAAATGTCCACATCGACCTTAAGTTGTACTTTTGTGCGATTTTTGGCATTAACAACCACCGGATATAACCGACAGAGACAGTTAAGAGCATTAAACCTAGCGACTGTTACGACAGTTATCAGAGGATTTTATGGATTCATTTAAAGCACTCGAAGACTATAAATACAAAGACAATCCGCGTATCATCTGAGATAATCGGACACCTGGAATCAACTGAACTCTGAAGAGTACTCGAAGCAAAGAATTCTCTCTCAAAAGATCGCTCATGACGCACGACATACACGCACGACGCATAGTCTATACACACGACTCACCTATTTTACACGCATGAAACACTTGTTACTTTAAATTTAAAGTCTTTCTTTCATTTGTATTGTAATCATTGTACTCTCGACACCCGAAACATAAGTACATCGCCCCTGTTTGGCGATCATAGTGCAGCGACGACCTCCAAAGTCGTCCACGGGGTTTTTCCTCGTTGAGGTTTTTCCCGCGTCATCAAAATCTTTGTCTTATTTACGTTTTTTGTCTTTATCGTACGGTTTTTGGCATTAACAGTTTGGCGCCCACCGTGGGGCCCCATCTAGAGAAAATCTTCGACAAACGTGCGTCTTACTAAAGATATCTTGGAGTTTCCTCCTTTTTCTGTTTTAGGAAAATGGCAGCCCATGGAAACCAAGAGAAAATCATTGCCCAGGTGCATGAGGAGCTTGAGAATGCACATGATGCTCCTGGGACAGTCGACGACTATCGCCTGGAGGAAGTCATCTTGGACCAGAGCAAGCCTGACCAGAAAGTCCTTGTAGGATCGTCCCTCGATCCCTACTTAAAAGACAAGCTAATATCTTTCTTGCAGGAACATGCCGATCGTTTTGCCTGGTCGCATGAAGACATGGTCGGTGTTAATGCCAAAAATTGCACCAAAGTACAACTTAAGGTCGATGTGGACTTTAACAACTAAAGAAAGGAATCATTCGACAAAAGCGTGCGACAAAGACGAAAATATACATGAGACAGAGATTTTGGTGACGCGGGAAAAACTTCAACGAGGAAAAAAACCCACGGACGACTGTGGAAGTCGTCGCTGCACTATGGTCGCCAAACAGGGGCGATGTCCTTGTGTTTCTGGTGTCGATCGTACAGAGATTACAATATAAATGAAGGAAATACTTCGAAAATGTAAAGTAACAAGTGTTTTCTAATGTAAAACAGTGTGCGTCGAGTGTAAAAGTGAAGTGTCGTGTGCTGATGGCGTGCGTCGAGATAGATTCTTCTGTGAGCGATTTCTGTGCTTCAAGTGTTCTTCAGAGTTCGAGTGCTTGTGTCTGATGTTTTATGTTATATATGTGTTCCGTCCCCTGAAATGATGATTCTCCTTGATATTTATAGTCTTCGGGCACTTTAATTGGATCATTAAGGACTTTGATAATTGCCGTAACGGTCGATGTCTTTAATGCGGGATTAGATGTTCTTAACTGACTTCGTCGGTTATAGCCGTTGTCCATTAATGGTGTTGACTCCTGCATTAAACATTGAACAAACATAACAGTCGTATAACGCGTTAGTCGGTCGAGCTCGCAAGGTTTTATGCGACGGTCGTGTGAACTAGGCGACGTCGAGGTCGAGTGTCGTGAGGTAAAAAGCTTTCGATTTTATCTTTGATCGTGAGAGAAAGTACTATGATTTTACCTTCGTTATAAGAAAAAGGAATAAGTGTTTTCCTTACCTTGGTCGTAGTCGAGACTTGTGAAATTTTGCCCAAACAGTTTGCCCCTAAAATTTGAAAGTAGGATGGCAAATTCGAATTTTAAATTTTGCTTGTCGGGTGTTCGGGATCGTGACACGTGTTGAGAGTTATTTTGGAATTGGATTAGTCCAATTCTAACTGAACGAGGAGTCGAAAAGGAAACGGGATCGTGACGTCATACTGGCGCACGATGTTGCTTACTAGCTGTCTTTGACAGGTGTCGATGATCTAAGGGATGAGGGAACGCGTGCTGGTCATCAAAAGACTCGTCCTGACATGATCTTTTGCATAAATAGAGATCAGAATGGACCATTTTCTTTTGTGGCCTTCGAAAAGTTTCTTGTTTGTTCTTTTCTCAATATTTTCCAAAATTGCTAGGATTTCTAACTTGCTGAAAATCTTTCGAAACTTTTGAGTGTCTATATAAGATATAGTTTTTCAATCTTTCTCAAGTCTCCGAAGGTCGATGACCCATTGAGAGTTATTCTGTATGAGTTGGTGAAGGTATTGATTGCGATAGACGCGACATTCGTGGATCCTGCGCAACTAGCGACGATGTCCTCTGTAGCCACGTCAACCCCTTCATCAGCCACGAGGGCAAGGGTGAAAAGACGGGAGAGGGTGAGGAGGACGTTATAACGATCAGCTCTATGTTGTCGTCGGTCTTCCTGATTGACTGTGTCCTTGTCGGGACGGAGTCACTTCCGCATCCGGGGAAATATCAGCTCCTATCTTTCGAGGAGTGTTTTCGAGGGGTATCCGTCGTAAAAACGGGACTGCATATGGCCATACAGGCGTTCGTTGTAAGTTTTTCTTTCAAAACTCATGTTTTCGATGTTTTTCTTAGTTTGACATATTCGTTTTTACAGATGCTTCGATCTCTGCTCATTCGATATGCAAAGACAGAGAAGTCGTTGGACCGGAAGTCGATCGTCGAGAGCATCATATTCCTTCCTCCAACTTTTAACATTAATCTTAAGAGTCACATTCTCAAAATACTGTGGACTCTTCTTTATCACATGTCGCGGCAAAATGTTGGGAGACAGCCCTGTCATACTTGTTTGATCCTTGCATAAGCTCCTTAACGTGCGTCGAGGATTCAAGGGTCGAGACTTCGGCCTGAGTATGCGATCGACACACTTCCCTATTTTCGGTTTTATGAACTATGTTTTTCATGCTCGCCCGTTGGTGGTCGAGTTATTGGCATGTAATGAGTCTTGACTGTGTTTTTGTTTTCGAATACTCGACCGTCGGTCGTTCGTATGTAACCGTTTGTTTCGTAAATGAAGTTCATCCTTTTGTTGAACTCGCGCTTTTATCTTGATTTACATATGCCGTAGATAAATGTAAAATTCGCCAAGTATATAATGAGCGAAGAATCATGCGACTTAGGCATTCATTGCAATATGACGATGAAAACATAAATTATTTGAATTTCATTGATAAAATCGAATATACGCCATCGATGTGTACAAAGTTTTCTAAGTTCAGAAACTTAGGTCGAGGGGCCGTTTAGACCTTGCGATCGTGTAACTAGATCGTACGCTGAAACTTGGATCATGTGCCCCTGTGATAAAACGATCAAGTCCTACACTTGGGCACTTATGTCGTATGTTCCTGCGATAGAATTTTGTCAAAGGTCGGTCGTTTGGCTAATCAACGACCCTCCGATGTTTAAGTCAGTAATTTATCGAGATGAATAGAAATTTGTATAAGAGGAAAGTGAGTTCAAAAGAAATACTTTTTTAGGTGCGTTGCATTCCAACTACGCGGAATTTCTTGATTGTCTAGGGTCTGGAGCCGATAGGCTCCCTTACCAATGACTTTGGAGATGCGGTAAGGACCTTCCCATTTAATGGAAAGCTTCCCTGCATTGAGCTCTTGAGTGTTTTGGAACACTCGACGGAGGACGTAGTCGCCTTCTTGAAAGATTTTGGCTTTGACGTGTTTATTGAAATGTCGCTCGACTGCTTGTTTCTGTGACGCCATTCTGATCAAGGCTGATTCTCTGAGTTCTTCGAGGGCGTCGAGGTCATAACTTAAATCCACCAGGTTATGGTCAACGGAAGTATGCCTCGAGGTTGGGAGCTGGACTTCGATCGGCAAGACTGCTTCGCAACCATAGACGAGAGAGAAAGGGGTTTGACCTGTGGACGTGCGTGGCGTCGTGCGATTTGCCCACAAGACTGAAGGGAGTTCTTCGACCCATCTTCCCTTTGCAGCTTTTAGCCTTTTCTTGATCGAAGCTACAATGGTCTTATTGCTTGACTCGGTGAGTCCGTTGGCTTGAGGATATCTGGGGGTCGACGTCGTCAGCTTGATGCTCCTGTTTTCGCAGAATTGTTGGGTCCTGTCGCTTATGAATTGGGATCCGTTGTCACAGACGATTTCGGATGGAATCCCAAATCTGCATATGATGTTAGTCTGGATAAAAGCGATGACTTCTTTGTCCCTTACTTGGGAAAAAGCAGCCGCCTCAACCCATTTGGAAAAATAATCGATGAGTACAAGGAGGAATACCTTTTGTCCCGGGGCCGGGGGTAGCTTGCCGACAATATCCATTCCCCATCTCATGAAGGGCCATGGGATAAGCGTCGAGTGCAAGGGTTGAGGGTTTATGTGACATACCTGTGTGTCATTGACAAGGATCACAGTTCTGGACATACTGGACGGCGTCTTGCCGCAGTGTTGGCCAAAAATACCCTTGTCGAGAGATACGATTATCCAAACTGCGACCGCCTGAATGATTGCCACATTCACCGTCGTGCATCTCTTGAAGGATTTTCTGGGCCTGTCTCTTGCTAATGACGCATCTTAGGTTTAAACCTGTCGATGATCGTCGATATAGCTTATCCCCAACTATGACATATTTAGATGCCTTGGAATCTGATCTTCCGGGCTTCCATCTTGTCTTCTGGAAGTTGGTCGTGCGCGAGGAAATTTCGGATGTCGCATGACCAATCTTCTTCTTCCTCTTCGATTTGGGTGACATCGATGTTTTAGATGGACGATGTCGCCAGATGGATCATGGGAATAGAGTCGAATATAGGTTCGACCAAAGCAGACCCGAGATTTGCTAAAGCGCCGGCCTTTAAGTACGCTGTCATTTTTGAATCTTTGGCCGCGAATTCTCCATTGATCTGGTTTACCACCAGGAGAGAATCGCTTTTGACGTGTAATGCGGTTGCCCCCGATTCGTAGGCCATATTCATTCCTATGATCAGGGCCTCGTATTCAGCTTCGTTATTGGTAGTTTTGAAATCGCACCAGATCGAATATACCATCTTGCCCCCCTGTGGCGACTTCAACACGACGCCTAGTCCTGAACCTCTAACGTTGGATGAACCGACGACATGTAAGATCCAAGGCGTGTCGTCGTGAGTCGCCACAGCTGACACTTCGAGTTCTGCTTCTCTCTCCAGTTCAGGGCTGAAATCAGCGATGAAGTCTGCTAAGGCTTGTGATTTGATCGCGGTCCTGGGTTTGAAATCGATGTCGTAACTGCTGAGATATATACTCCATTTCGCTAGGCGACCTGTCAACTCAGGTTTTCTTAAGACAGACTTAAGAGGAAAGTTAGTTACGACAGTAATAGGATGCGATTCAAAATAATGTCGCAGTTTTTTAGCAGCTGTAACTAGCGATAAGAGCAATTTTTCCATAGAAGAATACCTGGTTTCTGCGTTCAGAAGAGATTTACTTACATAGTAGATTGGCAGTTGTTGCTTTTCATCTTCTCGTGTTAGGACGACACTTACCGCGTTTGGACTAACAGCCATATATAGTTGCAAGACTTCATGATCGCGAGGTTTCGACAATAAGGGAGGCGACGTCATGTACTCTTTAAGTTTTTGCAATGCCCTCTCATGGCCGTCGGTCCAGTCGAAGCCTCTATTTTTCGTGAGAACATTGTAAAACAGATGGCATTTATCTGAGGATCAAGAGATAAACCTGTTCAGTGCTGCTACTCGACCAGTGAGCTTCTGGACCTCCTTGAAATTTCTAGGAGATTTTATTTCGATAATCGCTTTTATCTGGTCTGGATTAGCCTCGATTCCTCGACGAGTGACCGTGTAGCCCAGGAACTTCCCAGCGCTGACACCGAAGGAACATTTCGTCGGGTTAAGCTTCATACTGTACTCCCGAAGGATGTCGAACGATTGCCTCAGATGCTCGACGTGGTCAATGGTTTGCTTCGATTTGACCAACATATCGTCGATATATACCTCCATCGTGTCGCCAAGACGGTCTTTGAACATCTTATTCACCAGGCGCTGGTAAGTAGATCCTGCATTTTTTAGTCCGAAAGGCATAACCTTATAACAATAAATACCTCGGTCTGTCATAAATGCAGTTTTTTCTTGGTCCTCGGCGTGCATTAGGATTTGATTATATCCAGAATAGGCATCCATGAACGTTAGTAATTCATGCCCCGCTGTCGCGTCGACCATGGCATCGATGTGAGGTATTGGAAAGGGATCTTTTGGACAAGCTTTATTAAGGTCTGTGAAGTCGATACAGACTCTCCATTTGCCATTTTTCTTCGCGACAACCACGACGTTAGCCAGCCAATCGGGGTACTTCACTTTTCGAATCTTCCCTGTTTTGAGAAGGTTGTCGACTTCGTCATTTATCACCTTATTCCTTTCAGGAGCAAACTTCCTTCGCTTCTGTTTGACAGGTTTGAACGATGGGTCGACATTGAGCTTGTAGGAGATGACATCAGGATCTATGCCAACCATATCTTCATGCGACCAGGCAAAACAGTCAGCATATTCCTGCAAAAAAGATATTAACTTTTCCCTGAGACAGGGACTGATGGATGATCCGATAAAGATTTTTTGCTCAGGCTTGCTTTGATCGAGGATGACTTCCTCCAGGCGATAATCGTTGACTGCTATAGGAGCATCTTGTGCATTTTCGAGCCCCTCACGCGATGGGATGGCGGTTGGTTATGGGTTTCCACTATTCGCCATTTTCCTGAAACAGAGAACAGAAGGGCTACAAGAAACCGTTAGTTAGACGCACGTTCGTCGAAAATTTTCTCTAGATGAGTCCCACGGATGGCGTCAAACTGTTAATGCCAAAAATCGCACCAAAGTACAACTTAAGGTCGATGTGGACTTTAACAACTAAAGAAAGGAATCATTCGACAAAAGCGTGCGACAAAGACGAAAATATAAATGAGACAGAGATTTTGGTGACGCGGGAAAAACCTCAACGAGGAAAAAAACCCGCAGACGACTGTGGAAGTCGTCGCTGTACTATGGTTGCCAAACAAGGGCGATGTCCTTGTGTTTCTGGTGTCGATCGTACAGAGATTACAATACAAATGAAGGAAAGACTTCGAAAATGTAAAGTAACAAGTGTTTTCTAATGTAAAACAGTGTGCGTCGTGTGTAAAAGTGAAGTGCCGTGTGCTGATGTCGTGCGTCGAGAGCGATTCTTCTGTGAGCGATTTCTGTGCTTCAAGTGTTCTTCAGAGTTTGAGTGCTTGTGTCTGATGTTCTATGTTGTATCTGTGTTCCGTCCCCTGAAATGATGATTCTCCTTGATATTTATAGTCTTCGGGCACTTTAATTGGATCATTAAGGACTTTGATAACTGCCGTAACGGTCGATGTCTTTAATGCGGGATTAGATGTTCTTAACTGACTTCGTCGGTTATAGCCGTTGTCCATTAATGGTGTTGACTCTTGCATTAAACATTGAATAAACATTGAACAAACAAAACAGTCGTATAACGCGTTAGTCGGTTGAGGTCGCAAGGTTTTATGCGACGGTCGTGTGAACTAGGCGACGTCGAGGTCGAGTGCCGTGAGGTAAAAAACTTTCGATTTTATCTTTGATCGTGAGAGAAAGTACTATGATTTTACCTTCGTTATAAGAAAAAGGAATAAGTGTTTTCCTTACCTTGGTCGTGGTCGAGACTGGTGAAATTTTGCCCAAACAGTTTGCCCCCAAAATTTGAATGTAGGATGGCAAATTCGAATTTTAAATTTTGCTTGTCGGGTGTTCGGGATCGTGACACGTGTTGAGAGTTATTTTGGAATTGGATTAGTCCAATTCTAACTGAACGAGGAGTCGAAAAGGAAACGGGATCGTGACGTCATACTTGCGCACGATGTTGCTTACTACCTGTCTTTGACAGGTGTCGATGATCTAAGGGACGAGGGAACGCGTGCTGGTCATCAAGAGACTCGTCCTGACATGATCTTTTGCATAAATAGAGATCAGAATGGATCGTTTTCTTTTGTGGCCTTCGAAAAGTTTCTTGTTTGTTCTTTGCTCAATATTTTCTAAAATTGCTAGCATTTCTAACTTGCTGAAAATCTTTCGAAACTTTTGAGCGTCTATATAAGATATAGTTTTTCAATTTTTCTCAAGTCTCCAAAGGTCGATGAACCATTGAGAGTTATTCTGTATGAGTTGGTGAAGGTATTGATTGCGATAGACGCGACATTCGTGGATCCTGCGCAACTGGCGACGATGTCCTCTGTAGCCACGTCAACCCCTTCATCAGCCGACGAGGGCAAGGGTGAAAAGACGGGATAGGGTGAGGAGGACGTTATAACGATAAGCTCTATGCTGCCGTCGGTCTTCCTGATTGACTGTGTCCTTATCGGGACGGAGTCACTTCCGCATCCGGGGAAATATCAGCTCCTATCTTTCGAGGAGTGTTTTCGAGGGGTCTCCGTCGTAAACACGGGACTGCATATGGCCATACAGGCGTTCGTTGTAAGTTTTTCTATCAAAACTCATGTTTTCGATGTTTTTCTTAGTTTGACATATTCGTTTTTACAGATGCTTCGATCTCTGCTAATTCGATATGCGAAGACAGAGAAGTCGTTGGACCGGAAGTCGATCGTCGAGAGCGTCATATTCCTTCCTCCAACTTTTAACATTAATCTTAAGAGTCACATTCTCAAAATACCGTGGACTCTTCTTTATCACATGTCGCGGCAAAATGTTGGGAGACAGCCCTGTCATACTCGTTTGATCCTTGCATAAGCTCCTTAACGTACGTCGTGGATTCAAGGGTCGAGACTTCGGGCTGAGTATGCGATCGACACACTTCCCTATTTTCGGTTTTACGAACTATGTTTTTCATGCTCGCCCGTTGGTGGTCGAGTTATTGGCATGTAATGAGTCTTGACTGTGTTTTTGTTTTCGAATACTCGACCGTCGGTCATTCGTATGTAACCGTTTGTTTCGTAAATGAAGTTCGTCCTTTTGTTGAACTCGAGCTTTTATCTTGATTTACATATGCCGTAGATAAATGTAAAATTCGCCAAGTATATAATGAGCGAAGAATCATGCGACTTAGGCATTCACTGCAATATGACGATGAAAACATAAATTATTTGAATTTCATTGATAAAATCGAATATACGTCATCGATGTGTACAAAGTTTTCTAAGTTCAGAAACTTAGGTCGAGGGGCCGTTTAGACCTTGCGACCGTGTAAATAGATCGTACGCTGAAACTTGGATCATGTGCCCCTGTGATAAAACGATCAAGTCCTATACTTGGGCACTTATGTCGAATGTTCCTGCGATAGAATTTTGTCAAAGGTCAGTCGTTTGGCTAATCAACGACCCTCCGATGTTTAAGTCAGTATGTTAGATCTGAAGTTTTTTCAATAAACCAAGTGTTGAAGATCTGATAAGAGGACTCAGATGTACCTACAAAAGTCATGTGTTTATCTGGCAAATCCCAACACAGATCATGAACAGAAAAGGAATTTAAAGACTGGAAGTGTTCACAAATATCCAGAGTTGGGAGTATTTTTGAAAAACAAAAGTGGAAAGATCTTCTTCAGAGCAAAGGAAACCGCAAAATACTGTTCTGGAACTTTAAGAATCATAAAGCACAATTTGGAGAAAAAGATGCTGAAAGTGAAGGAAGCAAACATGATTCAAGAAGCAATTAATCAGCAAGTTGAGATTATTCAAGAAATCATTGACAAAATTGATAAAAGGCTTAATCTGAGAAATGTGCTACTTCAGAAGATTGTTCCTGCTCTGAAAGAACTGGATGATGCAAAGTTTAAGTTTATTTGACAAAAAGGGGGAGATTGTTAGATCTGAAGTTTTGTCAATAAACCAAGTGTTGAAGATCTTATAAGAGGACTCAGATGTTCTGAGTAGAGGAGTCAGAGATATGAGAGAAAGAGTCAGAAGATCTGAGAAGCTTTATCAGAAGAATGTTCAGAAGTTCTGAACTACCTGTTCAGAACTTATGACAAGATACTTTACTTAGTATTTTATAAACTAATTAGGACACGTGTTATGTTCTTATTAGTCTTTCTTATTTGTACTGTAGCTTTAAGATGTTTGTTGCAGTATAAATAGTAGTTAGCTCTATGTTGCTAACTGATTGATTTTTCCCGTATAACTTTGTTCTCATTCTCTGTAATCTTTGAGATTCTCTCTCTCATAGATCTGTATTTCTGTTCATCATTGAATACAATTGGGCTTGATCATACAACTTCTCAATTACTGCTTTCTATATTGATTGTGAGATTAGATCCTGTTCTTTAAATTGGTATCAGAGCCAATCAACAAACAAATTCTTTCAAGATTGTTATCGCGAAGATTAATTGATAAATTTCTTGAAGATTTCTTGATTCATTCAATATTCGATTCCGCTGCTAGGGCTAATTCTTGAATTCTTGTCAATTCTTGAATTACCTGTTACATTTCGATCAAGAAACTCGAATTTGTCTTTCTGTTGAATTTTCTTACAATCATGTCTTCTAAAGAATATCTAGCCATGGGATCTGAAACCAAACCGCCTGTTCTTATACCAGAAGAGTATCAGCAATGGAAAATCCGAATGATCCAATTCCTAGACAACATTGATGAAAACCTTATGATTTCTATTCAAGAAGGCCCAATTGAAGTGTACATCGATGTTGCTGCAACCCCTGCTACAGAGACAACTCCAGAAATTCCAGCGACCAGGGTGAAAAAGAGTTATTCCCAATACACAGCTGAACAGAAGAATAGGCATGCTATTGACAAAAGAGCAATTACTTTGATGACTTTGGCTGTCCCAAATGAGGTTCTTAACAGGATTGACAGTGGATCATCAGCTAAAGAAATGTGGGACGAACTAGAAAGGCAAATGTTAGGAACTGTGAGATCTATTCAGGCAAAGTTAAATCAAAGCATAAATGCTTATGAAAGGTTCAAAGCAAAAGAGTCAGAAAGTTTGACACAGACATACAGTAAATTTTGCACTATTCTAAATGACTTGAGAAGAAATGGACTGAAGAAAACAAAGTCAGAAATAAATTACAAATTTCTGAACAGTCTAAATTCAGAATGGTCATCATTTGCCATAAGTCTGCAAATGAACAAGGATATGTGTGAAGAAGACTTAAATGATCTATTTTGTATTCTTAATCAACATGAAGACTCTGTCAAGTTAGTTGTGGAAGAGAAGAAAAATGTTGCTGATCAGTTAGCGTTCTTATCAAAGTCCAAAGCAATCAAAGCACCCAAAAAGACTGCATATCTATCAGAGATACCTAATCTGGAAGAATCTGACAAGGAAGAAGGATCAGAAGATGATGAAGATATCAAGATAATGGCTGAGAAACTAGCTTTGTTGACAAATACTTTCAATAAAAGGTATGGGAAGGGTAGATTTCAAGGAAATTATAAGAGAGTTGGGAGTTCAGACTATAAGAAGAAAGAAGACAGAGAAGAAAATAAGTTTGAAAAGAGAGTAGAGAGAAGTGAAGAAAACAATGAAGAGAAGGATGAAAGAAAAGAAAAGAATCTGTGTTTCAAATGTGGAAAATCTGGCCACTATGCTAAGGATTGCAGAGTTAAAATTGTGAAAGACTATGAGTACTACACCAAGAAGGCTCAGCTTGCAAAGAAGAGAGATGATAAAATTGTTTTGTTGGCTGAACAGGAGAATTGGTTGTACTATACTTCTGATGAAGATGATCACATCAACTTTCCACAGATGCAGAGCTATATGGCAAAAATGAGGAATGAGGATGATTCTGATTTTGAAGATGCTGATTCTGAGTCATCTGCTGAGGTACATTCTTCACTTGAATTAGAGTTAATGACACAGATTGGTGAAATGAAAACTGAATTTGCTAATCTAAGAAAACAGATAAAAGGAGAAAGAAATTTGGTTAACAAATTCAGAATTGAAAAAGAAGTAATAAAAGAACAATATGAAGAATCTGAGGCTGAGAAACAGAAAGTTAAAGATGAAAATTCTGAATTGATGAAAAGGCTTTCTGAACTAAAAGCTGAGTTTTCAAAAATAAAGGATGAAAAAGGTGATTTACAAATAAAATTTGATATGTTATTTGAAGAAAGAAAGAATTTATACACTAAAATTAAAGAATTAGAAGATCTGAATTTGAAAAGGGGTCAGACTCAGCAAACACTAAATCTTTTATTAAACAACGTTAAAGATACAAAATTTTACAACCCAAAGAAGGGATTGGGATTGGAAGAAAATGTCACTTTAAAAAGAGCTCCAATTAACTTGTATGAAAAACTTCAAGTTTCTAAGCCAAAAATCCCAGAAATTGTTGAAGTTTTCATAAGACCTGCTAGTTCTATAACAAGTTCTGACAATTTGCAAAGACCAAACTCTAAAAAGTCAGATGAGAAAATTTCTGAGTCTAAAACAGAAAAGTCAGTTGGTTCAGAAGAAAAGGTTAAGAAAGAAGTTTCTAAACCAACAGATGAAAAGCCAAGATACAATGATACTAAATTCAAGTATGATTCCTTAAATGTCAGCTACAAAAATAAACAACCAAGTTTTTCATATCATGACATTGAGAGCATATTTGACACAAGTAAAAATTCTGAAACAGTCAATCAGAAGTCTGAAACTTCTAGTCAGGATTCTGAACTTTGTAGTCAGAATTCTGAGTCTAAAGATCAGACATCTGAGTCTGTAAATCAGAACTCTGACTCAGGTAGTCAGAAGTCTGATTCAACTGGATTTTCTGAAACAAAATCAGATGATTTTTTGCAACTTGAAAAGAGATTTAATCTTGTGAGTCAAGAACTTGAGGACTTAAGGAAATCTTATGATGAACTTGAAAATGATTTCTGTGAGGTGGATATTAAACTTGAAGAAGCTTTGAAAGAAAAGAATATTTTTATTCAGAAAATAACAGAGCTTGAAAAACTGAAGACTGAGTATGATCTTTTTAAAATTAATGCTTCAAGAGAAAATGATAAATTCTTTAATAAATCAAGTACATATGAAAAAGGTGAATCATCTAATTCTTCTAACAAAAAGAACTTGAATTTTTCAGAAAAAGAAGAAAGCAAAAGGAAAGATGATCTTGCAAAGTTGAATGATCTGAAAAGGGAACTTGAGAAGCTTAGAATGAAATCTACTTCTGAACTCAAAGCTAGAAATTCTTGTAATAAGGGCAATTGTACTCTGAACAGTATAAATAAAAATGAAATGATCTATGTTTCAGATTTATTGTCACTTGCAAAGAAAAATCTTGTTTGTGTTAGATGTAAAAATGATTCATTCCAATATTCTCATAAATGTCAAGTCAAAATAACTTCTGTTTCATACATAAGAAAAGATATTCAGAAAGTTTCTGTTTCTCAAAATACAGAAAAGAAGAAAATTTTTGTTCCTCAGACTCAGAAGAAAGAAAAGATAAAAGAAAAGAAAGTTGAAAATATAGCAAAACCAAAAGTTACAACTCTCAAAAAGAATTTGAACAAGCTTGTAAGCAGAAAATGTTCTGACTTCATAAAAGTTCAAGGAAAGTGGTGTTTGAAGAAAGATTTTGAGTGGAGAGTAAAAGGTACTAATGTTAAAACCAATGACAAAGCTAACAAAGATGGACCCATTCCAAAATGGGTACCTAAACCTAACTGATCCTTTTGCAGGGCTGTCATGTGTGGTTTTTAGATTCAGGAGCTTCAAGACACATGACAGGTCAGAAGTCTTTTCTATCAAACTTCACAGAAAAGGCTGGAGGAGCAGTAAACTTTGGAAATAACAGCAAAGGACAAGTCAAAGGTTATGGGGATTTAACTAAAGGGAATCTGACTATCCAAAAGGTTTTCTATGTTGAAGGATTACAGCATAATCTTTTCAGCATAAGTCAGTTTTTAGACAGTCTTTGTCAAATTAAGTTTCAAATAACAGGTTGCATGATTTTAACTGAAAATGATGTTAAAGTCTTCTGGGCCAAAAGACATATGGACTTATTTGTAGTTAATTTTTCAAAATTGAAAACATTAAATACAGTTTGTCTTTTATCAAAATCAACTGCAAATGAATGCTGGCTTTGGCACAGAAGATGTTCTCATCTGAATTTCAAAGATCTTAATAATCTTGTTGCAAAACATTTGGTTAAAGGCTTACCAAAGCTTAAATTTGAAAAAGAATCATTATGCTCAGCTTGTGAAATGGGCAAGATGAAAAAGAGTTCTCACAAATTAAAAATGGACTCATCTTGCAAAGCACCATTAGAAATGATTCATACTGATCTTTGTGGTCCAATTTCAGTTCAATCTATGGGAGGAAAGAAATATATGCTTGTGATTGTTGATGAATTATCCAGATACACATGGGTTGAGTTCCTAAGAGCTAAGTCAGAAGCTGCTACTACATTGATAAATTTTATCAAAAGGATTCAAGTTCTCTTACAACTTCAAGTTCAGAAAATCAGAAGTGATAATGGAATAGAGTTCAGAAATGAGACTCTTCAGAATTTTTTAGAAAGTTCTGGGATTTCTCACAATTTTTCTGCTGTCAGAACTCCTCAACAAAATGGTGTTGTTGAAAGGAAGAATAGAACTCTAGTTGAAGCTGCGAGAACAATGCTGGCTTATGCAAATCTTCCTACTTTCCTATGGGCTGAAGCAATTGCAACTGCTTGTTTTACACAAAATAGAACTTTAATCAATAAGAGATTAAATAAGACTGCTTATGAACTGATAAATAAAAGAAAACCATTAATCAAATTCTTTCATGTTTTTGGTTGCAGGTGCTATGTTCTCAGAGACAGAGAAAATCTTGCCAAATTCGATAAAAAGGCAGATGAAGGATACTTTGTGGGTTATTCTTTAACTTCCAAAGCATTCAGAATCTACAATAGAAGAACCAAGAGGATGATGGAGAGCATAAATGTAACTTTTGATGAAGCCAGAATGCGGACTTCTGAACAAGACAGTTCAGAACTCATGCTGAACAAGACAAAAATGACTTCTGATACAAATTCTAATCCTATTTGTTCAGAACTCAATTTACTATTTAAGGATGCTTTTAGTGAACTAATTTCTGATTCTTATGCAGAATATGAAAACCCAAAGATGGTCAAAGAGATGAAAAATAAGACTCCAGAAATAGTTCAATCAACTGTAATTTCTGACAAAGGTCCATCAGAGGAATGTCCAAATCTAATACATACAAGTGGTGAAAATTCTGAACCTTGTAATCAGAATTCTGATTCTTGTACTCAGAACTCTGAACAAGTCACTCTGAATTCTGACTTCATTAATCAGAACCCAAACTTGGATATGACTTCTATTCATACATCAGAAAAAGGGGACAGTTCAGAATTACAAGCAATCATTGATGAGAATGATGCAAACAACAATTATTCAGAGATTGATGTACTTCCTAGTGCAAATAAATGGACTAAAAATCATCCTATTCATCAAGTAATAGGTGATCCTTCAGAAGGAGTAAAAACCAGATCAGCTACAGCAAATGAAGCAATGTTTGCTGGTTTCTTGAGTGTAATTGAACCAAAGAAAGCTAATGAAGCCTTAGAGGATCCAGACTGGATTTCAGCAATGCAAGAGGAATTGCTTCAATTTGAAAGAAATAAAGTCTGGAGACTCATCCCAAAGCCTGAAGGTAAATCTATTATTGGAACTAAATGGGTGTTCAGAAACAAAAAGGATGAATCAGGTGTTGTCATCAGAAACAAGGCAAGATTGGTTGCTAAGGGATACTGTCAACAAGAGGGAATTGATTATGATGAGACATTTGCACCAGTGGCAAGAATAGAGGCAATCCGAATATTTTTAGCCTATGCTGCACATAAAAACTTCAAGGTGTATCAAATGGATGTCAAACCAGCCTTTCTAAATGGCAAACTTAATGAAGAGGTGTATGTCCATCAACCTGAAGGTTTTGTTGATCCAGAATTCCCTGATCATGTTTATATTTTAGACAAAGCTTTATATGGTCTAAAACAAGCACCACGAGCCTGGAAGTAGGTTGGACAGAAAGAGTACATCTGGTGCTTGTCACTTTTTGGGAGATAAAATAGTGAGTTGGGCATCAAAGAAGCAGAACTGTGTATCCACTTCAACTGCTGAAGCAGAGTATGTTGCTGCTGCTGCTTCATGCTCTCAAACATTGTGGATGAGAACACAACTCATGGACTATGGATATCAGCTTAACAAGATTCCCATCTATTGTGACTCAGAAAGTGCAATTGCTATTACTCAGAACCCTGTTCAACATTCGAAGACTAAGCATATAGATGTGAGATATCATTTTATAAAGGACTATGTGGAAAAAGGAACTATAGAGATGCACTTTGTGCATACAAAGTATCAATTGGCTGACTTGTTCACAAAGCCTCTTGATCACAAAAGATTTTCTTTTCTCATATGTAAAATAGGAATGCTTAATCTGCCTAATTGAAAATATTTTTTTTTCTTAAAAATGTTAAATTTTTCTAAGTAAACTTGTCTGAGTAGTGTATTCAGAACTTCTGAGTCTTGAGTTCAGAACTTCTGAGTCTTGAGATCAGAACCTCTGAATCTTAAGGTCAGAGATTCTGAGTCGATACTTCAACAATCTTACTTTCAAAAATTTATTTTTGAGAAATACAAATAACTTCAACTATATGGATTATGCTTCTTCTATTATCTTTTTATCTCATCTTTATGTATCATTAATAATCAAAAGCATGCTCAAATCAAGGGGGAGCATCAAAATTCTTTTGGAAATCATTTTGTGATGCTTAAAAGATTTGTTTTCATTTCTTATCTGTTCAAACCTCTTCTGAATAATCAAAATGTTTTATATTGGTCAGAAGTTGATTTTAAAAGACATTTTGGTTACAAGGCAAAATTCTTCTGAGTCATGGAATCAGAACATCTGTGCGTGTTATTCAGATCTTTGACTTGAGTCAAAATTCTATCCACTAACACGTGTCAGCTTCAGATTTGTTTGACAATGCCACGTATTTCATTTAAATCCTTTGTGGTATTTCACATGTGTTGACTCCGTTATAACATTGATTTCGCTTTTCCGTTAAACCTTTCAACTTCGCGGATTTTAAATAGGTCTTAAAATCCCTATTTCAAATTTCTTTCAAATTCCAGAGCGAAACGTGAGATACGAATCAAATCCAGAGTTCTTTGAATCTGTTTTTCTTCTTAAATCATGTCTGAAATACGAAGAAGTGGTCCAATTTCTCTACATTCTACAAAATCGATAATGGATTCATCCGATTCGGAAAATGATGAAGTACAAAATAGAGTTGCAGAGGAAGGGGCAATAAGAAATGATGAAGAAGATGAACAAATGGATGAATCTGAAGGAAATGCGGATGAGGTAAACGTTAATATTGAACATGAACAGAGTGTTGCAGGTTCTATTATGTCAGATAGATCTATTCTAGTGGAAAGAGTTGTTCCTGAGAGTGAATGGTTGAAATTATCTGAAAATAACTGTGTTATATTGTTTGAGGAAAGTCGTTTTAAGCCTGAACACAGAATTATCATGGAGTTATTCAAACATCATCCGTACAGAAAATGGTTTACAAGAAGTAAAAATGTGCCTGTTCAGTACATACAACAATGGTGGAAATATCTTAGGTTAGAAGATAATAAGTTTGTGTCTGAAATTGGAGGAGTGACATTTGTCTTATCTATCTCTGCACTAAGAGAAATGCTGAATCTACCAGAGAAAGATGATGTACAAAGAAGAACAGATTTTGAGGATTTACCCTTAACAGAGGAATTAATAGCAGAGTTTATGAAGTTGGGATACAATGAAGGATTGAGGACTCTCAGTTTGTTCAGAAGAAACAAATTACCACCTATTTGGGCTTGCTTCTTTCATGTGGTAAATAAATGTTTGTCAGGGAAAAATAGTTCTGCTGATCAAGGTTCTAAACAAATTCTTCAGATATTTCAAGGTTTAGTGAAGAATAGGCATTATGACTATACTTTAATACTTTTGGAAGATATGAAGAATACATTTGAGAAGAATCAGAAAGCAATTCAGAAGAAAACAAAGGATGCTCCACTGACATACATTCCCTACATAAGGTACTGGCAAATTGTTATTTGGTATGCCATGCAGGAAAACAGAACAATCTCAAGAAGAACAAATGAAGAGCATGGTCCTACATTTTATTTGGGTAAGATGACCTCAGTAACAAGACTTGAAAACTATCCTAATCATAAACTATTGCCAAAATCACTTAGGAGCTATATTCCAAGGGAGAGTGAGATTTTAAAAGCTTATTGCACCTCTATGGGAATTGAATTACCTCAAATCCCTACCCAAGAGGACCAACCTGAGAAGAGAGGTGAGGGGTCTAGTCGAATTAGAGAGGGGGAGGATGTTCAGATGGGTGAACATTCTGAGAGACTTGAGGGGGAAAATTCTGAGAGCTTGGTTAGATTTGGTGAGGAAAAACAGAATGAGAGTGATGAGGATGAGAGATTGTCAACAGAGGTTCAAACAGAAAGAGATGCCTCTGAACCAGCTAATCTTGACCTGGTAACCACAAATGCTATTGGTTCACATCTCTTGGTGTCCAATATTGAAACAAACACCATGGACCTAGTGGTGGATCTTGAACAACCCATCCATACCCACTCAGAAGCATTTCAACATGCTACTGTTTCACACAAATCCGGGGAACCATCCCAAACTCATTTGGAGGGAGGTGATAAATCCCAATTTATTTTTCAACACATTGAGTCTGAATACCACTGTCCTATTCATATTGAGCCTGAAATTCCTTTTGACACTTGCACAAATCAGGAATTTCGTATTCCTGAAACAACATTCATAGACATACCTAATGTTGGGTGTCGAGGATTGGATGGAAGTCCTGGTGAGGTGAACATTACAAAAGCCTCATTCAAACGTGCATCTGTTGTACAAGATGACTGTGTGTTATCTACAGGCCATGAGCTCTCTGGGCACATGAAAACTGGACCATCTGTTGGTTCAGGTTCACTGTTAGAAACTTCTGAATTTGAAAAGATTCAGAAACAAAACAAGGAGATGGGGGAAAAAGTAGAAAATTTGGAGAAGAGGGTGGAGGATTTGAATGATGAAGTATCAAATTTGAAAGTTGTGTTGGAGAAAAAGTTGATTTCTGTTGAAACCAAGGTAGATGATGTAAAGAAATCCTTGGATTCTCACAAAAAGGAGATCGTGGATATAATGTCTGGTTTTCAAAAAGATATGTTAAAACAGATGCAAGGTATTCAGGAATCTATATTGAAAGCACTGAGTGTATCTTTGGCTTATACTTCAAAGCCTCTTGATCCTGTTCCTATTGCAGAAGCTGAACCTGAAGTTGCTTTTAATCAGAACTTGAAAAGGAAGTTTGATGATAATGATCCTCATGATCATCAAAAGGGGGAGAAAAGACAAAGGTTAAGTTCTGATGATGATATTGGCATAGAAGATTTTGAGATAGCAGACATGCACTTAGCCAATACAAAAAGTTCAGAAGATCAGACACAGGAAAATTTAAAGGAGATGGTTCAGATAGTACAGCTTGATAGTTCAGATACAGAAGAAATGGAGTTGGGAAGTATTGATAGTAATGAATCAGATAAAACAGAGGAATTGAACTTGGATACTGAGATGGAAGGAAACTCAGATGAAACTGTAGCTATTGAGGAATCTGATTTGAGAATAGAAGAAATAGTGGAAAGTACAGTGGTAAACAGGTGTACAGATATTGTGGTTTATAACAGAGAAAGGACAATGGAGTCTGAATCAGAAGAAAGGAGGTTGAATGAAGAATTGATCAGAAGAATGCATAATGAAGTAGTCAGAGCTTTGAGTGTTCAGAAAATTCATAAAGGGATAAAAGTGATAAGACCCATTGATCTAATGGGAGAAGAAGACAGAACTGTGGATTATACTCAGGATTTTAAAGATGATTTTAGGTTTAACTTTTGTGATGAGTTAAATACAGAAGAAGAGTATGTGAAAGTGAAAGACTTCTTTATGCCTTCTGAATATGTATTCAGAAAACCAATTGAGATTCCAAAGATTAAATTGCAAAGACTAGAAGAACCTGTGTGTGATTTCATTCTAGAGTTAAGTGATGTGCCATTAGCCAGACAATTTCATGATGATATTTTTCCTGAGGAAATATATGATAATCTCTACTACACAGAAGGAGAGTATGAGCTTTTGGAAAGTAACATTGATGGTTTTATGGATGACAGAGCTCAGATGGTCTACTCAGAAGCTTCTAACATGTTCAGAGTTCCTGACTCAAAACTGCATATTCAGAAAAGAATCGAGAAAGTTCTGATGTTTCAACAAGATGAATTCAATGGTTTAATGTTTGTTAGAATGGAAGTACTGAAAGAAAGAAATACAAAGGTTTCCATGTCTACATTTGATTTTCACAGATTGACTCTTGATGATCAGATCTTTCTAGTCAAGTTCTTTGCTAGCACTGAAGAAGCCTTGATAGAAATTGAATGCAGAAGACTTCTGGGTATTTATGTCAGAAATATATACTTGTATGACTTCCAGTTGGCTATTGAAGAAAGAAAAGAAAAGTGTAATCCGAGTTCTCCCACAAAGAAAACAGAAGTTGATTTGCATGTGAAGGGATTTGTGAATGAAGGAATGGAGACAGAAGGGTTCACATATATGGTTCACGAAAGACTTGAATTGTTCAGATTAAAAGAGTTGGTGAAGTACAGTGATGCAACTCTGAATTGGTTGTTGATTAGAATGGAAGTAAGTATGGACGCTGAAAAAGAGAGTTTAAAGAAGAGATGCATAAACTGTGTGAAGAGGAGGTTGGATCTTAGAAGAAAAATCAGAAACAATAGTGAATGGTTGCTATCTGAGGTGAATCCCAAAAAGATTCTACATAATGATTTTGTGTTCCCTGCTGAGTATGAAGTGAATGGAATTTTGTCAGATGAAGCTGAAGAAATGCAGAGCACAATATCTCAGAATGTGCAGATAACTAGTTTTGATCAAGCTGAACAGTCTGAACCAAAAGAAGATGAAATATCCATTGATCTAAATGGATACTTTCTTGAATTTGATTTACCTGAGTTCTTCAAACCAAAAGAGGTACAATTCTTGGATGTGTATTATGATAGACCTAAGGAGACTCAGATCTGGTTGGCTGAAAAATTAAGATGTCTTGGCAAAACAAAGCAAGCTGTTTACTCAAATTTTTTAATCACTGGAATCAGAGAGTTGAGGGTTAAGAAATTCAGAAAGATGGAGTACTTATCTTTTGAAGTTCTGAGAGAAGATGGCAAGGTTTATTACTTTACTGATGCAGATTTTGAGAAACTATCAGTAGTTGACTTCTACAGATTACACAGTTTTCTATGCTTCAAAGAGTCAAGCAAAGACAGAAATGAAAGGAAGGCCAGAAGTGTGGTAATTGAGGCCATGTTCTACATCTTAAGGTGGCACTGCTATACAGATTTTCAAATAGCTTTGTACCTACAAAAGTCATGTGTTTATCTGGCAAATCCCAACACAGATCATGAACAGAAAAGGAATTTAAAGACTGGAAGTGTTCACAAATATCCAGAGTTGGGAGTATTTTTGAAAAACAAAAGTGGAAAGATCTTCTTCAGAGCAAAGGAAACCGCAAAATACTGTTCTGGAACTTTAAGAATCATAAAGCACAATTTGGAGAAAAAGATGCTGAAAGTGAAGGAAGCAAACATGATTCAAGAAGCAATTAATCAGCAAGTTGAGATTATTCAAGAAATCATTGACAAAATTGATAAAAGGCTTAATCTGAGAAATGTGCTACTTCAGAAGATTGTTCCTGCTCTGAAAGAACTGGATGATGCAAAGTTTAAGTTTATTTGACAAAAAGGGGGAGATTGTTAGATCTGAAGTTTTGTCAATAAACCAAGTGTTGAAGATCTTATAAGAGGACTCAGATGTTCTGAGTAGAGGAGTCAGAGATATGAGAGAAAGAGTCAGAAGATCTGAGAAGCTTTATCAGAAGAATGTTCAGAAGTTCTGAACTACCTGTTCAGAACTTATGACAAGATACTTTACTTAGTATTTTATAAACTAATTAGGACACGTGTTATGTTCTTATTAGTCTTTCTTATTTGTACTGTAGCTTTAAGATGTTTGTTGCAGTATAAATAGTAGTTAGCTCTATGTTGCTAACTGATTGATTTTTCCCGTATAACTTTGTTCTCATTCTCTGTAATCTTTGAGATTCTCTCTCTCATAGATCTGTATTTCTGTTCATCATTGAATACAATTGGGCTTGATCATACAACTTCTCAATTACTGCTTTCTATATTGATTGTGAGATTAGATCCTGTTCTTTAACAGTAATTTATCGAGATGAATAGAAATTTGTATAAGAGGAAATTGAGTTCAAAAGAAATACTTTTTTAGGTACGTTGCATTCCAACTACGCGGAATTTCTTGATTGTCTAGGGTCTAGAGCCGATAGGCTCCCTTACCAACGACTTCGGAGATGCGGTAAGGACCTTCCCATTTAATGGAAAGCTTCCCTGCATTGAGCTCTTGAGTGTTTTGGAACACTCGACGGAGGACGTAGTCGCCTTCTTGAAAGATTTTGGCTTTGACGTGTTTATTGAAATGTCGCTCGACTGCTTGTTTCTGTGACGCCATTCTGATCAAGGCTGATTCTCTGAGCTCTTCGAGGGCGTCGAGGTCATAACTTAAATCAACCAGGTTATGGTCAATGGAAGTATGCCTCGAGGTTGGGAGCTGGACTTCGATCGGCAAGACTGCTTCGCAACCATAGACGAGAGAGAAAGGGGTTTAACCCGTGGACGTGCGTGGCGTCGTGCGATTTTCCCACAAGACTGAAGGGAGTTCTTCGACCCATCTTCCCTTTGCAGCTTTTAGCCTTTTCTTGATCGAAGCTACAATGGTCTTATTGCTTGACTCGGCGAGTCCATTGGCTTGAGGATATCTGGGGGTCGACGTCGTCAGCTTGATGCTCCTGTCTTCGCAGAATTGTTGGGTCCTGTCGCTTATGAATTGGGATCCATTGTCACAGACGATTTCGGATGGAATCCTAAATCTGCATATGATGTTAGTCTGGATAAAAGCGATGACTTCTTTGTCCCTTACTTGGGAAAAAGCAGCCGCCTCAACCCATTTGGAAAAATAATCGGTGAGTACAAGGAGGAATACCTTTTGTCCCGGGGCCGGGGGTAGCTTGCCGACAATATCCATTCCCCATCTCATGAAGGTCCATGGGATAAGTGTCGAGTGCAAGGGTTCAGAGGGTTTATGTGACATACCTGAGTGTCGTTGACAAGGATCACAGTTCTGGACATACTGGATGGCGTCTTACCGCAGTGTTGGCCAAAAATACCCTTGTCAAGAGATACGATTAGCCAAACTGCGACCGCCTGAATGATTGCCACATTCACCGTCGTGCATCTCTTGAAGGATTTTCTGGGCCTGTCTTTTGCTAATGACGCATCTTAGGTTTAAACCTGTCGATGATCGTCGATAGAGATTATCCCCAACTATGACATATTTAGATGCCTTGGAATCTGATCTTCCGGGCTTCCATCTTGTCTTCTGGAAGTTGGTCGTGCGCGAGGAAATTTCGGATGTCGCATGACCAATCTTCTTCTTCCTCTTCGATTTGGGTGACATCGATGTTTTAGATGGACGATGTCGCCAGATGGATCATGGGAATAGCGTCGAATATAAGTTCGACCAAAGCAGACCCGAGATTTGCTAAAGCGTCGGCCTTTAAGTACGCTTGCATTTTTGAATCTTTGGCCGCGAATTCTCCATTGATCTGGTTTACCACCAGGAGAGAATCGCTTTAGAAGCTGTAACTAGCGATAAGAGCAATTTTTCCATAGAAGAATACCTGGTTTCTGCGTCCAGAAGAGATTTACTTACATAGTAGATTGGCAGTTGTTGCTTTTCATCTTCTCGTGTTAGGACGACACTTACCGCGTTTGGACTAACAACCAGATATAGTTGCAAGACTTCATGATCGCGAGGTTTCGACAATAAGGGAGGCGACGTCATGTACTCTTTAAGTTTTTGCAATTCCCTCTCATGGCCGTCGGTCCAGTCGAAGCCTCTATTTTTCCTGAGAACATTGTAAAACAGATGGCATTTATCTGAGGATCAAGAGATAAACCTGTTCAGTGCTGCTACTCGACCAGTGAGCTTCTGGACCTCCTTGAAATTTCTAGGAGATTTTATTTCGATAATCGCTTTTATCTGGTCTGGATTAGCCTCGATTCCTCGACGAGTGACCATGTAGCCCAGGAACTTCCCAGCGCTGACACCGAAGGAACATTTCGTCGGGTTAAGCTTCATACTGTATTCCCGAAGGATGTCGAACGATTGCCTCAGATGCTCGACGTGGTCGATGGTTTGCTTCGATTTGACCAACATATCGTCGATATATACCTCCATCGTGTCGCCAAGACGGTCTTTGAACATCTTGTTCACCAGGCGCTGGTAAGTAGATCCTGCATTTTTTAGTCTGAAAGGCATAACCTTATAACAATAAATACCTCGGCCTGTCATAAATGCGCTTTTATCTTGATTTACATATGCCGTAGATAAATGTAAAATTCGCCAAGTATATAATGAGCGAAGAATCATGCGACTTAGGCATTCACTGCAATATGACGAGGAAAACATAAATTATTTGAATTTCATTGATAAAATCGAATATACGTCATCGATGTGTACAAAGTTTTCTAAGTTCAGAAACTTAGGTCGAGGGGCCGTTTAGACCTTGCGACCGTGTAACTAGATCGTACGCTGAAACTTGGATCATGTGCCCCTATGATAAAACGATCAAGTCCTACACTTGGGCACTTATGTCGTATGTTCCTGCGATTGAATTTTGTCAAAGGTCGGTCGTTTGGCTAATCAACGACCCTCCGATGTTTAAGTCAGTAATTTATCGAGATGAATAGAAATTTGTATAAAAGGAAATTGAGTTCAAAAGAAATACTTTTTTAGGTACGTTGCATTCCAACTACGTGGAATTTCTTGATTGTCTAGGGTCTAGAGCCGATAGGCTCCCTTACCAACGACTTCGGAGACGCGGTAAGGACCTTCCCATTTAATGGAAAGCTTCCCTGCATTGAGCTCTTGAGTGTTTTGGAACACTCGACGGAGGACGTAGTCGCCTTCTTGAAAGATTTTGGCTTTGACGTGTTTATTGAAATGTCGCTCGACTGCTTGTTTCTGTGACGCCATTCTGATCAAGGATGATTCTCTGAGCTCTTCGAGGGCGTCGAGGTCATAACTTAAATCAACCAGGTTATGGTCAACGGAAGTATGCCTCGAGGTTGGGAGCTGGACTTCGATCGGCAAGACTGCTTCGCAACCATAGACGAGAGAGAAAGGGGTTTGACCCGTGGACGTGCGTGGCGTCGTGCGATTTGCCCACAAGACTGAAGGGAGTTCTTCGACCCATCTTCCCTTTGCAGCTTTTAGCCTTTTCTTGATTGAAGCTACAATGGTCTTATTGCTTGACTCGGCGAGTCCATTGGCTTGAGGATATATGGGGGTCGACGTCGTCAGCTTGATGCTCCTGTCTTCGCAGAATTGTTGGGTCGTGTCGCTTATGAATTGGGATCCGTTGTCACAGACGATTTCGGATGGAATCCTAAATCTGCATATGATGTTAGTCTGGATAAAAGCGATGACTTCTTTGTCCCTTACTTGGGAAAAAGCAGCCGCCTCAACCCATTTGGAAAAATAATCGGTGAGAACAAGGAGGAATACCTTTTGTCCCGGGGCCGGGGGTAGCTTGCCGACAATATCCATTCCCCATCTCATGAAGGTCCATGGGATAAGTGTCGAGTGCAAGGGTTCAGAGGGTTTATGTGACATACCTGAGTGTCGTTGACAAGGATCACAGTTCTGGACATACTGGACGGCGTCTTACCGCAGTGTTGGCCAAAAATACCCTTGTCAAGAGATACGATTAGCCAAACTGCGACCGCCTGAATGATTGCCACATTCACCGTTGTGCATCTCTTGAAGGATTTTCTGGGCCTGTCTTTTGCTAATGACGCATCTTAGGTTTAAACCTGTCGATGATCGTCGATAGAGCTTATCCCCAACTATGACATATTTAGATGCCTTGGAATCTGATCTTCCGGGCTTCCATCTTGTCTTCTAGAAGTTGGTCGTGCGCGAGGAAATTTCGGATGTCGCATGACCAATCTTCTTCTTCCTCTTCGATTTGGGTGACATCGATGTTTTAGATGGACGATGTCGCCAGATGGATCATGGGAATAGCGTCGAATATAAGTTCGACCAAAGCAGACCCGAGATTTGCTAAAGCGTCGGCCTTTAAGTACGCTTGCATTTTTGAATCTTTGGCCGCGAATTCTCCATTGATCTGGTTTACCACCAGGAGAGAATCGCTTTAGCAGCTGTAACTAGCGATAAGAGCAATTTTTCCATAGAAGAATACCTGGTTTCTGCGTCCAGAAGAGATTTACTTACATAGTAGATTGGTAGTTGTTGCTTTTCATCTTCTCGTGTTAGGACGACACTTACCGCGTTTGGACTAACAACCAGATATAGTTGCAAGACTTCATGATCGCGAGGTTTCGACAATAAGGGAGGCGACGTCATGTACTCTTTAAGTTTTTGCAATGCCCTCTCATGGCCGTCGGTCCAGTCGAAGCCTCTATTTTTCCTGAGAACATTGTAAAACAGATGGCATTTATCTGAGGATCAAGAGATAAACCTGTTCAGTGCCGCTACTCGACCAGTGAGATTCTGGACCTCCTTGAAATTTCTAGGAGATTTTATTTCGATAATCGCTTTTATCTGGTCTGGATTAGCCTCGATTCCTCGACAAGTGACCATGTAGCCCAGGAACTTCCCAGCGCTGACACCGAAGGAACATTTCGTCGGGTTAAGCTTCATACTGTATTCCCGAAGGATGTCGAACGATTGCCTCAGATGCTCGACGTGGTCGATGGTTTGCTTCGATTTGACCAACATATCGTCGATATATACCTCCATCGTGTCGCCAAGACGGTCTTTGAACATCTTGTTCACCAGGCGCTGGTAAGTAGATCCTGCATTTTTTAGTCTGAAAGGCATAACCTTATAACAATAAATACCTCGGCCTGTCATAAATGCGCTTTTATCTTGATTTACATATGCCGTAGATAAATGTAAAATTCGCCAAGTATATAATGAGCGAAGAATCATGCGACTTAGGCATTCACTGCAATATGACGAGGAAAACATAAATTATTTGAATTTCATTGATAAAATCGAATATACGTCATCGATGTGTACAAAGTTTTCTAAGTTCAGAAACTTAGGTCGAGGGGCCGTTTAGACCTTGCGACCGTGTAACTAGATCGTACGCTGAAACTTGGATCATGTGCCCCTATGATAAAACGATCAAGTCCTACACTTGGGCACTTATGTCGTATGTTCCTGCGATAGAATTTTGTCAAAGGTCGGTCGTTTGGCTAATCAACGACCCTCCGATGTTTAAGTCAGTAATTTATCGAGATGAATAGAAATTTGTATAAAAGGAAATTGAGTTCAAAAGAAATACTTTTTTAGGTACGTTGCATTCCAACTACGTGGAATTTCTTGATTGTCTAGGGTCTAGAGCCGATAGGCTCCCTTACCAACGACTTCGGAGTTGCGGTAAGGACCTTCCCATTTAATGGAAAGCTTCCCTGCATTGAGCTCTTGAGTGTTTTGGAACACTCGACGAAGGACGTAGTCGCCTTCTTGAAAGATTTTGGCTTTGACGTGTTTATTGAAATGTCGCTCGACTGCTTGTTTCTGTGACGCCATTCTGATCAAGGCTGATTCTCTGAGCTCTTCGAGGGCGACGAGGTCATAACTTAAATCAACCAGGTTATGGTCAACGGAAGTATGCCTCGAGGTTGGGAGCTGGACTTCGATAGGCAAGACTGCTTCCCAACCATAGACGAGAGAGAAAGGGGTTTGACCCGTGGACGTGCGTGGCATCGTGCGATTTGCCCACAAGACTGAAGGGAGTTCTTCGACCCATCTTCCCTTTGCAGCTTTTAGCCTTTTCTTGATCGAAGCTACAATGGTCTTATTGCTTGACTCGGCGAGTCCATTGGCTTGAGGATATCTGGGGGTCGACGTCGTCAGCTTGATGCTCCTGTCTTCGCAGAATTGTTGGGTCATGTCGCTTATGAATTGGAATCCGTTGTCACAGACGATTTCGGATGGAATCCTAAATCTGCATATGATGTTAGTCTGGATAAAAGCGATGACTTCTTTGTCCCTTACTTGGGAAAAAGCAGCCGCCTCAACCCATTTGGAAAAATAATCGGTGAGAACAAGGAGGAATACCTTTTGTCCCGGGGCCAGGGGTAGCTTGCCGACAATATCCATTCCCCATCTCATGAAGGTCCATGGGATAAGTGTCGAGTGCAAGGGTTCAGAGGGTTTATGTGACATACCTGAGTGTCGTTGACAAGGATCACAGTTCTGGACATACTGGACGGCGTCTTACCGCAGTGTTGGCCAAAAATACCCTTGTCAAGAGATACGATTAGCCAAACTGCGACCGCCTGAATGATTGCCACATTCACCGTCGTGCATCTCTTGAAGGATTTTCTGGGCCTGTCTTTTGCTAATGACGCATCTTAGGTTTAAACCTGTCGATGATCGTCGATAGAGCTTATCCCCAACTATGACATATTTAGATGCCTTGGAATCTGATCTTCCGGGCTTCCATCTTGTCTTCTGGAAGTTGGTCGTGCGCGAGGAAATTTCGGATGTCGCATGACCAATCTTCTTCTTCCTCTTCGATTTGGGTGACATCGATGTTTTAGATGGACGATGTCGCCAGATGGATCATGGGAATAGCGTCGAATATAAGTTCGACCAAAGCAGACCCGAGATTTGCTAAAGCGTCGGCCTTTAGGTACGCTTGCATTTTTTAATCTTTGGCCGCGAATTCTCCATTGATCTGGTTTACCACCAGGAGAGAATCGCTTTAGCAGCTGTAACTAGCGATAAGAGCAATTTTTCCATAGAAGAATACCTGGTTTCTGCGTCCAGAAGAGATTTACTTACATAGTAGATTGGCAGTTGTTGCTTTTCATCTTCTCGTGTTAGGACGTCACTTACCGCGTTTGGACTAAAAACCAGATATAGTTGCAAGACTTCATGATCGCGAGGTTTCGACAATAAGGGAGGCGACGTCATGTACTCTTTAAGTTTTTGCAATGCCCTCTCATGGCCGTCGGTCCAGTCGAAGCCTCTATTTTTCCTGAGAACATTGTAAAACAGATGGCATTTATTTGAGGATCAAGAGATAAACCTGTTCAGTGCTGCTACTCGACCAGTGAGCTTCTGGACCTCCTTGAAATTTATAGGAGATTTTATTTCGATAATCGCTTTTATCTGGTCTGGATTAGCCTCGATTCCTCGACGAGTGACCATGTAGCCCAGGAACTTCCCAGCGCTGACACCGAAGGAACATTTCGTCGGGTTAAGCTTCATACTGTATTCCCGAAGGATGTCGAACGATTGCCTCAGATGCTCGACGTGGTCGATGGTTTGCTTCGATTTGACCAACATATCGTCGATATATACCTCCATCGTGTCGCCAAGACGGTCTTTGAACATCTTGTTCACCAGGCGCTGGTAAGTAGATCCTGCATTTTTTAGTCTGAAAGGCATAACCTTATAACAATAAATACCTATGTCTGTCATAAATGCGCTTTTATCTTGATTTACATATGCCGTAGATAAATGTAAAATTCGCCAAGTATATAATGAGCGAAGAATCATGCGACTTAGGCATTCACTGCAATATGACGAGGAAAACATAAATTATTTGAATTTCATTGATAAAATCGAATATACGTCATCGATGTGTACAAAGTTTTCTAAGTTCAGAAACTTAGGTCGAGGGGCCGTTTAGACCTTGCGACCGTGTAACTAGATCGTACGCTGAAACTTGGATCATATGCCCCTGTGATAAAACGATCAAGTCCTACACTTGGGCACTTATGTCGTATGTTCCTGCGATTGAATTTTGTCAAAGGTCGGTCGTTTGGCTAATCAACGACCCTCCGATGTTTAAGTCAGTAATTTATCGAGATGAATAGAAATTTGTATAAAAGGAAATTGAGTTCAAAAGAAATACTTTTTTAGGTACGTTGCATTCCAACTACGTGGAATTTCTTGATTGTCTAGGGTCTAGAGCCGATAGGCTCCCTTACCAACGACTTCGGAGATGCGGTAAGGACCTTCCCATTTAATGGAAAGCTTCCCTGCATTGAGCTCTTGAGTGTTTTGGAACACTCGACGGAGGACGTAGTCGCCTTCTTGAAAGATTTTGGCTTTGACGTGTTTATTGAAATGTCGCTCGACTGCTTGTTTCTGTGACGCCATTCTGATCAAGGCTGATTCTCTGAGCTCTTCGAGGGCGTCGAGGTCATAACTTAAATCAACCAGGTTATGGTCAACGGAAGTATGTCTCGAGGTTGGGAGCTGGACTTCGATCGGCAAGACTGCTTCGCAACCATAGACGAGAGAGAAAGGGGTTTGACCCGTGGACGTGCGTGGCGTCGTGCGATTTGCCCACAAGACTGAAGGGAGTTCTTCGACCCATCTTCCCTTTGCAACTTTTAGCCTTTTCTTGATCGAAGCTACAATGGTCTTATTGCTTGACTCGGCGAGTCCATTGGCTTGAGGATATCTGGGGTCGACGTCGTCAGCTTGATGCTCCTGTCTTCGCAGAATTGTTGGGTCCTGTCGCTTATGAATTGGGATCCGTTGTCACAGACGATTTCAGATGGAATCCTAAATCTGCATATGATGTTAGTTTGGATAAAAGCGATGACTTCTTTGTCCCTTACTTGGGAAAAAGCAGCCGCCTCAACCCATTTGGAAAAATAATCGGTGAGTACAAGGAGGAACACCTTTTGTCCCGGGGCCGGGGTTAGCTTGCCGACAATATCCATTCCCCATCTCATGAAGGTCCATGGGATAAGTGTCGAGTGCAAGGGTTCAGAGGGTTTATGTGACATACCTGAGTGTCGTTGACAAGGATCACATTTCTGGACATACTGGACGGCGTCTTACCGCAGTGTTGGCCAAAAATACCCTTGTCAAGAGATACGATTAGCCAAACTGCGACCGCCTGAATGATTGCCACATTCACCGTCGTGCATCTCTTGAAGGATTTTCTGGGCCTGTCTTTTGCTAATGACGCATCTTAGGTTTAAACCTGTCGATGATCGTCGATAGAGCTTATCCCCAACTATGACATATTTAGATGCCTTGGAATCTGATCTTCCGGGCTTCCATCTTGTCTTCTGGAAGTTGGTCGTGCGCGAGGAAATTTCGGATGTCGCATGACCAATCTTCTTCTTCCTCTTCGATTTGGGTGACATCGATGTTTTAGATGGACGATGTCGCCAGATGGATCATGGGAATAGCGTCGAATATAAGTTCGACCAAAGCATACCCGAGATTTGCTAAAGCGTCGGCATTTAAGTACGCTTGCATTTTTGAATCTTTGGCCGCGAATTCTCCATTGATCTGGTTTACCACCAGGAGAGAATCGCTTTAGCAGCTGTAACTAGCGATAAGAGCAATTTTTCCATAGAAGAATACCTGGTTTCTGCGTCCAGAAGAGATTTACTTACATAGTAGATTGGCAGTTGTTGCTTTTCATCTTCTCGTGTTAGGACGGCACTTACCGCGTTTGGACTAACAACCAGATATAGTTGCAAGACTTCATGATCGCGAGGTTTCGACAATAAGGGAGGCGACGTCATGTACTCTTTAAGTTTTTGCAATGCCCTCTCATGGCCGTCGGTCCAGTCGAAGCCTCTATTTTTCCTGAGAACATTGTAAAACAGATGGCATTTATTTGAGGATCAAGAGATAAACCTGTTCAGTGCTGCTACTCGACCAGTGAGCTTCTGGACCTCCTTGAAATTTCTAGGAGATTTTATTTTGATAATCGCTTTTATCTGGTCTGGATTAGCCTCGATTCCTCGACGAGTGACCATGTAGCCCATGAACTTCCCAGCGCTGACACCGAAGGAACATTTCGTCGGGTTAAGCTTCATACTGTATTCATGAAGGATGTCGAAGGATGTCGAACGATTGCCTCAGATGCTCGACGTGGTCGATGGTTTGCTTCGATTTGACCAACATATCGTCGATATATACCTCCATCGTGTCGCCAAGACGGTCTTTGAACAACTTGTTCACCAGGCGCTGGTAAGTAGATCCTGCATTTTTTAGTCTGAAAGGCATAACCTTATAACAATAAATACCTCGGTCTGTCATAAATGCGGTTTTTTCTTGGTCCCCGGCGTGCATTAGGATTTGATTATATCCGGAATAGGCATCCATAAACGTCAGTAATTCATGCCCCGCTGTCGCGTCGACCATGGCATCGATGTGAGGTAGTGGAAAGAGATCTTTTGGACAAGCTTTATTGAGGTCTGTGAAGTCGATACAGTCTCTCCATTTGCCATATTTCTTTGCGACAACCACGACGTTAGCCAGCCAATAGGGGTACTTCACTTCTCGAATCTTCCCTGTTTTGAGAAGGTTGTCGACTTCGTCATTTATCACTTTATTCCTTTCAGGAGCAAACTTCCTTCGCTTCTGTTTGACAGGTTTGAACGATGGGTCGACATTGAGCTTGTGGGAGATGACATCAGGATCTATGCCAACCATATCTTCATGCGACCAGGCAAAACAGTCAACATATTCCTGCAAAAAATATATTAACTTTTCCCTGAGACAGGGACTGATGGATGATCCGATAAATATTTTTTGCTTAGGCTTGCTTTGATCGAGGATGACTTCCTCCAGGCGATAATCGTTGACTGCTATAGGAACATCTTGTGCATTTTCGAGCCCCTCACGCGATGGGATGGCGGTTGGTTATGGGTTTCCACTATTCGCCATTTTCCTGAAACAGAGAACAAAAGGGCTACAAGAAACCGTTAGTTAGACGCACGTTCGTCGAAGATTTTCTCTAGATGAGGTCCCACGGATGGCGCGAAACTGTTAATGCCAAAAATCGCACCAAAGTACAACTTAAGGTCGATGTGGACTTTAACAACTAAAGAAAGGAATCATTCGACAAAAGCGTGCGACAAAGACGAAAATATAAATGAGACAGAGATTTTGGTGACGCGGGAAAAACCTCAACGAGGAAAAAAACCCGCGGACGAATGTGGAAGTCGTCGCTGCACTATGGTCGCCAAACAGGGGCGATGTCCTTGTGTTTCTGGTGTCGATCGTACAGAGATTACAATACAAATGAAGGAAAGACTTCGAAAATGTAAAGTAACAAGTGTTTTCTAATATAAAACAGTGTGCATCGTGTGTAAAAGTGAAGTGTCGTGTGCTGATGTTGTGCGTCGAGAGCGATTCTTCTGTGAGCGATTTCTGTGCTTCAAGTGTTCTTCAAAGTTCGAGTGCTTGTGTCTGATGTTCTATGTTGTATCTGTGTTCCATCCCCTGAAATGATGATTCTCCTTGATATTTATAGTCTTCGGGCACTTTAATTGGATCATTAAGGACTTTGATAACTGCCGTAACGGTCGATGTCTTTAATGCGGGATTAGATGTTCTTAACTGACTTCGTCGATTATAGCCGTTGTCCATTAATGGTGTTGACTCCTTCATTAAACATTGAACAAACATAACAGTCGTATAGCGCGTTAGTCGGTCGAGGTCGCAAGGTTTTATGCGACGGTCGTGTGAACTAGGCGACGTCGAGGTCGAGTGTCGTGAGGTAAAAAACTTTCGATTTTATCTTTGATCGTGAGAGAAAGTACTATGATTTTACCTTTGTTATAAGAAAAAGGAATAAGTGTTTTCCTTACCTTGGTCGTGGTCGAGACTGGTGAAATTTTACCCAAACAGTCGGCATAGACACTGTCGTCATTTCCCATAAGCTCAATGTCGACCCGTCATTTAAGCCCATCAAGCAAAAGCGGCGGAAATTTGCTCCTGAAAGGAGTAAGGTGATAAATGACGTGGTCGAAAACCTCCTCAAGACAGGGAAAATTCGAGAAGTAAAATACCCCGACTGGCTTGCGAATGTCATTCTCGTTCAGAAGAAAAATGGCAAATGGAGGGTTTGTATTGATTTTACAGATCTCAACAAAGCTTGTCCAAAAGACCATTTTCCATTGCCACATATCGATGCCATGATCGACGCGACAGCAGGACATGAACTGTTGACGTTCATGGATGCTTATTCTGGATATAATCAGATCCTGATGCACGTCGAGGACCAGGAGAAAACTGCATTCATAACAGATCGAGGTATTTACTGTTATAAGGTCATGCCTTTTGGACTAAAAAATGCAGGTTCTACCTACCAGCGTCTAGTAAATAAGATGTTCAAGGATCATCTTGGCGACACGATGGAAGTCTATATCAACGACATGCTGGTCAAGTCGAAGCTAGCAGTCGACCACGTCGAACATCTGAGGCAGTCGTTCAACATCCTTCGGAAGTATAGCATGAAGCTCAACCCGACGAAGTGTTCCTTTGGTGTCAGTGTCGGGAAATTACTGGGCTACATGGTCACTCGTCGGGGAATCGAGGCTAATCCCGAACAAATCAAAGCTATTATCGAGATCAAGTCTCCTTGAAATTTCAAAGAGGTCCAAAGGCTCACTGGTCGGGTGGCAGCTCTGAACAGGTTTATCTCTCGATCCTCAGACAGATGTCATTTATTTTACAATGTCCTCAGGAAAAACAAAGGCTTCGATTGGACCGACGATCATGAGCAAGCACTGCAAAAATTGAAAGAATATATGGCGTCACCGCCTTTGCTGTCGAAGCCTCACGATCATGAAGTCTTGCAGCTATATTTAGCTGTCAGTCGAAATGCAGTAAGCCCCGTCCTGACACGGGAAGATGAAAAACAACAACTGCCGATCTATTATGTAAGTAAATCTCTATTGGACGCCGAAACCAGGTATTCCTCAATGGAAAAACTACTCTTGTCGCTTGTTACAGCCACAAAGAAGTTGTGGCATTATTTCGAATCGCATCCTATTAATGTCGTGACTAACTTTCCTCTTAAGTCTGTCCTGAGGAAACCTGAGTTGACAGGTCGATTGGCGAAATGAAGCATATATCTCAGTAGTTACGACATCGATTTCAAACCCAGGACAGCCATCAAATCGAAAGCATTAGCCGATTTCATCGCCGACTTTAGTCCTGAGTTGAGGAAAGAAGCAGAGCTCGAAGTGTCCACTATGGCGACTCACGACGACGTGCCTTGGATTTTACATGTCGACGGATCGTCCAACGTTAGAGGTTCAGGACTAGGCGTCGTCTTAAAGTCGCCACAGGGGGGCAAGATGGTGTATTCCGTTCGATGCGATTTCAAAACCACCAACAACGAAGCAGAGTACGAAGCCCTGATCGTGGGAATGAATATGTCCCACGACTCGGGGGCAACCGCGCTACATGTCAAAAGCGATTCTCTTCTGGTTGTGAACCAGATGAATGGAGAATTCGTGGCCAAAGATTCAAAGATGACAGCGTACCTAAAGGTAGCAAAAGAAAAATCCGAGAAATTCAAATCGTTTTCTATTGAACAGATTCCAAGAGATCAGAATACTCAAGCCGACGCTCTAGCAAACCTTGGATCTGCTCTAGTCGAACCAATATTCGACAATATTCCTATGATCCACCTAGCGATGTCGTCCATCGAAATTGATGATGTCGTCCAGATCGAAGTCCAAGAAGATGATTGGTCATGTAACATCAGAAATTTCTATATACATGACCAACTCCCAGAAGATAAGATAGAAGCTCGAAAGATCAGATTCAAAGCATCCAGGTATGTCCTGATCGGAGATAGACTCTATCGACGATCATCAACAGGCTTAAACCTGAGATGCGTCACAAGCAAGAGTCAAGTTCAGAAGATCCTTCAAGAAATGCACGATGGAGAGTGTGGCAATCACTCAGGAGGTCGCAGTTTGGCTAATCGCATCTCTCGATAGGGCTACTTTTGACCAACACTGCGACAAGACGCCGTCAGGTATGTCCAGAACTGTGATCCTTGTCAGCGACATTCAGGTACGTCCCACAAACCTTTTGAACCTTTGCACTCGACATTGATCCCATGGCCCTTCATGAGATGGGGGATGGACATTGTCGGCAAGCTGCCACCTGCCCCAGGACAAAAGGTTTTTCTCCTCGTACTTACAGATTACTTTTCCAAATGGGTAGAAGCAGCTGCCTTTACCCAAGTTCGGGACAAGGAAGTCGTCTCTTTTATCCAGACTAACATTATATGCAGGTTTGGGATCCCATCCGAAATTGTCTGCGACAATGGATCCCAATTCATAAGAAACAGGACTCGACAGTTCTGTGAAGACCGCAACATCAAGCTGACGACCTCGACACCCAGGTATCCTCAGGCAAATGGACTTGCTGAGTCGAGTAATAAGACCATCATTGCTTCAATTAAGAAAAGGTTAAAAGCTGCAAAAGGAAAGTGGGTCGAAGAACTCCCATCGGTCATGTGGGCGAATCGCACGGCACCTCGCACGTCCACATGAGAAACTCCTTTCTCTTTGGTTTATGGTTGTGAAGCAGTTTTGCCAGTCGAGGTTCAGCTCCCAACCTCGAGGCATACTTCCGTCGATCACAATCTGGTCGATTTAAGTTATGACCTCGACGCCCTTGAAGAGCTCAGAGAATCAGCACTGATCAGAATGGCGTCGCAAAGGCAAGCGGTCGAGCGACACTTCAACAAGAATGTCAAAATTAAAGTCTTTCAAGTAGGCGACTACGTCCTCCGACGAGTGTTCCAAAGCACTCAAGAGCTCAATGCAGGTAAGCTGTCTACCAAGTGGGAAGGACCTTATCGTATCTCAGAAGTCATGGGTAAAGGTGCCTATCGGCTCCAAACCCTTGACAATCAAGATATCCCACGTAGCTGGAATGCGACGCATCTGAAGAGGTATTTTTTCTAAATCTTATTCATACGATTTTTTATTCACACCACGATTACTGACTTAAGCATCGGTGGGTCGTTGGCTAGCCAACGACCGACCTCTGACATCGTTTTGTTGCAGGATCGCACGACCTAAGTTGTTAAGTCTATCGTACGACTTCAGGATCGCATGACATGAGTAATCAGGTCTATCGCTTGATTATCCCTTTGCAGGGACACATAATTCAAGTTCGTCGTACGATCTAATTGTACGATCACAAGGTCTAACGACCCCATGATCTAAGTTTCTTAACTTTGAAGAGTTTCATATTCTGAATGAATGCTTTGGTCGTATGTGCTTATGTTTGCCAACACGATCTGAAAGTATAAAAGTCTTATGACTTATGTCCTAGTCATTGTATTGCAATGGGTGCCTAAGTCGCACGTTTTCTTATTCATTCTGTACTTAATAAATTTCGCAATTGATATTATATCTGTCTACGATATGTATGGGTCAAAATAACACATGAGTTCAACAGAAAAGTAAGCTTCGTTCATAAAATAATCGGTTACATCCAAGTGGCTCGACCACCAACGGTCGAGCAGTAAAAAACAAAAATAATATAAAGAAAGTCTTTCCTAAGGCTGAGGAGGAGTGTCGGTCGCATCCTTGCCTGAGGCCTCGCCCTTGGAACCTTCATCCACCTCTTCCTCCTCGACTTATTTCTCATCATCAGAGTCGAGGTCTCGTTCGGACCCGACGTCCCTCAAGAAGAAGGCAAGCTCGTCCGACGCCGAGGCCAGAGGGTTCTTGCCTGACACGTGTCGTCGCATGATCGCCGCCCGCACGGTAAATCGAGCGAGAGCGAAAACGGACTTCGCCTCGTCCTTTAACTCTTTCACCTCATCCTCCAACCCCGTCACCCTCGATTTGGAGTCTTCAGCCTCTTTTTTACTCGCGGCCAAAGACTCCTTGATCTTATCCAGCTCGTCCCTTTGATCGGCGATCATGGACAAAGACTGCTTCAGACGGTGGTTTGCCTCATCCTTTGCACGTCCGACGGCCTCTAGCTCATTCAAATCTTCATCATGACGTTTTGACATAGCCTCCTCACGCTCTAGAGCAACCTTCTCCCTGTCTGTTAGTGCAATATGTCTTCAAGGTTTAAATATAGAAAGGTCAAAGTCAAAGTCAATGTATTGAGTTGTATTGTGTTGTTTACACCTTGTATTGTGTTTAGTATAAATAGGTTTAGTTGTGTGTTTGAAGAGGACTCTAGACATACTTGACTCACATTCTGATATTGTAGAGAGAGAAACACTTGTACAGAACTCCTAATCTTGTAATGTGTTCTTGAGTGAAATGGATGAGGAATTCATATCTTCTCTATCTTGATTGATCTTTAGGGTTTAACAATTGGTATCAGAGCAGATTCAAGATTTAGAGGAGAATTTCTACTGATCTAACACATCAAATTTGCGGAATTCTCAAGGAAATTTGATCGATTTTCTTGATTTTTCAAGAAAATCTTGTTTTCTTGGATTTCTGTCAAATTTGTGTGATTCTTGGTCGAATTTGATCAAGATTTAGTTCGTTGGATTCGTTTTTAATAGAGGAACAGTTTTCATTCAAGAATCGAGAGCTAATTCGAAGGATTTCAAGATCAATTTTGCATTTTTCTGAGTTTTTGGACTGTTCGATATTTTGCTACTGTTCGTTCTTCATTTTTCTGATTTAGAGGTTTTCAGAGGTTTGTAATTGAAGAAGAAGTGTTCGAATTCAGTTTTCGAACAAATCTGCACAGTTTGGATTAAGTTTTTCAGTGATTTCAGTCGTTTTTTTTGAGATTTTTGTGAACTTTTCGCAAGATCCAAACTTTTCGCAAGACTCATAAATCTTTTCGCAACACTCATCAAGCTTTTCGCAAGTTCATCCTTTTTTGAAGATCATTAGATTCCAAGTGTGACTTTTCGCAACTCGAAGGCACGAAAACAGTAACTTTTCGCAACCCTCTGTCACGCAAACAGTAACTTTTCGCAACCCTCTGTCACGCAAACAGTGACGTTTCGCAACCCAAAGGCACGCAAACCTCAGATATCTTCAAAATTTTCTAAGTCAACTTTTCGCAACCGTTGCTTGCGAAAACTTTGACTTTTCGCAACTGTTGCTTGCGAAAACTGATACTTAGTTATATCAAAACAAAAAAAAATGCAGTGCTGATCAAAGAATAGCAACTGTTGCTTGAGAAAAAAATTTATACTGAAATTTTTTCTATAGTGTATTTCATACACTTTAAGAGTTTTTCAAGAAAAAGTTTTATATATTTTTTTCTAATTGTCAAGCGAACATGAACCGACTTCCAGTGCTGATCAAAGAATCTAATTTTGAACGATGGAGTATTTCGTTCATAGACTTTATTGCGAGTAGCGAAAATGGAGAGAATATGATAAAATCTTTCTCCGAAGGTCCAATGATCAGATATAAAATGGAGAATGGTTTTACAGAAGAAGAGATTAAAAGAAAGAAAGCCGACAAGGAGGCTTCATCCAACATGATCTTCGCACTTTACAAACTTCCACAACACATCTTCAAACGCGTTGAATGTTTCAAAAACAATCCAATGCTTATGTGGAACGAGTTAACAAAGCAAATGCTTGGGTCTGAAGTTGCTTTTAAGAGAAAGGAAGAAGAAAAGAAAGTTGAAAACGAGGATATGGAACAGAAGTTATCAAATGCTGAAAATGAAGAACTCAAGGAAAAGGTTATAGAGCTTACAAAGAGACTTTCTGACACGGAAAAGTTGCTAAAAGAGGAAAGAGCGAATCGTACAAATGACAAAAAGTGCTATGCAAAGCAAATTTTATCTCTTTCACAGAAAGTTTCTGAACTTGAACAAGCTTCAAAGACGGAGAAGAAAGAAAATGAAGAAAAGAAAGCTCTTGAACTCAGATGCATAAAACTTTCTAAACAAAATGCAGATTTTGAGAAGGTTTTATTTCTTGAAAAAGAGAAATTGGAAAAGGAAAGGGTTGAGTATGAAAAAGAAAGGAAAAGCTTTGAAGCGAAGAATGCGAAACTGTCAAAGAAAATTTCTGATCTTCAAAAGGATTTAGAAAAGAAAAGACAAGAGTTAGATAAGGAAAGTCATGAGCTAGAAAAGATGAAGAAAGCTGACTTTCAAGCTAAGTGCGATAAAGACGAATTTTCTAAAGAGAGGAAGATATTTCAGCAAGAAATACGAAAGCTGACAAAGAATTTGGCCGTGTTATCGACTGATATTATGAAAGAGAAGAGGCTTAATTGTGACATTCAGAAGAAGCTTGATTTGATGACCAAGGAACGGAATGACTTATCAAACAAAGTGAAGTCACTCAACAAATCCAAAAGCTATTCAGAAAGTCCGATTCGACCGTCTAATCTTTTCTATGATCATTCAGTGGATAATTCTTCCAAGTATCAATTTGCTGATCTTCCTTCATACAAGAAAGTCAACATGCAATGGAGAGTAAAAGGTACGACTCCTGAAAAAGATGTACCTAAATCATCTGTTCCCGACAAGAACACTAACCTGAAAGGTAAATCTTTTGCTAAACCTGATTCATTCTATTCCGCAAATCATTTAATCAGGTTAGCACAAAAGAATATATGTTGTTCTTATTGTGGAACTAATTATTTTGTGCATAAAGAATATACTTCTTTTTGGTACGGTACTTATCATTTTCCTTCCTATAGAGCTCCGCTTAACAAGCCAGGACCCAAGACTCGTTGGGTACCAAAATCTACTTAATCTGTTTTGCAGATTTAGAGGTAAGCGTTGAACTCTCGGAAGATGAAGTACTTGTGCATTCAAGAAGACATTGAACATCACATATTTTCAGGGAGTTTTCTAATTTTTTTTATATATACATGTGGGATTTGATAAATCTTTTGGTATTTTGTAGGGGGAGAAAGATAAAAGACAATGGTTTTTGAACACATCAATTCAAAAGCCGCACTTCAACGGTAATGGCTTTTGAACAAATCAGTTCAAAACCCGCACTTCAACGGTAATGGCTTTTGAACATATCAGTTCAAAACCCGCACTTCAACGGTAATGGCTTTTGAACAAATCAGTTAAAAACCTGCACTTCAACGGTAAAGGCTTCTAAACAAATCAGTTTAGGACCCGTACTTCAAAGGCTATGACTTCTAAACATATCAGTTTAGAACTCGTACTTATCAGGTGATATCCTTTCACTGTCATATCTTTCTATTTTTAGGACATGTGCTTAAAGGTAACATTGTGTTATATTTTCTTTCCACTAACGTTGAAAGTTTGAACCTTCACAAATTTAATTCAATGAAGTGAAAAATTCTTCAATTTTTCATTCAATGAATAAAATGTGTGTTAAGGATGATTTTACGAGCATTTTTGTATCGTCAGAGCTATATTTGTTTCTACTTTCGCTTCTGAAATAAGTCGAAAGGTCAGCGAAACATGTTTGAGATTTTGATATAAGTGCAAAATTGTATAAATCTAGACTTACTTAGAATACAATGCTCACACAGCCTATTCGTTTTAATCATGAATGGAAACGAAAATATGGGGGAAGCACTACGTTTTTGAACCAAGTCATTGAGATGCTATAAAAAAAATAAAATAAAATAAAATAAAATATTATATATATATATATATAATAAAATCATTCAGTTTGATAGTTTGTGCCTGTGTCCTATCTGGTTTGGGAGATTAAGTCCCAAGGGGTACTTGTTACCTAGCCCCTAAGATCAACTGGTCTGGGATTGGCTGACCCAAATCCTGCTATAGAACCAGGTAGAAAGCCATGTTCTACTGGTACAGCTGGGATTTAGGTATATCGGTGTAGCCTTTCTGGTTCGGGAGAGTAAGTCCCAAGGGGTGCTCGTCACCTAGCCCCTAAGGCCAACTGGTCTGGGATCGGCTGACCCAAATCCTGCTATAGGACCAGTTAGAAAGTTACGTTTACGGTGTATCTTAGTCTTAATAAACTGTTTGATTATAAAAGATGCCAATGAGCACATAATAAAAGTTTCCAATGTGCACAATATGAAAAGATGCCTAAGAGCACACATCTCTTGAAACTTGGGAAAATACAAAGTCGCGATAAACCTGTAAATTTGTGAAAATTCTGTTTTTGGACAAATAGTGTGAGTAAGAGCAAAGTATTCTTATAGGTTTTAGAGGTGCATTTGCTTGTTGCTAATCATATTTCGCATGCTAGTCCACCAAATAGATTTAATAAAGGAGTTGAAACTGAACATTTTGTAACTCGATATGCGATGATGTCTTGTTTTTGAATCCAAACGCATGCATTTGATTTCACTTGATGGAAATATATGTTACATTTCATTAAGTTGAATTTCTTTTGTTTGGTGTTCAAATGATTAAATGTTAGTAGTTATAAAATGTTGTTCAATGAATTCTATTTTCTTTATATAAGTTTGTTAAAATGTGTGCTTATATGATTTTTATGCAAATTTTCAGGGGGGAGAAAATCAACTTGCTCTACAATTCTTATTTTTAGGGGGAGCAAGATCTTTCGTTTATGGGGAGATTGTTCGTGTTTTTCAAGGGGAAGAAATGTTTTTGAAGAGGGAGATTGTCCGTGACTGAAATTGAAAAGATTTTCGATGCTCGTGATGCTCACTTTCATCGAAAAAGGGGGAGAATGTCTACATCAATTTCATGTCAAAGAAAGTTTAAAATCAAAGATTCGTTTTATTGTCAACGGGGAGATTTGTAGAAAGAAGACGTCGTTTCAAGAAATGATAGGGGGAGTTTTATTCTTCAAGAGTTTTTAAGAAATCGATTGATCATTTCAGTGATCTCTTTCTTTTGAACTCGCGCGTTTATGAAGATCGACACTGAAGAATGAAATTCTCAAGTCAATGGAAATGGGGAGAATTCTTCAAGAGTTTGAGGAAAATCGATTGATCATTCTGTGATCTCTTTTTCTTGAACTTGTGCTTATTTGTATTAAAAAGCTTTGTGTGAAGATTCATATTCTCCTGCTCGAAGAAAGAAGTTCGTTATTTGCCGTTTAGAGATTGGATGACGTTTTGACTTTGACAAGCTTTGATGAAGACCGAAGATTCAAGAAATCTAAAGCCTGCTGATCGCATTTGTTTAAACCTTGAATCCAAGGGGGAGATTGTTAGTGCAATATGTCTTCAAGGTTTAAATATAGAAAGGTCAAAGTCAAAGTCAATGTATTGAGTTGTATTGTGTTGTTTACACCTTGTATTGTGTTTAGTATAAATAGGTTTAGTTGTGTGTTTGAAGAGGACTCTAGACATACTTGACTCACATTCTGATATTCTAGAGAGAGAAACACTTGTACAGAACTCCTAATCTTGTAATGTGTTCTTGAGTGAAATGGATGACGAATTCATATCTTCTCTATCTTGATTGATCTTTAGGGTTTAACACTGTCCAATGCTGCATTCCCCCTCTCGTGGGCAGAAGACACCAAACCCCTTATCTTCACCGTTTCAGCGCGCAAGGCAAGGGAAGACTGGAACGCTTGTAAAAACATAAACAAGCATTGTTAATAAGCATGCGACAAAGTAAACATCGACAAAATAAAACAAGTCTTAAAAGAAAGACTTACCATGAACGCCAGCCCGGCAACATGGGCTCCCGTCTCCTCGACCGGGAATCCCTCGAAACGCTCCTTGAAAGAAGGGAGCAGATGTTTTCCCAGATGAGGGAACAGATTCGTCCCGTCTAGGACATTGTCAACCATAAAGTCCGACGGCAACGTAAAGTTGACTGTCGTGACCTTAGCCTCTCCCATCGTGTGACCCTTGCCCTTGTCGGCCGACAAATGGTTCGACGTGGTAGACAGAGACTTTGCCGTTTTTGCCGGAGGCGCCGAACAAATAGGGGTTGCATCGATCGCACTAGAAGACGTCTTTGTCTTTGCAGGCGATGCGACCGATACCTTCGCGTTCTCAGGCGTGACGACTCTCGACGAGTGATCAACCCTCGAAGACGGTTCCCTCGGGATCGTCATCCTCGTCTTCTTTGAAACATCAGGCCCGGTGGTCGAGGTCCTATGCCTCTTTTCCTTGCCCTTACGGGCAAGCTCAAGTTGAGTTGCCCTTTTCGCACTGGCAGTCGGCACCTTTACATGAGATTCCTCTGGAAACAACGAAGAGGAAAACGTTACACGATGGACGTAAGAGGAAAGATCGAGGTCGAGTAGCAATGAATAATACACTTACCAGTCATCTCTTCTTCTCCTTCTCTCGACTCTTCCTCTTTCTCCTCTGTCTCCTCTTCTTCCTCCTCCTCCTCACGTTTCTCTCCCCGATTCTCTCCTAGATATACCAAGTCTTCGTCGTCGTCGTCCACCAGATGTCGTGTGAAAAACGATCGCTCCACAGTACTGAATTCCAAGAATGCGTCGATCTTTGCTTGAGAGTTGGCGTAGGGATTCACGTCCTCAAACTTAATATCTGTCAACACATAGAATGCAGGTTAGAAATAAGTTGAAAATTAGCATACGACGTGCGACATAAGGCTAAAAAATCTCACTCGACATGTTCCAGCCGGCCCTAATCCAGCCGCTCTCAGGATCGAGAGTCGACTTACGCACGAACGCGTACCTGGTCTTCCACTTACGGCCATTTACAACAGTCTTTAGGACCAAGGTGCGATCGCCCTTAAACCTAGAAAACAGGCTATATCGATGACATCCGTCCTTCTTGACTTGATAAGCCAAGAGGAGGTCGCGCACATTCATGGGAGATTCCCATTTTTCGGTAAGGCGCTCAATCACTTATACGACTCGCCAGAATTGGGGCATTAATTGGCCCGGTGCTATATCGAACTCGAGTATAAAAGCCTTGGCCAAAGGCGAATAAGGCCATTCGAAACCTATCTTAAAAGGGTATTCGTATATCATGATATACCCCTCAGGACACTCATTTGGTCGGGTCTGACCTGCTCTAATCAATGTAATCCCCGCAGGGATTTTTGCCAAACTCATAAGGTCATCGAGATCCTCTTGTTCTCGGATAGAACTTACAGGCTCGGTCGACATTTCTAACTTTGTTAGGCAGACATACAAAGATCAAGAAATCGTACCTTATATAGGCGCTCTAAAACCTCGAAAATTCTAAACAGGTCGAAGATTCTCGCGGATTTGGAAAGGAGTTGACAAAGAACAGCAAGAAATCAAGAAGAATCTCTCTCTAAAACTCTCTGAAATTGTAAAAAGGAAAAGATCCATCGTGGGTCTCTATTTATGTAAATGATCGTGTCAGGTCGAATCCCTCGATGATCGACACGTGCCCTTACCTTTTCGTATGCACACACGGATCGTCGACACCTGGCGATGACAGTTGTTGGGCACGATCGTACGTCATCATGACGTCATGATCTTATCTCCTTTTCGACTTCCACTTTAGTTAGAATTGGACCGATCCAATTCCAAGGCAATTGAAGTGACTTTTGACACGTGTCACGACCCCAGACGTCCGATTGACAAAGTTTAAAATTCGAATTTGCCACTCTATTTTTAAATTTTGTGGGCAAACTGTTTGGGTAAAATTTCACCAGTCTTGACCACGACCAAAACAAGGAAAACATTTATTACACTTTTCCATAATAAGGTTAAATCATAAACACTCTATCATCTGACAAAAGTTGAAATCGAAAGTTACTCACGACGCACGACCGTCGTGTGGAACCTCTCGACCTCGACCGACTAACATGCGATATTACTATTACGTTTTCAGTGTTTAAATGCAGGAATCAATGTCATTAATAACCACAGGATATAACCGACAGAGACAGTTAAGAGCATTAAACCTAGCGACCGTTACGACAGTTATCAGAGGATTTTATGGGATCATTTAAAGCACTCGAAGACTATAAATACAAAGGAAATCCGCGTATCATCTGAGATCATCGAACACCTGGAATCAACTGAACTCTGAAGAGCACTCGAAGCAAAGAATTCTCTCTCAAAAGATCGCTCACGACGCACGACATACACGCACGACGCATAGTCTATACACACGACTCACCTATTTTACACGCATGAAACACTTGTTACTTTACATTTAAAGTCTTTCTTTCATTTGTATTGTAATCATTGTACTCTCGACACCCGAAACATAAGGACATCGCCCCTGTTTGGCGATCATAGTGCAACGACGACCTCCAAAGTCGTCCGCGGGTTTTTTCCTCGTTGAGGTTTTTCCCACGTCATCAACATCTTTGTCTTATTTACGTTTTATGTCTTTATCGTACGGTTTGTCGAAAGATTCCCATTCTTTAGTTGTTAACCTCCACAATCAACCTTAAGTTATCCTTCTGGACGATTTTTGGCATTAACGGTATTTATATAGGAAACATTACTTCGAGTGTCACTCAGGGTATCGGCACTATGCGGATCAAGATGTTCGATGAGTGTATTCAGACAATGAATACTGTCAAATTTGTTCCCTCCATGACACGTTCTTTGATCTATGTTGGACAACTGTCCAAATTGGGTTGTAAGATTCGGATTGAAAACAGGAGTTAGCGCGTCTCCCGGGGGAGTTTTATTGTAATGAAAGGCGAACAGGCAGAAAATAATATTTTTCATTTGATTGGCGAGACTAGTTCTTCTGAATCGTGTGTGACCGATAGTTTACATAATCTCACTGTTTCTCGCTTATGACTTCTTCGTTTGGGCCACACATCCGATACGAACTTGAAGATTTTGGGCAAGCGAAAACTCATTAAAGTCGTCGTACCTGCTAGCCTGGATTTTTGGATTTTTGTTTGGGATGTGTCAAAGTAAAACAAAATGGTGTTTCTTTTGGTGCTGGAAAACACAACACTAAAAGAATCCTCGATTATATTTATACAAACGTCTGGGGACCATCCAGTACTCTGTCCCTCAGTGAAGGTAAATATTTTGTTTCCTTTATTGATGATTTCTTACATAATCTTTCGGTGTATGTGTTATAGTTAAAGTCTGATGTCTTCGATAAATTCAAGACTTGGTTGGCACGAGTAGAGGCCAAGACTGGATAGTAGTTGAAAGTGCTTAGATCTGACAATGGTAAAGATTTACTAGTGGTAACTTCAAAGACTTTTGTTCGTGTAATGACATCCACCGTCACTACACCACACCTGGCGACCCTCAGTCTAATGGGGTTGCTTAACAAATTAATAAGACTTTGCTTGAAAAGGTCTGATGTATGTTGTCAAAATTGGGATTCCCCAAATCTTTCTGGGCCGAAGCACATTACACCATGGTGCACATTATTAACACGTTACCTTGTTCGCCTATTGGTAGAGTGATTCAAGAAGAGGTTTGGAGAGGTAAAAGAAACATCTGTTTGAAATACATACGTGTATTTGGTTATCTTGTTTATGTTCATGTTTCAGGCCAGGACAAGTTTGATCCTAGAGCCACCAAAAGATTCTTGCTCGGTTATACATAGGGTATCAAGGGTTACCAAATCTGGAACCCATTGACTAGTAAAGTGATTCATTCTCGTCATGTCACATTTGATGAATCATCTTGTTGAAGTCACAAGACCCTCAGTCCTCTCAAGATCCAGAAGTCACTACTACTGTTTCTCCTACTGTAGATGATGTGAAGACAAACTTGTTTCCTACGCCTTCCATTAGTATAAATATGGTCTCTCCTCCAACATTATTGATCACCCCTTTCTTGAGCTTCCATTGATTAAACACCAACAATACTCTCCCTAGTATATTGATTTTTAGAGTTATTTGTTGTTCAATGCAGCTGGTTTTTATGTGATTTTTATACCCATTTTGCTTCTTTCCTTTCCTTTTGATCTAAAATGTTTTCAAAGGATAATAATAAACCAATGAGTAAATTTTGCTTGAAAAATCGTCACTTTTGACAGTGGTCACAATCTTACCATTGTGGGCAGATCCAACTTGATTTGGTGGAGATTTGGACGAATTAAATGGAAGAAAGAAAAGCTAAAATTCAGGAGTTATGGATAAGTCTTGGCGAAAGAAGATGAGAGTGAAATGGAATGACCTTTGGTTTAAAGAAGGTGTGTACAAGTTGGGTAAAAGGATGTTGCATCTCACTTTCCATCCACTATATAAAGAAGACATCCTCATCCCTTGAAGAACATCTTGGAGCTTCAAGAGCTCTCTCTCTAGACACATTTGTAGTTTTTTTACTTTCTAGTCTTTACATTATTGTCTTTAAATTATTGTCTTTAAAATTCTTGTATTTATTTTCTTGTATTGTAAGATTTTAATTATTAATGAGAATGTTTCTTAATTATTATTCTACTTTTATTGCTTTATTTACTTTCATTATGAGCTAATCACCTTAGTGGGTGTGGATGTGAGCCAAACTCAATGTTCTAAATGGCGTGAGGCGTGACGTGGCGGTGAGGCCAAGCCTCAAGCCTTAGGAGCCACGACGAGGCCATGACGTTTATCAAGGCGTGACTTATGGCGACAAATCTATATATCATATATAATATTATATGTAAAAAGATATGTTTTGTACTATTAATCGACGAGTCAATGACAATAACAAGTTAAATTAGTATTAAAAACTAGCAAAAAAGACATTAAAAACGTAAAAAAAATCAAATATTGTGTTATAAAAGACCGCACGTTAGGTCATGGCATGCCACAGGCATAACGTGGCGTGAGACACAAGCCTTGAACCACGGCGCGCCATGGCGGCTGTTGCGGCAAGCCTTTTAGAACAGTGGCCAAACTTAAGACTAAGTAAGCAACATTTGGGTGTTGTCATTTTTACTAAATCTTAAGATTGGTCACTTGAGTCGGGACTTATACTGAACGCGGATAAGCTGATCACTTTGAAGTGTTAATATTAAATTTTGATCTCGAGAGGGGTGGATTCGAAATACGGCTTAAGTGATGCACAAAGATTTGAGAGAGTCTTTGATAACCACGTTGAAAGACGGGTTTTGTATGATTTATTAAGGTTCAAACTCCGATCGAGATTTATATCACAAAGAGATCGGGATTCTTATGAACACCTTCGTGACACAAAGCTTCTGACCATTTTGCTATTACGAATGTCTTAAGAAAAACTCATACCCACTCCCCTTTATAAAAAGTTTATTTCTTTACTTTAATTGTTACAACCAACAAAAATTGTTAATTTTAAAACAACACAAACAAGTACTAGAAGTTCATGAATGTCTCGGATTCTTAGTTGATCAGTCCCTATGGAAACGATCTCGATATTACTACCACTTTATTATTTATAGTGATCATAGTGTCCGGTGTGCACTTGCACCGCCACTGTAGTAACACTGTGGTCACTTTGTGGACCTATGCGATTTTCCGCTATCATATATATATATATATACTTTCGATATACATAGTTTATGTGAGGTCGATAGTGTTTTTGGTATTCAGTGGTGTTCAGGAAGATTTTGTTAGGCAATCGTGGGTCTCAAATCACTTTGTAATTATCCTTGGTGGTAATAAATTATTGCTCTCTCTCCTTGGTGGACATACACTATCACATCGATAGTGGAACCACATTAAATTCTGGTGTTATTTGTTTTGAATTTGTTATATTTATAGATACTAACGTATTTTGTTATTATCTATATTTTTGTGAGTTGTTTTCTATGTTAGAGTGATTTTGTGTAACATCTAGACTATTGTTATCCACATTTATTGTTGGTTTGTTATGCACTTCGATTTCTAGAAGTTTGGGACCATAGAAATCCCTTACCGACATTATTGTTGGTTTGTTATGCACTTGGATTTTGGGGTGTAAATAGGTCGGGTTGGGTTGGGTTGGGTTCGGATTTAACCCATTTATTAATTGGGTTGAAAACCTCAAACCAACCCAACCTGTTTAAGTAAATGGGTTGAGATTTTCAACCCAACCCAACCTGGTACTTAAATGGGTTGGTAGCAGGTTGACCCTTTTATGATTTTCTCAACCCAACATGTTTAATAAATGGGTTGAACCTGGGTTGACCCACTTAATTTTAAAACTTTAAATAAAATAAAAAAGAACTAAAACATAATTCCATGAAAAATACACAAGTCACAACCATAAAATCAAATAAATTGTTCAAAGTTTCAATAAAACACAACCATAAGTGAAACAAATTGTTCAAAGTTTCAATAACATAACCATAAAGTCAAACAAATAAGTTTCTTGGGCCGCCGTCGATCTCTTGGTTGGAACTATAAGGAAGTGTCGGCTAAGGTTTAGAGAGTTTAGACTTCGAAAGTTTGAACGATTGAATATTGAAATGGAAGGACCAAAGGAGTTCAGTTTAGACTTTAGTGGAATCATATTTAGTTTTTTTATTAACTTTTTAATTATTAATTATAATTAAATAATGATAAAAAATTAAATCACGTTGTAAATGGGTTAAAAACATGTTGTAAATGGGTTGAAAGCAGGTTGTAAATGGGTTAAAAACAGGTTGTAAATGAGTTGAAATCAGGTTGTAAAAAGGTTGAAATCAGGTTAGAAACAGGTCGAAAACTTCAACCCAACCCAACCAATTTATTAATTGGGTTGGACGGGTTGACCCATTTAACTTGAATGGGTTGACCCATTTAACTTGAATGGGTTGAAAATCTCAACCCAACCTGCTACTATTGGGTTGGGTTCGGGTTGGGTTCACGAATTGGATCACTTTTTGCCACCCCTACTTGGATTTCTAGAAGTTTGGGACCATATCAATCACATACCGACATTGTATTTGTATGACATACCATTTCGTAACATGTTCTCTGCCTACCTTTTTCTATTTACAGCAACAAGTGACCTTTGTTATTTAAACTTAATCTAAATATTTTTGACCATGAATGTTTGGTTATACTTATATCGTACCTCTACTAATTTTATAGGATCCAAATTTAACACTCAGATAACCTCAAGCCGTCATGGTGCGTCGTGCCTCAATGCTTGTGTCTCATGTCACGTTATGTCTGTGGCACGCCATGGCCTAATGTGCCGTCTTTAATAACGCAATATTTGATTTTTTTCTTACGTTTTTAATGTTTTATTTGTTAGTTTCTAATATATAACATAATTTAACATGTTTATTGTGATATAGATATTTGCCACCATAAGTCACACCTTGATAAATGTCATGACCTCGTGCATGGCTCCTAAGGCTTGAGGCTTGGCCTCGCCGCCACGCCACGTCACGTCTCACGCCATTTAGAACCTTGCCTTATAAAGGCGCACGGTAAAACTCATGACATCATAATTTAATGGAAATTTAATTAAAATACTCAAAGTTTAACTTTGACTTACCAAAATACCCATTTTTTTAACTTTTGCCAAAATACCCATTTTTCCCGCGATATGTCCCGCGATCGCGGGATAGGGTAATTTTCTAAAATTTGGATCCTGCTATAGCGGGATGAGTCCCGCGGCTACACCACAAATTTGTTAATTTCAATTGATATTTACACTTTCAATCCCTATACTTACTTACTTACTTTACTTTATCCTTTTTACTTTTTTAATTTTAATTTTACACATTCATCATATTAACACATATAATCATATTATTAACTAAAATACATTAAAAAATACGTTTTAATTTTAACAAGTTACACCATTGTACTCGTCTCTTCGATACCTTCGAAATGAGCCTAATATTGAATATTTTTGGATTTATTTTATTATATATCATATATACTACATAAAAATATTTTTAATATTTACAATTCATACCCTTATTGGTAATTATTTAGTTTATGGTACATTTCTTACTTTTTTAATTTTCGTTTTACACTCTTATCGCATTAACATAATAATCATATATTAACTAATTCATTTAATCGTTTTAAATTATTCGTTTTAACATATCACATTAACATACATAATTACGTTAAAATATGTTAAGGAGTTCGATAAATATATATACGTTTTAAAAAATACGTTATAATATATCACATTAACATACATAATTACGTTAAAATATGTTAAGGTGTTCGATATATATATATATATATATATATAATCCAAATAATTTGACGATTTAATGAATTAGTTAATATATGATTGTTATGTTAATGCGATAAGAGTGTAAAACAAAATTGAAAAAAATAAAAGATGTACCATAAATTAAATAATTAACTATAAGGGTATGAATTGTAAATATTAAAAATATTTTTATGTAGTATATATGATATATAATAAAATAAATAAATCCAAAAATATTTAATATTGGGCTCATTTCGAAGGTATCGAAGAGACGAATACAATTGTGTAACTTGTTAAAATTAAATCGTATTTTAATTAATAATACGATTATATGTGTTAATATGATGAATGTGTAAAATTAAAATTAGAAAAGTAAAAGGAATAAAGTCAAGTAAGTAAATAAGTATATGGGTTGAAAGTGTAAATATCAATTGAAATTAACAAATTTGTGGTGTAGCCGCGGGACATCCAAATTTTAGAAAATTACACTATCCCGCAATCACAGGACACTAGTTGAGTACCCGCGCAATGCGGCGAGATGTGAAAATTTAACGGTGAAATTAGGATATAATGTCTTCACCGAAAATATGAGATACGGATAGACATTCAAGTATTTCCAGCATTGTTTACCGTACAATTGAATGGCAATGTAATTACAAAATGAAAATAGGGAAGAAAACGATTAAAAAGCTGCTGTAGAAAAAAAAACTTGTCTTAATGGCAATTTAACTTGAACATGATTTTTTATGTAATAAATGTCAAAAAATTAGAATTGTTGAATTTTAACACTTGTTTTTAAAATAGATGGTAGCTTTATGTGAGTGGAATTCGGAACCTGGAAATGACATCCAAGACATCTTATTACCAACTTAAGTCATCTTGGATCTAATAAATGAAAGGGTGAGTAACAACTAAGTAGCTACAGTTACAAAACATGGTTGAAATTTGATAAGCAATTGTACGACAACAGGAGCCCAAGGTTTATGTGACCTTTGTCTGAGTTTTCTGATTCTTGTTTCAAGTTCAAATCCCAATGTATTAATCTCCTTGTTGCCAAGGCTTGCTATATCTGCAGTGTTTGTGTCATCCACATAATCTTAGACCCTTCAGTTCTTGATTCATCTTTGAGAGAACATTCCAATGTTTCATCACCACCCATTTAGAAATTCAGAAATACTTTAATTTGAATTCAAAAACATGCTTACCTATCCACCTATCTCGTTTGCGGTGCTGTTAAATTCTGCAAAAGTCGGATTTCAGATTCACTTACCAGCAAGACCCATGAGTAGATTTCTTCTGCAAATAAATGGTGACATAAGTAGTTTTGTTACAGAAACTTTACCATGAAGACATTGTCTCACTCCAATCCACATGTAAAAACAGGTTAATGTGATACAAATTTGGGAAAAGTCCAAAAACCCCCAATAAACTATTCGATTTTGAATGATTAAGTCACTGGATTTAATCATTCATTACTCTTACCGAGTAAGATTCACGGCGCATATCATATTCATCCCATAAGGTAAACGACATTGTAAGCACTTACCGTCCAAGTAATTAGCATTCAGTAAACAACCTTTCGTTGGTAAGCACGTACTTGAACCTTAAAACAAATTTTCTCTCTTTTTCTCTTAACCCAACCGTAAGTGAAGAAAAAGATGTCAAATGTTGAAGTATAGACTTAAAAGAGTTCAAAGGGCTAATAGTACAGAAGTATCATTCATATGAAAAAAGATGCTAAAGATACCAATAAAATACAACTATCTTCTCCCATAGATTTATTATTGCCAAACTAAAGAAGCTTCTTGTGGTTTCTCTACAACTTTGTAACCCAAAATCAAAAGTTAACAAAACCAGCAACCATACAAGACATGAACAAAATAACTACTTTCTTATATTGTACACCCTAAATCCCCTATCCTATTCACATAAATCTCAGTATACATTCGGATAAAGGTATCTTAAATTCACTTTTAATTTCCCCATTTACAAAACTACAACTTCCGTGAACAAATAATTTGACATTTTCCTCATGTGGCAGCTCCTTCTTATGCTTCATCTTTGTTGCAATTGCATGGTATTTTTTGATATGTTAGTCACCTGCATTGCTTCTTTTTAAAATTAGAGTTCACATATCACATTTTCATCATAAATCTTATCTATAAATAAATATACAACCAAGGGTTAGTCAATCTAATACCTTTTGTTCGGTAAGCACTTGTAGAACAAACAGAACAAACTGCAGAAAAATAGAAACAACTTATTACAGGAAAATAGATCGAAAAACAACAAGATCTAACAGATCCATCGCATAAGCTACACCCACAATGTTATCAATGTGTTGCTCAAATACTGACCTGTAATTAAGTACAATTTTATAAATTACTCAGTTAAATTTAAAATCATAACTACTTTTTATAAAAAAATCACACCTCATATTTACCTAGAATATTGATGAGTCACCCACAAGTAATGAAAATCAACTAACGTCTCAGCAACATCTGTCATTACCTCTTCCACATGGGTGTCAATCACATCCTGCGCAAGTAGAAAATTGAAACCGTCATCAACAATGGATTTTGGCAAAACACATTGTTCAATTCCAAGGGATTTCTAAATCGCTATAAGAAATATAGGAATTTAGCAGGGTAGATATGTGATGGGAACAATTTGGATTTGAAATGACATTCATCTCCAAGAGATTTCTAAATCGCTAGTTGTGGGATTTCAAATCCAAACTTTCCTTCAAACAAAACACATAAATGAAATGGAATTGAATTCCAAATCAAGCAAACCAAACGGGCTGTTAGGGAATTTACATGTATAAAGACAAGATAATCAAACTTTCAACACTAATCATCATTCTGAATCTCAATTGTTTATATTTTGTATGCAACTTTTTGCCAATACTATTTCTCAAACAAAATAATGACACGAATGCTTTCAATTTTTTGCCATCTTTAGGGTCTAATGTAATAATCATATCTTAATCTATGGTTCTTATTGATTCTTAAGGTTAAATAGGGTATCATTCATTTGATACTCAAAAGTCAAATGCTGATTTCTTTATCCTTGAAGCACTGAAATTACCTTGAAGCACTAAACAACACATATAGCATTAACTTTTTTTTTATCAAACATCAAAACCGAACAGAAGAAGGGTTTCAAAATCGAAGAAACATGCAGAGCCAAAATCGAGTAGACAAAAATCGAAGCTTCAAAATCGATTAACCAAAATCGAAGCTTACTAACCAAAAATCGAAGAATGTAAAATCGATCAAACCAAAATCGATTGAACCTAAATCGAAGCTTCAAAGTCGATTATTTTTTAAATTGGTTTAGAGCATATCAAAAATCACAATAATTTATCAACGGACACATGGTTTTTTGCTTGGTTCGGCTGATTATATTGTCAAAGTAATGATAATAGCTAAATAACCAATTTGGTTAAAATTGGTCAATTTCAAATACCTTTGGAGCATATCCTCAAACACCTTTGGAACATATCCTCAAACACCTTCTCTACAAGAAAAAAACACGGTTCTTTTCTAAACCCAAGTTCAAAAGAAATCAAACACCCACTTTTTATCATAAGCTGAACGAAGTGTTAATCAATAGAAAAAAATCAAAACAAATATATATCAGGAAGCGTGAAGATGAAAATACATTCCAAAAGAAATCAACACACACGATACAAAAATAATACCTTGAATCGATGAGACTCTTTGAGAGATGGACCGCACGTGAAGATGAGAGTCTGAAAAGTTGTACAATATCAATACAATGTGTCTGTTCCATAGAAATCGAAAGAAAAACAGATATAAAGCTGACAGAAGAAGAGAAAATCTGATAACAAACCAATAATCCCAATCAACAACAAAACACCAAGAAATACAGCGATAGGAGCGATTGTATGTGAAAACCCTTGAGAGCAAGAAGAACAATCATATGAAGATTACAGAGAGAGTACCTTGCATCTCGAGAATCGATAGAAAGCAGACAATAGTAGAGAAAATCTGATAACAATCCAATAATTGCAATCAACAACAAAAACCCAAAAAATCGTTGATGTTTCGATTTGGAAATGTAACCAAACAAAAAGAAACCAGAATGCAAAACAAGGTCTGGTTTAACCGGATGCATGTATATATATGAGTATAGAATAACTAATAGGGATGATCGAGATGAGCTATAGTTGGGGATAACTATAATAAAAAGATAACTACAACAATTAATTTTCAGTTTTATTAAAAATAATAAAAGAAAAGCAGATTCAGCAGGCTTAAATAAAGGAAGAAAAGGAATTTAATTATTTTTTAAATAAAAAAAGATTTATGACTTTAAAACTTTAAGAGTTGTTAGAGAGATAGGAAAAGATAACTACAACAATTAATTTTCAGTTTTATTAAAAATAATAAAAGAAAAACAGAATCAGGCTTAAGGGGGTGTTTGGGATTGCTTATTTTAAGGGTTTTTTTGACTTATTCCGGTGCCAAATCGCTGATAAGCACTTTTGAGTGTTTGGATGAGGAAATGGAAAAGTGCTTATAGCGGTACCAAACCGGTGATAAGCACTTTTTGATAACTTAAATGATTCTAACTTATTGAAAACAACTTATTAACTTTGAAACCTAATTTACTTTTTATATAAAACTCCAATTTGACATGCAATAAGTTGATAAACACTTTTGTAAAAAAGCATAAGCTATTTTAAATAAGCAATCCCAAACACCCCCTAAATAAAGGAAGAAAAGGAATTTAATTAATTTTTTAAATAAAAAAAGATTTAAGACTTTAAGACTTGTTAGAGAGATAGGAAAAGATAACTACAACAATTAATTTTCAGTTTTATTAAAAATAATAAAAGAAAAGCAGAATCAACAGGCTTAAATAAAGGAAGAAAAGAAATTTAATTAATTTTTTAAATAAAAAAAGATTTAAGACTTTAAGACTTGTTAGAGAGATAGGAAAAGATAACTACAACAATTAATTTTCAGTTTTATTAAAAATAATAAAAGAAAAGCAGAATCAGCAGACTTAAATAAAGGAAGAAAATGAATTTAGATAAATTTTTAAATAAAAAAAGATTTAAGACTTTAATACTTGTTAGAGAGATAGGAAAAGATAACTACAACAATTAATTTTCAGATTTATTAAAAATAATAAAAGAAAAGCAGAATCAGTAGGCTTAAATAAAGGAAGAAAAGAAATTTAATTAATTTTTTATATAAAAAGGATTTAAGATTTTAAGACTTTAAGACTTTTAGTCTATATGCTTTATAAGATTGTATAGATATCGCGGGAAAAATGAATATTTTGGCAAAAGTTGAAATAATAGGTATTTTGATAAGTTAAAGTCAAACTTTAGGTATTTTAATTAAATTCCCTAATTTAATAGGCCAACGGGCAACCCCATGAAACTATATGCACATGTGTTTTTTTTCTTTCGTTCTTTCTTTTGTTAGTCAATTCTTGCAACAGTAGATCACCCTTTTTCTATTTAACGCAATATTTAAAAACGACAATATCTTTATGCTAGGTTTCTTTTGTACCCAAACACCGGCCTATACACCATTATAAATATTTGTCGGATAACAATAGTAATTCCCGCAATTGTTACCTAATAGCATCATCTTGAAATGTCTTCTTCTTCGCCACAGTGCCATGGGAGTCTTCAGGAGCTTGCAAAAGAGCTCAAACTAGAGGTTCCTCAGCGCTATATTCAGGAACAGCAAGAACCCACCTTTGTCTCTAATGGCTCTTCTTCTTTGCCCTCTCTCCCTGTAATTGATATGAACGATTTGAGCAAGATTATTATTGGAGCTGATGATCATATGGATGAACTCAACAATCTACGCTCAGTCTGCCATGAATGGGGAATCTTTCAGGTTAATCAAGTATCTTTAATTATGTCTCAAAGTTCTCTCTCTCTCTCCCTCTCTCTCTCTCTCTATATATATATATATATATATAGAGAGAGAGAGACGGGTTCAAACGAGAATATTAACCATTTAAAAGAACACGAGAATGAATAAAATCATTAGTGATTTTACATTAATGCACGAAAAAAGGACTTTGGTCAGGGTTTCATGAGGTCTACGTGGTTTTTTTTTGCGCGTTAATGTAAAATCACTAATGATTTTGTTCGTTATCGTGTTCTATTAAATAGTTACTGTTCTCGTTTGATCCTCCCTCTCTCTCTATATATATATATATATATTATTGCAGATGAGCAGAATTTGTGTTTATTTTCAGTTGGTGAATCATGGAGTTGACAAATTGTTGGTGAAGAAAATGAAAGAGGAGATGGTTGAATTTTTCAAGACTTCGGAGGAAGAGAAGATGAGATACAAGTTGAAGGAGGGTGATTATGAAGGGTATGGTCAAATGATACTCCATGCTCAAGATCAGAAAGTTGATTGGGCTGATCGTTTTTATATGATCACCAATCCTCTTCATAGGAGAAAATCCAACTTACTTCCCCAGTTTCCTCCATTGCTAAGGTCTCTCTCTCTCTCTCCCCCCCTTCTCTCTCTCTCTCTATGTTTTTTTTTGGAGAAGGGTATCCCAGACCACATTGGGCCCAGACTAATCCCTAGGCAAATCGGGCCTTTGGCCTAGCTGCTAAAGCATGCAGCCCTGACTCCCTGAGATAATCCTCGGTGGCCACAAGTGCTGCGTGTGGGGCTTGAACCCGGGCAAGCGCTATGAACTCCCCAGGCCTTACCATCACGCCACAACCCTTGTGGTTCTCTCTCTCTAAGTTTGTATATTTCACTACTAAATGAAAGACTTTTACCACAAACTCTTTGAAAAATCTGTCGCTAAATGGTGATTCGTCATAAAACCTCCACAAAAGTTGGTGGGTAAAATTTTTGTGGGTAATAATGTAAGTGACTGATTATCCAGGGATTATCTGGGTGATCCACAAGTATTTTCTCGAAAAACATCGGATATACCGAACCGCCGGTATTTTCTGGGTGATCTCTGGGTAATCACCGACGGAAATTTTCCTGTGTAAATTTTGTCGATAAAATTCATTTGTTTTGTAGTGTTTCATTCACAAGAATTATTTCATTACAACAAACCATATAGAAAAGAAAATTGCTTGATCCTATAAATTAAAGTAGGGTTTAGCAATACGCTTACTATACATTAACCTTCTATAAAACCGATTACTCTTTGTAAAAAGTGTCTTATAAACTTAACTTTTTGTCAAAATATACTTCTTAGTGTAATGTAAAAAAAAATTAGACACCTTACTTAAGAAGTGTTCTAAACTTTTTGTTAAGATGTCCAAATACATCCTAATATCCTATTATAACACCTTTATAAAAGATAAATAATTGTTTGATATTATAAAACTAAGTCCTATAACACACTCTATTAAGACATTATATTTAGACGTTTTTAACGTCCTAGCTATAAACCCGATTTTGTATTGGCATTCCTTCTCTCTTTAATTATCTTAAATTCTTCCAATAGAGATACCTTCGAGGATTATTTGCGAGAATTGCAAAGGCTTGCCATGACTTTATTCGGTTTAATCGGGCAAGCAGTAGATATTGACAAACAAGCGATGTCAGATGTTTTCGAAGATGGATTGCAATCGGTGAGGATGACTTATTACCCGCCATGCCCTCAACCAGATCGGGTTATCGGTCTTACCCCTCACTCTGACGCTGACGGAATCACCATTCTTCTTCAAGTTAACGACATCGAAGGCCTGCAAGTCAAGAAAGATGGCATATGGATTCCCGTAAATTTCCTTCCAGATGCTTTCGTCATAAACGTCGGAGATGTTCTTGAGGTAATTAAGGATGTTGGATTTGTAACTTTTTGTGAAATTTCGATTTTTAATTTTTAATTTTATAAATGTTAAACGGGTAAGGCGAGTCGTGTCGAGTTTGGATATTTTGGCCCATTTATTAAACGAAACGGGTTCGGGTTATGCACTTTCAACCTGTTTAACTTTGAACTTGACCTGACGCGTTTGGCAGGTCTACTTTCACCAACTCAAATTCAAGAAAACGATAACCCACCAAAAATGAATTGAAAAGCATATAAAAGTACAAAACCAATGAATGGATTATAAGTTATTTTTAGATGCAAGTCTTAAACGTGGGTATACATTTGATTCCCTTTATGTTAGAAATCAAGTCGACTGTCGACTGCTTACTTTATAGTTAGGAGTCTATCTCAGATAGGTTAAATGTTATCCATGTTTGACACAAACACATATATGATTAAATGTTTGGGAAATTAATTGATTTGCTCTTAGTTGACTCACGTTTCACTCAAATGTCCTATCTCCCTCCCAAATAACAAAAATATTCTGAAAATCCGTGGGCTAAGCCGTGGCCCACGGAGGCTTAGCCCACGGATTATGTTTCAAAAAGCCCACATTCAACCCTCATGATCCGTGGCCCTTGTAATTTCATCCGTGGGCCTTGTAATTTTAATCCGTGGCACACACATTTGTCACTTTTGAATTGAATTTTACACTTTTAACCCCTATACTTATTTACTTACTTTACTTTATACTTTTTACTTTTCTAATTTTAATTTTACATTTAACACATATAATCGTTTATTAACTAAAATACGTTTAAAAAATACGTTTTAATTTTAACAAGTTACACCATTATAATCGTCTCTTCGATACCTTCGAAATGAGCTCAATCTTGAATATTTTTTGATTTATATGTTTTAATATATATCATATACACTACATAAAAATATTATTTATATTTACAATTCATACTCTTATAGCTAATTATTTAATTTATGGTACTCTTATAGTTAAAATACGTTTTATTTATTTTATTATCGATGGTCCAAGTGTAAGTATTAAAAATTGGCGGAGGCTTTGTGATGGAACTTTGTAATTCACATATAAACTATTTTTAACTAATTCATATATGAACCTTTGTGATTCATATATGAATCAGTTAATTTGTTCATATGAGAAGTAGTTAAAAAAATTCATATATGAATCAAAAAAGTTCATATATGAATACAAAGGTTCATATATGAATTAGTTAAAAAAATTCATATATGAATTAGTTAAAAAAATTCATATATGAATCACAAAGGTTCATATATGAATCACAAAGGTTCATATATGAACACAAAGATTCATATATGAATCAATTAATTGGTTCAACTGATTCATATATGAACCTACAGTTAATTAAGTTTCATATAAAAAACTCAAAAGTTCATATATGAATCACAAGATTCATATATGAATTAGTTATAAAGAGTTCATATGTGAATTACAAAGGTTCATATATGAACGTATAGTTCATATGTGAATCACACAGATTCATATATGAACTTAGTCCGTGTTTTTTGTAAAAATTACGAAATTGTCCTTCTATTTTTGGAACAGCTGCAACTTTTGACCGGTCAAAGCCGCAACTTTTGACCGGTCAAAGCCGCAACTTTTGACCAATTATAACCGATCTTGACCGAATAAATGGCCAAGATCACTTCTCTATTTCTCTAAAATTTTGCACTTCTATTTTGAACCTAAGGATATATATATATATATATATATATATATATATATATATATATATATATATATATATATATATATATATATTGGTACCTACCAAGTGGTTCAAAAAAATGAACTTTATCAACCCACAATCAGTTATTGTGTTCAAATTTTCTATCATATCTTCAACATAACGTTGACTTTGTTTAGGTGTAAACAAGCTTCATTTTGTCTAATTGTATTACTTACGTTAGTAAACAAAAGAATTTTACATACGGACTTATCCCCGAGAAATCTGTCGCTAAAGGTGATTCGTCACAAAACCGTCACAAAAGTTGGTGGGTAATGCAAACTAGTGACAGATTATCCAGGGATTCTCTAGGTGATCCGTGGGTATTTTCTCGAAAAACATCGTATTCTACCGAAGAATTGGTATTTTCTGGGGAATCACCTACAAAAATTTCTCTGGATAAATTTTGTGGGAAAATTTGTTTTGTAGTGTTAATCTCGATAATTCTTAGGTTCAAGTCTTCTATGCGTATAAATGTATAATATATATGTTGCAACAAAATTTATAATGTTTTGGAGATGTCGAACCAACACACGACAAATGGATACATCCGTTCCTATGGTTGCTAGCTAAGCTAGTTTTAAACTCGAAGTAATTACTTTAATGAACATGCAGATAATGAGCAATGGTGTATACAACAGCATTGAGCATCGGGCAACTGTTAATGCAACGAAAGAGAGGATTTCTTTAGCCATGTTTTTCAATCCGAAGCTTGAAGCCGTGGTTGGACCTGCAAAGAGTCTCCTGAAGAACACGGGAAACCCACCGTTGTATAAAACACTCGTAATGGAGCAGTACCTCAAGGAATTCTTTTCAAGCAAGCTCAATGGAAAGACATTTCTCCAGAAAATGGAGATTGGAAATGGAGAAGCTTGTGAAACTGGATAAAAAGTTCCAAGTCCCAATTATATATGTTAACCATATATATTACATAAATTTGAACGATGCGTATGTGGTATGTATATATTCTATATATATAGTAGTTATGTGAATCCCACGTTTACCATGTATTGTCATTGGTTTAAATCCCAAACTCTATTTGTTTGCTTTAATTTAAAGAGACACAAAATAAACTGTACTTTATTTGTGTGTGTGTGTGTGTGTGTGTGTGTGTGTGTGTGTGTGTGTGTGTGTGTGAGAGAGAGAGAGAGAGAGAGAGAGAGAGAGGAACACTCTTGTATTATTGAGAAAAGAAAGAGCCACTCTCCTAGTATAGTACGAAAACAACCACTTGTCAATCTTGTCTAACCACCCCAAATGGATAGCAAGACTTAGACAAATAGTCACCAATCAACACAAGACATGTGGCAACTTTAACACTTCAACTCCTACTACACTATCATCCCCTAAGGCCGTGCGTACCACCTCGGGTACCACGGCGGGTTCACCATCGGGTTGGCATCGGGTAAGGCGGGTTGACGGTACGGGGGGTCGGGGGTTCACATCGGGTTGGGGGTAGCGGGTAAGAGTGGGTTCAGGAACCCGGCTTAACCCGCCGTAAATTTATTTATTTTTTATTTTTTTTAGGGTAAGGAGGGTAGGAAAGTATTAAGCTGATGTGGCATCAGAGTTCAGGGTAAGGAGGGTAGGAAAGAGAAAAGCTGATGTGGCATCAGGGTTCAGTGGGTTCGATAGGAAGCGGTACTCATGGTCTAAGCGATACACGTGGAACGATGTGAAGCTTGGATTTAAGTGTAATATAACGAGAGGAAGAAAGACCATTTGTCCAAATATCCGCTTGTTGAACTGTTATAGGAACATGATGAATAACAAGTTGCTTGTACAATACCATGTGTTTTTTTTAAAGGAGAAAGCCTCCTGACAATATATTAAAAAGCATAAAAGCAAAACAATAAAGTACAGGCACTCCGCCTAAACAAAGACAAAACAGTGGACCTTGGAAACCAAACCGTACCAAGCCACCAACAACCAAAAGAGACATAAACTACTAGAGTAAAACACCATGCAAAATAAAACACAAAGGCTCAAAAGCCAACATAAGCCAAACGCCATCAGCCAAGAAAATAGAATCAGCTTAACCATCCTCCATCTGCGTAGCTTTCTTTCGATTCCTCCAAGCCAATCTTAACAGCACCGTGTCTCTAAGTTCTTTAACCATTTGCGTAGCCGTTCTTGAAGAGCCCCTAAAGATCCTCCAGTTTCTCTCCAAGCCAATCTTAACAGCTCCCGAGATCACAAGTTTTTGAAAGACCGATAGGTTGTGCCTATTTCCCAAAGAAGCAACAATGCCATCCCAACTGTCCGGGAAGTCTTCCAACCCAGCCTCCATTTTAATTCTTTGCCATACCTCCAGTGAGTACCTGCATCCAAAGAAGAGATGTGAGTGGGAATCAATACACTCTTTACACAAAGCACATTTCAGGTCCGGGGGTTATTTCTTCCAAACAATTAACCTATCTTGGGTGGGAAGCCTTTTGTGACATGCAAGCCATGCGCAAAAAGCATGTTTCGGAATGTGAGCATGGAACCATACGGCGCTAAACCAAGGTACCGTCCCATGTTGGATATTCAAGAGGATGGCCAAAGAGACCCAATAGCCGAAATAACCTCTTCCACCGTAGAGGCAACTGTAAAACCTTCTCGACAGAAAATACGGTACGAAATATGCAAACAAAGAGCTCCAGCCGAGGACCATTGATCCTCCCATGCAAGCGAAGATCGACCATCACCAATGATCTTAACAAAAAAATTCCGCACAAGAGGTCTAAGGTCCAAAATATTGCGGAAAATCCACGACCAAACCGGTTTCTTCTTGATGCTCCAAAACGATGATCTGGATAATCTTTTCATGTGGATCCACTTAACCCATAAGGACTTACGGTTACAAAGTAAGTCCCATTTATGTGTAGTAAGGAGTGTACGGTTCCAAAGATGGAGGTTTTTAATTCCAAGCCCACCACACGCCAATGGTTTGCAAACTTCGTCCCATGTGACTTTACACCTACCCTTAGAATTCTCCCCTTGTGCCCATAGAAAATTCCGAAAAAGATATTCCAAGTCATGGATTACCCCGACCGGGATAACAAAAACCCCCCATCCAATAAAGTTGGAGTGATTGTAGCACCGAGCGAATAAGTTGCCGTCGGCCTTCGAAAGAGAGGAACTTTGTCTTCCAATTATGAATGCGAGTCTTAGCTTTAACCACCAAAGAATCAAAATCAGCATTTTTAAGTCTCACCGGGGATAGAGGGACTCCAAGATAACGGATAGGAAAAGAGCCCGCCCGAAAGGGTAAACTCTCCAGAATAGCAGCTTTGACATCATCCGGAACATTACCAAAAAACACCTCGCTCTTTTCAAGACTAGGTGATAATCCCGACCTAGTTTTGAAAATAGCAGGTGGTTTTTTGAGAATCTCCACAGAAACCACATCACCTCTTGTGAAAACGAAGAGGTCGTCTGCAAAGCAAAGGTAGGTAATCTTCAACTCTTGACAATCATGATGGTACCCAAATTCCCTAGCCTCCTCAATACATTGGCGAAATATCATAGAAAACCCTTCCATGACGAGCGTAAACAGGTAAGGGGAAATATCATAGAAAACCCAAATTCCCTAGCCTCCTCAATACATTGGCGAAATATCATAGAATACCCCGACCCCCCTTAAAAAAAAACCTCAGAAACACCATTTATCGAGACCGAGTATGAAGGGGTAGAAATGAGTTCCTGAATCCATCTAATCAAAGCCGGATGGAAACCCATACCTCTATGCATAGCAGTCACAAAGCTCCAAGCCACCGTATCGTAAGCTTTTTGGATGTCGATCTTAAAAGCGCATCGTGGTGGACCCGTGTGTTTATGATATCTCGAGACTAGTTCGTGAGCCATGAGTATATTGTCTGCAATTCGTCTCCCCGGAATGAAAGCCGATTGGTAGGGGCTTACCAATCCATCTAGATGAGGTTTCATTCTATCGGCAATGATTTTGGTAATACACTTGTAGAGAACATTGCAACAAGCGATTGGTCGAAAGTCCGTCACTTTGGTGGCATTGGGAATCTTAGGGATTAAGCAAAGAAGAGTATGGTTGACTTCTTTCTCAATATGGGCACGGTAGAAGAAGTTATGAACAGCACGTGTAACATCCGTTCCCACAATATCCCATGTGTCCTTTTAAAACTTTGATGAAAATCCGTCCGAACCCGGAGCCTTATCGCTACCAATAAGAAAAAGAGCATTACGAATTTCATCGTCAGAAATGGGCCTAATCATATCAAGTGCCTTGTGCAAGCTGAGTTTATTAATAAAAAGATCCGGTGACATATTAGGATCCACATGCACATCTTCGACTCCCAGGATGGATTTAAAGTGATCCACAAATACGTTTGCCACTTCGTCTTCGTAGAAAAAAATTCCCATTTACATTTGCAATAGTTTGGATGTGGTGGCAGTGTCTCTTTTCTTTGACCACATTGTGGAAGAATTTGGTATTGCAGTCCCCTTCATTTAGCCATTTGATTTTAGCCCTTTGTTTGTACTTAGCTTCTTCCACCAGTCTAGCTTTTTGGTAAGCTAGAAGTTTTTGGTCAAGTTCCTCCCGAATCAAAGAATTGCTCGGGTTCAAATCACAGGCATATTGAGCTCGGTCTAGAATCCCCTTCAAAGTACAAACCGAGTCCGAGGTGTTCCCAAAAGAGGATCGCAGCTTCCTAAAGGGGGATTTAAGAGCCTTGAGTTTACATAAAAGTTGGAACATAAACGAACCCTGATGAACCGTAGACCATACCGCTCCCACAACCTGACGAAATGAAGGATGAGCGGAGATAAAATTATCATACTTGAAGCCCCCGGTCTTCTTTCTACTCCCACCTTTGAAAGATATGGTAGCCGGTGAGTGGTCCGATACACCTCTCGGATGGAAATGAACATTTACATCATGGAACCGAGTGGTAAAATCAGTATTACCCAGAACACGATCAAGCTTCCTTAGAACCCCGTCCATACCAGACGGCTTTTGGCACCATGTAAATTGAATCCCCGTATAGTTGATGTCAAAAACTTCAATGTCTTCAAGGCTAGAGAAAAACTCATCCATGTCAATATTTCGTCGAGAAGATCCTCCGAGACCATCATGGGGAAATAAAATAGCGTTAAAATCCCCCATTATCGTCCAAGGAATACTACCCATAATAGCTTTGAACTTTCGGAGACCCGTCCACAACTCTCTCCTTGATATAGTATTATTCGAACCATAAACAATCGTAAGAAAAAATGGTGTGGCATCACCCCTAAGCCGGATCTCATAGTGTATAAATTGGTGATGCGACTCGATGACCATAACATCCATTATCCGAGGATCCCATGCGGTGAGAATACGTGTACCTTTATCACAACAGTTTACATTCGAGACCCATTCCCACCGACCAAAAGTGTTACTGCTAACTTTGTCCAGTTTACTACTGCGTACATGTGTTTCTACTATGGCACAAAAACTAATATCGTGGACATGCAGAAAATCTTTAACTTCCCGCTGTTTTGTAGGGGAGTTTAAACCCCTAATGTTCCACATGAGGAGTTTCACCATTGATTACCAGTTGGTTTTGATCCTACCTCACCCCCACTCCAACCAACGGATCGGATGGTTGTCGTAAATTTTCCTCATTAACGCATTCCTCAACACCCTCCTCCTCCACTGCCAAACCCTCATCATCCGACAGTGGTCCAAATCTGTTTTTGGACTGATTTATCAAGGATCCACAATAGGCATTTGAGTGGTGACCGAAATTCTTAAAAACTGAGGCCAAGAGAGGGTCCTGTCCCGTGATTTTGGATACAGTCCCTGCTGTATTTTCCCAGCCATGCATGGAATCAAAACCATTCTTTGGGGTGGGACCCACTTCTGCATGTACCACCTTTGGGGACTTTGTTTCTTTAGCCTTTTCCTGATTAACCTTTCATCCCATATTTTCCTGTTCTCCTTTAGAAGTCTGACGGAATTCTTCTTTTTTGCCTCCATTTGCATTTGCCTTCATATGGTCTTTCTCCTTGTTCACTATAGAACTAGTGGTAGCCGCGATTGGATCATTTTTATTTTTATTTTTATTTTTATTTTTATTTTTTACCTTCCAGACTTTTTTTCTCCACCCGAATGAACCCATCTGCATCTACTTTTTCCTTCTTCGAGTTAGGGCCACTCTTATTAGCCAACGTAGCTTTAACACAATTTCTTTTCTTGTGCCCAAACAGTTTGCAGTGTACACATTGGGATGGTTCCCACAAATACTCCACATGAACTTTGACCACTTCGTCCTTACCTCCCTTTAGGTTTGGAATACTAACCTCCAGTTCTCTTTTGAGATCACCCACTGCCCAAACTTCAATTAAGACTTTGGTAAAGCCCGGACTCCCCCACGATTTATCACACATAGAGGAGGTACATGCATCCATTTGTTTAGGAATTCCCAACGCACTTGCTATACGGCTAACTCCTTCCTTATTGAAAGCCACCAAAGGGATGTTGTGGAGTTTAACCCACAAAGGACACGAAGAATGTTCAGGCTTGTGTAGACCCTTTGTAGGATCCCAATGGAAAACAAATAATGGCACACCCCTGATCATCAAAGGGCCTTCCTCAACCACTTGATTGCATCCCCCCACATCGTTAAAACAAAAGAAAAAATACCCATTGGAGTTCATCATCGCATCTTGGTACCCAAACTTACTCCACGTCGCCTTTACATAATTTTGAACTAATGGGAAGTGAATCCTCGGGCCAAGGAAGTATCCATATAGAGTAGAGATATAGGACTTGCTAACCTCTTGAGCCAACTCCACCGGAATATTAATACGGGATTGGTTCTTGTCCGCAAGTGGAAAGAAATCCAATGAGGACATCCCAGATTTGCCCAAAGCACCTTTGAAATTCATTTCCATCTTTTCCAAACTTTCCATCTTAGATCTAGTGCAAGGAGGCACACCAGTTTCTTTAGCCTTAACAGAACCCATATCAGAACTATGCATGGCATGCATGGGTAAAGGGGACGTAGCAAGAACCGACCCTTCATTCTAGGCCCCCTCATCCCCACCCCAGAACATCTTACCTTTGTCCCCTATACCTGCAGACGAGGCCATAATGCTGCTGAAACCCTAGACGAAAATCCATTAAAGCGAAACGAAGACCCCGGCCGAAGTCGGGATGCTGAATCACTTAGGGGATATCCACTTAGAGATCAACGAAGACTATGAAAACTACGTAACATATAGGAGATAGAAAGAAAGGATAGGGAATAAAAATCAACGTCCAACCAGGAAGATGAACCGTCACACCGAAACCCTACTGCAAAAACGGTCACCCGTGCGCAAAAACGAATAGCAAACATGATGCTTTAAAGGCGCAGTCCCACCACACCCCACCGGGAAGATATTACGATAGCCAATAGACTGGTCGGAGCGAAAAACTTACCCGGGCAAGGAGTGTAGGCGCCGATGATACCAGATTGTGAGAGAAAACGAGAACCGCGTCAAAAAAACTTGTGTATATATCGAAATCTAAACAGCAGCAGAATCTTTTAGACCACCGTAAGCAACTCCAATCCAATGAACGCCAACTAGGAAATCTACTCAAGAGTTTCCTCATGTCCAAACCCTAGAATCGCCCAGAGAGAGAGAGAGAAAACTCCATTTCTGTTAGACAAAATTGAATCTCCCTCGTTCAATACCATGTGTTTAGTTCGTTATAGCCGAATAAGTATCCCCAAAATCATCGCATCACATTGTTGGAGGACAATTAACTAAGATTAAACCGCAATTTTTTGGATTAAAGACATAAGCCATCGTCGTTCAGTTACAACATCAGCTAGGGCTCGATATTCCGCCTAGGTACATGTTGGTCCCGAAGGGCTATACAAGTTTGTAGAAGGGGGGGTTGAATACAAACATACGTTTTTACTTTTCTAAATTGTTTATTGATAAATCAAGACAATTTACAGCTTGTTGCGGAACAAGATAAGGAATAAATCATAATCTAAACAAGTTGGAACACTAAGTTTTCTTGCACTAAGAAAGAGAAGGAAATTACTAATAATAACCTATCTCAAGATAAGAAGATGACTTGACCAGTGTAAAGCCCGTATCCCGGTATGTAATTTCTTTGTTTTAAATTCTTTTTAAAAAGTTTTATTTAACGTGGTTTCCGTTAGCGGGGTTAGACGTATTGGACCTAATAGTTAAATACGTCAAAACGTGGTTAGTTTGCGAGAAGTATGTAGTTGAGGGACTAAAATTGTAAAGGGCCAAAAGATGATGTGATTGGCCCATGCAAAACCCAAAAAAAACGTGACCCAAGTTGGTGGTGTGTTTGTGACGTGTTTAGCAAACAAGAGAAAGGAGAGGAAACCCTACGGCTCCCCTCCCCTTCCCATCGTTAACGTCGTCCAAAAGAAAAAGAGAGAGAGTTCGCCGTGAGTAATAGAGAGAGAGAGATAGAGTTCGTCGGGAAGAGGAGAGAGACGCCTTCGTTTTGCTGCCGGAAAAGAGGAGGAAGAAGGGTTCATCGAGGTAAGTTCGTTTCTCGTTTCGTTGTGTCGACGTTTGCTAAATTCCGTGCACCGCTACCAACACCGCCGCAGCCACGGCTGCCGGCGGTGGGGCCGCCGCTGCACGCCGCCGGGGTGGAGGCAGAGGGGTGGTGCAGGTTTGTGAAGGGTGGGAGTGTGTGCGGGTGTGTACGGGTGCGTTTTGCGATTGAGTCGGGAGTGGGTGACGTTGGGAGGTCTCGCCGGAAGGGTTACCGTAACCATCGTCGCCGCCGCCAACCACCACCGCTGCCGGAGGCGGAGGTGGGTGGTGCTCGGTGGTTGTCCAGCCTAGTATGACCTTTCTCCAGTAAGCTTGTAGGCTGTTCGGGTCTGTTTGGGTTAAGCTATGACTTATTGGATTATTAATCAATAGTTATCATTTCATGTGAAATTCACAGTTTCTGCCACTGTTTTGTGAACGCCATAATTTTTCTAGGAACATCGTATTGGGGTGAAATCAGTGCCAAAATCTCCCATTCTGAGTCTAGTAAGTTTCATATGTTTTACGGAAAAACCAGTTTGGATCATAGCTGGTGTCAAATTGTTGTTTTGTACTGAAAGGTCCTGTTTTTCACTGTTCTGCAAGTCGGTTTTGTAAAATCCATAGTAAATTGTAGAAAAATCGTTAGAGCGCGTGCGATATGTCCCTGGAACCCTAAGACATGGGAATTTGTGATTATGGAATAATATTTCTGGGTTTATCAGTTTATAAGGGGTTAAACAGGTCCCGAACAGACCTGTGTTTTTAGAGTAAAAGCTGGAATTTGTAACTTGTAATCTAGTAGTTGTGAATTTGAGTTAGGACTTCGTGGTGACGTTTGATATCACTTATTTATGTGGAAAAAGGTGAGCTGGGTTGGCCGGTTCGTGTTGCTGTTGAGGACATAAGCTTTGCTTTTGAGGTGAGTTCTCTCACTATATAGGATGGGAATTATATTTGTGTTACTATAGCTCGAGTGTGATAGTTATGATTGTTTGTTGATATTATTGTGTTGTGGGGTATATATAATTGTGTATATATATTGAACTGTGATTGATGTACTTCTTGATGGTTGTTCCAAGAAGTATATGTGTTTGTATAATGAGTTGTGATTATATTTCCTTGATGGTCGTTCCAAGGAGTATAAGGCTTATTATTAATTGTGACATATCTTCTTGATGGATGTTCCAAGAAGTATATGTGTTTGTATAATGAGTTGTGATTATATTTCCTTGATGGTCGTTCCAAGGAGTATAAGACTTATTATTAATTGTGACATATCTTCTTGATGGATGTTCCAAGAAGTATATGTGTTTGTATAATGAGTTGCGATTATATTTTCTTGATGGTCGTTCCAAGAAGTATAAGGCTTATTATTAATTGTGATATATTTTCTTGATGGATGTTCCAAGAAATATATGTGCTGGTATACTTGGTATATATAAATTTGGGTGCAAGACGTGATTGCATGGTATGAGTTGGTTGTGATAACTAGCTGTTTAAGGGTGATGCTGTTATAATTGCGATCCTATATATGGTTTGAATTCACTAAGCCTTGTGCTTACCCTTTCCTATTTTAATGTGGTTTCAGGTGCTTGTGGCTCCAAGGCGTGAGGGGTACACACTGGCGCGCGTGAAGAGTTTATATAATCATGAGATTAGAGTTATTATTAAACAATTTAATTTCCGCTGTTTATTATTACCGAGATTATTTATTATTTAATTTGCAAACGAAACGGTGTTGGATATTTAATAAGGTTTTATTTATTAAAATGCCTATTTTTAAATTTAAATTCCTTTTAATTTTTGGGACGTTACAACCAGAGTTAGCAAGTGCTTCATAAATGAAGTTGGAGTCCTTCTTATATACTGCATGCATTTAATGCATGACAGTTTATACTTTACACGTGGCAGCAGCTCATTGGTTGTTGGGTCTGACTTTAGTAGACAACCTTAGTAGCCGCATGTTTAAACAGTGTAGTATCAGAGTGGTTGTACGATTTCAGACAATAAGGTGGTTCTTTTCTGACATATCGTACGGAGTCGTGCAAGGGTGGTTAAGACAAAAGTACTTTGTACGGAGGACTTTATGATCAGCTTTCGTTGAATCAGAGCTTTATCATTCTATATCAGTGAATGACAAAGTTCAGCGATAGTTGAAGTCTTGTACTTGATACTTCACGTTGAGTGGACAAATCTGAGTCTTCGCTGATCCGCATCAGTTAATTAGGAGACTTGTCGCTGGTTCTTGAGCTTGATCTTCGACTTCAGCGTAGAACTTTGGTTGACGTGAAACTTGTCTTCACGGATCATAAGTAAACAACTAACTTATCAGCGATCACCATAAGGACTGAACAGGCTCAGAGCATTACGGTGAACAGTGTTCGCTGAATGTTTAATCTAAAGAACAAGAGTTCCTATCAGCGGTACTGAATTAATCTTAGTACATCAGCGATAGTGAAACTCTAATACATATTGTTTACTTACAATTTTCACTAAGTGTTTAAGAGAGGGTCATTATCAAATCACTGAGAGTTTGGATCAACAATCTCCCCCTATTTGATTATGACATAGCAACAGAGAAAATTGCTATTTAATGAAAACATAAGGATAAAAAGAACTCATAAAATATTTGTCCCTTTTACTGTTTTCTGGGATCTTTTATGTACTGATGGAGTAAAGTACTTTCGCTGAAATCTTTCTTTAAACTTCGTATCAGATTACAAAGGGAAGTGGAAAAATTATAAGTACAAGCGAAATAAATTACAAGTACAAAAGAATAACTGATAAAATAGAGGAATAAGGCGATCTTATCAGCTTATAGAGGTTCTTCCTTAATGAGAAGTTCATCAAGGGTCTTTGATGTGGGAATCATCCAGTCAGGGACATTTACTCCTTGATTCTTTTTGTTCAGAGCTTCTTCAAAAATCAAGGGCTTCAGGTGTCTAGCTTTAATGTCGCGTCTGACTTCACACCAGTATATGAGATCTCTGAGTTGTTCGATGGGAGTGATTGGAAGCTCAGAGATGCGTTGAAAGTGATGATTTCCTTGGTAGTCTAGAAAGAATATACCATAAGGATCACTTACAACTTTTCCAGGAATGAAAGTTTCTCCAGGTGGTAGGGAGGTGTCAAGCGTTGAGAGATCAGCACCAGGGCCAAGAACTTCAGCACGAGAGAAACCAATACCTGTTTCATTCCGTATAGGAGGACCTGAGTCTGAGACTTTCTTTTCCTTTGTAGATACTCTTCTTTGTTGAGGAGGAAGAATAGTGGAAGGAGGAATATCTACAGCAGAAGAAACCAAGTCGATCTGAGTATTTAAAATTTTCTCGACATGGCTCTTGAACTTTGAGCGCGATCCCTGAATAGCTAATTTCACTTCCAACCATTCAGAGAAACCAAACTTCTCTAAAGTAGTAGCATAGAAGGTTTGCTTGGTTTTGTCTTCTCTGAATACATCAATTTCAACAACAGGAACGTCAACGAACAATCTTCCTCTGATGTTTACTTTGATGATTTTGGATGGTCGAGATCGATAATTCAGCATTTCTTTACACCATTTCAAAGTCGTATCAGATACTTTCGTCTTTTCTTCAACGATCCTTTGGGCATCATCCCATAGCTGACGTTGGACATCAATGGGAGTTCTTTTCAGCGCGGGGTCTTTCACCGATTGTTGGACAAGCTGGATGGCGAGTTCTCTGTCTTTTTCTTCAGCTTCCCTTCTTTCAGCGATTAACCTTTCAGCTCTTAGGTGATCCTGGTATTCCTTTTGTGAAAGTCTAAACTTTGGAGGAATAGAAGGAAGTTGATCACGCTTCAGGATGATTCGCTGATCTTCGAATCTCTTGATCATTGCATCTCTCTTTTGTTGATCCTCTTCACTCAGCTTTTGAGGAGCCAGGGAAGGCCTGTTTTGGTGAGAGAGCAGCTGTTCTTCAGGTTCATCAGTCTCAGTGGTTAAATCCGAGACGGGGATTATTTCTTCAGCTCTTCTGGCTGGGATTATTCCTGGTGTTATCGAAGGAGCTTCAGCGGGATCCTCAAACAGGTTCGTTTATCGAAATCCCTTTAAGAGCTGTAGTCTTCTTAACAGGCTTGACGATAAAGGAGTCATCATCATCATCGTCATCAACATCATTCTTTGGAGAAGAAGATGGTTCATCATTAGAGATGTCGACAGCTTCATCATCTTCAGGTTCAGATTCAGATTCTTTAGCAGCTTCTTCGAGTTGCTCCCCCTCAGATACAGAGGTAAGCTTCTCGGTTCCCTCAGGGTTTTCATCTCCCTGAGGTCCAGCAGTTGTTTCTTCATTTGTCTTCTCCCCCTCTTCAGTAAGGGGAAGGTCTTCAGTCTTCTCCCCCTCGATAGATTCATCATGGGGAAGGTCTTCAGAGTTCTTCTCCCCCCTTTCTCATGATGAGTGGGGGAGGAATGCGATGACTCAGCAAATGGTGTTGATTCCCTGTCTTCTTGGCCAGGGATTCTGACATAATTTTCAATCTCCCCTAATCTGGCTTCCAGGCCAGTTATAGCAGGATTGATCTTGAGAAGTTCAGCTCGATCCGCCGGAGTAAAATGCGAAGGTGCAGGGGCAGCGGTGTTCATGCGATCGAGGATCTGCTGTACCATCGTCTTCACTGAACTTACGTCAGTCTTTACTGAACTCACTTCAGTCTTTACAGCGGACACCTCTCCCTGAAGAGTACCAACCGATGTCTTCAGCGTTATGACCTCGCTGGACATGGTGTTAACTCTTGAGGAGAGAGAGTTGTAGTCGGTGAAGATATCAGCAAGAACTTTGGCAAAGTCACCGAGAGTACTATCAACCTTCTCCAAATCAGCTTTGGAGGCATTCTTTTCGACCTTAGTGGTCAAAGTCTTCAAGTTCTCTCCAGCGTTTGTAACCGCTGAAGAGTTGGCAGTTAGAGTTTTGTTGAAAGACTCCATCTTTGTTTCCAGGGTCGTCAGGGAGGTGTTGATATCCCCTAAATTAGGACCTGAAAAAGTTATAAACTTATGAACAGAGGAAAGTTCAGAAGTTTGGGGTTGAGAGAGAGAAGTGTGTGGGATTTTTTGTATACCTGCAGGCGGGTTGGCGAAGTTGTCAAAACCTCGATGTCCTGAAAAAGTTTCGTAGTCGTCTTCAATATTTCCTAGACGACTGGAAGTACCTGCAGGTCCTGTGGTGTGTCCTATCATCCTCTGAAAATGTTCAGCAGTAGTGTCGCTGAGGAAGACGGTTGCTGAGGAGAATAGGGGAATAGATTGAGTGACCAAAGAAGAGGTGAGAGGAATGGAGGATGAGAATGATGGTTGGGTGCGGGGTTCAGCGTTGGATCCGCTGAAAATCACTTCAGTCTGTAGAGAGGCTGAAGGAGGTGGGTTCATTTCCAAGTTTATAACTTCAGCGTTTAGAGACGCTGAAGCTGGGATGGAAGGAGTGGTTTGTTCAGCTGTGGCAGAGCGTACCACTGAACTTTCCATCAGCTCTTCAAGATGGGCTGAGGAGTCTTCAGCATGTAAATGCTGGGGGGTTGCTCCTTGGTTTTCATGATTCTTTTGGAACCAAGTTGGGTAGAAGATTGTTTCCTTTTTCTAGAAGGAGTGGATGTTGCAGCTGGGGTATCAGCGGTGGGGTTTTCCACTGAATGAGCTGCAGAAGTAGAAGAAGGAGGATTGAGAAGAGTTAAGAGAGTAGAGAGACGTACCTCGTTTGCCATTGGCTTGAAGTCGAGTACCTTAGGGCCAACCTGAGAGAGTTTCAGGTCTCCTACTTTTGGGTAGTTATCCTTAAGGCCGGTTTGGAAGATGGCGCTGATGAATCTAGGATATGGAACCCATGATGGTCGGTCAGCAGCAAAGTCTACTCTGAGTACAAGATCATCGTAGATTATCGAGGCCCAGTCAACATGAAGACCTTTCAGCAATGCATAGCCCATTGCTTGCTGAGGTTGAGCGGCTTGATCAGACGAGCCGGTCTTTGCAGCCATGCATCTTATCAAGTGTGCGAAGATGAAGTTCATCTCGCTGGGCATTTTGGATTTCTTGATGAGGGTCAGCTTCTTCTCAGGCTTCTTGTCCCTCCCTGTTTCCCATACATAACCCATTGCATCAAAGAATGCAGTGATGGCTTTACTATCAACATGTTTCTTGTGGTCAGGGAGAGAAACAAAGGGTTTTTCTTTTGTGGCGATGGGAAGGCTCAGTGATTTTTGGATAATGGCAGGGGTGATTTTTATGGTGCCAAAATCAGTGTCACAGAGGATACAATCGATTTTTTTCGTGGGGTCTTTGGTCGATGTGAGTTTAGTGTGTCTGGCAGAATACTAGAACTGAGATAGTAGTAGTTGATGAGCAGGGGGTGTTATGGTCAGGGCTGTAGAGAGGCAACAGATTTTGAGGAAATTGACAGCATCATTCAGATGTGTGACTTGCTTTCGAGGAGGAAACTCGAAAAGCGCATAGAGATTGTTTGTTTTTGTCCAATCGAGTTCCTCAAGCGTGAACTTGACCTGAGGAGCCTTGGTGATTTCCAGTTCCTCAGCAGCAGCAGTGTTCTCAGCAGTAGGAATATCAGTAGATGTCATTGCTGTATTATCAGTTCAACCAAAGATATAACAAATAAGAATAATCTTAATGTGAAAAGATTTTCCAATAAGATGGTTCGAATTTTGTCCATTTCATTCAGACAAAAATGTCTTAATGAAGATTAGGGTTTTCTTGTTTTTGAAAAAGAAATGCAAACCCAATAAAAAAGTCTTGTTTTCCAGTTTCCTTTGAGGATTAGGATTCTGGAAAAACGTATGAAGAACAAGTTTAATATATATGCGATTAAACTTGAAGAACAACCATGAAAGGTTGTGTTCATAAAACCATGAAAGAAATGATTTCATTTTTGAAAAAGTTCTTTTGTTTGATCTTGTAAAAACAATGAGAAGATCATTAACAAGTTTTAAGAAACAGGTAAATAAAAGAAATATTAACCTGGTTCGTTGAAGAAGAAGAAGAAGAAGAAGATGAACAGTTCTTGAAAACTTGAGAGAAAAAAATGCAACAATAGTTTTCTTGAGGAAGAAGCTGTTCGCGTAAAGGAAAAATATAAACCCAAAATGGTTTATATAGAGAGAGTAGAGAGAGGGAAAATCTTGAGCGGGAAAAGATTTTCATCATGACACGGACACGTGTTTGCATTTGATTGGAAGGTAAACGAAACGTGCAATCATGTGTCAGAAAAAGAACGTGCCAGGGCTTATCCGTTGCGATGACGTCACAACTGTCCTTTCATATTTTAGGATGTCTCTGAGGTTTTGAAAGCTCATGGACACTTTTGAAAATATGAAGCACTGAATAGAAATATCAGTGTTGGTTTTAAGAAATTTCAAAGTATCGTTGTTAAGGAACATATATTCAGCGATGCAATTTGTTTTGAAATCTTACATTTACATGCGAACGTCAGCGAGTAAGAGAGAAAACATACCTTGACATCAGCGAATCAATTATGTTCAGAGAGAGAATGATAGAGTGGGTTATACAAGTTGATTTTAACCTATCGCTGATCAAATGTGAACCGCTGAAGATTTTACTCTTCAAAGTTCAGCATTCCAAGCTCGCGGATGAGAAAGTTGAATCTTGTCTCATCAAGAGGTTTGGTGAACAGATCAGCTAACTGAAAGTCAGTTGGGATAAAATGAAGTTCTATATCACCATTCATCACATGATCTCTGATAAAATGATACCTGATTTCGATGTGTTTTGTCTTTGAGTGTAGCACTGGATTGTTGGCTATAGCGATGGCACTTGTGCTGTCGCAATAGAATGGAATTTTCGAGAGCTGAAGGTCATAGTCTAGTAGTTGATTTCTCATCCACAAGACCTGAGAACAACAGCTTCCAGCGGCTACATACTCAGCTTCAGCAGTTGAGGTGGACACTGAGTTTTGCTTTTTACTTGTCCAACTCACCAGCTTTCCACCCAGGAGCTGACAGCCTCCTGTAGTGCTTTTCCTATCCAATTTGCAACCTGCAAAATCACTATCTGAATAGGCGATTAGATCAAACCCTGAGTCTTTGGGATACCAAAGACCTAGGTTCATAGTACCCTTAAGGTAACGAAAGATTCACTTTACAGCGATCATATGAGATTCCTTAGGTTCAGCTTGATATCGTGCACACAAACAAGTTGCGTACATAATATCGGGTCGGCTAGCTGTAAGATACAAGAGAGAGCCGATCATCCCACGGTATAGCGTGACATTAACAGGTATTCCATTTGAATCCTTGTCTAGTGTCAGCGGTGGTGCCATAGGGGTTTTCATAGCTGAACTCTAAGTTAAATCGAATTTCTTCAGCGTATCTTTAACATACTTTCCCTGATTAATGAAAGTTCCTTTTTCATTTTGCTTTATCTGAAGACTAAGGAAATATGTTAGCTCACCCATCATGCTCATTTTATACTCTTCTTTCATTCTATCAGCGAAACGAGTACAAATGTCAGGGTTAGTAGAACCAAATATAATGTCATCAACATATATCTAAACAAGAATAATATGACCTTTTACTTTCCTGAAGAATAGAGTCTTATCGATTTTACCACGCTCAAATTTTTCAATATGGAGATAAGTAGAGAGAGTGTCATACCATGCACGAGGAGCTTGATTTAAGCCATAAAGTGCCTTATCCAGTTTATAAACATAACCTGGACGCTTAGGATCTGAGAATCCTGGAGGTTGTTCCACATAGACTTCTTCATTCAGCTTTCCATTTAGAAATGCTGACTTAACATCCATCTGATATACTTTGAAGTCTTTGTGTACAGCGTATGCTAAGAATAGACGAATAGATTCTAGTCTTGCTACTGGAGCAAATGTTTCGTCGTAATTTATGCCTTCCTCTTGTCTGTATCCCTGAGCAACAAGACGAGCTTTGTTGCGGGTTATAGTTCCATGTTCGTCCAACTTGTTTCGATAGACCCATTTAGTGCCTATCACTGTTTTGTCAGTTGGTCTTCGAACAAGTTTCCAGACTTTGTTTCTTTCGAATTCAGTCAGCTCTTCTTGCATGGCGCTGACCCAGTTTGGATCTTTGAGGGCATCATCTTTTTTCTTTGGTTCAATCAAAGAAATAAAGTTAACAAATAAACAAATATTACCTGCACTTCGTCGAGTCTGAACACCAGCGTTTGGATCACCAAGAATTTGATCAATTGGGTGATTTACAGTCCATCGCTAAGCAGAAGCATAAGTCGCTGACTCAATTTGAACTGGAGGAGCTGAAGATGAAGTTTCAGCAACTTCTGGAAAATCAGCCAAGAGAGGAGTAGGTGCAGATGATATCTCATTTACTGATTGCTGAGAAGTAGATGGAATGTCTGAGACATTTGGTTCAGAAGCAGGTATAGTGTTTAAAGGAACTGCTGAGACCCATGATGTTTCAGCTTCACTATTCTGCATTATTGGGATGATAGTAGGACCATCATCTTCAACTGTATGAGTATGAGGAGTGGGAATATCTTCTGAATCACCAAGATGAGAAAACATCCATTGATTCAGATCTTCAGTATCAGCAGAAGGTCGAGAATTCGCTGAACGGGATTCGTCAAAAGTGACGTGAATAGTTTCTTCAACAGTTTGTCTTCTTCGATTGAAGACTCTGAAGGCTTTGGAGATTGAAGAATATCCAAGAAAGATTCCATCATCAGCCTTAGGATCAAACTTTCCAAGGGCATCTCTGTTGTTCAGTATGAAACACGGACATCCAAAGATGTGAAGAAAGCTAATTGAAGGCTTTCTCCCATGAAAAAGTTCATAGGCTGTTTTATTAAATCTTTTGACTATCAGCGACCTGTTTTGCGTAAAACAAGCAGTGTTGACTGCTTTTGCTCAAAACTGAGTAGGCAGGTGAGAATCGCTGAGCATTGAACGTGCAGCTTCAATAATAGTTCTATTTCTTCTTTCAGCGACTCCATTTTGTTGCGGTGTTCTCACTGAAGAAAAGTTGTGAGAAATACCCTTATTCTCAAAGAAGGAATCAAGAGAACTATTTTTTAATTCAGTCCCATGATCACTCCTTATTGAGCGAACGATCAAGTTGTTTAGGGTTTCCATTTTCCGAACAAAGGTGATGAGTTCTTCAGGGGTGTCACTCTTAGAACGGAGAAACATAACCCATGTATATCGAGAGAATTCATCAACTATGACCAGTGTATATTTCTTTCCAGCGATGGATTGTTTGTTAACAGGGCCAAACAAATCCATATGGAGAAGTTGTAGAGGAGATGATACTGAGGAAACTTGCTTTGACTTAAAGCTTGCTTTGGTCTGCTTGCCTTTCTCATACGCTGAACATAAGGATTCTTTGGCGTATGAGTGCTGAGGTAGACCAGTGACTAACTCTTTTGAAGAAACAGTGTTCAGTGTCTTGAAGTTTAGATGAGAGAGCCTCTTATGCCATAGCCAGTTGACATCAGATGAGGCTTTTGAGAAGAAACAGGAGTTCTCAGTGGTTGTTGAGTCCATGTTTATTACATAAACATTTTCCAAACGATAACCGCTGAGAGCTATCTTCTCCTTTTTGTCAGCGACAAAGCATGATTCCTTAGTAAAGATTACTTTGTTATCCTTGTCGCAAAGCTGACTGATGCTTAGAAGATTATGCTTCAGCCCTTCAACATATGCGACTCTTCTGAAGGTTGTTGTACCATTAGATATTACACCAAACCCTCGGGTATGTCCTTTTCCATTTCCACCGAAAGTTACAGAGGGACCCTTCTCTTCTTTGTACTCAGTGAGCAGGTTCCTCATACCAGTCATGTGTCTAGAGCATCCGCTATCGAGATACCAGATACCCTTCTTAACCTGAGTTGCAGAGGTTGAAGTAGAGGGAATGTCAGAATTGTCTTCCTCATTTTCAAGTTTGGCCATGAGACATAGATTGGCTTCATCATCATCTTCAGAGTCAGATGATTCTTCTTCGTCAGAGGCAGTCCAATCATAGTCAGCCATGAGGCCTTTGCCTTTCTTCTTAAAGGTTTTCAGCTTTGCATACCTTTCTTTCAGCTTTTTATATTTTTCATCTCTATTCCTGGGAATAAAGTTTTTCTTGGGAAAAGCTGAGGGTCTAGAGACTTTCCTTGACCTGCACTCGCTAGCAAAATGTCCTATCTTTTCACAGTTATAGCAAGTAGCAGTAGCCTTATCAACAGGGTTGATGATCTTGGCTTGTCAGTAATAGCAAGAGGTTTATTCTTCTTGAAATTACTCTTTCTAGCAAATCTCCTGAACTTATTAGCCAGGAATGCCAGAGTTTCATCATTATCTGAAACGTTAGAGTCTGATGATCTTTCAGAGTTAGTTTCCAACTCAGTGACAGTGATAGTCGATCGCTGAGTGGAAGGTGACTCTGAGATTAAAGCAACAAGGGTGCTTTTGGAATCTTTTACAAGATTCTTCTTAAGATGACTCGATTGCTCATGATTCAGCATCGTGCCATATAAGGTAGAAAGGGTCATTGATTTTAGATCCTTTGACAGCTTGAGACACATAGAATAACTGTCCCAACTTTCAGGTAAACATTCTAAGAACTTTGTCAGTACTTCAAAGTTAGAATATTCCTTACCAACAGTTTTTAGATCTATTATTAAGCAGTTAAAACGTTGGTGTACTTCAGAGAGAGTTTCATTCTTACCACAAATGAAGCTTTCATACTGTCTTACCAGGTTGATCTTTTGAGAGTCCTGGACTTCAGAAGTACCTTCATACTGAACACAGATTGTGTCCCACATAGCTTTTGAGGTTTTCAGGTTCATGACGGAATGGTAGACTTCGTCAGGAAGAGCCATGGAGAGTATGGATCTGGCTTTGGTGTCGATAGCCACTTTCTTCTTATCTTCATCAGTCCACATATGAATTTCCTTAGGAATCAGCCTTTCTGGAATAGCAGGTCTATTCTCAGCGACTGGAACTGCAGCATCAATTCTTACAGGAATATATGGGCCGTTTTCAAGATAATAAGGCATAGTAGGGTCTACACCTTCTAAGAAGAGAATCATCCTATTTTTCCATAGATTAAAATTATCTCTGGAGAATCTAGGGGGTTTTGCAAGAGAACCGTTGTCAATATAGTTTGTGTTTGTGTTGGTAGCCATTTTAAGAAATAGCTAGGAAGAGAAATCTTAGTATAGATCAGATCTTGTTTATGAGATTAAACAAATCTTCTCTGATACCACTTGTTGGTCCCGAAGGGCTATACAAGTTTGTAGAAGGGGGGGTTGAATACAAACACACGTTTTTACTTTTCTAAATTGTTTATTGATAAATCAAGACAATTTACAGCTTGTTGCGGAACAAGATAAGGAATAAATCCTAATCTAAACAAGTTGGAACACTAAGTTTTCTTGCACTAAGAAAGAGAAGGAAATTACTAATAATAACCTATCTCAAGATAAGAAGATGACTTGACCAGAGTTAGCAAGTGCTTCAAAAATGAAGCTGGAGTCCTTCTTATATACTGCATGCATTTAATGCATGGCAGTTTATACTTTACACGTGGCAGCAGCTCATTGGTTGTTGGGTCTAACTTTAGTAGACAACCGTAGTAGCCGCATGTTTGAACAGTGTAGTATCAGAGTGGTTGTACGATTTCAGACAATAAGGAGGTTATTTTCTGACATATCGTACGGAGTCGTGCAAGGGTGGTTAAGACAAAAGTACTTTGTACGGAGGACTTCATGATCAGCTTTCGTTGAATCAGAGCTTTATCATTCTATATCAGTGAATGACAAAGTTCAGCGATAGCTGAAGTCTTGTACTTGATACTTCACGTTGAGTGGACAAATCTGAGTCTTCGCTGATCCGCATCAGTTCATTAGGAGACTTGTCGCTGGTTCTTGAGCTTGATCTTCGACTTCAACGTAGAACTTTGGTTGACGTGAAACTTGTCTTCAGGGATCATAAGTAAACAACTAACTTATCAGCGATCACCATAAGGACTGAACAGGCTCAGAGCATTATGGTGAACAGTGTTCGCTGAATGTTTAATCTAAAGAACAAGAGTTCCTATCAGCGGTACTGAATTCGTCTTAGTACATCAGCGATAGTGAAACTCTAATACATATTGTTTACTTACAATTTTCCTAAGTGTTTAAGAGAGGGTCATTATCAAATCACTGAGGGTTTGGATCAACAGTACCAGAGTGTGCCACAATATTGTGTTTCTTGGAACTCCAACTAATCAGTTGGGTCCAAGAAAACTACAATAACCACTCGTAGAGTATCTATCATCTGGATATCAACATATGTGTACATCACAATGGATGGAGATCTATATATCAAAAGACCATGTGTACCGTATACATTCAAAGGTTATACACTATTAAACAATGTGTTGTTGTAGAAATTGAGACACCTTGCTCACAACATAAAAAAATCTCCGGTAGAGAAAGAGCAAGATATTGTAAAGCACCAACAGTACTTCGGTACAAAAGAGGATTGGCAAAAAGAGTTCTGCATATCCTCGATAATTCAAAATTGGGAGATACTTGTGATAATAGTCGTTTGCCGTCACTCAAGCCAATATGCTCTAACATATCAAGAAGACCAATATCATAAAAGTGAGTTTGTATGCCCAAAAAGTAATTTTAATTGTCCCAAATCCTTCAAGGCAAACTAAGCATTCAACTTCTGTATCAGATCAACAAAAAAAGCATAAGAGTTTCTTGTAATGATACCATAATTGATATATAAGTCATATAACAAGACATAAAGTGAGATGGAGGACGAAGAACACATAAATAAGTATTTATCTAATACACAATAAATAAATCCCAACATAATCAAAGTCTAAGTACAACTTACAAAACCATGTATACGGTTCTTGCTTCAGTCCATATAGTGCTTTCTGAAGACGCATGCATCACCAGGCGGTGTGGCATCAACAAAACCAAGAGGTTGAATAATATACACCGTTTCCGTTAGATCACCGTATAAAAGGCATTATTCCCACCTTACAGTGCTTTTCACACACCTTTAGACATATGGTAATTGGAACCAAAAGAAAGTATACAATATAGCCCAATATCATGTCTCAGGTAATAAAATGGTAAACACCAAGTATCGTATTCCACGGGGATATGTATCTTAAGTTACAAGATCTCAGGATGAAAGATTAACTTCAAATGGCGAATTTGAAGAATTGTTTGGTTTGGAATTAACAACACTAAAATAACACAATATAAAGAAAAGTGTGGTGTAAGACTTATGGTGAAACGTAAACACGAATTTCAATAGACTAATGCTATAAGAATGCTACAACATGCAATTAGCAATAATTAGTTTTATCATCTATTTTGAGGGTATTTTCCTTGGACTTCAACCAATGCACTAAGATCTGTATTTTAAAACCAACATATTTCTAAGCAGAACCAGGACCAAAGAAGTAGTGACAAATGAAGTACTTAAAATATATGGATTAACAAATCTCTTTGTTTAAAATCACTCTCTCGAGTTGATTCCCATATCCTTCAAGTTGGTGTGTTCCAAGTGGCTCATCTCTGAGTCCACTAAACTTTAAACTTGAATAGACACCAGCCTGCCAAGAATTTATCAATTTGAAAATTATAGATAACAAATCTCTTTGTTAACAACTTTCTCAAGTCTACTTCTCATATCATTCAAATTGACATGTTTTTCAGTGGCTTATCTCTAAGACCACGAGACTTTAACAATTTTAAAGTGATCAACTCGTCAAGAAGTGTCATTGGTTCTATAGAACGTGAAATGAAATGATAGAACATCATTATTGTCAAACAAAGTCTACTTTCTTTTAGTTAAAAGTCTCACAGTTTATCTAACATCCAAGCTTAGAGAATTAGCTATTCATTACGGTATATAAATGCAAGAAAGTGTGAAAACAGAAAGTAAAGACATGAAAATAAATGACGGAAATTAATGGCTGAAATTAAATAGCCTTATGTAACGACATAGAATGTAATAAAATATAGGAAACATGTAATATGTGCTCATTCTAAAGATATTCAAGTAGAAGAATAAAAGTAAATTCAAAAGCCATATATCTATTAATATTGGAAATTTAATACAAGAGAGATAGAGTTTTAGAACTAATATAAATTAGCTCTAAGTCATATATAAACTACTAACCCAAGCCCTCTCTATATAAACTAAAAGAGAGAGGGTTAAATGTAAATAGCTTCAATTCAGATCCAACTTCTTTTCAATCAACTAGTCTTTTGTTCTGAAACCAATCAATCAACCAATCAACCAAACTTTGGCTCCAAGTTTGCAAGTACAAAAAGTCGTAAATACATTTTGTCAACTCATACATAGATGAACCTAATATCAAGCCTTTTAACTGTCCAATAGATTACAAAATACTTTCATCAAGCCATATAAATTGTCTTCTAGCTAGCTAAATCTCCTTTTTCTTCATCTTTTTACCTATTGTCCTTTGCTTCTCTAATGCTATAGCATAACACAAAACCCTTTAGATTCTCCCAAAAAGTTCAATTTAATCTTCCATAAAGTAAAAAACAAGTATATCATAAACTCTAGCTCCATAAAAAAAATAAACGAAAAATAAGATATAAAAAAAGTCAAGGTTGAAATATGAAAATAAAATAACCTATCTATAAATGAACAAATGTGTGTTTAAACACTAAATAATTAGTACGCATCACCATCTATTTGCCAGATATATAGGCGAATGATTATGTAAGAAGTTGAGGTTAACATGAGAAACATGAGAAGTGGATCTGAACCGTTGATCATTTTTAATCAAATGTCCTCCCATGAATTGCGACTTAGAAAGGAATTAATCTGGTGCATCTCATTCTAATGTGCATTCCTTTCTCATCCAAGGGTTGATAACCACTTCTCACGCTTCTCACGTTAACCTCAGCTTCTCAGCGGAACCCAACTGTGTGTGGGGGGAGGGGGGGGGGAAGAGTTCTCTGTCATAAACGAAAATGCGAGATGTGATCCCAGAACAAGTAATCAATCAATCAATAAGCTCAATATGCCATCCATATATTCAATTAAGATCTTCAAGTTACACAAGATGATGTAGAGAGAAAGTGCAAATTGTGTGTACTTGAGTGTGTAAGAGTGAATGACATAATACAAAATACAAGGGTAAAAACCTTAAATAGGTTGTAAATGTAAAGTTTCAATAATGTCCCCTCTACATGGTACAAGGTGCTAAATAGAGCACTAACAATCTCCCCCTTTGTACCAATGTAGAGGCATCAGATCTAGACGTTCACCGGGTTCACGTGCTTCTTCCGGATCCCAAAGATGATTTCAAATCTCCTCAGCGCGTTCTGGTACTCTCTTCTATAGGTAATAGCATCCAAGACTTGTTTTATCAGCTTATTCTCCTTTTCCTTGAGCTTTACCTCCCCTCTTTCATCCAGTCTCAACTTGCTCTCCAGATTGACCTATATCATCTTGAAGGTTCCGTCACAGTACTTGTTGGCTTCACATATTCTCAGGAATCGTTTATTCATCTCTTGATTGAAGTAAACGACTCCGAGTTCTGGTTTCTCCAAGACAGTGTAGACCGGAATACCTTGGATGTCTTGCAGTTGCTTGTTTGGTGTTCTGAGGTTCACTCTGGTTTTATTAGCTTCTATGGCCATTTGGAAATCTGTAAGGTAAGAAAATTTCAGAATATTCCACATGAACCTTTTAACGCTCTGATAAGCAGCAAACCATTCAACTGGCTTGGCAGGAATGCTAGGAAGGGAATGGTAGAGGCTCAGAAAATCATCTAACTTTAAGCTCTTGAAGTTTGCTTCTGAGAAGACGCATTCGGTGCCATCAGATCTTCTAACAGTGAACTGAGGGTACCAGACATTGAGAAGCCGATATGACTCTATCTTTAACACCTTCACAATGACTTTATCAGATCTTACCACGTTGGTATCCAGATCTTTGTTGCTCATAACGTGTAGAAATTCAATCTTGTGAAGAGATGGCCAGTTCTCAATGTCGTATACCTTTTCTAAGTTGATCTTCTGGACGTCTTTAACAAACAAGTCTTTTCTGGTGCTTTCTTGGAATGGAGTTAAAATCCTCACCCTTTCTCTAGTCGCGACATACCGTGGTTCAGTGACAATCACATCATGATATAGTCTGAGCTCAGCTTCTAGGACTGGATCTCGTATCCTGCTACCGGTATTCACTGGAACCTGTTGAGCTGAAGAGCTTGTACCTTTATCAACTTGTTATTGCGGTTGAGGAGTATTAACCGGAGCATCATCATCAGAATCCGAAGCAATCACTTGAGCCTTGGTGGTATCAAATATGTCGTCTATCTCTTCTTTCATTTGAGCAGTTGTTGTCTCTGGCTCTTCCTCATAATCAATGTAGATATAATCGTTTAACATGTTATCAACCATCCTTTCCTCCTCCGTTCTATTGTCAACAACTTGAGGCTTTTCAACCCTAGTTATGACATCAGCTAGAACTGTGTCATCATCAACCTAGACCACTTCTGTTTCCTGTCCACTTGCCCCCTCTGCCCCCTCTGTTGCTGTTGCCTGATCAGATCCACCAACATTTTTAGCATTTGCACCACTAGATTCTCCAACTCTGGCTCTCTTCTCCCCCTCATGTTGATCAGGGTCATCCTGATCATCATGTCTACGTTTTTTGGAGCCTTGAGCCTGGACACCACAAGCCTGTTCGACCACTGTGATTATTTCAGATAAGGATTGGTAGCCAGTAAGCATGGCTTGGGTCATTTACTTGATGGAGTTGTTTAGAGTTTGGAAGTCTGTGATGGTGGGTAATCGAGTTTGGGCTTCAGATTGTTGTCGGGGCAAACCTACCAATTCTACTTCTTCATTGGTATTGGAGTCCCCTTGGGCGAGTAAGCAGGCTAACAGTTCTGATTTGAGCTGATCGGAAGGAATTGTATGTAACTGTTGTGATGGTGGTGGTTGAGATCTGGGTGGGGAGTTGGATGGTTGATCCTGTGGAGTTTCCGAAGACTCTGCTACCCCTTTTCCTTTAATAGCTCTGCTCACTTCATTTGCAAGTCTATCAACGGTCACTTGCATTGCCTGACAGTGTTGCTTGTAGGATGTGTTGATCGAGGCTAATGCTGCATTTAGAAGCGGTAGAGTGATGTAGTGTGGGTGCGGGCCTAGCATGCCAATAACCTGTTCAACTTGAATATTTGGGAAAACAGATCTAACGCCCGAACCACTTAGGTTTTCGATTGAAGTAGCAGTTGAAACAACTGTACTACATGTGTTCAAAGCTGGCATATTGTAAGCAATGACAGGTCTTCCACCCGGTCCTCGCGAGGCACCAACGAATGGCGGCCTCACTCTAGGTGTTCCGGTTGGGGCACGGAAACCCACAACTTGTTAAAATTCCATCGCTCGTGGCCTAGGAAAAGATTTTCGTCCAAAGGGCTCTAGACTCAACGTGCGTGGAATAAAAGTCGGTGGCCGAGGCAGGAGCCTACCTTGTTCAATATCAGTAAACACCGAATGTGTTGCCGATAGCGTTTGTGCTTGATCCCCTGTGCAGAATGAAACATCGACTTGTCGAGAATCCGATGAATGGCTAAGTGGGGTTGTGCACTGCATGGATGGGTCCACCATGTCTTGTTCAATACGCAACGGCGACGAACGCTCGTTGGCATTTGATGTGGCTACCCGGGTGAGAACGGTTTGGGGAGGGTCACTAGTTATAACTTTGTGTGACCCTGTCTCAGTCTCTCCCATTTCTTTTCTTCCCGTCTCTCGGATCACATATATATTTTCTACTTCAACACCCTCATTCCTCCTTATAACTCCAGTATCGCCGGAGAGTCCGATGTTCCAGGTGGAATCAGCATCGGAACTCTCTATATGCGATCTCCGACCTACATGTCTTGGAATTAGATCAGCATCAGGATCATGGTCGGAGTCTGAGTTACCATCATCATCCTGTATGGGTTGGGTTGATGCTTCATCTTCAGATGAAGAGGAAGATGGTACATAATCGGCATCATCGGCAGAATTCCATGATACATCATCCGTGAATACTTGGACTCTTGCAACTTGTGTAGCTCCGAAAGTAGATGCCTGACCAGCAGTCCTCTCCACATTCCGCACTCTTTTTTTTGTTCTCCTCGCCTCCCTCTGTTCAGGAACCCCGTGTTCTTGAACCTGCTCGACATTTCGACCCTCACCTCCTAGTTGGGTTACACTGTGGGTAGGTCCCTCCGGTTATGGCTGGACCATTAGTGCGTTGGCTATCCTATACTATCTAAGTACTGCAGACTGCTGGTCGGCATAAGCTAGAACAGCTTCGGGTACCACAGCAACGTGGGCAGAGTCGATCTGAGCTGGCATCTTCCGGAAATGCATCCATTGGCTCGGGCCTTGGACTGCGTTTGGTCGTCTCGGGATTTTCTGATTGTCTTCCATGATCTGATGAATGATGATCTGGAAGAATGAGGATAAGGCACAAAGTTCCGGTTCTTTATTGGTCTGGCTTTATCTTCTACTAACTCTATCAACTCGTTCCATAGGATTACTGCATAGTCTATGCGTCGGTTGAAGACGACAGCATGGAACATCTTGAGAGTTGCTAGGTTGCATTTGTTGAGGCCGGTATGTTTGGAGGTCATACAACGGTTGATGATAGAGCAATGATTGTACCAGACACTTGGAAGGAATCTTCTCTGGAATTTGGACGAGGTAGTAAGAACTGGGTTGCGTGGATCTTGATATCCCAGACTTCGGATGTTGGTAAATAATTGTTCTTCTAGAACCATGTCTTCAAAGTCAGCGCTGTAGGGTAGGTCTAAGGCTCGACAGAGTCGCTTAAGGGTAAGTCGAAAATCGAAATGATCGACCTTAGCAGTAAAGTGCGAACCCCGTCTGTGTACTGGATGAAAATGCAGTGTGTGCCAGAACTGTTGTAAGTATATAAGTGGCACAGTGACTACCTTTGTAAGTGTTGTGTGAAGAGGATGGCCACAGATGATCTCCAGGATGTTACGATGCTCGAAGTCGACGTTGAGATCCAAATGATGGTTGTTGTCAGCAAGGGCAAGATGAAGGCTTCTTGGAAGAAGTTCCTCATCTAGGTCACGAGCATTCACCGATGGATGCGACGATCGGTGAGACGGAATCACGTTGTTCTCGTCAGAAGAGTGACCGTCATTGTGTGCCATCTGAATAGTGATAGATCAGTACGGGGGCTTAGTAGAGGATTTTTTTAAGTCTTGGGTTTATCGCAAGATACAAGGAAAGAGTTATCGCAAGATACATTTTATCGCAAGGTAAGGGTTGCGATGAAGGGTTATCGCAACACACACGTTGCGATAAAATGTTATCGCAACATGAAGGTTGCGATAACGTTGAATATCATTAAGTTGCGATAATGATGAACATGATGAACACCTAAGGTTGCGATAAACATGAATACGAGATGTTTTCTAAGTGTTCAGCCCATAAATTGATTTTTCGCACAAAAGGCAGTTTAATCCTATACTACTAGTGTCGCAAGGCACATAGAAACACATCCTAACATTTTATAGCATTTAACAGACACAAACAGATCGAACAACAAGCATAATATGAACAGACAGTTATAGGTTCGAACTTAAACATCTAAAAATACACTGTTAAGCATGTTTGCATGGATGAAATTGAATAACAAGTTGGAATGCTAACCTCGATGCTGATAAGAACTTAATGGTGGTTTGAACTCGAAAAAACTTGAAAAGATTCTCAGATTCGAACACTGATAGTTGAGAGAACTTTGAGATATTTGAAATGAGATAAAAGGTTTAAACCCGGTGTATTTATAGGGTTTGAGACAAATAACACGTGGCATTAGTGATTGGTCCAACGTTTGACCTCCATAGTGTCAGGTTATTGCAAGGAGAAGGTTGCGATTAACCTTGGTGTTATCGCAAGAAGCAAGGTGCGACAACAACCCCAGTGTTTAATCGCAACATGGTGTTGCGATAAACACTGTTCCCACCACTGTATCGCAAGCAAAGGTTGCGATGAAGAATGTTATCGCAAGCAACGGATTGCGATAAAACATCTTCCAGGTTTAATCGCAACTGAAGGTTGCGACAAAACACTGTTCACATTGTTATCGCAAGTAGTGTGTTGTGATAACATGAACACTTGAACATTTTCCAAAAAGATTTTTCAGGAAATTTCAAAAATGATTTTATTACATTGAAAGATGTTGTAATACCCAGGGTAAGTTCGTTAGTTAAATGTTAGTTCCGTTAAATTTTGTTAACTTTAAAATTTGAAGTTAAAGGTAAGTTTGGTTTAAATTATAAGTTTAGGGGTGTTTTGGTCTTTAGTGAGAAGTTCAAGGGCTAAATAGGTAAATTAGGTTGATATAACCCCGTTGAGAATTCAGATATTCATTCAGCAAAATATCCAGAATTGTGTTGGGTGTGTGTGAGTTTGGAGAAGAAAAGAAGAAAAAAGAAGGTTTTGGGGCTAGGGATCCAAATTGGTACACTTGGAAGTGATTTCAGGTATGTTTCCTTTACAATTTATGTGTGTAATTGCTATTAGGTAGTTTCTATCGGGGTAGAATAGTCTAATGAATCAGTCGGCTTCTGGGTTGAATTTAGGTAAACAGTCAGAGGTTCCCGGACAGGATGAAGGTGTCCAGGTAGTCTTGTTAGTGGTGTCCGGATAATGTTCTTAAGGTGCCCGGACGGGTTCTTTTATCCGGGTAAGTTCTAATTTCTTTAGTTTTCCGGATGATAAAGAGTTACCGGATAGTATCCGGATTGATATGATGTCCGGGTAGTTGGGCTGTCCGGCTTATTCTTGTTGTCCGGAAAGTTATGCTATCCGGATTGTATGAGCTGTCCGAAAAGATGTGATGTCCGGATAGTTTGGGTTGTCCGGAAACTTTAGCTGATTTGGTCATTTTTGAGAGTTTAGATATTTTTGAGTATCCAGTAACCTGTGTTTTGTTAACTCTTAGATCAAGAATGAATGAGGACTGACTATTTTGTGGACTTGACTTAAGTTCGGGTTTAGGGGTAACATTTGAGGATTAGAGTTATCTAGAGTACTTAGCTTTAGTAAGACTTATATGTTTTATATGGTAAAGAGATATCTGCATCTATTTGTTTCAGATACTGTGAATCGAAGGTGAAAGCAGAATTCCTTGTGGAGAACTAGAAAGAGTTTTGATAAAGCAAACCGGTGAGTTTTTACTTAAAATGTTTTCTAACTGGAATACATATATGTGAATAAGTGTAATAATGTGCATATGGTGTTTATATGAGTATTACACTGCATGAGTGCTAGTTGGCCGGGCTTAGGACCGATGTATGTTGGCTGTACAGAGGGACAATGGTGTTGGCTGTATTTAGTACAGTGGTGTAAATTGATTAGTTGGCTCGCAACCAATTAATATGGCAAAGAGAATGAGATGGAAAGATACATGATGCATGAGTTTTAATTGGTATTCCTATGTGAATTATGTGTATGATGTTGTGCAAATGGTTTTTAACTAACGGGGATTTTCTCACTAGACCTCAAGGTCTAACCCTCATTTTGTTTTAAAAATATGTATTCCAGGTTGTGGATCGAGTAAGAGCAAATAAGAAGGTTAAACCGCGAATAGCTTTTGGAGGACTATGTAGTTGAAGACTATGATGTGTTTATTAGATATAGCATGTTGTTAGTAATGATGTAATTTACTATGTAAACGTTTGTAATGATGTACTGAATGTTTGTAAAAGACTAGGGGACCGTATTTGTTATATAATGTATCTCTTGTTTTAACGACGTTATGCAATGTATGCTATTTGAACAATGTAAGGGATTCCGGGTCGTTACAGATGGTATCAGAGCCCTAGTTTAAGGGATTTAGGTATTAGTATCTGTACCTAGACTTAAACTGCATGTGAAGTAGGATGTCCCTATTATTGTAGAACCTTGGGGTGTTAAATATAAAAAGGTAGAAGGAACATCATGTAAGGTAATTTCATTTTACACCTGGCCAGTGTAATTGTGATCTTACAGGTACATGTTTGAACTGGAATACCTTGTTATATGTGGTATGTGCTTATGTGTATATTAACCTTGTCTGAATCAACAGAATGGCAAGTGGTACTAGACAAACGAACCGGGAAGGAGGAGGAAATCCGAATAGAACAAACCCAACAGCCGAAGGAAGAGGAAGAGGGGGAGAAAGAGGTGGAGGCAGAATTGGAGGCAGAATTGGGGGTAGAACTGGGAGTGGAGCTCTGCCGCGAGGTAATGAATTTGTTAATAGGGACGATTTAATAGCCGAAATGGGAAGACTACAGGCCAGTATACAAGCCATGTTTGATCGAACTCGTCATAATGAAGCTGATACACCAGATCCTGGTCAGGAAGACGAGATGCCTATTACACCTACAATCACACCAATACTAAGAAAGTGTGACTATAAAATGTTCTTAAGTTGTAAGCATCCAACTTACTCAGGAGATCGGGATCCAGTGAAAGCTATGAAGTGGCTGAAGGAAATAGAAGCTACCTTCAAGACTAGTAAATGCGCTAAAGAGGATAGAGTACTCTACGGAACTGCAATGTTGAAAGGCGATGCCCTATACTGGTGGGAAGCACATATGTCCTCGGGAGGATCTGATATATATTCTACTTACTCTTGGGAAGAATTCGTGATAGCTTTCAGGAAACAGTTTTGTCCTCAAGCCGCATTTAAACAATTGGAAGGGGAGTTTATGAACTTGCAGCAAGGGAATTTGTCAGTTCAGGACTACACCGCTCGTTTCTTGGAAAAGTCTCATTTTGCGGAATATTACGTTGCTACGGAGGCCATGAAGATTGAAAGGTTTATCTTTGGATTGAATGCAGAAGTCAGAAGTTTTGTGATTGCTAAAGGACCAGAAACTTTCTCCGCCGCAGTAGACGCCGCGGAAACCGTGGAAAAAGATAAAGGGATAAGTACTAGTGATAAGAATGTGGGGAAAATAAAGTGGGAAGGACCGCAGTATGATTCGAAGAAGTCCAGGTTTCAGCGATTTGATAACCGTCCACCTTTCCGACCAGTTGAAAGACCTTGTCCAAAGTGCCACCGTTTTCATCAAGGAGGTTGTCAAGTGGATCCTAGAAACTGTTATAAGTGTGGAAAGATCGGTCATATTGCTAAAGACTGTCGAGTAGTTAGATTTTGTTACTCGTGCAATTCTCCTGATCACCTTCAGTCCGATTGTCCACTGGGGAGGATACAACTGGGTGGTACGTCAGTAAGACCAACGGGTGTTAGACCGGTAGTACCAAGGCCAGAAGTACCAAGAGCAAGGGGTCGTGCCTTCCAGATGACAGAGCAAGAAGCAGATGAGACTCCCGATGTGGTTACAGGTACATTCTTAATAAATTCTACACGTGCTAAAGTGTTATTTGATTCCGGTGCAAACCGATCGTTTGTGTCGCCTTCTTTTGCTGCCTATATGCATTTAAAGCCTAAAGTGTTAGATCATGCGTTAATGGTAGATACGGCTAATGATAATCAAGTAACGGTTAATGAGGTATTTGATAGTTGTGTGATAAACATAGATGGTGTGGAGTGCCTATTCAGTTATTTCCTATAGCCTTGATCGAGTTTGATGTGGTAGTGGGAATGGATTGGTTAGCCGAGAATCAGGCTAATATAGTTTGTGATAAGAAGTTGATAAATGTTGTCTTACCTGAGAAGGGACCAGTAGTGATTTATGGTGACCGTAGAAATCATCAGTCTTGCCTTATCTCTTTGTTGAAAGCTCATAAGTGTATCAATAAAGGCTGCTCAAGTTACTTAGCTTATGTGATAGATATTAAGCTAGAAAAGAATAAACTGGGAGATATTCCGGTTGTTCGTGAATTTCCGGAAGTTTTTCCAGAAGATCTGACTAGCCTTCCGCCCGTTAGACAAGTAGAGTTTGGTATAGATCTGATTCCTAGAGCCGCTCCTGTTGCCCATGCACCGTATCGTTTGGCACCTCCAGAGATGAAAGAGATGATGACTCAACTGCAGGATCTTTCAGATAAAGGCTTCATCAGACCCAGTTCTTCGCCGTGGGGAGCACCGGTTCTGTTTGTGAAAAAGAAGGATGGTTCGATGAGGATGTGTATTGATTATCGGGAACTGAATAAGCGCACGATCAAGAACAAATATCCGCTTCCCAGAATTGATGACCTCTTCGATCAATTAGTTGGAGCTTGTTATTTCTCCAAGATTGATCTAAGATCTGGCTACCATCAACTGAAGGTTAAAGAAGAAGATGTTCTGAAAACTACTTTTCGCACACGGTATGGTCACTATGAATAAGAAGTGATGCCTTTTGGATTGACGAACGCTCCAGCTGCTTTTATGGATATAATGAACCGAGTATGTAAGCCATATCTCGATAAATTTGTTATTGTGTTTATCGATGATATCCTTATCTACTCCCGAACCAAAGAAGAGCACGCGCAACATCTTCGTTTAATTCTGGAATTGTTGAAGAAGGAACAGTTATACGTTAAGTTCTCTAAGTGTGAATTATGGCTACGGGAAGTTCAGTTTCTGGGGCATGTAGTTTCCGAGAAAGGTATTCAAGTTAATCCGACAAAGGTAGAAGCAATTGAAAAATGGGAACCGCCGAAGACGCCAACAGAAGTACGAAGTTTTCTGGGTTTAGCCGGTTACTACCGAAAGTTTATAAAAGATTTTTCTCGTATCGCTACGCCTCTCACTAAGCTAACCCGGAAGAATCTAAAGTTTGAATGGAAAGCAGAACAGGATGAAGCATTCCGAATATTGAAAGAGAAACTCTGTAGCGCACCGATACTAGCATTACCTGAAGGTTCCGATGATTTTGTATTTTACAGTGATGCTTCCAAATTGGGATTGGGTTGTGTACTAATGCAGCGTGGAAAGGTTATTGTTTATGCTTCTCGTCAGTTAAAAGATCATGAAAGACAGTATCCTACACATGACATGGAACTGGCAGCAGTTGTTTTCGCGTTGAAGATTTGGAGACATTACCTTTACGGCTATAAATGTCAAATTTATACTGATCATAAAAGTCTCCAACATCTTTTCGATCAGAAGGAACTAAATATGAGGCAAAGAAGATGGCTAGAATTGGTGAATGATTACGACTGTGAAATCCTTTATCATCCGGGAAAGGCAAATGTGGTAGCTGCTGCACTAAGTCGTCAAGAAAGGAGTGGAACAATAAAAGCTATTTCACTACGAGCTGAACTCCTACCTAACATCTTTGACGAATTGCAGAAGTGTCAAATAGAAGCTTTTCAAGAAGAACACTTGAAACCAGAACGGTTAGTGGGTATATCAGTATTGCTTGTAAAGGATGATCGTGGGTTATTGTGTCTGGGGAACATAATTTGGGTGCCTCGTTTGGGTGGTTTACGTGATCGGGTACTACAAGAAGCTCATCAATCTCGTTTTTCTATTCACCCAGGTACGAATAATATGTATAAAGACCTGAAACAATTTTATTGGTGGCCGGGAATAAATAGGAGTATTGCTCAGTATGTGGAAGGTTGTACTACTTGTAAGAAGGTAAAGATTGAACATCAGAAGCCGTTTGGGCAATTACAGCGTTTAGAAATACCGATGTGGAAATGGGATCAGATTACTACAGATTACATCACGAAGTTACCAAGAACTCCGAAAGGATTTGATGCCATTTGGGTGATCGTTGACAGATTGACGAAGTCTGCTCACTTCCTACCAATAAAAGAAACTGATTCGTTGGAACGATTAGCCAAGTTGTACATCAACGAAATAGTAGCTCGACATGTGGTTCAAATCTCGATTATTTCTGATCGTGATAGTCGTTTTACTTCAAGATTCTGGAGGAGCTTTCAAAAAGAGATGGGTACACAGATAAAGCTAAGTACGGCGTATCATCCTTAAACTGACGGTCAGAGTGAACGGACGATTTAGACTTTAGAAGACATGCTTCGGGCTTGCATTGTTGATTTTGGGGGATCATGGGATAAGCATTTACCGTTGATTGAATTTGCTTACAATAATAGTTATCATTCCAGCATACAAGCGACACCGTTTGAAGTTCTGTATGGTAGAAAATGCCGAACGCCTCTGTGTTGGAACGAAGTGGGAGAGAAACAGTTAGCAGGGCCAGATATAGTCCAGTTGACCGCGGATAAGATTTCTCAGATTCGGGAACGTTTGAAAGTGGCTCAAGATAGACAGAAAAGCTACGCCGACCGACGCCGAAAGCCGTTAGAATTCCAAGTTGGAGATTTTGTGATGTTAAAAGTCTCGCCTTGGAAAGGAGTCATCCGATATGGGAAACAAGGTAAACTAAGCCCGAGGTACATTGGACCGTTTGCAATCATAGAAAGGATCGGCGAAGTAGCCTACAGGTTAGATCTTCCACCAGAGTTAAGCAGGATTCATAACGCGTTTCATGTATCGAATTTCCGAAAGTGTTTGGTTAAGCCGGATCAGGCAGTTTCTCTACCAGATATACAAGTTGATGAAAAGCTGAATTACGTGGAGGAACCTGAAGCCATAGTTGACCACAAAGTTAAAGTGTTGCGGAACAAAGTAATCAGACAAGTGAAAGTTCAGTGGAGACATCATAGGGGTCAGGATGCTACTTGGGAATCAGAATCAGAAATGAGAACTAAGTACCCGCACCTTTTTGCCTAATCGAATTCCGGGACAGAATTCTTTTAAGGGGGAGATGATGTAATACCCCGGGTAAGTTCGTTAGTTAAATGTTAGTTCCGTTAAATTTTGTTAACTTTAAAATTTGAAGTTAAAGGTAAGTTTGGTTTAAATTATAAGTTTAGGGGTGTTTTGGTCTTTAGTGAGAAGTTCAAGGGCTAAATGGGTAAATTAGGTTGATATAACCCCTTTGAGAATTCAGATATTCATTCAGCAAAATATCCATAATTGTGTTGGGTGTGTGTGTGTGTGTTTGGAGAAGAAAAGAAGAAGAAAGAAAGTTTTGGGGCTAGGGATCCAAATTGGAACACTTGGAAGTGATTTCAGGTATGTTTCCTTTACAATTTATGTGTGTAATTGCTATTAGGTAGTTTCTATCGGAGTAGAATAGTCAAATTCATGTTTGGTAATGAATCAGTCGATTTCTGGGTTGAATTTGGGTAAACAGTCAGAGGTTCCCGGACAGGATGAAGGTGTTCGGGTAGTCTTGTTAGTGGTGTCCGGATAATGTTCTTAAGGTGTCCGGACGGGTTCTTTTATCCGGGTAAGTTCTAATTTCTTTAGTTTTCCGGATGATAAAGAGTTACCGGATAGTATCCGGATTGATATGATGTCCGGGTAGTTGGGCTGTCCGGCTTATTCTTGTTGTCCGGAAAGTTATGCTATTCGGATTGTATGAGCTATCCGGAAAGATGTGATGTCCGGATAGTTTGGGTTGTCCGGAAACTTTAGCTGATTTGGTCATTTTTGAGAGTTTAGATATTTTTGAGTATCCAGTAACCTGTGTTTTGTTAACTCTTAGATCAAGAATGAATGAGGACTGACTATTTTGTGGACTTGACTTAAGTTCGGGTTTAGGGGTAACATTTGAGGATTAGAGTTATCTAGAGTACTTAGCTTTAGTAAGACTTATATGTTTTATATGGTAAAGAGATATCTGCATCTATTTGTTTATGATACTGTGAATAGAAGGTGAAAGCAAAATTCCTTGTGGAGAACTAGAAAGAGTTTTGATAAAGCAAACCGGTGAGTTTTTACTTAAAATGTTTTCTAACTGGAATACATATATGTGAATAAGTGTAATAAGGTGCATATGGTGTTTATATGAGTATTACACTGCATGAGTGCTAGTTGGCCGGGCTTAGGACCGATGTATGTTGGCTGTACAGAGGGACAGTGGTGTTGGCTGTATTTAGTAAAGTGGTGTAAATTGTTTAGTTGGCTCGCAACCAATTAATATGGCCAAGAGAATGAGATGGAAAGATACATGATGCATGAGTTTTAATTGGTATTTCTATGTGAATTTTGTGTATGATGTTGTGCAAATGGTTTTTAACTAACGGGGATTTTATCACTAGACCTCAAGGTCTAACCCTCATTTTGTTTTAAAAATATGTATTCCAGGTCGTGGATCGAGTAAGAGCAAATAAGAAGGTTAAACCGCGAATAGCTTTTGGAGGACTATGTAGTTGAAGACTATGATGTGTTTATTAGATATAGCATGTTGTTAGTAATGATGTAATTTACTATGTAAACATTTGTAATGATGTACTGAATGTTTGTAAAATACTAGGGGACCGTATTTGTTATATAATGTATCTCTTGTTTTAACGACGTTATGCAATGTATGCTATTTGAACTATGTATGGGATTCCGGGTCGTTACAGATGTCCAACTTCCAATTGATTAAGCACTTAAAAACAAGGTTTTCACTCCCCCTTAAATGATGCATAGATTTGGAAAATTATTTTTCATCATTTAAGAGTTAGTGTAAAAACAAATTAGAATACTTACCATGTGTTCTCCAAATAACAGTCACATGCCAACTATACTTACAAGATATGTCAGTTATGGACACTCCCCCTTTTCTTGTGCATAGAATCTGTACTAAACTCCCCCTGAGACCATGAACACACCTTGTGCAGATACAGATATCATAACAAATCACAGATAAGATATTTAAAAGAAAAGAAAAATAACAAGTTGAATAAACATTTGCAATACAACTAAGGCATGAATATTTAAATAACATATATTGAGGCAATTGGTTTACTCTCAAAATCATCCTCTTTCTTTTTCGACACTTCCACTTTCTTCTCCATCTTTTCTTTCTTATCATTCTTCTTCTTCTCTCTTTTCTCATCTGCTTCATCTTCATCCTGTTTGAGTGTCTCAAACATCACTTGCAACTGTAGAGAAGCCAATTTAGAAAGCTGCTTCATACGGTGAGCATACTTCTTCCATTCAGGCTGTAAAACGCTCAAGAATTTCACATTATTCTCAATTATGGATTTCTCTATACGATATCTATTAACCTCATTCAGGATGGTTGTGAAGCGTTCATACGTACTATCCAAAGTCTCTCCCTCCTTCTGTTTAAAATTCTCGTATTTATTGATCGCGTTTGAAACCCTCATTTGGTTCTCTACATCTGAACCCTGATACAGTTTGATCAACTCATCGAACACTCTCTTTCATGTGGCATTCAGACTATCAACTTTCTGGTATATGTCATTGGTCAATGCTTGCATCACCAATGATCTGGCTGCTTTATCCGCATTATGTTTCTTAAGTTCATCACCTGAATAATCCTTGGGATTAACAAGTCTTCTTCCAGTTGGTTCAGTTAACCATACCTCACCTTGTACTCCATTTTTCAAAGAGTTCAAAATAAAGTCTCCATTATCCTGTCGCTCGACATAATCCAGAAACCTATATTTCCAGATTTTAAAGTCTTTTGGAAACAGTACAGGTGGTTTGTCTTTAGAACCTATCACTAGCATATCTCTGGCAGTCATGATGAATACTTGTTACTCATTGTTAAGTGACCTTCTGATCTGATTAAAATTTGGTACTCACACTGTTTTTGTCACAGCTCAAAGTTATCGCAAGTCACAATTTTGTCGCAACACAAATCTTGTCGCAGCCCAATACTTTCTCGCAACTCACTATATCGCAAAGGAACTTTCCTTGCAACCGAAACTTTATCCCAACACCTGACTTTGTCGCGAAGGAAAACTTTGTCGCAACAGAGAAGTTGCGATATCACACGAAACTGAACTTTATCGCAATAGGTTGTTGAGATAAGATACTATTTACTAACAGTAGGTTGCGATGAAATGGGTTTATCGCAACAAGGTCTTGCGATATAATACTGTTCACAATCTGAAGGGTGCGATAAAGATGAACACTCTTAGTTGCGATAACTATGAAGATCCGAACAATCCTAAGTCCAAATCGCAGAAAAACTCAAATCAGGCTGAAATTTCATACGTAGGTTCGCGAGATGATTCTTGACAACTTTAATACTATCACTTTTGTCCAAAACACAACAGAAATAGGAGTTTCGATTAAAAACGGTGTGTGAGGAACTTTTTTCGAAAATGAGCTAATCTAACTATTCTGGATTGATTTGTGAGTAAAAGCGAAATATAATCAACCAGAAACAATCACCAAGCTAATCCTAATCAATTCTGATCCATTTGAAGAACTCAAATGATCAAAATCAATCAAATATTGGGAAAATGAAGAACACTAAAAAATAGCTCAAAATCTCAAAAATAAACTCAGATCAGAATGATATACTGTGCTCTGATACCAATTGTGATCCCAGAACAAGTAATCAATCAATCAATAAGCTCAACATGCCATCCATATATTCAATTAAGATATTCAAGTTACACAAGATGATGTAGAGAGAAAGTGCAAATTGTGTGTACTTGAGTGTGTAAGAGTGAATGACATAATACAAAATACAAGGGCAAAAAACTTAAATAGGTTGTAAGTGTAAAGTTTCAGTAATGGCCCCTCTACATGATACAAGGTGCTAAATAGAGCACTAACACGAGAACAATCTCTAAGCCAAGTATATCCTCTTAAATCACAATTAAAGAGGATTTAAGGGATTTTGAAAATTTAAACTATTTTTAAAAAGTTTAAAAAATATTATAGACATGGAGGATTAAAATTGGGAATTAGAATGCATAATTCAAATAATACGGTTAGAGTGGGTTCGGGAACCCGGCTTAACCCCCCGTAAATTTATTTATTTTTATTTTTTTTAGGGTAAGGGGGGTAGGAAAGTATTAAGCTGATGTGGCATCAGGGTTCAGGGTAAGGAGGGTAGGAAAGAGAAAAGTTGATGTGGCGCTGAGGTGGCATCAGGGTTCAGTGGGTTCGATAGGAAGCGGTACTCATGGTCTAAGCGATACGCGTGGAACGATGTGAAGCTTGGATTTAAGTGTAATAAAACGAGAGGAAGAAAGACCATTTGTCCAAATATCCGCTGGTTGAACTGTTATAGGAACATGATGAATAACAAGTTGCTTGTACAATACCATGTGTTTTTTTAAAGGAGAAAGCGTCCTGACAATGTATTAAAAAGCATAAAGGCAAAACAAGAAAGTACAGGCACTCAGCCTAAACAAAGACAAAACAGTGGACCTTGGAAACCAAACCGTACCAAGCCACCAACAACCAAAAGAGACATAAACTACTAGAGTAAAACACCATGCAAAATAAAACACAAAGGCTCAAAAGCCAACATAAGCCAAACGCCATCAGCCAAGAAAATAGAATCAGCTTAACCATCCTCCATCTGCGTAGCTTTCTTTCGATTCCTCCAAGCCAATCTTAACAGCACCATGTCTCTAATTTCTTTAACCATTTGCGTAGCCGTTCTTGAAGAGCCCCTAAAGATCCTCCAGTTTCTCTCCTGCCAAACAAAATAAATAGCTCCCGAGATCACAAGTTTTTGAAAGACCGATAGGTTGTGCCTATTTCCCAAAGCAGCAACAATGCCATCCCAACTGTCCGGGAAGTCTTCCAACCCAGCCTCCATTTTAATTCTTTGCCATACCTCCAGTGAGTACCTGCATCCAAAGAAGAGATGTGAGTGGGAATCAATACACTCTTTACACAAAGCACATTTCAGGTCCGGGGGTTATTTCTTCCAAACAATTAACCTATCTTGGGTGGGAAGCCTTTTGTGACATGTAAGCCATGCACAAAATGCATGTTTCGGAATGTGAGCACGGAACCATATGGCGCTAAACCAAGGTACCGTCCCATGTTGGATATTCAAGAGGATGGCCAAAGAGACCCAATAGCCGAAATAACCTCTTCCACCGTAGAGGCAACTGTAAAACCTTCTCGACAGAAAATACGGTACGAGATATGCAAACAAAGAGCTCCAGTCGAGGACCATTGATCCTCCCATGCAAGCGAAGATCGACCATCACCAATGATCTTAACAAAAAAATTCCGCACAAGAGGTCTAAGGTCCAAAATATTGCGGAAAATCCACGACCAAACCGGTTTCTTCTTGATGCTCCAAAACAATGATCTGGATAATCTTTTCATGTGGATCCACTTAACCCATAAGGACTTACGTTTAGAAAGTAAGTCCCATTTATGTGTAGTAAGGAGTGTACGGTTCCAAAGAGGGAGGTTTTTAATTCCAAGCCCACCACACGCCAATGGTTTGCAAACTTCGTCCCATGTGATTTTACACCTACCCTTAGAATTCTCCCCTTGTGCCCATAGAAAATTCCGAAAAAGATATTCCAAGTCATGGATTACCCCGACCGGGATAACAAAAACCCCCCCATCCAATAAAGTTGGAGTGATTGTAGCACTGAGCGAATAAGTTGTCGTCGGCCTCCGAAAGAGAGGAACTTTGTCTTCCAATTATGAATGCGAGTCTTAACTTTAACCACCAAAGAATCAAAATCAACATTTTTAAGTCTCACCGGGGATAGAGGGACTCCAAGATAACGGATAGGAAAAGAGCCCGCCCGAAAGGGTAAACTCTCCAGAATAGCAGCTTTGACATCATCCGGAACATTACCAAAAAACACCTCGCTCTTTTCAAGACTAGGTGATAATCCCGACCTAGTTTTGAAAATAGCAAGTGGTTTTTTGAGAATCTCCACAGAAACCACATCACCTCTTGTGAAAACGAAGAGGTCGTCTGCAAAGCAAAGGTAGGTAATCTTCAACTCTTGACAATCATGATGGTACCCAAATTCCCTAGCCTCCTCAATACATTGGTGAAATATCATAGAAAACACTTCCATGACGAGCGTAAACAGGTAAGGGGAAAGCGGGTCACCCTGTCTGATACCCCGACCCCTCTTAAAAAACCCCTCAGAAACACCATTTATCGAGACCGAGTATGAAGGGGTAGAAATGAGTTCCTGAATCCATCTAATCAAAGCCGGATGGAAACCCATACCTCTATGCATAGCAGTCACAAAGCTCCAAGCCACCGTATCGTAAGCTTTTTGGATGTCGATCTTAAAAGCGCATCGTGGTGGACCCGTGTGTTTATGATATCTCGAGACTAGTTCGTGAGCCATGAGTATATTGTCTGCAATTCGTCTCCCCAGAATGAAAGCCGATTGGTTAGGGCTTACCAATCCATCTAGATGAGGTTTCATTCTATCGGCAATGATTTTGGTAATACACTTGTAGAGAACATTGCAACAAGCGATTGGTCGAAAGTCCGTCACTTTGGTGGCATTGGGAATCTTAGGGATTAAGCAAAGAAGAGTATGGTTGACTTATTTCTCAATATGGGCACGGTAGAAGACGTTATGAACAGCACGTGTAACATCCGTTCCCACAATATCCCATGTGTCCTTTTAAAACTTTGATGAAAATCCGTCCGAACCCGGAGCCTTATCGCTACCAATAAGAAAAAGAGCATTACGAATTTCATCGTCAGAAATGGGCCTAATCATATCAAGTGCCTCGTGCAAGCTGAGTTTATTAATAAAAAGATCCGGTGACATATTAGGATCCACATGCACATCTTCGACTCCCAGGATGGATTTAAAGTGATCCACAAATACGTTTGTGTAACACCCCATATTTTCAGCTCTTGTGATTTTAGAATAGAATGGAATGTTTGGTGGCCAAAGTGTAAAACTTGGAACTTATGTGCCAAGGGGGGGTGATTTGAAGAAGCTATAATAAGATGAAAAACCCTAAATTACTTCATTTCATTTGGTTCATACGATTTGGGAGGAGATTGGAGATAGAAGAAGAACCCCAATTGGAAGAGTGGTGAAAAGAGTTGCAGCAAATGATTGGAATATCATCTTCAAGGTATGATCTCTCATTCCTTTCTTCTTCTTCTCTATGTTTGGCTAGTCTAGAAATTGGTTTGGGGAAATTGATAATCCAATTGTTGGTTGAGTCTTAACCAATAAGAAAGAAAGCAAGTGATGTTGGGATTGATTCCCTATGAGTTTTGATCATTTCAATAAGGAACCTCATCTTGTTTGCTTAGTAATCTCCATTTTTCTATGGTTTGGGTTCATGAGTTTTGGGGCTTGAAATCATGAATCAATGGTTAGATTTTGGATGGTTTTGGTTGGATTATTTGATGTTTTGATGATGAGTAATTGTGGGGAAAGGTCTAGAACATCCACTATCTTATTTTGGATGCTTAAAAGTCGAATTGGGAGCATTTTGGGAGCATTAGAGTTGAGTTTTTGGACTGAATTTTGGAGTGCAGTCTAGGGAGTCACGAACAGGGACTTACGCGGTTTGTCCCGCGGTTTGCAAACCGCGTGGCAAGTGGCGTAAGACTCTATTTTGTGCACCTTCTTCGGTTCGCTTCGGGTTTCGGGTCTAGAATCGAGGCACCGTTTGGGGGTTTGTTTTAGGGGCTTAGAAGGGATGTTTTGGGATGTAATTAGGTGGTTTAACACTATTCTTATGACGTCCAATTCAGGTGTTCGGTTTAAACTAAAGTGGGTTTCGGAGCGTGTGTCGATGTGCGAATGCTAAGGTGAGTCCCCTAAACCCTTTTGACGCAAATGAAATGTTTTGCTAAAGTTTTCGTATCTGAATTTGGTTTGAGCATGCTGGAATGATTAAACATTTTAGTAAAGGTTTCTTAAATGATTATGGTTATGAGTATGATGACATGTTTAAACGTTTTGAAAGGTTTTATTGTACATGATATGGAAATGTTTACAAATGCATGCAAGTTGTTTATACGTTCATTCATACGTAAATGTTGATTTCATATGCTTGTGATGAGGTTGTAATGTGGGGAGTCGGGTTGCACAGTGGGGGCGACATGGAAGATAGCCGTACCCGGCTTTGTAGGGCGACAGCCGTACCCGGCTTTGTAGGGCGAATGCCGTACCTGGCTTTGTAAGGTGATGAAAGTTGCGACCACTGTGCAATACCCTTATGTGGAGTCAAGCCTTTAAATCGGAACTTCCGTTTATTGTTATAATGGTTAAATGTTTTATACTACTGTTTATGTAGAACTGTTTTAAAGAGGGAATTCACTAGACCTCATGGTCTAACCCTCGCTTTTCGAAAATAAAAACCATTTTCAGGTATTAATCGTGTATGGAGTTTCATCTGATGATGATGGAAGGTCGGGTCGTGGTAAAAGAGCGAGAGGTAGTGAAGACTTGTAGAGTACCGTCGGGCTTCTTGTAGTATCTCAGTTGTGAAGGTGGTTTCCACTGCGAGTTTAGAGTAAATTTGATGTATTGTAGACTTTGGGACCGTTTTTGATTGAAATGTTAAAACTTATATTTTATTAGATTTTGGGTTGTTACAAATGGTATCAGAGCCATAGTTTAAGGAATTTAGGTGACCGGATGGGCCTAAACTTAAACCGTGGAGTAGAGTGAGACACAACTGAGATATAGGAAGCCATTAAGAAAGACCTTAATCATAGAATATCTTAACAATGGTAGTGAGAACTCTCATGTAAGGTAAATTCAAATAGCATCTGGCCAATGCTATTATGGATCTACAGGTGCATGGGTGTAATCAATCACTATTGTCGGGATGAGTGGTGAGTGTGGCAGTATGTAGAAGGTTCTAACCTTGTGTTTGATAGCAAAGAGTTGATGTGTCATGGAAGAGATCCCTTGTGGTGGGATGTTTGCAACTTCTAGAGGAAGTGTTGTCTGGAATGTTATTATGCTGTCTGGAAGTAAATTTTCTAGGATTCAATGAATGAATGGTTGTATGGGGAGGGCAACTCCTAGTGCTAGTGGGTCCCCACCCTTAGGATCGTTGTGTCGGTCAGTTGGGTTAGGAGTGAGAATTATGCGTACATCTTGAAACCTTTAATTCAAGATCAAGTTAGGGAATCTAGTCTTGGATTCCTTAGTCAAGCGGTTTAGTGGCAAGGTTAATGATTACAAAAGATCAGTGTTGTTTTGTGGTATGCATGTAAGAGTGGTCGATCAAGTGGGCTGTGAAACACTTGTACTACAAGTTGTAGCATAAGTAAGAAAGCGGTTGTTGGTTATAGTATGGTACCAGTGAAGAGTTAAAGTGAGTGCAACGGTTGACTTGGTTAGAGTGAATAGCCATCAATTGCATATTGAATTCCATGCATTTTGTTGTTAAACGTATTATACGAGATTCTTTCATGTTAAAAAGCATGTACGTGCATGACATGTTTTCTTGTTTTGGGAACTGAGTTGACGCGTGCGAGCGTGTTTTCTTTAAAGTAAAAGACAAACTTGTTTTCATTATACGATAAAGCTTTGAACTTAGTGATTTACGAATTATTTCACGTTTTTCTTGTGGAGAGAATCTTCGTTACGAAAATATATTGAAAACGTTTTATTGTGAGGTTTGTTTTACAAACAAAATGAGTACTGACTCGTTATTTTCATGTAAACGAGTGTGGGTGTTAACTGACCCACTTTGGGTAAGTGATTTCGTTCTGAACTTTCTAGCCGTATTGGAAAGGGTTTTGTTGGAGATGACCGTTGTGTCGGCATCGAGTTGGATGGACAAGGTTACGAATTATCGTAAGAGTGCCTGTAAGCGATCCCTGCGATCGTTGTGTTTCACTATTCATCCTGAGTGGTGTCGTATCCTGCATACTCAAGCTTGTTTTATGATTTTGTGACTATTGCATTTTTAAAAGGGTGCTAAATGATTTCAATCGTTGTGTCATTGTGCATGAAGGCTATGAACTCGCTAGGTCGGGAATGGTATTACGACTAAGGATAAGAAAGGCTTTGAGAGTGGAATTGCCAGTAGAATAAGATGTGGTCGAGTTATGACCTTAGTGTTTCCTTTAGAGGAAGTGGGTGATTATTGGGAGTCCCGAGAAGTAAATTCGGATTGTCGATATGATTGTAGTTTGAGCTATTGCTTAGTTATGTGAGAACGGTTGATTTACGATAAGCTTTGAATTGGTCGAAGCAATTTTTGGTGGAATGGTAATAAGTAGCGTTACGTTACTTGATGTAATGTTATCGGCTGTGAGTCTGAGTACTAAGAAAGGTCTTGTGTTGTTCCTCAAGTGTGAACGGTAGGGTATAATCTGGATTATGATGTGTTGGATGAAGCGGGTTCCGTTAAGAATCCTGGTTATCGGGAAATTAAGGAATCATCATGTTGCCTATTGATATAGAGGTTGCGATTTGTTTAATATACCCAATTTGGGGGTGTTGTCAGGAGATTGAGACTTGAGAAATGAACCCGTGATGTGTGAACGGTTGAGGTCGTCTGAGAATGTGTAAATGATATGGTGTAGGAACACCTAGGGATAGCATTTGGAGAACGGAAGATCACTAATGTGGATGTGATGTCCATTGAGGTTTTGATGATTCGCTTATGTGTCAGGTGTTTAGTATAACGGAAATAGATCGTGAGAAGTTGGTGAGAAACGAGAATTTGTTCGAGGAGTTAGGAGAGGTAGATCGCTAAGGGAAATCCTTGTTTGTCGTGAAGTGACTGGACAATTGTATGTCGATTGTCAATGTTGAAATCATTGACCGTTTTATTGGATGGTTGTCATGAGGCTAGTATTGGAGAAGTAACCATGGTATGGTTATCTTGTGAGTTTTCTTGCAAAGATGTAAGAAGTGTTCTGAGAAAGGCGTGTATCCGGCAAGACGCTGGACCACCTTGTGTGAGTGTTACAGAAGTGAAAGATTGTGGTAGCATAAGTGATTTCCCATAAGCGTTACAGAATTGAGTTTCTATGGTCCTTGTTGAGCCAAATAAGAGCGAGTTGATTAGTGTAATCGAAGCGAGTGTGCTTGATTAGATGATCTTGTCATGTGGTTCGTCTAGACCCGGGAAAGACAAAGTCGGGGAACGATTTTACTTCAAAGAAATGGTGTTATAGGTGGCATGAAGGAAGTAATATCTTTTGTGTGTAAAGGTGTCATGTTAGCTTGTTGCAACGGGGTCGCGTGGTGCGATAGGGGCGTGAGGAAGTGGTAGCACTTAGTACCGGTGGAACGTATAAGTCATAGATGTAATGTTGGTTTGCCGTAATGTTAGAATAGTCAAAGGTGGTGAATATGCTCGATTGAAGTGTGTGGTTTTGCATGCATTATACATTAATGCTAGATGGAGTTATGGTAGATCAAGCATAGACAGGTTTGCGGTGAGAAGATGTCGGGAGACATTGGAAAGACGGACTGTAATTATAAAACTGTTATTTGAAAGGCGTAAGGAAAGAGATCGTTGTATATGTCATGGTTAAAGAGTTGAGAAAGCTAAATTCATGCGGCCGGTTTGGAAAACTGGCACATATTAGCGAGTCGTCCGTATAAAGCACCTTAATATGGTCAAGTTAGAATGGAAACAGGTGGTCGAATGTGGTGCGCTAGTTGAGAGACCGTGGGAGTAGATGCAGTATTGTCGGGGAGAATGTCTCTCGTGAGCGTGTTGTTCAATATTCGATCAATGGGAATAGTTTGAGTGAACCTGGTCACGTCTCCTTGTGGGGGGTAAGCGAGATTTGGAAGTATTTCCTAGAAAGTGAAATCTTGTGTTGGGTGTTGTGTGAAACAAAGTGTGTGTCCGTAAGGTTGGATCAACTTGAGCGAACGAGTTATGGCGTATTGAATGTTGTGAGTTTGGACCGTTTATTGGTAATTGTTGTGGCACGTGTGATCGGTGTGATTTTCGGGAAACGTAAATTGTGCCAGACGGACGCTGTATTGGCGGGATTGCAATTTCCTTTGTGAAATAAATGCTTTGGTGGCGGGAATGCGGTAGCGATATGAGGGTGATCTTGTGTAATGTCGATGAAGGGAGTGGTCAGGGTCCGTTTAGAGATTGGGTTAGTTGTTTTTTTTATTTTCTTGAAAAGAGTATTTTGGTGTGAGTAGTATGTTTGATCAAGAGATTGCAAGTATGTATGGCTGCGCATGTTACCGACCTGAGAAGGCGGTAGTTGGCCGGGGAGCGATGTCAAGGAATGTTGTACGTTGTCGGTGCTGACCAGGAATAGATGGATAAGTGAACGGAACTAAGATGACTAGATTGGAAGGTCTGAGCATTTTCAATCTCGAGTTGGAGGAAGTAGTTAGATGGAAAACATCCCCAGGAAATTGGGGTGATGTTTTTCAAGAAGAATGTGAGTTGGGCCACGTTGTAATGGATTAATGGCAGTTATAGAAAGTATTGGAGAGATAATGGGTGAGTCATTTGCACTCGGTGAAGTTATGGAGCGTTTATGGTGTGTTTCAATCCTTATTGTAGAGGGAGTTGGGTGAAAAGCAGTATGTTGTACCTTCGCAATCAATGGGAAGATTTGAGGAGTCGGATTTTGTCGTATTTTTGGAAGCAAATTTTTAGAGCAATGTAAGTATGGGAAATTGGAAGTCAGAAGTTAACTCCATTTGCAGCATGGGTCCGGCAATGGAATTCCGAGTACGGAATTCTAATATGGGGGAGGTGATGTAACACCCCATATTTCCAGCTCTTGTGATTTTAGAATAGAATGGAATGTTTGGTGGCCAAAGTGTAAAACTTGGAACTTATGTGCCAAGGGGGGTGATTTGAAGAAACTATAATAAGATGAAAAACCCTAAATTACTTCATTTCATTTGGTTCATACAATTTGGGAGGAGATTGGAGATAGAAGAAGAACCCCAATTGGAAGAGTGGTGAAAAGAGTTGCAGCAAAAGATTTGAATATCATCTTCAAGGTATGATCTCTCATTCCTTTCTTCTTCTTCTCTATGTTTAGCTAGTCTAGAAGTTGGTTTGGGGAAATTGATAATCCAATTGTTGGTTGAGTCTTAACCAATAAGAAAGAAAGCAAGTGATGTTGGGATTGATTCCCTATGAGTTTTGATCATTTCAATAAGGAACCTCATCTTGTTTGCTTAGTAATCTCCATTTTTCTATGGTTTGGGTTCATGAGTTTTGGGGCTTGAAATCATGAATCAATGGTTAGATTTTGGATGGTTTTGGTTGGATTATTTGATGTTTTGATGATGAGTAATTGTGGGGAAAGGTCTAGAACATCCACTATCTTATTTTGGATGCTTAAAAGTCGAATTGGGAGCATTTTGGGGGCATTAGAGTTGAGTTTTCGGACTGAATTTTGGAGTGCAGTTTAGGGAGTCACGAACAGGGACTTACGCGGTTTGTCCCGCGGTTTGCAAACCGCGAGGCAAGTGGCGTAAGCCTCTGTTTTGTGCACCTTCTTTGGTTCGCTTCGGGTTTCGGGTCTAGAATCGAGGCACCATTTGGGGGTTTGTTTTAGGGGCTTAGTAGGGATGTTTTGGGATGTAATTAGGTGGTTTAACACTATTCTTATGACGTCCAATTCAGGTGTTCGGTTTAAACTAAAGTGGGTTTCAGAGCGTGTGTCGATGTGCGAATGCTAAGGTGAGTCCCCTAAACCCTTTTGACGCAAATGAAATGTTTTGCTAAAGTTTTCGTATCTGAATTTGGTTTGAGCATGCTGACATGATTAAACGTTTTAGTAAAGGTTTCTTAAATGATTATGGTTATGAGTATGATGACATGTTTAAACGTTTTGAAAGGTTTTATTGTACATGATATGGAAATGTTTACAAATGCATGCAAGTTGTTTATACGTTCATTCATACGTAAATGTTGATTTCATATGCTTGTGATGAGGTTGTAATATGGGGAGTCGGGTTGCACAGTGGGGGCGGCATGGAAGATAGCCGTACCCGGCTTTGTAGGGCGACAGCCGTACCCGGCTTTGTAGGGCGACAGCCGTACCCGGCTTTGTAGGGCGAATGCCGTACCTGGCTTTGTAAGGTGATGAAAGTTGCGACCACTGTGCAATACCCTTATGTGGAGTCAAGCCTTTAAATCGGAACTTCCGTTTATTGTTATAATGGTTAAATGTTTTATACTACTGTTTATGTAGAACTGTTTTAAAGAGGGAATTCACTAGACCTCATGGTCTAACCCTCGCTTTTCGAAAATAAAAACCATTTTCAGGTATTAATCGTGTATGGAGTTTCATCTGATGATGATGGAAGGTCGGGTCGTGGTAAAAGAGCGAGAGGTAGTGAAGACTTGTAGAGTACCGTCGGGCTTCTTGTAGTATCTCAGTTGTGAAGGTGGTTTCCACTGCGAGTTTAGAGTAAATTTGATGTATTGTAGACTTTGGGACCGTTTTTGATTGAAATGTTAAAACTTATATTTTATTAGATTTTGGGTTGTTACAAATGGTATCAGAGCCATAGTTTAAGGAATTTAGGTGACCGGATGGGCCTAAACTTAAACTGTGGAGTAGAGTGAGACACAACTGAGATATAGGAAGCCATTAAGAAAGACCTCAATCATAGAATATCTTAACAATGGTAGTGAGAACTCTCATGTAAGGTAAATTCAAATAGCATCTGGCCAATGCTATTATGGATCTACAGGTGCATGGGTGTAATCAATCACTATTGTCGGGATGAGTGGTGAGTGTGGCAGTATGTAGAAGGTTCTAACCTTGTGTTTGATAGCAAAGAGTTGATGTGTCATGGAAGAGATCCCTTGTGGTGGGATGTTTGCAACTTCTAGAGGAAGTGTTGTCTGGAATGTTATTATGCTGTCTGGAAGTAAATTTTCTAGGATTCAATGAATGAATGGTTGTATGGGGAGGGCAACTCCTAGTGCTAGTGGGTCCCCACCCTTAGGATCGTTGTGTCGGTCAGTTGGGTTAGGAGTGAGAATTATGCGTACATCTTGAAACCTTTAATTCAAGATCAAGTTAGGGAATCTAGTCTTGGATTCCTTAGTCAAGCGGTTTAGTGGCAAGGTTAATGATTACAAAAGATCAGTGTTATTTTGTGGTATGCATGTAAGAGTGGTCGATCAAGTGGGCTGTGAAACACTTGTACTACAAGTTGTAGCATAAGTAAGAAAGCGGTTGTTGGTTATAGTATGGTACCAGTGAAGAGTTAAAGTGAGTGCAACGGTTGACTTGGTTAGAGTGAATAGCCTTCAATTGCATATTGAATTCCCTGCATTTTGTTGTTAAACGTATTATACGAGATTCTTTCATGTTAAAAAGCATGTACGTGCATGACATGTTTTCTTGTTTTGGGAACTGAGTTGACGCGTGCGAGCGTGTTTTCTTTAAAGTAAAAGACAAACTTGTTTTCATTATACGATAAAGCTTTGAACTTAGTGATTTACGAATTATTTCACGTTTTTCTTGTGGAGAGAATCTTCGTTACGAAAATATATTGAAAACGTTTTATTGTGAGGTTTGTTTTACAAACAAAATGAGTACTGACTCGTTATTTTCATGTAAACGAGTGTTGGAGTTAACTGACCCACTTTGGGTAAGTGATTTCGTTCTGAACTTTCTAGCCGTATTGGAAAGGGTTTCGTTGGAGATGACCGTTGTGTCGGCATCGAGTTGGATGGACAAGGTTACGAATTATCGTAAGAGTGCCTGTAAGCGATCCCTGCGATCGTTGTGTTTCACTATTCATCCTGAGTGGTGTCGTATCATGCATACTCAAGCTTGTTTTATGATTTTGTGACTATTGCATTTTTAAAAGGGTGCTAAATGATTTCAATCGTTGTGTCATTGTGCATGAAGGCTATGAACTCGCTAGGTCGGGAATGGTATTACGACTAAGGATAAGAAAGGCTTTGAGAGTGGAATTGCCAGTAGAATAAGATGTGGTCGAGTTATGACCTTAGTGTTTCCTTTAGAGGAAGTGGGTGAATACTGGGAGTCCCGAGAAGTAAATTCGGATTGTCGATATGATTGTAGTTTGAGCTATTGCTTAGTTATGTGAGAACGGTTGATTTACGATAAGCTTTGAATTGGTCGAAGCGATTTTTGGTGGAATGGTAATAAGTAGCGTTACGTTACTTGATGTAATGTTATCGGCTGTGAGTCTGAGTACTAAGAAAGGTCTTGTGTTGTTCCTCAAGTGTGAACGGTAGGGTATAATCTGGATTATGATGTGTTGGATGAAGCGGGTTCCGTTAAGAATCCTGGTTATCGGGAAATTAAGGAATCATCATGTTGCCTATTGATATAGAGGTTGCGATTTGTTTAATATACCCAATTTGGGGGTGTTGTCAGGAGATTGAGACTTGAGAAATGAACCCGTGATGTGTGAACGGTTGAGGTCGTCTGAGAATGTGTAAATGATATGGTGTAGGAACACCTAGGGATAGCATTCGGAGAACGGAAGATCACTAATGTGGATGTGATGTCCATTGAGGTTTTGATGATTCGCTTATGTGTCAGGTGTTTAGTATAACGGAAATAGATCGTGAGAAGTTGGTGAGAAACGAGAATTTGTTCGAGGAGTTAGGAGAGGTAGATCGCTAAGGGAAATCCTTGTTTGTCGTGAAGTGACTGGACAATTGTATGTCGATTGTCAATGTTGAAATCATTGACCGTTTTATCGGATGGTTGTCATGAGGCTAGTATTGGAGAAGTAACCATGGTATGGTTATCTTGTGAGTTTTCTTGCAAAGATGTAAGAAGTGTTCTGAGAAAGGCGTGTATCCGGCAAGACGCTGGACCACCTTGTGTGAGTGTTACAGAAGTGAAAGATTGTGGTAGCATAAGTGATTTCCCATAAGCGTTACAGAATTGAGTTTCTATGGTGCTTGTTGAGCCAAATAAGAGCGAGTTGATTAGTGTAATCGAAGCGAGTGTGCTTGATTAGATGATCTTGTCATGTGGTTCGTCTAGACCCGGGAAAGACAAATTCGGGGAACGATTTTACTTCAAAGAAATGGTGTTATAGGTGGCATGAAGGAAGTAATATCTTTTGTGTGTAAAGGTGTCATGTTAGCTTGTTGCAACGGGGTCGCGTGGTGCGATAGGGGCGTGAGGAAGTGGTAGCACTTAGTACCGGTGGAACGTATAAGTCATAGATGTAATGTTGGTTTGCCGTAATGTTAGAATAGTCAAAGGTGGTGAGTATGCTCGATTGAAGTGTGTGGTTTTGCATGCATTATACATTAATGCTAGATGGAGTTATGGTAGATCAAGCATAGACAGGTTTGCGGTGAGAAGATGTCGGGAGACATTGGAAAGACGGACTGTAATTATAAAACTGTTATTTGAAAGGCGTAAGGAAAGAGATCGTTGTATATGTCATGGTTAAAGGGTTGAGAAAGCTAAATTCATGCGGCCGGTTTGGAAAACTGGCACATATTAGCGAGTCGTCCGTATAAAGCACCTTAATATGGTCAAGTTAGAATGGAAACAGGTGGTCGAATGTGGTGCGCTAGTTGAGAGACCGTGGGAGTAGATGCAGTATTGTCGGGGAGAATGTCTCTCGTGAGCGTGTTGTTCAATATTCGATCAATGGGAATAGTTTGAGTGAACCTGGTCACGTCTCCTTGTGGGGGGGTAAGCGAGATTTGGAAGTATTTCCTAGAAAGTGAAATCTTGTGTTGGGTGTTGTGTGAAACAAAGTGTGTGTCCGTAAGGTTGGATCAACTTGAGCGAACGAGTTATGGCGTATTGAATGTTGTGAGTTTGGACCGTTTATTGGTAATTGTTGTGGCACGTGTGATCGGTGTGATTTTCGGGAAACGTAAATTGTGCCAGACGGACGCTGTATTGGCGGGATTGCAATTTCCTTTGTGAAATAAATGCTTTGGTGGCGGGAATGCGGTAGCGATATGAGGGTGATCTTGTGTAATGTCGATGAAGGGAGTGGTCAGGGTCCGTTTAGAGATTGGGTTAGTTGTTTTTTTTATTTTCTTGAAAAGAGTATTTTGGTGTGAGTAGTATGTTTGATCAAGAGATTGCAAGTATGTATGGCTGCGCATGTTACCGACCTGAGAAGGCGGTAGTTGGCCGGGGAGCGATGTCAAGGAATGTTGTACGTTGTCGGGGCTGACCAGGAATAGATGGATAAGTGAACGGAACTAAGATGACTAGATTGGAAGGTCTGAGCATTTTCAATCTCGAGTTGGAGGAAGTAGTTAGATGGAAAACATCCCCAAGAAATTGGGGTGATGTTTTTCAAGAAGAATGTGAGTTGGGCCACGTTGTAATGGATTAATGGCAGTTATAGAAAGTATTGGAGAGATAATGGGTGAGTCATTTGCACTCGGTGAAGTTATGGAGCGTTTATGGTGTGTTTCAATCCTTATTGTAGAGGGAGTTGGGTGGAAAGCAGTATGTTGTACATTCGCAATCAATGGGAAGATTTGAGGAGTCGGATTTTGTAGTATTGTTGGAAGCAAAATTTTAGAGCAATGTAAGTATGGGAAATTGGAAGTCAGAAGTTAACTCCATTTGCAGCATGGGTCCGGCAATGGAATTCCGAGGACGGAATTCTAATATGGGGGAGGTGATGTAACACCCCATATTTTCAGCTATTGTGATTTTAGAATAGAATGGAATGTTTGGTGGCCAAAGTGTAAAACTTGGAACTTATGTGCCAAGGGGGGTGATTTGAAGAAGCTATAATAAGATGAAAAACCCTAAATTACTTCATTTCATTTGGTTCATACAATTTGGGAGGAGATTGGAGATAGAAGAAGAACCCCAATTGGAAGAGTGGTGAAAAGAGTTGCAGCAAAAGATTTGAATATCATCTTCAAGGTATGATCTCTCATTCCTTTCTTCTTCTTCTCTATGTTTAGCTAGTCTAGAAATTGGTTTGGAGAAATTGATAATCCAATTGTTGGTTGAGTCTTAACCAATAAGAAAGAAAGCAAGTGATGTTGGGATTGATTCCCTATGAGTTTTGATCATTTCAATAAGGAACCTCATCTTGTTTGCTTAGTAATCTCCATTTTTCTATGGTTTGGGTTCATGAGTTTTGGGGCTTGAAATCATGAATCAATGGTTAGATTTTGGATGGTTTTGGTTGGATTATTTGATGTTTTGATGATAAGTAATTGTGGGGAAAGGTCTAGAACATCCACTATCTTATTTTGGATGCTTAAAAGTCGAATTGGGAGCATTTTGGGGGCATTAGAGTTGAGTTTTCGGACTGAATTTTGGAGTGCAGTCTAGGGAGTCACGAACAGGGACTTACGCGGTTTGTCCCGCGGTTTGCAAACCGCGAGGCAAGTGGCGTAAGCCTCTGTTTTGTGCACCTTCTTTGGGTCGCTTCGGGTTTCGGGTCTAGAATCGAGGCACCATTTGGGGGTTTGTTTTAGGGGCTTAGTAGGGATGTTTTGGGATGTAATTAGGTGGTTTAACACTATTCTTATGACGTCCAATTCAGGTGTTCGGTTTAAACTAAAGTGGGTTTCAGAGCGTGTGTCGATGTGCGAATGCTAAGGTGAGTCCCCTAAACCCTTTTGACGCAAATGAAATGTTTTGCTAAAGTTTTCGTATCTGAATTTGGTTTGAGCATGCTGACATGATTAAACGTTTTAGTAAAGGTTTCTTAAATGATTATGGTTATGAGTATGATGACATGTTTAAACGTTTTGAAAGGTTTTATTGTACATGATATGGAAATGTTTACAAATGCATGCAAGTTGTTTATACGTTCATTCATACGTAAATGTTGATTTCATATGCTTGTGATGAGGTTGTAATGTGGGGAGTCGGGTTGCACAGTGGGGGCGGCATGGAAGATAGTCGTACCCGGCTTTGTAGGGCGATAGCCGTACCCGGCTTTGTAGGGCGACAGCCGTACCCGGCTTTGTAGGGCGAATGCCGTACCTGGCTTTGTAAGGTGATGAAAGTTGCGACCACTGTGCAATACCCTTATGTGGAGTCAAGCCTTTAAATCGGAACTTCCGTTTATTGTTATAATGGTTAAATGATTTATACTACTGTTTATGTAGAACTGTTTTAAAGAGGGAATTCACTAGACCTCATGGTCTAACCCTCGCTTTTCAAAAATAAAAACCATTTTCAGGTATTAATCGTGTATGGAGTTTCATCTGATGATGATGGAAGGTCGGGTCGTGGTAAAAGAGCGAGATGTAGTGAAGACTTGTAGAGTACCGTCGGGCTTCTTGTAGTATCTCAGTTGTGAAGGTGGTTTCCGCTGCGAGTTTAGAGTAAATTTGATGTATTGCAGACTTTGGGACCGTTTTTGATTGAAATGTTAAAACTTATATTTTATTAGATTTTGGGTTGTTACAGTTTGCCACTTCGTCTCCATAAAAAAAATTCCCATTTACATTTGCAATAGTTTGGATGTGGTGGCAATGTCTCTTTTCTTTGACCACATTGTGGAAGAATTTGGTATTGCAGTCCCCTTCATTTAGCCATTTGATTTTAGCCCTTTGTTTGTACTTAGCTTCTTCCACCAGTCTCGCTTTTTGGTAAGCTAGAAGTATTTGGTCAAGTTCCTCCCGAATCAAAGAATTCCTCGGGTTCAAATCACAGGCATATTGAGCTCGGTCTAGAATCCGCTTCAAAGTACAGACCGAGTCCGAGGTGTTCCCAAACGAGGATCGCAACTTCCTAAAGGGGGATTTAAGAGCCTTGAGTTTACATAAAAGTTGGAACATAAACGAACCCTGATGAACCGTAGACCATACCGCTCCCACAACCTGACGGAATGAAGGATGAGCGGAGATAAAATTATCATACTTGAAGCCCCCGGTCTTCTTTCTACTCCCACCTTTGAAAGATATGGTAGCCGGTGAGTGGTCCGATACACCTCTCGGATGGAAATGAACATTTACATCCTGGAACCGAGTGGTAAAATCAGTATTACCCAGAACACGATCAAGCTTCCTTAGAACCCCGTCCACACCAGACGGCTTTTGGCACCATGTAAATTGAATCCCCGTATAGTTGATGTCAAAAACTTCAATGTCTTCAAGGCTAGAGAAAAACTAATCCATGTCAATATTCCGTCGAGAAGATCCTCCGAGACCATCATGGGGAAATAAAATAGCGTTAAAATCCCCCATTATCGTCCAAGGAATACTACCCATAATAGCTTTGAACTTTCGGAGACCCGTCCACAACTCTCTCCTTGATATAGTATTATTCGAACCATAAACAATCGTAAGGGGAGTTTCAAAAACTAATATCGTGATATAGTATTATTCGAACCCGTCCAAAAACTAATATCGTGGACATGCAGAAAATCTTTAACTTCCCGCTGTTTTGTAGGGGAGTTTAAACCCCTAATGTTCCACATGAGGAGTTTCACCATTGATTACCAGTTGGTTTTGATCCTACCTCACCCCCCACTCCAACCAACGGATCGGATGGTTGTCGTAAATTTTCCTCATTAACGCATTCCTCAACACCCTCCTCCTCCACCGCCAAACCCTCATCATCCGACAGTGGTCCAAATCTGTTTTTGGACTGATTTATCAAGGATCCACAATAGGCATTTGAGTGGTGACCGAAATTCTTAAAAACTGAGGCCAAGAGAGGGTCCTGTCCCGTGCTTTTGGATACAGTCCCTGCTGTATTTTCCCAGCCATGCATGGAATCAAAACCATTCTTTGGGGTGGGACCCAATTCTGCATGTACCACCTTTGGGGACTTTGTTTCTTTAGCCTTTTCCTGATTAACCTTTCATCCCATATTTTCCTGTTCTCCTTTAGAAGTCTGACGGAATTCTTCTTTTTTGCCTCCATTTGCATTTTCCTTCATATGGTCTTTCTCCTTGTTCACTATAGAACTAGTGGTAGCCGCGATTGGATCATTTTTATTTTTATTTTTATTTTTTACCTTCCAGACTTTTTTTCTCCACCCGAATGAACCCATCTGCATCTACTTTTTCCTTCTTCGAGTTAGGGCCACTCTTATTAGCCAACGTAGCTTTAACACAATTGCTTTTCTTGTGCCCAAACAGTTTGCAGTGTACACATTGGGATGGTTCCCACAAATACTCCACATGAACTTTGACCACTTCGTCCTTACCTCCCTTTAGGTTTGGAATACTAACCTCCAGTTCTCTTTTGAGATCACCCACTGCCCAAACTTCAATTAAGACTTTGGTAAAGCCCGGACGCCCCCACGATTTATCACACATAGAGGAGGTACAAGCATCCATTTGTTTAGGAATTCCCAACGCACTTGCTATACGGCTAACTCCTTCCCTATTGAAAGCCACCAAAGGAATGTTGTGGACTTTAACCCACAAAGGACACGAAGAATGTTCAGGCTTGTGTAGACCCTTTGTAGGATCCCAATGGAAAACAAATAATTGCACACCCCTGATCATCACAGGGCCTTCCTCAACCACTTGATTGCATCCCCCCACATCGTTAAAACAAAAGAAAAAATACCCATTGGAGTTCATCATCGCATCTTGGTACCCAAACTTACTCCACGTCGCCTTTACATAATTTTGAACTAATGGGAAGTGAATCCTCGGGCCAAGGAAGTATCCATATAGAGTAGAGATATAGGACTTGCTAACCTCTTGAGCCAACTCCACCGGAATATTAATACGGGATTGGTTCTTGTCCGCAAGTGGAAAGAAATCCAATGAGGACGTCCCAGATTTGCCCAAAGCACCTTTGAAATTCATTTCCATCTTTTCCAAACTGTCCATCTTAGATCTAGTGCAAGGAGGCACACCAGTTTCTTTAGGCTTAACAGAACCCATATCAGAACTATGCATGGCATGCATGGGTAAAGGGGACGTAGCAAGAACCGACCCTTCATTCTAGGCCCCCTCATCCCCACCCCAGAACATCTTACCTTTGTCCCCTATACCTGCAGACGAGGCCATAATGCTGCTGAAACCCTAGACGGAAATCCATTAAAGCGAAACGAAGACCCCGGCCGAAGCCGGGATGCTGAATCACTTAGGGGATATCCACTCAGAGATCAATGAAGACTATGAAAACTACGTAACATATAGGAGATAGAAAGAAAGGATAGGGAATAAAAATCAACGTCCAACCAGGAAGATGAACCGTCACATCGAAACCCTACTGCAAAAACGGTCACCCGTGCGCAAAAACGAATAGCAAACAGGATGCTTTAAAGGCGCAGTCCCACCACACCCCACCGGGAAGATATTACGATAGCCAATAGATTGGTCGGAGCGGAAAACTTACCCGGGCAAGGAGTGCAGGCGCCGATGATACCAGATTGTGAGAGAAAACGAGAACAGCGTGAAAAAACTTGTGTATATAACGAAATCTAAACAGCAGCAGAATCTTTTAGACCACCGTAAGCAACTCCAATCCAATGAACGCCAACTAGGAAATCTACTCAAGAGTTTCCTCATGTCCAAACCCTAGAATCGCCCAGAGAGAGAGAAAGAAAACTCCATTTCTGTTAGACAAAATTGAATCTCCCTCGTTCAATACCATGTGTTTAGTTCGTTATAGCCGAATAAGTATCCCCAAAATCATCGCATCACATTGTTGGAGGACAATTAACTAAGATTCAACCGCAATTTTTTGGATTAAAGACATAAGCCATCGTAGTTCAGTTACAACATCAGCTAGGGCTCGATATTCCGCCTAGGTACCTGTTGGTCCCGAAGGGCTATACAAGTTTGTAGAAGGGGGGGTTGAATACAAACATACGTTTTTACTTTTCTAAATTGTTTATTGATAAATCAAGACAATTTACAGCTTGTTGCGGAACAAGATAAGGAATAAATCCTAATCTAAACAAGTTGGAACACTAAGTTTTCTTGCACTAAGAAAGAGAAGGAAATTACTAATAATAACCTATCTCAAGATAAGAAGATGACTTGACCAGAGTTAGCAAGTGCTTCATAAATGAAGCTGGAGTCCTTCTTATATACTGCATGCATTTAATGCATGGCAGTTTATACTTTACACGTGGCAGCAGCTCATTGGTTGTTGGGTCTGACTTTAGTAGACAACCTTAGTAGCCGCATGTTTGAACAGTGTAGTATCAGAGTGGTTGTACGATTTCAGACAATAAGGAGGTTCTTTTCTGACATATCATACGGAGTCGTGCAAGGGTGGTTAAGACAAAAGTACTTTGTACGGAGGACTTCATGATCAGCTTTCGTTGAATCAGAGCTTTATCATTCTATATCAGTGAATGACAAAGTTCAGCGATAGCTGAAGTCTTGTACTTGATACTTCACGTTGAGTGGACAAATCTGAGTCTTCGCTGATCCGCATCTGTTCATTAGGAGACTTGTCGCTGGTTCTTGAGTTTGATCTTCGACTTCAGCGTAGAACTTTGGTTGACGTGAAACTTGTCTTCAGGGATCATAAGTAAACAACTAACTTATCAGCGATCACCATAAGGACTGAACAGGCTCAGAGCATTATGGTGAACAATGTTCGCTGAATGTTTAATCTAAAGAACAAGAGTTCCTATCAGCGGTACTGAATTAGTCTTAGTACATCAGCGATAGTGAAACTCTAATACATATTGTTTACTTACAATTTTCTCTAAGTGTTTAAGAAAGGGTCATTATCAAATCACTGAGAGTTTGGATCAACAATCTCCCCCTATTTGATTATGACATAGCAACAGAGAAAATTGCTATTTAATGAAAACATAAGGATAAAAAGAACTCATAAAATATTTGTCCCTTTTACTGTTTTGTGGGATCTTTTCTGTACTGATGGAGTAAAGTACTTTCGCTGAAATCTTTCTTTAAACTTCGTATCAGATTACAAAGGGAAGTGGAAAAATTATAAGTACAAGCGAAATAAATTACAAGAGAAATAAATTACAAGTACAAAAGAATAACTGATAAAATAGAGGAATAAGGCGATCTTATCAGCTTATAGAGGTTCTTCCTTAATGAGAAGTTCATCAAGGGTCTTTGATGTGGGAATCATCCAGCCAGGGACATTTACTCCTTGATTCTTTTTGTTCAGAGCTTCTTAAAAAATCAAGGGCTTCAGGTGTCTAGCTTTAATGTCGCGTTTGACTTCACACCAGTATATGAGATCTCTGAGTTGTTCGATGGGAGTGATTGGAAGCTCAGAGATGCGTTGAAAGTGATGATTTCCTTGGTAGTCTAGAAAGAATATACCATAAGGATCACTTACAACCTTTCCAGGAATAAAAGTTTCTCCAGGTGGTAGGGAGGTGTCAAGCGCTGAGAGATCAGCATCAGGGCCAAGAACTTCAGCACGAGAGAAACCAATACCTGTTTCATTCCGTATAGGAGGACCTGAATCTGAGACTTTTTTTTCCTTTGTAGAGACTCTTCTTTGTTGAGGATGAAGACGAGTGGAAGGAGGAATATCTACAGCAGAAGAAACCAAGTCGATCTGAGTATTTAAAAATTTCTCGACATGGCTCTTGAACTTTGAGCGCGATCCCTGAATAGCTAATTTCACTTCCAACCATTCAGAGAAACCAAACTTCTCTAAAGTAGTAGCATAGAAGGTTTGCTTGGTTTTGTATTCTCTGAATACATCAATTTCAACAACAGGAACGTCAACGAACAGTCTTCCTCTGATGTTTACTTTGATGATTTTGGATGGTCGAGATCGATAATTCAGCATTTCTTTACACCATTTCAAAGTCGTATCAGATACTTTCGTCTTTTCTTCAACGATCCTTTGGGCATCATCCCATAGATGATGTTGGACATCAATGGGAGTTCTTTTCAGCGCGGGGTCTTTCACCGATTGTTGGACAAGCTGGATGGCGAGTTCTCTGTCTTTTTCTTCAGCTTCCCTTCTTTCAGCGATTAACCTTTCAGCTCTGAGGTGATCCTGGTATTCCTTTTCTGAAAGTTTGAACTTTGGAGGAATAGAAGGAAGTTGATCACGCTTCAGGATGATTCGCTGATCTTCGAATCTCTTGATCATTGCATCTCTCTTTTCTTGATCCTCTTCACTCAGCTTTTGAGGAGCCAGGGAAGGTCTGTTTTGGTGAGAGAGCAGCTGTTCTTCAGGTTCATCAGTCTCAGTGGTTAAATCCGAGACTGGGATTATTTCTTCAGCTCTTGTGGCTGGGATTATTCCTGGTGTTGTCGAAGGAGCTTCAGCAGGATCCTCAAACAGGTTCGTTTATCGAAATCCCTTTAAGAGCTGTAGTCTTCTTAACAGGCTTGACGATAAAGGAGTCATCATCATCATCGTTATCATCATCATTCTTTGGAGAAGAAGATGGTTCATCATCAGAGATGTCGACAGCTTCATCGTCTTCAGGTTCAGATTCAGATTCTTTAGCAGCTTCTTCGAGTTTCTCCCCCTCAGATACAGAGGTAAGCTTCTCGGTTCCCTCAGGGTTTTCATCTCCCTGAGGTCCAGCAGTTGTTTCTTCATTTGTCTTCTCCCCCTCTTCAGTAAGGGGAAGGTCTTCAGTCTTCTCCCCCCTTTCTCATGATGAGTGGGGGAGGAATGCGATGACTCAGCAAATGGTGTTGATTCTCTGTCTTCTTGGCCATGGATTCCGACATAATTTTCAATCTCCCCTAATCTGGCTTCCAGGCCAGTTATAGCAGGATTGATCTTGAGAAGTTCAGCTCGATCCGCCAGAGTAAAATACGAAGGTCTAGGGGCAGCGGCGTTCATGAGATCGAGGATCTGCTGTACCATCGTCTTCACTGAACTTACGTCAGTCTTTACTGAACTCACTTCAGTCTTTACAGCGGACACCTCTCCCTGAAGAGTACCAACCGATGTCTTCAGCGTTATGACCTCGCTGGACATGGTGTTAACTCTTGAGGAGAGAGAGTTGTAGTCAGTGAAGATATCAGCAAGAACTTTGGCAAAGTCACTGAGAGTACTATCAACCTTCTCCAAATCAGCTTTGGAGGCATTCTTTTCGACCTTAGTGGTCAAAGTCTTCAAGTTCTCTCCAGCGTTTGTAACCGCTGAAGAGTTGGCAGTTAGAGTTTTGTTGAAAGACTCCATCTTTGTTTCCAGGGTCGTCAGGGAGGTGTGGATATCCCCCAAATTAGGACCTGAAAAAGTTATAAACTTATGAACAGAGGAAAGCTCAGAAGTTTGGGGTTGAGAGAGAGACGTGTGTGGGATTTTGTGTATACCTGCAGGCGGGTTGGCGAAGTTGTCGAAACCTCGACGTCCTGAAAAAGTTTCGTAGTCGTCTTTAATATTTCCTAGACGACTGGAAGTACCTGCAGGTCCTGTGGTGTGTCCTATCATCCTCTGAAAATGTTCAGCAGTAGTGTTGCTGGGGAAGACGGTTGTTGAGGAGAATAGGGGAATAGATTGAGTGACCAAAGAAGAGGTGAGAGGAATGGAGGATGAGAATGATGGTTGGGTGCGGGGTTCAACGTTGGATCCGCTGAAAATCACTTCAGTCTGTAGAGAGGCTGAAGGAGGTGGGTTCATTTCCAAGTTTATAACTTCAGCGTTTAGAGACGCTGAAGCTAGGATGGAAGGGGTGGTTTGTTCAGCTGTGGCAGAGCGTACCACTGAACTTTCCATCAGCTCTTCAAGATGAGTTGAGGAGTCTTCAGCATGTAAATGCTGGGGGGTTGCTCCTTGGTTTTCTTGATTCTTTTGGAACCAAGTTGGGTAGAAGATTGTTTCCTTTTTCTAGAAGGAGTGGAGGTTGCAGCTGGGGTATCAACGGTGGGGTTTTCCACTGAATGAGCTGTAGAAGTAGAAGAAGGAGGATTGAGAAGAGTTAAGAGAGTAGAGAGACGTACCTCGTTTGCCATTGGCTTGAAGTCGAGTAGCTTAGGGCCAACCTGAGAGAGTTTCAGGTCTCCTACTTTTGGGTAGTTATCCTTAAGGCCGGTTTGGAAGATGGCGCTGATGAATCTAGGAGATGGAACCCATGATGGTCGGTCAGCAGTAGAGTCTACTCTGAGCACAAGATCATCGTAGATTATCGAGGCCCAGTCAACATGAAGACCTTTCAGCAATGCATAGCCCATTGCTTGCTGAGGTTGAGCGGCTTAATCAGACGAGCCGGTCTTTGCAACCATGCATCTTATCAAGTGTGCGAAGATGAAGTTCATCTCGCTGGGAATTTTGGATTTCTTGATGAGGGTCAGCTTCTTCTCAGGCTTCTTGTCCCTCCCTGTTTCCCATACATAACCCATTGCATCAAAGAATGCAGTGATGGCTTCCCTATCAGCATGTTTCTTGTGGTCAGGGAGAGAAACAAAGGGTTTTTCTTTTGTGGCGATGGGAAGGCTCAGTGATTTTCGGATAATGGCAGGGGTGATTTTTATGGTGCCAAAATCAGTGTCACAGAGGATGCAATCGATTTTCTTCGTGGGGTCTTTGGTCGATGTGAGCTGAGTGTGTCTGGCAGAATACCAGAACTGAGATAGTAGTAGTTGATGAGCAGGGGGTGTTATGGTCAGGGATGTAGAGAGGCAACAGGTTTTGAGGAAATTGACAGCATCATTCAGATGTGTGACTTGCTTTCGAGGAGGAAACTCGAAAAGCGCATAAAGATTGTTTGTTTTTGTCCAATCGAGTTCCTCAAGCGTGAACTTGACCTGAGGAGCCTTGGTGATTTCCAGTTCCTCAACAGCAGCAGTGTTCTCAGCAGTAGGAATATCAGTAGATGTCATTGCTGTATTATCAGTTCAACCAAAGATATAACAAATAAGAATAATCTTAATGTGAAAAGATTTTCCAATAAGATGGTTCGAATTTTGTCCATTTCATTCAGACAAAAATGTCTTAATGAAGATTAGGGTTTTCTTGTTTTTGAAAAAGAAATGCAAACCCAATAAAAAAAGTCTTGTTTTCCAGTTTTCATTGAGGATTAGGATTCTGGAAAAACGTATGAAGAACAAGTTTAATATATATGCGATTAAACTTGAAGAACAACCATGAAAGGTTGTGTTCATAAAACCATGAAAGAAATGATTTCATTTTTGAAAAAGTTCTTTTGTTTGATCTTGTAAAAACAATGAGAAGATCATTAACAAGTTTTAAGAAACAGGTAAATAAAAGAAATATTAACCTGGTTCGTTGAAGAAGAAGAAGAAGATGAACAGTTCTTGAAAACTTGAGAGAAAAAATGCAACAGTAGTTTTCTTGAGGAAGAAGCTGTTCGCGTAAAGGAAAAATATAAACCCAAAATGGTTTATATAGAGAGAGTAGAGAGAGGGAAAATCTTGAGCGGGAAAAGATTTTCATCATGACACGGACACGTGTTTGCATTTGATTGGAAGGTAAACGAAACGTGCAATCATGTGTCAGAAAAAGAACGTGCCAGGGCTTATCCGTTGCGATGACGTCACAACTGTCCTTTCATATTTTAGGATGTCTCTGAGGTTTTGAAAGCTCATGGACACTTTTGAAAATATGAAGCACTGAATAGAAATATCAGTGTTTTGTTTTAAGAAATTTCAAAGTATCGCTGTTAAGGAACAGATATTCAGCGATGCAATTTGTTTTGAAATCTTACATTTACATGCGAACGTCAGCGAGTAAGAGAGAAAACATACCTTGACATCAGCGAATCAATTATGTTCAGAGAGAGAATGATAGAGTGGGTTATACAAGTTTATTTTAACCTATCGCTGATCAAATGTGAACCACTGAAGATTTTACTCTTCAAAGTTCAGCATTCCAAGCTCGCGGATGAGAAAGTTGAATCTTGTCTCATCAAGAGGTTTGGTGAACAGATCAGCTAACTGAAAGTCAGTTGGGATAAAATGAAGTTCTATATCACCATTCATCACATGATCTCTGATAAAATGATACCTGATTTCGATGTGTTTTGTCTTTGAGTGTAGCACTGGATTGTTGGCTATAGCGATGGCACTTGTGCTGTCGCAATAGATTGGAATTTTCGAGAGCTGAAGCTCATAGTCTAGTAGTTGATTTCTCATCCACAAGACCTGAGAACAACAACTTCAAGCGGCTACATACTCAGCTTCAGCAGTTGAGGTGGACACTGAGTTTTGCTTTTTACTTGTCCAACTCACCAGCTTTCCACCCAGGAGCTGACAGCCTCCTGTGGTGCTTTTCCTATCCAATTTGCAACCTGCAAAATCACTATCTGAATAGGCGATTAGATCAAACCCTGAGTCTTTGGGATACCAAAGACCTAGGTTCATAGTACCCTTAAGGTAACGAAAGATTTGCTTTACAGCGATCATATGAGATTCCTTAGGTTCAGCTTGATATCGTGCACACAAACAGGTTGCGTACATAATATCGGTCGGCTAGCTGTAAGATACAAGAGAGAGCCGATCATCCCACGGTACAGCGTGACATTAACAGGTATTCCATTTGAATCCTTGTCTAGTGTCAACGGTGGTGCCATAGGGGTTTTCATAGCTGAACTCTGAGTTAAATCGAATTTCTTCAGCGTATCTTTAACATACTTTCCCTGATTAATGAACGTTCCTTTTTCATTTTTCTTTATCTGAAGACCAAGGAAATATGTTAGCTCACCCATCATTCTCATTTTATACTCTTCTTTCATTCTATCAGCGAAATGAGTACAAATGTCAGGGTTAGTAGAACCAAATATAATGTCATCAACATATATCTAAACAAGAATAATATGAACTTTTACTTTCCTGAAGAATAGAGTCTTATCGATTTTACCACGCTCAAATTTTTCAATATGGAGATAAGTAGAGAGAGTGTCATACAATGCACGAGGAGCTTGCTTTAAGCCATAAAGTGCCTTATCCAGTTTATAAACATAACCTGGACGCTTAGGATCTGAGAATCCTGGAGGTTGTTCCACATAGACTTCTTCATTCAGCTTTCCATTTAGAAATGCTGACTTAACATCCATCTGATATACTTTGAAGTCTTTGTGTACAGCGTATGCTAAGAATAGACGGATAGATTCTAGTCTTGCTACTGGAGCAAATGTTTCGTCGTAATCTATGCCTTCCTCTTGTCTGTATCCCTGAGCAACAAGACGAGCTTTGTTGTGGGTTATAGTTCCATGTTCGTCCAACTTGTTTCGATAGACCCATTTAGTGCCTATCACTGTTTTGTCAGTTGGTCTTCGAACAAGTTTCCAAACTTTGTTTCTTTCGAATTCAGTCAACTCTTCTTGCATGGCGCTGACCCAGTTTGGATCTTTGAGGGCATCATCTATTTTCTTTGGTTCAATCAAAGAAATAAAGTTAACAAATAAACAAATATGACCTGCACTTCGTCGAGTCTGAACACCAGCATTTGGATCACCAAGAATTTGATCAATTGGGTGATTTACAGTCCATCGCTGAGCAGGAGCATAAGTCGCTGACTCAATTTGAACTGGAGGAGCTGAAGATGAAGTTTCAGCAACTTCTGGAAAATCAGCCAAGAGAGGAGTAGGTGCAAATGATATCTTATTTACTGATTGCTGAGAAGTAGATGGAATGTCTGAGACATTTGGTTCAGAAGCAGGTATAGTGTTTAAAGGAACTGCTGAGACCCATGATGTTTCAGCTTCACTATTCTGCATGATTGGGATGATAGTAGGACTATCATCTTCAACTGTATGAGTATGAGGAGTGGGAATATCTTATGAATCACCAAGATGAGAAAACATCCATTGATTCAGTTCTTCAGTATCAGCAGAAGGTCGAGAATTCGCTGAACGGGATTCGTCAAAAGTGACGTGAATAGTTTCTTCAACAGTTTGTCTTCTTCGATTGAAGACTCTGAAGGCTTTGGAGATTGAATAATATCCAAGAAAGATTCCATCATCAGCCTTAGGATCAAACTTTCCAAGGGCATCTCTGTTGTTCAGTATGAAACACTGACATCCAAAGATGTGAAGAAAGCTAATTGAAGGCTTTCTCCCATGAAAAAGTTCATAGGATGTTTTATTAAATCTTTTGACTATCAGCGACCTGTTTTGCGTAAAACAAGCGTGTTGACTGCTTTTGCTCAAAACTGAGTAGGCAGGTGAGAATCGCTGAGCATTGAACGTGCAGCTTCAATAATAGTTCTATTTCTTCTTTCAGCGACTCCGTTTTGTTGCGGTGTTCTCACTAAAGAAAAGTTGTGAGAAATACCCTTACTCTCAAAGAAGGAATCAAGAGAACTATTTTTGAATTCAGTCCCATGATCACTCCTTATTGAGCGAACGATCAAGTTGTTCAGGGTTTCCATTTCCGAACAAAGGTGATGAGTTCTTCAGGGGTGTCACTCTTAGAACGGAGAAACATAACCCATGTATATCGAGAGAATTCATCAACTATGACCAGTGTATATTTCTTTCCAGCGATGGATTGTTTGTTAACAGGGCCAAACAAATCCATATGGAGAAGTTGTAGAGGAGATGATACTGAGGAAACTTGCTTTGACTTAAAGCCTGCTTTGGTCTGCTTGCCTTTCTCACACGCTGAACATAAGGATTCTTTGGCGTATGAGTGCTGAGGTAGACCAGTGACTAACTCTTTTGAAGAACGAGTGTTCAGTGTCTTGAAGTTTAGATGAGAGAGCCTCTTATGCCATAGCCAGTTGACATCAGATGAGGCTTTTGAGAAGAAACAGGAGTTCTCAGTGGTTGTTGAGTCCATGTTTATTACATAAACATTTTCCAAACGATAACCGCTGAGAGCTATCTTCTCCTTTTTGTTAGCGACAAAGCATGATTCCTTAGTAAAGATTACTTTGTTATCCTTGTCGCAAAGCTGACTGATGCTTAGAAGATTATGCTTCAGCCCTTCAACATATGCGACTCTTCTGAAGGTTGTTGTACCATTAGATATTACACTAAACCCTCGGGTATGTCCTTTTCCATTTCCACCGAAAGTTACAGAGGGACCCTTCTCTTCTTTGTACTCAGTGAGCAGGTTCCTCATACCAGTCATGTGTCTAGAGCATCCGCTATCGAGATACCAGATACCCTTCTTAACTTGAGTTGCAGAGGTTGAAGTAGAGGGAATGTCAGAATTGTCTTCCTCATTTTCAAGTTTGGCCATGAGACATAGATTGGCTTCATCATCTTCGGAGTCAGATGATTCTTCTTCGTCAAAGGCAGCCCAATCATAGTCAGTCATGAGGCCTTTGCCTTTTTTCTTAAAGGTTTTCAGCTTTGCATACCTTTCTTTCAGCTTTTTATATTTTTCATCTCTATTCCTGGGAATAAAGTTTTTCTTGGGAAAAGCTGAGGGTCTAGAGACTTTCCTTGACCTGCACTCGCTAGCAAAATGTCATATCTTTTCACAGTTATAGCAAGTAGCAGTAGCCTTATCAACAGGGGTTGATGATCTTGGCTTGTCAGTAATAGCAAGAGGTTTATTCTTCTTGAAATTACTCTTTCTAGCAAATCTCCTGAACTTATTAGCCAGGAATGCCAGAGTTTCATCATTATCTGAAACGTCAGAGTCTGATGATCTTTCAGAGTTAGTTTCCAACTCAGTGACATTGATAGTCGATCGCTGAGTGGAAGGTGACTCTGAGATTAAAGCAACAAGGGTGCTTTTGGAATCTTTTACAAGATTCTTCTTAAGATGACTCGATTGCTCATGATTCAGCATCGTGCCATATAAGGTAGAAAGGGTCATTGATTTTAGATCCTTTGACAGCTTGAGACACATAGAATAACTGTCCCAACTTTCAGGTAAACATTCTAAGAACTTTGTCAGTACTTCAAAGTTAGAATATTCCTTACCAATAGTTTTTAGATCTATTATTAAGCAGTTAAAACGTTGGTGTACTTCAGAGAGAGTTTCATTCTTACCACAAATGAAGCTTTCATACCGTCTTACCAGGTTGATCTTTCGAGAGTCCTGGACTTCAGAAGTACCTTCATACTGAACACAGATTGTTTCCCCATAGCTTTTGAGGTTTTCAGGTTCATGACGGAATGGTAGACTTCGTCAGGAAGAGCCATGGAGAGTATGGATCTGGATTTGGTGTCGATAGCCACTTTCTTCTTATCTTCATCAGTCCACATATGAATTTCCTTAGGAATCAGCCTTTCTGGAATAGCAGGTCTATTCTCAGTGGCTGGAACTGCAGCATCAATTCTTACAGGAATATATGGGACGTTTTCAAGATAATAAGGCATAGTAGGGTCTACACCTTCTAAGAAGAGAATCATCCTATTTTTCCATAGATTAAAATTATCTCTGGAGAATCTAGGGGGTTTTGCAAGAGAACCGTTGTCAATATAGTTTGTGTTTGTGTTGGTAGCCATTTTAAGAAATAGCTAGGAAGAGAAATCTTGGTATAGATCAGATCTTGTTTATGAGATTAAACAAATCTGCTCTGATACCACTTGTTGGTCTCGAAGGCCTATACAAGTTTGTATAAGGGGGGGTTGAATACAAACACACGTTTTTACTTTTCTAAATTGTTTATTGATAAATCAAGACAATTTACAGCTTGTTGCGGAACAAGATAAGGAATAAATCCTAATCTAAACAAGTTGGAACACTAAGTTTTCTTGCACTAAGAAAGAGAAGGAAATTACTAATAATAACCTATCTCAAGATAAGAAGATGACTTGACCAGAGTTAGAAAGTGCTTCAAAAATGAAGCTGGAGTCCTTCTTATATACTGCATGCATTTAATGCATGGCAATTTATACTTTACACGTGGCAGCAGCTCATTGGTTGTTGGGTCTGACTTTAGTAGACAACCTTAGTAGCCGCATATTTCAACAGTGTAGTATCAGAGTGGTTGTACGATTTCAGACAATAAGGAGGTTCTTTTCTGACATATCGTACGGAGTCGTGCAAGGGTGGTTAAGACAAAAGTACTTTGTACGGAGGACATCATGATCAGCTTTCGTTGAATCAGAGCTTTATCATTCTATATCAGTGAATGACAAAGTTCAGCGATAGCTGAAGTCTTGTACTTGATACTTCATGTTGAGTGGACAAATCTGAGTCTTCGCTGATCCGCATCAGTTCATTAGGAGACTTGTCGCTGGTTCTTGAGCTTGATCTTCGACTTCAGCATAGAACTTTGGTTGACGTGAAACTTGTCTTCAGGGATCATAAGTAAACAACTAACTTATCAGCGATCACCATAAGGACTGAACAGGCTCAGAGCATTATGGTGAACAGTGTTCGCTGAATGTTTAATCTAAAGAACAAGAGTTCCTATCAGCGGTACTGAATTAGTCTTAGTACATCAGCGATAGTGAAACTCTAATACATATTGTTTACTTACAATTTTCACTAAGTGTTTAAGAGAGGGTCATTATCAAATCACTGAGGGTTTGGATCAACATTACCAGAGTGTGCCACAATATTGTGTTTCTTGGAACTCCAACTAATCAGTTGGGTCCAAGAAAACTACAATAACCACTCGTAGAGTATCTATCATCTGGATATCAACATATGTGTACATCACAATGGATGGAGATCTATATATCAAAAGACCATGTGTACCGTATACATTCAAAGGTTATACACTATTGAACAATGTGTTGTTGTAGAAATTGAAACACCTTGCTAACAACATAAAAAAATCTCCGGTAGAGAAAGAACAAGATATTGTAAAGCACCAACAGTACTTCGGTACAAAGAAGGATTGGCAAAAAGAGTTCTGCATATCCTCGATAATTCAAAATTGGAAGATACTTGTGATAATAGTCGTTTGCCGTCACTCAAGCCAATATGCTCTAACATATCAAGAAGACCAATATCATAAAAGTGAGTTTGTATGCCCAAAAAGTAATTTTAATTGTCCCAAATCCTTCAAGGCAAACTAAGCATTCAACTTCTGTATCAGATCAACAAAAAAAGCATAAGAGTTTCTTGTAATGATACCATTATTGATATATAAGTCATATAACAAGACATAAAGTGAGATGGAGGACGAAGAACACATAAATAAGTATTTGTCTAATACACAATAAATAAATCCCAACATAATAAAAGTCTAAGTACAACTTACAAAACCATGTATACGGTTCTTGCTTCAGTCCATATAGTGCTTTCTGAAGACGCATGCATCACCAGGCGGTGTGGCATCAACAAAACCAAGAGGTTGAATAATATACACCGTTTCCGTTAGATCACCGTATAAAAGGCATTATTCCCACCTTATAGTGCTTTTCACACACCTTTAGACATGTGGTAATTGGAACCAAAAGAAAGTATACAATATAGCCCAATATCATGTCTCAGGTAATAAAATGGTAAACACCAAGTATCGTATTCCACGAGGATATGTATCTTAAGTTACAAGATCTCATGATGAAAGATTAACTTCAAATGGCGAATTTGAAGAATTGTTTGGTTTGGAATTAACAACACTAAAATAACACAATATAAGGAAAAGTGTGGTGTAAGACTTGTGGTGAAACGTAAACACGAATTTCAATAGACTAATGCTATAAGAATGTTACAACATGCAATTAGCAATAATTAGTTTTATCATCTATTTTGAGGGTATTTTCCTTGGACTTCAACCAATGCACTAAGATCTGTATTTTAAAACCAACATATTTCTAAGCAGAACCAGGACCAAAGAAGTAGTGACAAATGAAGTACTTAAAATATATGGATTAACAAATCTCTTTGTTTAAAATCACTCTCTCGAGTCGATTCCCATGTCCTTCAAGTTGGTGTGTTCCAAGTGGCTCATCTCTGAGTCCACTAAACTTTAAACTTGAATAGCCACCAGCCTGCCAAGAATTTATCAATTTGAAAATTATTGATAACAAATCTCTTTGTTAACAACTTTCTCAAGTCTACTTCTCATATCATTCAAATTGACATGTTTTTCAGTGGTTTATCTCAAAGACCACGAGACTTTAACAATTTTAAAGTGATCAACTCGTCAAGAAGTGTCATTGGTTCTATAAAACGCGAAATGAAATGATAGAACATCATTATTGTCAAACAAAGTCTACTTTCTTTTAGTTAAAAGTCTCACAGTTTATCTAACATCCAAGCTTAGAGAATTAGCTATTCATTACGGTATATAAATGCAAGAAAGTGTGAAAACAGAAAGTAAAGACATGAAAATAAATGACGGAAATTAATGGCTGAAATTAAATAGCCTTATGTAACGACATAGAATGTAATAAAATAAAGGAAACATGTAATATGTGCTCATTCTAAAGATATTCAAGTAGAAGAATAAAAGTAAATTCAAAAGCCATATATCTATTAATATTAGAAATTTAATACAAGAGAGATAGAGTTTTAGAACTGATATAAATTAGCTCTAAGTCATATATAAACTACTAACCCAAGCCCTCTTTATATAAACTAAAAGAGAGAGGGTTAAATGTAAATAGCTTCAATTCAGATCCAACTTCTTTTCAATCAACTAGTCTTTTGTTCTGAAACCAATCAATCAACCAATCAACCAAACTTTGGCTCCAAGTTTGCAAGTACAAAAAGTCATAATACATTTTGTCAACTCATACATAGATAAACCTAATATCAAGCCTTTTAACTGTCCAATAGATTACAAAATACTTTCATCAAGCCATATAAATTGTCTTCTAGCTAGCTAAATCTCCTTTTTCTTCATCTTTTTACCTATTGTCCTTTGCTTCTCCAATGCTATAGCATAACACAAAACCCTTTAGATTCTCCCAAAAAGTTCAATTTAATCTTCCATAAAGTAAAAAACAAGTATATCATAAACTCTAGCTCCATAAAAAAAATAAACGAAAAATAAGATATAAAAAAAAGTCAAGGTTGAATTATGAAAATAAAATAACCTATCTATAAATGAACAAATGTGTGTTTAAACACTAAATAATTAGTATGCATCACCATCTATTTGCCAGATATATAGGCGAATGATTATGTAAGAAGTTGAGGTTAACATGAGAAACATGAGAAGTGGATCTGAATCGTTGATCATTTTTAATCAAATGTCCTCCCATGAATTGCGACTTAGAAAGGAATTAATCTGGTGCATCTCATTCTAATGTGCATTACTTTCTCATCCAAGGGTTGATAACCACTTCTCACGCTTCTCACGTTAACCTCAGCTTCTCAGCGGAACCCAACTGTGTGTGGGGGGAGGGGGGGGGGGAAGAGTTCTCTGTCATAAACGAAAATGCGAGATGTGATCCCAGAACAAGTAATCAATCAATCAATAAGCTCAATATGCCATCTATATATTCAATTAAGATCTTCAAGTTACACAAGATGATGTAGAGAGAAAGTGCAAATTGTGTGTACTTGAGTGTGTAAGAGTGAATGACATAATACAAAATACAAGGGTAAAAACCTTAAATAGGTTGTAAATGTAAAGTTTCAATAATGTCCCCTCTACATGGTACAAGGTGCTAAATAGAGCACTAACAATCTCCCCCTTTGTACCAATGTAGAGGCATCAGATCTAGACGTTCACCGGGTTCACGTGCTTCTTTTGGATCCCAAAGATGATTTCAAATCTCCTCAGCGCGTTCTGGTACTCTCTTCTATAGGTAATAGCATCCAAGACTTGTTTTATCACTTTATTCTCCTTTTCCTTGAGCTTTACCTCCCCTCTTTCATCCAGTCTCAGCTTGCTCTCCAGATTGACCTATATCATCTTGAAGGTTCCGTCACAGTACTTGTTGGCTTCACATATTCTCAGGAATCGTTTATTCATCTCTTGATTGAAGTAAACGACTCCGAGTTCTGGTTTCTCCAAGACAGTATAGACCGGAATACCTTGGATGTCTTGCAGTTGCTTGTTTGATGTTCTGAGGTTCACTCTGGTTTGATTAGCTTCTATGGCCATTTGGAAATCTGTAAGGTAAGAAAATTTCAGATTATTCCACATGAACCTTTTAACGCTCTGATAAGCAGCAAACCATTCAACTGGCTTGTCAGGAATGCTAGCAAGGGAATGGTAGAGGCTCAGAAAATCATCTAACTTTAAGCTCTTGAAGTCTGCTTCTGAGAAGACGCATTCGGTGCCATCGGATCTTCTAACAGTGAACTGAGGGTACCAGACATTGAGAAGCCGATATGACTCTATCTTTAACACCTTCACAATGACTTTATCAGATCTTACCCCGCTGGTATCCAGATCTTTGTTGCTCATAACGTGTAGAAATTCAATCTTGTGAAGAGATGGCCAGTTCTCAATGTCGTATACCTTTTCTAAGTTGATCTTCTGGACGTCTTTAACAAACAAGTCTTCTCTGGTGCTTTCTTGGAATGGAGTTAAAATCCTCACCCTTTCTCTAGTCGCGACATACCGTGGTTCAGCGACAATCACATCATGATATAGTCTGAGCTCAGCTTCTAGGACTGGATCTCGTATCCTGCCACCGGTATTCACTGGAACCTGTTGAGCTAAAGAGCTTGTACCTTTATCAGCTTGTTATTGCGGTTGAGGAGTATTAACCGGAGCATCATCATCAGAATCCGAAGCAATCACTTGAGCCTTGGTGGTATCAAATATGTCGTCTATCTCTTCTTTGATTTGAGCAGTTGTTGTCTCTGGCTCTTCCTCATAATCAATGTAGATATAATCGTTTAACATGTTATCAGCCATCCTTTCAACCCTAGTTATGACATCAGCTAGAATGTGTCATCATCAACCTGGACCACTTATGTTTCCTGTCCACTTGCCCCTCTGCCCCCTCTGTTGCTGTTGCCTGATCAGATCCACCAATGTTTTTAGCATTTGCACCACTAGATTCTCCAATTTTGGCTCTCTTCTCCCCCTCATGTTGATAAGGGTCATCCTGATCATCATGTCTACGTTTTTTGGAGCCTTGAGCCTGGACACCACAAGCCTGTTCGACCACTGTGATTATTTCAGATAAGGATTGGTAGCCAGTAAGCATGGCTTGGGTCATTTCCTTGATGGAGTTGTTTAGAGTTTGGAAGTCTGTGATGGTGGGTAATCGAGTTTGGGCTTCAGATTGTTGTCGGGGCAAACCTACCAATTCTACTTCTTCATTGGTATTGGAGTCCCCTTGGGCGAGTAAGCGGGCTAACAGTTCTGATTTGAGCTGATCGGAAGGAATTGTATGTAACGGTTGTGATGGTGGTGGTTGAGATCTGGGTGGGTAGTTGGATGGTTGATCCTATGGAGTTTCTGAAGACTCTGCTACCCCTTTTCCTTTAATAGCTCTGCTCACTTCATTTGCAAGTCTATCAACGGTCACTTGCATTGCCTGACGGTGTTGCTTGTAGGATGTGTTGATCGAGGCTAATGCTGCATTTAGAAGCGGTATAGTGATGTAGTGTGGGTGCGGGCCTAGCATGCCAACAACCTGTTCAACTGGAATATTTGGGAAAACAGATCTAACGCCCGAACCACTTAGGTTTTCGATTGAAGTAGCAGTTGAAACAACTGTACTACATGTGTTCAAAGATGGCATATTGTAAGCAATGACAGGTCTTCCACCCGGTCCTCGCGGGGCACCAACGAATGGCGGCCTCACTCTAGGTGTTCCGGTTGGGGCACAGAAACCTACAACTTGTTAAAATTCCGTCGCTCGTGGCCTAGGAAAAGATTTTCGTCCAAAGGGCTCTAGACTCAACGTGCGTGGAATAAAAGTCAGTGGCCGAGGCAGGAGCCTACCTTGTTCAATATCAGCAAACACCGAATGTGTTGCCGATAGCGTTTGTGCTTGATCCCCTGTGCAGAATGAAACATCGACTTGTCGAGAATCCGATGAATTGCTAAGTGGATGGGTCCACCATGTCTTGTTCAATACGCAACGGCGACGAACGCTCGTTGGCATTTGATGTGGCTTCCCGGGTGAGAACGGTTTGGGGAGGGTCACTAGTTATAACTTTGTGTGACCCTGTCTGTAACATCCTAAATTTCGTTATTATTATTTTAATAAGATTTAGAATGTATTTGTATTTGGAGTAACCTTGAATTATATAGAGTATTATAATTCAATTAGGGTTAAAATACAAATGTTAAAAGTTACAGATTTCTTTTGAGAATATTAAACTTAAGGGTTATTTTATGAGTTTTATTCATGCATGAGGTGTGTTATGTTATTTCTTTAAAGTTGAGGGTTTGTAGTGTCATTCTCTTAAAGTTGGGGGTTCATTTGGTAATATGTCTTATGACTCGTGCAATTAAAGGTGGAGGTGTCATTAATCTAAATAACAAAAGACTAAGTGTAAGTGTGTGCATTTGGTTTGTTTGAAAACAAAAGAGAGCCGAGAGATAGAGAGACATCGAGAAAAGAAGGAGAAGAAGGATAGATTTCAATCAGCTAGTTATTGTGATTAATCTTGAAGAATCATAAAGGTAAACTTTCCCTAAATCCTTCATCTTATGTTTATAATTGTTAGATAAAGTTTAGAGATGGATTTTTATGAAAAATAGATGTTTTGGGAAATTTGATTATATGAGTAGGCTTAGTTTATAGCCTTAATCAAATCTGCACATTTTCAGAATCATTCATGGTGAAAAACTACAAAATTTGGGTTTAAGGATGAACATAGTAGACTGAGATTTGGATGAATATCATCGAAGTCGCAACCTTGAGTTGCGACATTCATGATTGTCGCAATAGACCATTGCGACTTGGATTTGGAGTCGCAACAGTTGGTTGCGATTTGGAGTGGAATCGCAGTGGTGAGTTGCGACTTGGGTCGAAATCGCAACAGTTGACTGCGACTTGGGGTGGAATCGCAACAGTGGGTTGCGATTTGGAATTGGAATCGCAATAGGTGGTTGCGACTTCAGTTCATTGCGATTTGAGATGTGATTTTAAGAGATTAAGGATTTTCAGTTATAGAGTGTTATGTTTTAGAAATTAATATCAGTATTTTATGCAAATTGAATATTACAGTAAACTGTGGTAGTGAAGAAGGGAGTCCCTTACGAATTAAAAAGGATTAAAAGAGGTGATAACACATCAGGTGAGTTTATTCAACTCTCTTTAAAATTCAGTAATTAATATTGAATTAGATGTTTTATATGTATGCATGAATATGTTTTATATGGACTTGATTACGTCAGAGATAAGCCAAGAGGGCGATTAAAAGTTGTGCTATGTTGATTCCCATGCTAAAAATTCTAAGATGAGTTATCTAAGAAGTTAATGAACCGGAATTATTAATATTACTTATAATGAGTATGATTATCTGATATATGAAATATGTTATATGATTATGAACTCGGAATGTGATTTGAAGCTTTATTGAGAGAAATTATAAAACCCAATCTATGAGTCCGAAAATGTAGATAATAATTGAGATGGTGATTCCGTACCAGATTGCAGAGAAGGAATAGTAAAGAGATTGAGATGAGGAGATAATAATATTCTTTATTTTATATATAGAATATGTTCGGAGAAATGATATATTGTATGATGGACGCATATAGTAATATCGATTATTACATATATTATATTATGTGATTATGTGCTTTTACTAAAATAGGCATCCGGTCACCGAGGGCACTTGGGTACGGTATGATGGGAACCGATTACTCGCCATAGACCAAAGGGGTGTAATTTTAGTAATTGGGTGTACCTTGAATCATGAGTCTCGATTTGAGTATCGCGATATTATAATCCCATAGGGACCATTGATTCTGAGGTGGAATGTGGAATAGGCAGATTTTGATTTGTAATTCCCATTTCGATTTATGGAAGATCGGAGATTTCCATTGGTATAGGGAAGATCGGAGATTTCCCCAGTGATGAGAGGAAGATTAGAGATAGGCATAAAGTAATTTGTAATCTCTACTTCCTGATTAAGAAATAGGCAAGTTTTGACTTGTAATTTCTTGTGTGTGAATATTGACTGTGAATCTGGGACGATTCATAGTTAACTTTTATTTGTTGATACGATTAAATGAGTTAATCGTAGGAAATTGGAAGTGGGGTAGATTTCTCGATTCGGAAAGGAGTTGTCGTACGGTAAGATGGGTGAGAACAGGTTTGAGTTATCTGTTCATGATTTAATTATTAAATTTTATATTGATTTTAGTATTCTCACTAGGCGAAAGCCTAATGTTTCAAGTTAAATCTTCTTACCAGGTACAAGCTCCGGGAAGTAGCGGGAATGAGAGAAGAGAACTTTTGGAAAGATTCAGATTTAGAGATACCAGAGGATCTAGATATTCTTTGATGCTTTTGGGACGATTGTTTAGATAACTTGATTAATCCGATTGTTATGAGGTGATTTGATTAATAAGTTATTAATAAGTTATTTAAGTAATGTCAAGTGTATATAGAAATCTTATATTTGATCCTCAGACTATATAAGTTTGAAAGTTTTGATCATAACTCGTGGAAATTTCAAGGTTTAAATTGACTCTGTTTTTAGGGTATTTCAGTATGGTATCAGAGCACTAGTTTAAGCGAACTAAGTATGCTGATGAGATACTTAGACTTAAGCTGAGACGTAGTAGGTTATGATATGTGAGATATGGGTAGAAGTGTTAAGACGGGATAGTCTTAGAGTTAACGGAAATATGTGAAATTAGTGCTATGACAATGATAACGGGGATTCTCCTGTATGATATGTTCACAATTTCAATTAGCTACTGTTATTATGAATATATTGTTACACGAGCATGTCTATTTCTGAATTGTTACAGTGACTAACGATCGATAAAGTACGTTTTGTATGTATGTAAGTGCATAATCATTTCGCATGGTTGTCTCTATAAGTTATAGTAAAGTGTTGGTGAATTCGTCACCAAGGTCCTTTAGAGGACAGAGCAATATATGATTGAGGGTTTGAAGGACAACCTGGAATTGGTGGGACTCATGAAAGTTTGCCAAGACAACCTTTAATAGGTGATTGGATAGGTGCAGAGATAGAGTATGAGATGATTGATTAATACAGAATTAGTATGACATGGTTGAGTATGGGGGCCATGGAATGTATATATAGCAATTATTATAAGGCCGAGAGGGCGACTTCGGGTCAGAAGTAAAGTGTCAATGATAAGTTACGTAAGTAAAACGATTGACCTTGTTTGAGTAAATAGCCTTCATTGCGAGTAAGTTTTGTATATGATGTTTTAGTGTGTGTTACATGAGTTTTCTTGATTTCAAATCAAATGCATAAATAACAAATTTATTAAAGGATGAGTTAGTATGTGCAAGTATGTATTTAAAGAAAAAGGGCAATTTCAATTACGCTGCCTAACGAAATTTTGGGGCTTAGCGACTTGTAAAATACTTCATACTTTACCTAAAAAAAAAGGGGTTATTTGATAGCAAATAGGTCAAGAAAGTGTTGATCAGTAAACTTTTTATAACCAACAAAGGTATTGATTTGATGATATCATAGAAGAGTGTGAGAAACGACTAGTTTACTCTATGTCAGTAAATTCTAAACTTTTGTCGTATGAAGAGATTTTCATTTAAAATATTAATGTTGTAACAACATTTTTTTGGATGAGAAAGATTGAGTTTTACGGAAATCTGTAGACAAACGGTTTTGAGATCGTTGTGTAATACATGGGAGTTATGAAAATGATTGGGGCGAGTGTGCTCACGTTGTTTCGAATGTTGTTTATTTAAATGAGAAAAGTGTGGATTGAGTTATTTATTATGTTTGTCATGCATGAAGGCTATGAACTCGCTAGGTCGTAGAGTATTACGCTATAAGCTAAGAATGAACTCCAAGAGTGGAGAGGTGTTGGATAAACCTTGGGATAAAGTTTGTGGTTTTGGTAATTGTATTCAAATGAGAGATGAACAGTGGGAGAGTCGAAAGTGAACTTTAGTAATAATAATACGAGGGTCTGTACCCTTGTTCAGTGATTAGTAATACAATTGCTGAGGGTCGGCCGTGTCTGGAGGAAGAATTAGGTTCAGGGTTAAGGAAGAATTGAGATGTCAAGTTTTGACTTTGAAGGCGAGAGTTGTGTAAGGTGTACGAGGCCTATTGTCTGTCACTGGGTACGGTCTGGATGCGTCCCGCGTATGCCCGTGCGGGTAGGAACAAAACCGTGAGCGATACCGGTATACTGTTATGTAGAGGGTATGCGCAAAGTGGATATTAGTGTGTGCGACACAATTGGGAAATTGTGAATGTTTTGAGAGTGATAAACTTTTATTTTGGGGTCGAGGGCCAATTAAGGGATTAATAAGGTAAAGATTTTAAGTAAAGAGGCAGTTTTGGTTTACGTAACCGTGTGAGTGACACGGGTTTAACCAAACGTTTGTTTTGACCTTAAAGGCCTGATTGATATTCAAATGAGTCTTTTGAATGTTTGTCAGTTTTAATGACTCGAGATGGAGTCTTGGTTGTGTTATATGCTTAACTGCATTCTATTTGAATGAGTGTCGGTCTTAAGTGTAAAGACTGTTTGATAATTCTCGCGTTTTAATATCTTTGGAACTAACGAACATTGGCGGAGTATATTCTTTGTGAAGTATATAAGAGTTACATATACCTATATAAATTGACTTTGTTGGGAAAGTAGCAATGAAGGAGTCATAGATTTATCATGCCTCAGAACATATGTTGCATAAGGATCATTGATCCTTGGAGTAGATGATTCGGTTTGAATTCAGTGGAGTCTTAAGAGCATCGACCCGATTTAATAAGCTTGTTGTAGGCTTGGGTTGGGATTACAGGGATTGTATTAAAATAGAAGTTGTATGATATGAACGTTTTGAGTATTCTTTCGGATTTAATTATTGTTAAGTCTTAAATCAGAAGAAGAAAAAAACTGAAGGACCACTTTGTAAGAATAATAAGATTCTGAAAGACTGTTGTGTTATAGAAGTGTTTTACTTGCGATGTGGATGGTTTACAAAGGAGAAAGTATTTGGCACAAATGAAGTGAGGTATGGAAAATGTTGAGCTGTGAAGGATAGTACCGTGTTTTGGTATTGGTTTGGAATCACAAGGAGCTATTATGAACGAATAAGTTCAAGATTATTTAGCAAATCGAGAGTGATAGTTCAACTAAAGTTGGGGAGGAGATATTTAGTGAAATAAACTCGAGTAATATGTGTATGAATGATTGTGAGAAACCTGGTCTGTGGTGAAAGGTTATGTGTGGAGAATGTACGAGTGAGTATTGGTATTAACTTCCAAGATAAATGTGTCAACTAGTATGTTTTACGAAGTTAGAACTAGGAAGCATCTGATGGAAGTCTTTTCGGAGATTTCGGATGAAGAGTACCGCTTGGTCATTAAAGTTGTTGGGGCATGTAGTTGTAAGATGGAGTAATGATATGGTTAATATCGAAACAGAATGTCGGAATGGTATTGGATGTTTATCCAAAGTAATTTTGGTTGTGTGGGTCACTAAATAAGTTATTGTTTTTGAAACGTTGGAAGTTTAATGAAGATGATGAGTGTGTTAGTCAAAATGTAGTGTAGTAGAGGCAAAATCCTTAAGGAATGGGAGTTGCTTCTTATATATGAAAGAATTGTCCGAGAAAGTATTAGTTGAAGATCAAAGAATGTGTAGTAATTTTGGACGGCGATGTCATTTCAAGATAACTTGGTTGAATGCCTTAAGTTAGAATGTTGGTGCAATTGTTTGATTATGTATAATAATGAGATAATGTTATCGGCATGTAGAAAGGTTGGGAGAAAGAGACAAGTAATGTTTGGAGGGTAGTACTCCACGCTAAAGTGGAAAGCAATATAGAAAGATCGAACCCAAGATTGTAGTCATGCTACAGGTTCAATGGAATTATCACCTTTGATATACAACACTTTAGTGCTTGGTTGCAATGTGGTAAAGTAGTGCGATAGTGGTGTGAGGAAGTGGTAGCACTATGTACCAAAGAAACGTGTGAGTCATAGATGTAATGATGGTTTGCTATAATTATTGAAGTATTCAAAATGATAAGTATTTTTGATTTTAAAGTATGTAGATTTTCAGGTAGTATACATTAATGTTATTTTGAGACCTGGAGATTAAGTTATGATGATGATGGGGTGAAAAGAGAACTCTTGTTTTTTTTCTCGATTCCATTAGATTTTAGGTAAGTTTTTATACTTCATTTTTATTATTATCAAAGAGAATATTGTATTCGTTAAGCTGTAGTACTTCGTTATGAAGTTTAGTCAAGAGTGTCGGAGTATTTCGTGGATGTAAGGAAATGCATTGAATGCAGTTCTAGGTGTTACGAGGAATTGGCTAAAGGTTTTAGATGATGATTTTAGAGAAACTGTCATGTTGGATAGTAGCTATGTGTGGTGGATGTTCCGTGTGAGCATGAGAGAAATGATAATTGTAGGGTAGACCAAGAAATAATCGAATAAGGATTTGGTGATAACAGTTACTCTAATGAGGTTTGTAAATCTAAGTTGAGGAGTGGGTAATGATGAAAGAGATAAGGTTCAGAAAATATGAAAAGACGAATCCTTGTTATTTCTGTATTTTCATTTGTGAATTAAGTATGTAAGACTTAAAGTGAAGAGAAGTACAAAATATTTCATGTTGGTATAATGTAATTTCACTTACCAAAGAAAAAAAAATGGATGGTAAGAGTAGTTGCTTGGAGGAACTGTAAGGGGTTACAGAAAGATAAGTTAAAGAATTGTGACCTAAGGGTGTGGTATTACATCATTGAGGTATTAATATGACCTTAGAATTTGTAGAGGATATGAGGATTAAATATCCTCATTTGTTTACCTAGCTTTGATTTCGGGGACGAAATCATTTTCAAGTTGGGGAGTATTGTAACATCCTAAATTTCGTTATTATTATTTTAATAAGATTTAGAATGTATTTGTATTTGGAGTAACCTTGAATTATATAGAGTATTATAATTCAATTAGGGTTAAAATACAAATGTTAAAAGTTAAAGATTTCTTTTGAAAATATTAAACTTAAGGGTTATTTTATGAGTTTTATTCATGCATGAGGTGTGTTATGTTATTTCTTTAAAGTTGAGGGTTTGTAGTGTCATTCTCTTAAAGTTGGGGGTTCATTTGGTAATATGTCTTATGACTCATGCAATTAAAGGTGGAGGTGTCATTAATCTAAATAACAAAAGACTAAGTGTGAGTGTGTGCATTTGGTTTGTTTGAAAACAAAAGAGAGCCGAGAGATAGAGAGACATCGAGAAAAGAAGGAGAAGAAGGATAGATTTCAATCAGCTAGTTATTGTGATTAATCTTGAAGAATCATAAAGGTAAACTTTCCCTAAATCCTTCATCTTATGTTTATAATTGTTAGATAAAGTTTAGAGATGGATTTTTATGAAAAATAGATGTTTTGGGAAATTTGATTATATGAGTAGGATTAGTTTATAGCCTTAATCAAATATGCACATTTTCAGAATCATTCATGGTGAAAAACTGCAAAATCTGGGTTTAAGGATGAACATAGTAGACTGAGATTTGGATGAATATCATCGAAGTCGCAACCTTGAGTTGCGACATTTATGATTGTCGCAATAGACCGTTGCGACTTGGATTTGGAGTCGCAACAGTTGGTTGCGATTTGGAGTGGAATCGCAGTGGTGAGTTGCGACTTAGGTTTGGAGTCGCAACAGTTGGTTGCGACTTGGGTCGAAATCGCAACAGTTGACTGCGACTTGGGGTGGAATCGCAACAGTGGGTTGCGATTTGGAATTGGAATCGCAATAGGTGGTTGCGACTTCAGTTCATTGCGATTTGAGATGTGATTTTAAGAGATTAAGGATTTTCTGTTATAGAGGGTTCTGTTTTAGAAATTAATATCAGTATTTTATGCAAATTGAATATTACAGTAAACTGTGGTAGTGAAGAAGGGAGTCCCTTACGAATTAAAAAGGATTAAAAGAGGTGATAACACATCAGGTGAGTTTATTCAACTCTCTTTAAAATTCAGTAATTAATATTGAATTAGATGTTTTATATGTATGCATGAATATGTTTTATATGGACTTGATTACGTCAGAGATAAGCCAAGAGGGCGATTAAAAGTTGTGCTATGTTGATTCCCATGCTAAAAATTCTAAGATGAGTTATCTAAGAAGTTAATGAACCGGAATTATTAATATTACTTATAATGAGTATGATTATCTGCTATATGAAATATGTTATATGATTATGAACTCGGAATGTGATTTGAAGCTTTATTGAGAGAAATTATAAAAGCCTATCTATGAGTCCGAAAATGTCGATAACAATTGAGATGGTGATTCCGTACCAGATTGCAGAGAAGGAATAGTAAAGAGATTGAGATGAGGAGATAATAATATTCTTTATTTTATATATAGAATATGTTCAGAGAAATGATATATTGTATGCTGGACGCATATAGTAATATCGATTATTACATATATTATATTATGTGATTATGTGCTTTTACTAAAATAGGCATCCGGTCACCGAGGGCACTTGGGTACGGTATGATGGGAATCGATTACTCGCCATAGACCAAAGGGGTGTAATTGGGTGTACCTTGAATCATGAGTCTCGATTTGAGTATCGCGATATTATAATCCCATAGGGATCATTGATTCTGAGGTGGAATGTGGAATAGGCAGATTTTGATTTGTAATTCCCATTTCGATTTATGTAAGATCGGAGATTTCCATTGTTATAGGGAAGATCGGAGATTTCCCCAGTGATGAGAGGAAGATTAGAGATAGGCATAAAGTAATTTGTAATCTCTACTTCCTGATTAAGAAATAGGCAAGTTTTGACTTGTAATTTCTTGTGTGTGAATATTGACTGTGAATCTGGGACGATTCATAGTTAACTTTTATTTGTTGATACGATTAAATGAGTTAATCGTAGGAAATTGGAAGTGGGGTAGATTTCCCGATTCGGAAAGGAGTTGTCGTACGGTAAGATGGGTGAGAACAGGTTTGAGTTATCTGTTCATGATTTAATTATTAAATTTTATACTGATTTGAGTATTCTCACTAGGCGAAAGCCTAATGTTTCAAGTTAAATCTTCTTACCAGGTACAAGCTCCGGGAAGTAGCCGGAATGAGAGAAGAGAACTTTTGGAAAGATTCAGATTTAGAGATACCAGAGGATCTAGATATTCTTTGATGCTTTTGGGACGGTTGTTTAGATAACTTGATTAATCCGATTGTTATGAGGTGATTTGATTAATAAGTTATTAATAAGTTATTTAAGTAATGTCAAGTGTATATAGAAACCTTATATTTGATCCTCAGACTATATAAGTTTGAAAGTTTTGATCATAACTCGTGGAAATTTCAAGGTTTAAATTGACTCTGTTTTTAGGGTGTTTCACTGTCTCAGTCTCTCCCATTTCTTTTCTTCCCGTCTCTCGGCTCACATATATATTTTCTACTTCAACACCCTCATTCCTCCTTATAACTCCAGTATCGCCGGAGAGTCCGATGTTCCAGGTGGAATCAGCATCGGAACTCTCTATATGCGATCTCCGACCTACATGTCTTGGAATTAGATCAGCATCAGGATCATGGTCGGAGTCTGAGTTACCATCATCATCCTGTATGGGTTGGGTTGATGCTTCATCTTCAGATGAAGAGGAAGATGGTACATAATCGGCATCATCGGCAGAATTCCATGATACATCATCCGTGAATACTTGGACTCTTGCAGCTTGTGTAGCTATGAAAGTAGATGCCTGACCAGCACTCCTCTCCACATTCCCCACTCTTTTTTTTGTTCTCCTCACCTCTCCCTGTTCAGGAACCCCGTGTTCCTGAACCTGCTCGACATTTCGACCCTCACCTCCTAGTTGGGTTACACTGTGGGTAGGTCCCTCCCATTATGGCTAGACCATTAGTGCGTTGTCTATCCTATATTGTCCAAGTACTGCAGACTGCTGGTCGGCATAAGCTAGAACAACTTCGGGTACCACAGCAACGTGGGCAGAGTCGATCTGAGATGGCATCTTCCGGAAATGCATCCATTGGCTTGGGCCTTGGACTGCATTTGGTCGTCTCGGGATTTTTTGATTGTCTTCTATGATCTGATGAATGATGATCTGGAAGAATGAGGATAAGGCACAAAGTTCCGATTCTTTATTGGTCTGGCTTTATCTTCTACTAACTCTATCAACTCGTTCCATAGGATTACTGCATAGTCTATGCGTCGGTTGAAGGCGACAGCATGGAACATCTTGAGAGTTGCTAGGTTGCATTTGTCGAGGCCGGTATGTTTGGAGGTCATACAACGGTTGATGATAGAGCAAAGATTGTACCAGACACTTGGAAGGAATCTTCTCTGGAATTTGGACGAGGTAGTAAGAACTGGGTTGCGTGGATCTTGATATCCCAGACTTCGGATGTTGGCAAATAATCGTTCTTCTAGAACCATGTCTTCAAAGTCAGCGTTGTAGGGTAGGTCTAAGGCTCGACAGAGTCGCTTAAGGGTAAGTCGAAAATCGAAATGATCGACCTTAGCAGTGAAGTGCGAACCCCGTCTGTGTACTGGATGAAATTGCAGTATGTGCCAGAACTGTTGTAAGTATATAAGTGGCACAGTGACTACCTTTGTAAGTGTTGTGTGAAGAGGATGGCCACGAATGATCTCCAGGATGTTACGATGCTCGAAGTCGACGTTGAGATCCAAATGATGGTTGTTGTCAGCAAGGGCAAGATGAAGGCTTCTTGGAAGAAGTTCCTCATCTAGGTCACGAGCATTCACCGACGGATGCGACGATCGGTGAGACGGAATCACGTTGTTCTCGTCAGAAGAGTGACCGTCATTGTGTGCCATCTGAATAGTGATAGATCAGTACAGGGGCTTAGTAGAGGATTTTTTTAAGTCTTGGGTTTATCGCAAGATACAAGGAAAGAGTTATCGCAAGACACATTTTATCGCAAGGTAAGGGTTGCGATGAAGGGTTATCGCAACACACACGTTGCGATAAAATGTTATCGCAACATGAAGGTTGCGATAACGTTGAATATCAGTAAGTTGCGATAATGATGAACATGATGAACACCTAAGGTTGCGATAAACATGAATACGAGATGTTTTAGTGTTCAGCCCATAAATTGATTTTTCGCACAAAAGGCAGTTTAATCCTATACTACTAGTGTCGCAAGGCACACAGAAACACATCCTAACATTTTATAGCATTTAACAGACACAAACAGATCGAACAACAAGCAGAATATGAACAGACAGTTATAGGTTCGAACTTAAACATCTAAAAATAGACTTTTAAGCATGTTTGCATGGATGAAATTGAATAACAAGTTGGAATGCTAACCTCGATGATGATAAGAACTTAATGGTGGTTTGAACTCGAAAAAACTTGAAAAGATTCTCAGATTCGAACACTGATAGTTGAGAGAACTTTGAGATATTTAAAATGAGATAAAAGATTTAAACCCGGTGTATTTATAGGGTTTGAGACAAATGACACGTGGCATTAGTGATTGGTCCAACATTTGACCTCCATAGTGTCAGGTTATTGCAAGGAGAAGGTTGCGATTAACCTTGGTGTTATCGCAAGAAGCAAGGTGCGACAACAACCCCAGTGTTTAATCGCAACAGGGTGTTGCGATAAACACTGTTCCCACCACTGTATCGCAAGCAAAGGTTGCGATGAAGAATGTTATCGCAAGCAACGGATTGCGATAAAACATCTTCCAGGTTTAATCGCAACTGAAGGTTGCGACAAAATACTGTTCACATTGTTATCGCAAGTAGTGTGTTGTGATAACATGAACACTTGAACATTTTCCAAAAAGATTTTTCAGGAAATTTCAAAAATGATTTTATTACATTGAAAGATGTTGTAATACCCCGGGTAAGTTCGTTAGTTAAATGTTAGTTCCGTTAAATTTTGTTAACTTTAAAATTTGAAGTTAAAGGTAAGTTTGGTTTAAATTATAAGTTTAGGGGTGTTTTGGTCTTTAGTGAGAAGTTCAAGGGCTAAATGGGTAAATTAGGTTGATATAACCCCTTTGAGAATTCAGATATTCATTCAGCAAAATATCCAGAATTGTGTTGGGTGTGTGTGTGTTTAGAGAAGAAAAGAAGAAAAAAGAAGGTTTTGGGGCTAGGGATCCAAATTGGTACACTTGGAAGTGATTTCAGGTATGTTTCCTTTACACATTATGTGTGTAATTGCTATTAGGTAGTTTCTATCGGAGTAGAATAGTCAAATTCATGTTTGGTAATGAATCAGTCGGTTTCTATGTTGAATTTAGGTAAACAGTCAGAGGTTCCCGGACAGGATGAAGGTGTCCGAGTAGTCTTGTTAGTGGTGTCCGAATAATGTTCTTAAGGTGTCCGGACGGGTTCTTTTATCCGGGTAAGTTCTAATTTCTTTAGTTTTCCGGATGATAAAGAGTTACCGGATAGTATCCAGATTGATATGATGTCCGGGTTGTTGGGTTGTCCGGCTTATTCTTGTTGTCCGGAAAGTTATGCTATCCGGATTGTATGAGCTGTCCGGAAAGATGTGATGTCCGGATAGTTTGGGTTGTCCGAAAACTTTAGCTGATTTGGTCATTTTTGAGAGTTTAGATATTTTTGAGTATCCAGTAACCTGTGTTTTGTTAACTCTTAGATCAAGAATGAATGAGGACTGACTATTTTGTGGACTTGACTTAAGTTCGGGTTTAGGGGTAACATTTGAGGATTAGAGTTATCTAGAATACTTAGCTTTAGTAAGACTTATATGTTTTATATGGTAAAGAGATATCTGCATCTATTTGTTTCAGATACTGTGAATCGAAGGTGAAAGCAGAATTCCTTGTGGAGAACTAGAAAGAGTTTTGATAAAGCAAACCGTTGAGTTTTTACTTAAAATGTTTTCTAACTGGAATACATATATGTGAATAAGTGTAATAATGTGCATATGGTGTTTATATGAGTATTACACTGCATGAGTGCTAGTTGGCCGGACTTATGACCGGTGTATGTTGGCTGTACAGAGGGACAGTGGTGTTCGCTGTATTTAGTACAGTGGTGTAAATTGATTAGTTGGCTCGCAACCAATTAATATGGCCAAGAGAATGAGATGGAAAGACACATGATGCATGAGTTTTAATTGGTATTCCTATGTGAATTATGTGTATGATGTTGTGCAAATGGTTTTTAACTAACGGGGATTTTCTCACTAGACCTCAAGGTCTAACCCTCATTTTGTTTTAAAAATATGTATTCCAGGTCGTGGATCGAGTAAGAGCAAATAAGAAGGTTAAACCGCGAATAGCTTTTGGAGGACTATGTAGTTGAAGACTATGATGTGTTTATTAGATATAGCATGTTGTTAGTAATGATGTAATTTACTATGTAAACGTTTGTAATGATGTATTGAATGTTTGTAAAAGACTAGGGGACCGTATTTGTTATATAATGTATCTCTTGTTTTAACGACGTTATGCAATGTATGCTATTTGAACTATGTATGGGATTCCGGGTCGTTACAGATGGTATCAGAGCCCTAGTTTAAGGGATTTAGGTATTAGTATCTGTACCTAGACTTAAACTGCATGTGAAGTAGGATGTCCCTATTATTGTAGAACCTTGGGGTGTTAAATATAAAAAGGTAGAAGGAACATCATGTATGGTAATTTCATTTTACACATGGCCAGTGTAATTGTGATCTTACAGGTACATGTTTGAACTGGAATACCTTTTTATATGGGGTATGTGCTTATGTGTATATTAACCTTGTCTGAATCAACAGAATGGCAAGTGGTACTAGACAAACGAACCGGGAAGGAGGAGGAAATCCGAATAGAACAAACCCAACAGCCGGAGGAAGGGGAAGAGGGGGAGAAAGAGGTGGAGGCAGAATTGGAGGCAGAATTGGGGGTAGAACTGGGAGTGGAGCTCCGCCGCGAGGTAATGAATTTGTTACTAGGGACGATTTAACAGCCAAAATGGGAAGACTACAGGCCAGTATACAAGCCATGTTTGATCGAACTCGTCATAATGAAGCTGATACACCAGATCCTGGTCAGGAAGACGAGATGCCTATTACACCTACAATCACACCAGTACTAAGAAAGTGTGACTATAAAATGTTCTTAAGTTGTAAGCCTCCAACTTACTCAGGAGATCGGGATCCAGTGAAAGCTATGAAGTGGCTAAAGGAAATAGAAGCTATCTTCAAGACTAGTAAATGCGCTGAAGAGGATAGAGTACTCTATGGAACTGCAATGTTGAAAGGCGATGCCCTATACTGGTGGGAAGCACATATGTCCTCGGGAGGATCTGATATATATTCTACTCACTCTTGGGAAGAATTCGTGATAGCTTTCAGGAAACAGTTTTGTCCTCAAGCCGCAGTTAAACAATTGGAAGGGGAGTTTATGAACTTGCAGCAAGGGAATTTGTCAGTTCAGGACTACACCGCTCGTTTCTTGGAAAAATCTCATTTTGCGGAATACTACGTTGCTACGGAGGCCATGAAGATTGAAAGGTTTATCTTTGGATTGAATGCAGAAGTCAGAAGTTTTGTGATTGCTAAAGGACCAGAAACTTTCCCCGCCGCAGTAGACGCCGCGGAAACCGTGGAACAAGATAAAGGGATAAGTATTAGTGATAAGAATGTGGGGAAAAGAAAGTGGGAAGGACCGCAGTATGATCCGAAGAAGTCCAGGTTTCAGCGATTTGATAACCGTCCACCTTTCCGACCAGTTGAAAGACCTTGTCCAAAGTGCCACCGTTTTCATCAAGGAGGTTGTCAAGTGGATCCTAGAAACTGTTATAAGTGTGGAAAGATCGGTCATATTGCTAAAGATTGTCGAGTAGTTAGATTTTGTTACTCGTGCAATTCTCCTGATCACCTTCAGTCCGATTGTCCACTGGGGAGGATACAACCGGGTGGTACGTCAGTAAGACCAACGGGTGTTAGACCGGTAGTACCAAGGCCAGAAGTACCAAGAGCAAGGGGCCGAGCCTTCCAGATGACAGAGCAAGAAGCAGATGAGACTCCCGATGTGGTTACAGGTACATTCTTAATAAATTCTACACGTGCTAAAGTGTTATTTGATTCCGGTGCAAATCGATCGTTTGTGTCGCCTTCTTTTGCTGCCTATATGCATTTAAAGCCTAAAGTGTTAGATCATGCGTTAATGGTAGATACGGCTAATGATAATCAAGTAACGGTTAATGAGGTATTTGATAGTTGTGTGACAAACATAGATGGGTGTGGAGTGGCTATTCAGTTATTTCCTATAGCCTTGATCGAGATTGATATGGTAGTGGGAATGGATTGGTTAGCCGAGAATCAGGCTAATATAGTTTGTGATAAGAAGTTGATAAATGTTGTCTTACCTGAGAAGGGACCAGTAGTGATTAATGGTGACCGTAGAAATCATCAGTCTTGCCTTATCTCTTTGTTGAAAGCTCATAAGTGTATCAATAAAGGCTGCTCAAGTTACTTAGCTTATGTGATAGATATTAAGCTAGAAAAGAATAAACTGGGAGATATTCCGGTTGTTCGTGAATTTCCGGAAGTTTTTCCAGAAGATCTGACTAGCCTTCCGCCCGTTAGACATGTAGAGTTTGGTATAGATCTGATTCCTGGAGCCGCTCCTGTTGCCCGTGCACCGTATCGTTTGGCACCTCCAGAGATGAAAAAGATGATGACTCAACTGCAGGATCTTTCAGATAAAGGCTTCATTAGACGCAGTTCTTCGCCGTGGGGAGCACCGGTTCTGTTTGTGAAAAAGAAGGATGGTTCGATGAGGATTTGTATTGATTATCGGGAACTGAATAAGCGCACGATCAAGAACAAATATCCGCTTCCCAGAATTGATGACCTCTTCGATCAATTAGTTGGAGCTTGTTATTTCTCCAAGATTGATCTAAGATCTGGCTACCATCAACTGAAGGTTAAAGAATAAGACGTTCTGAAAACTACTTTTCGCACACGGTATGGTCACTATGAGTTCTTAGTGATGCCTTTTGGATTGACGAACGCTCTAGCTGCTTTTATGGATCTAATGAACCGAGTATGTAAGCCATATCTCGATAAATTTGTTATTGTGTTTATCGATGATATCCTTATCTACTCCCGAACCAAAGAAGAGCACGCGCAACATCTTCGTTTAATTCATGAATTGTTGAAGAAGGAACAGTTGTACGCTAAGTTCTCTAAGTGTGAATTTTGGCTACGGGAAGTTCAGTTTCTGGGGCATGTAGTTTCCGAGAAAGGTATTCAAGTTAATCCAACGAAGGTAGAAGCAATTGAAAAATGGGAACCGCCGAAGACGCCAACAGAAGTACGAAGTTTTCTGGGTTTAGCCGGTTACTACCGAAAGTTTATAAAAGATTTTTCTCGTATCGCTACGCCTCTCACTAAGCTAACCCGGAAGAATCTAAAGTTTGAATGGAAAGCAGAACAGGATGAAGCATTCCGAATATTGAAAGAGAAACTCTGTAGCGCACCGATACTAGCATTACCTGAAGGTTCCGATGATTTTGTTTTTTACAGTGATGCTTCCAAATTGGGATTGGGTTGTGTACTAATGCAGCGTGGAAAGGTTATTGCTTATGCTTCTCGTCAGTTAAAAGATCATGAAAGACAGTATCCTACACATGACATGGAACTGACAGCAGTTGTTTTCGCGTTGAAGATTTGGAGACATTACCTTTACGGCTCTAAATGTCAAATTTATACTGATCATAAAAGTCTCCAACATCTTTTCGATCAGAAGGAACTAGAGATGAGGCAAAGAAGATGGCTAGAATTGGTGAATGATTACGACTGTGAAATCCTTTATCATCCGGGAAAGGCAAATGTGGTAGCTGATGCACTAAGTCGTCAAGAAAGGAGTGGAACAATAAAAGCTATTTCACTACGAGCTGAACTCCTACCTAACATCTTTGACGAATTGCAGAAGTGTCAAATAGAAGCTTTTCAAGAAGAACACTTGAAACCAGAACGGTTAGTGGGTATATCAGTATTGCTTGTATAAGATGATCGTGGGTTATTGTGTCTGGGGAACAGAATTTGGGTGCCTCGTTTGGGTGGTTTACGTGATCGGGTACTACAAGAAACTCATCAATCTCGTTTTTCTATTCACCCAGATACGAATAAGATGTATAAAGACCTGAAACAATTTTATTGGTGGCCGGGAATAAAAAGGAGTATTGCTCAGTATGTGGAAGGTTGTACTACTTGTAAGAAGGTGAAGATTGAACATCAGAAGCCGTTTGGGCAATTACAGCGTTTAGAAATACCGATGTGGAAATGGGATCAGATTACTACAGATTTCATCACGAAGTTACCAAGAACTCTGAAAGGATTTGATGCCATTTGGGTGATCGTTGACAGATTGACGAAGTCTGCTCACTTCCTACCAATAAAAGAAACTGATTCGTTGGAACGATTAGCCAAGTTGTACATCAACGAAATAGTAACTCGACATGGGGTTCCAATCTCGATTATTTCTGATCGTGATAGTCGTTTTACTTCAAGATTCTGGAGGAGCTTTCAAAAAGAGATAGGTACACAGATAAAGCTAAGTACGGCGTATCATCCTCAAACTGACGGTCAGAGTGAACGGACGATTTAGACTTTAGAAGACATGCTTCGGGCTTGCATTGTTGATTTTGGGGGATCATGGGATAAGCATTTACCGTTGATTGAATTTGCTTACAATAATAGTTATCATTCCAGCATACAAGCGGCACCGTTTGAAGTTATGTATGGTAGAAAATGCCGAACGCCTCTGTGTTGGAACGAAGTGGGAGAGAAACAGTTAGCAGGGCCATATATAGTCCAGTTGACCGCAGATAAGATTTCTCAGATTCGGGAACGTTTGAAAGTGGCTCAAGATAGACAGAAAAGCTACGCCGACCGACGCCAAAAGCCGTTAGAATTCCAAGTTGGAGATTTTGTGATGTTAAAAGTCTCGCCTTGGAAAGGAGTCATCCGATTTGGGAAACAAGGTAAACTAAGCCCAAGGTACATTGGACCGTTTGCAATCATAGAAAGGATCGGCGAAGTAGCCTACAGGTTAGATCTTCCACCAGAGTTAAGCAGGATTCATAACGCGTTTCATGTATCGAATTTCCGAAAGTGTTTGGTTACGTCGGATCAGGCAGTTTCTCCACCAGATATACAAGTTGATGAAAAACTGAATTACGTGGAGGAACCTGAAGCCATAGTTGACCACAATGTTAAAGTGTTGCGGAACAAAGTAATCAGACAAGTGAAAGTTCAGTGGAGACATCATAGGGGTCAGGATGCTACTTGGGAATCAGAATCAGAAATGAGAACTGAGTACCCGCGCCTTTTTGCCTAATCGAATTCCGGGACGGAATTCTTTTAAGGGGGAGATGATGTAATACCCCGGGTAAATTCGTTAGTTAAATGTTAGTTCCGTTAAATTTTATTAACTTTAAAATTTGAAGTTAAAGGTAAGTTTGGTTTAAATTATAAGTTTAGGGGTGTTTTGGTCTTTAGTGAGAAGTTCAAGGGCTAAATGGGTAAATAAGGTTGATATAACCCCTTTGAGAAATCAGATATTCATTCAGCAAAATATCCAGAATTGTGTTGGGTGTGTGTGTGTTTGGAGAAGAAAAGAAGAAGAAAGAAAGTTTTGGGGCTAGGGATCCAAATTGGAACACTTGGAAGTGATTTCAGGTATGTTTGCTTTACAATTTATGTGTGTAATTGCTATTAGGTAGTTTCTATCGGAGTAGAATAGTCAAATTCATGTTTGGTAATGAATCAGTCGGTTTCTGGGTTGAATTTGGGTAAATAGTCAGAGGTTCCCGGACAGGATGAAGGTGTCCGGGTAGTCTTGTTAGTGGTGTCCGGATAATGTTCTTAAGGTGTCCGGACGGGTTCTTTTATCCGGGTAATTTCTAATTTCTTTAGTTTTCCGGATGATAAAGAGTTACCGGATAGTATCCGGATTGATATGATGTCCGGGTAGTTGGGCTGTCCGGCTTATGCTTGTTGTCCGGAAAGTTATGCTATCCGGATTGTATGAGCTGTCCGGAAAGATGTGATGTCCGGATAGTTTGGGTTGTCCGGAAACTTTAGCTGATTTGGTCATTTTTGAGAGTTTAGATATTTTTGAGTATCCAGTAACCTGTGTTTTGTTAACTCTTAGATCAAGAATGAATGAGGACTGACTATTTTGTGGACTTGACTTAAGTTCGGGTTTAGGGGTAACATTTGAGGATTAGAGTTATCTAGAGTACTTAGCTTTAGTAAGACTTATATGTTTTATATGGTAAAGAGATATCTGCATCTATTTGTTTATGATACCGTGAATAGAAGGTGAAAGCAGAATTCCTTATGGAGAACTAGAAAGAGTTTTGATAAAGAAAACCGGTGAGTTTTTACTTAAAATGTTTTCTAACTGGAATACATATATGTGAATAAGTGTAATAAGGTGCATATGGTGTTTATATGAGTATTACACTACATGAGTGCTAGTTGGCCGGGCTTAGGACCGGTGTATGTTGGCTGTACAGAGGGACAGTGGTGTTGGCTGTATTTAGTACAGTGGTGTAAATTGATTAGTTGGCTCGCAACCAATTAATATGGCCAAGAGAATGAGATGCAAAGATACATGATGCATGAGTTTTAATTGGTATTTCTATGTGAATTTTGTGTATGATGTTGTGCAAATGGTTTTTAACTAACGGGGATTTTCTCACTAGACCTCAAGGTCTAACCCTCATTTTGTTTTAAAAATATGTATTCCAGGTCGTGGATCGAGTAAGAGCAAATAAGAAGGTTAAACCGCGAATAGCTTTTGGAGGACTATGTAGTTGAAGACTATGATGTGTTTATTAGATATAGCATGTTGTTGGTAATGATGTACTGAATGTTTGTAAAAGACTAGGGGACCGTATTTGTTATATAATGTATCTCTTGTTTTAACGACGTTATGCAATGTATGCTATTTGAACTATGTATGGGATTCCGGGTCGTTACAGATGTCCAACTTCCAATTGATTAAGCACTTAAAAACAAGGTTTTCACTCCCCCTTAAATGATGCATAGATTTGGAAAATTATTTTTCATCATTTAAGAGTTAGTGTAAAAACAAATTAGAATACTTACCATGTGTTCTCCAAATAACAGTCACATGCCAACTATACTTACAAGATATGTCAGTTATGCACACTCCCCCTTTTCTTGTGCATAGAATCTGTACTAAACTCCCCCTGAGACCATGAACACACCTTGTGCAGATACTGATATCATAACAAATCAAAGATAAGATATTTAAAAGAAAAGAAAAATAACAAGTTGAATAAACATTTGCAATACAACTAAGGCATGAATATTTAAATAACATATATTGAGGCAATTGGTTTACTCTCAAAATCATCCTCTTTCTTTTTCGACACTTCCACTTTCTTCTCCATCTTTTCTTTCTTATCATTCTTCTTCCTCTTCTCTCTTTTCTCATCTGCTTCATCTTCATCCTGTTTGAGTGTCTCAAACATCACTTGCAACTGTAGAGAAGCCAATTTAGAAAGCTGCTTCATACGGTGAGCATACTTCTTCCATTCAGGCTGTAAAACGCTCAAGAATTTCATATTATTCTCAATTATGGATTTCTCTATGCGATATCTATTAACCTCATTCAGGATGGTTGTGAAGCGTTCATACGTACTATCCAAAGTCTCTCCCTCCTTCTGTTTAAAATTCTCGTATTTATTGATCGCGTTTGAAACCCTCATTTGGTTCTCTACATCTGAACCCTGATACAGTTTGATCAACTCATCGAACACTCCCTTTCATGTGGCATTCAGACTATCAACTTTCTGGTATATGTCATTGGTCAATGCTTGCATCACCAACGATCTGGCTGCTTTATCCGCATTATGTTTCTTAAGTTCATCACCTGAATAATCCTTGGGATTAACAAGTCTTCTTCCAGTTGGTTCAGTTAACCATACCTCACCTTGTACTCCATTTTTCAAAGAGTTCAAAATAAAGTCTCCATTATCCTGTCGCTCGACATAATCCAGAAACCTATATTTCCAGATTTTAAAGTCTTTTGGAAACAGTACAGGTGGTTTGTCTTTAGAACCTATCACTAGCATATCTCTGGCAGTCATGATGAATACTTGTTACTCATTGTTAAGTGACCTTCTGATCTGATTAAAATTTGGTACTCACACTGTTTTTGTCACAGCTCAAAGTATCGCAAGTCACAATTTTATCGCAACACAAATCTTGTCGCAGCCCAATACTTTCTCGCAACTCACTATATCGCAAAGGAACTTTCCTCGCAACCGAAACTTTATCCCAACACCTGACTTTGTCGCAAAGGAAAACTTTGTCGCAACAGAGAAGTTGTGATATCACACGAAACTGAACTTTATCGCAATAGGTTGTTGAGATAAGATACTATTTACTAACAGTAGGTTGCGATCAAATGGGTTTATCGCAACAAGGTCTTGCGATATAATACTGTTCACAATCTGAAGGGTGCGATAAAGATGAACACTCTTAGTTGCGATAACTATGAAGATCCGAACAATCCTAATTCCAAATCGCAGAAAAACTCAAATCAGGCTGAAATTTCATATGTAGGTTCGCGAGATGATTCTTGAAAACTTTAATACTATCACTTTTGTCCAAAACACAACAGAAATAGGAGTTTCGATTAAAAACGGTGTGTGAGGAACTTTTTTTCGAAAATGAGCTAATCTAACTATTCTGGATTGATTTGTGAGTAAAAGCGAAATATAATCAACCAGAAACAATCACCAAGCTAATCCTAATCAATTCTGATCCATTTGAAGAACTCAAATGATCAAAATCAATCAAATATTGGGAAAATGAAGAACACTAAAAAATAGCTCAAAATCTCAAAAATAAACTCAGATCAGAATGATATATTGTGCTCTGATACCAATTGTGATCCCAGAACAAGTAATCAATCAATCAATAAGCTCAACATGCCATCCATATATTCAATTAAGATCTTCAAGTTACACAAGATGATGTAGAGAGAAAGTGCAAATTGTGTGTACTTGAGTGTGTAAGAGTGAATGACATAATACAAAATACAAGGGCAAAAACCTTAAATAGGTTGTAAGTGTAAAGTTTCAGTAATGGCCCCTCTACATGATACAAGGTGCTAAATAGAGCACTAACACGAGAACAATCTCTAAGCCAAGTATATCCTCTTAAATCACAATTAAAGAGGATTTAAGGGATTTTGAAAATTTAAACTATTTTTAAAAAGTTTAAAAAATATTATAGACATGCAGGATTAAAATTGGGAATTAGAATGCATAATTCAAATAAGACGGTTAGGATTATTCCCATCACCGGGAAAGTGATAATCATGTAATCGTCGACAATCACAATAGCACATCTTAAAGGGTTGTGCAACATTGGAGGAAGGCGTCGAGGAAGAAGATAACAGAGGTATGTGGTGCATAACACATATTTATCACAAGTTCAACACACACATATAAACCCAAATTAGTACATGATGGGAATTTTATCCTGGCGTATCACAAGATTTTCACAATTAGGGTATGACACGATTAGGGCAAAGTCGATAAACCCTTACCCTGGTCAATGTTTGCGATTACGATATGTATCACAAATTGCTCTTGTTTTCGAATACAAGAATTTGAAATAGTGGAAACTGAATCGTATGTCTTCCACATTTGTCTGTCACAAAATTATCACAATCGACATTCAACATAGATCGATAACCACAATGATCACATTATAGTTGGATTGATGGTGTATCATACATTTGTTCAACATTATGTGTTTGCGATAATGCGTGGTGAGGTTGAATTTTTTTGGACAATATGTATCACACATTCGTTTATCACACAATTAACACAATCGATAAACCACACAGGTTGATAATTGGATTGAATGTGTATCACAAATAACACAGTTTGATTGATGGTGTATCACATAGTTATCACATTTACTGATGGTGTATCACATAGTTATCACATTTACTTTCGACACTGTGTTGGCAATATTACTTGTATGAAAAGTTTGAAAAAAATCCAAACTAAGTTATTAGAGAATGTATAATGATTATATCTCTTTGATAGTTATTTTTGTTCGAAAATAATAGGATAATTACCATATACAAAATAAACATAAGATTATTAAAAATAGATAATTACGATTACTACCTTTTATGATTTATATTTATTTATTCTAAATTTAATTATGGGTTAAATAAGTTGGAGGCCCATATTTGTTCTTGCATTTTCGCAAAACAGTGGTGTTCAACTTATATATATATATATAAGGGAGGGATAATTTGAAAACCACAATTGGATTGCAAATTTTACACCATTGTTAACCAATCAGAGATTTTCTTGTTTTTTTTATTTTAATTATTTTTTAGGGGTAGTGTAGTATTTTTGTTATCAATCACTAATTATGGAAATTATATATACTTTTAATTAATTCTTTTATTAAAACCGTATTTGGAATGCATCCCTCTAACTTTGGTAACTAAGATTGTGATCATCTAATCCTTTATACTGTGCGATTTTTATGCTAATAATTTCAGGAAACGAAAGCATCATTATCATGATCTAGTCGGTTTTAGTCTTCGTTTTTTTGGCTAATATTTTGATGAAACAGAAACATCATCGAATACTTTTCGTTTTTTCAAAGCCTGCTTGATGAAACAGTAGCAGTTATTGGTGTCGTACCCGTCTTCTTCATCGAGATTTCAAAGAGTAACCCTAAAAGGATTCAAACGATATTGAAACCGCCTCTCACGCTGAAATATATGTAAACGACGTTTAAAACAACGACGATGAATTCTTGGTTGCCTTCGTTAAACCTATACATGTGGAATTCCCAACCGAAAAACAGTCAGACAAATCTCATTCTATCGATTTGCTGCATCAAAACAGGTTTCATCACACAGGTTTCATCCACTTTAATATTGGCAAAGAACCAACATTAAAGTTTCATCAAAACATGTTTCATCACACAGGTTTCACTTTCATATCAGTTTCATCAATACGAATAAGTTTCATCATATCAGTTTCATCAAAACAGGTTTCATCAAGTTCATCAAAAACAGGTTTCATCAGATTTAATCAAATCAGGTTTCATCAATGTCGTTTGATGTAGGTGATGAAACGAAAACGTAGAACCCTAAATATCTTACCTCCACCAAGACAAATCATCCTTCGAAATCGTTGAAATCGTGTCGAAAGTTCTAAGAAATCGACACCCAGAATAACGGATTCGATGATCATGGGATTCTTTTTCCAGATTAACCGGCGATATAAATTGGGTTTGCTTCATCAATTTCGCTCCCTAAATGGCAGACATTATCGAATCTTCCTCATTTTGATTCACTTCCATTAATAAGTCTGATGAAAAAGTATATTTTGCCCTTTAATGCTTTTCCGGTTAATTAAAATCATTATTATCAAATTTAGACAAAGTTAATCTAAGCCGTCGATTATATTAATCTACAGTGAGAAGGTGGGTTTCATTGTTTGCAAATTAATAGTGGTTTGCATTTGAAACCACCTCTCTCTCTCTCTCTCTCTCTCTCTCTCTCTCTCTCTCTATATATATATATATATATAAGGAGGTTCAAGGAAAAACCTCAAAAAAATGAAAAACTGAAGAACACCCTAATAACCCTTCATCTACACGGTATACACTTGTGCATACAAGTAAGTTAAGTTTTTTTTTGGTTTATGCTCAAGTGCATCATGCATTTGTGCATATATGCACGTGTGCATGTTACAAATTACATGTATGCACAAGTTCATACCGTCCAGATGGAGGGCTACCAAAATGTTCCTTAGTTTTCCGTTTTTTTTAGGGTTCCCCTGAACCTGACCCTATATATATATATATATATATATATATATATATATATATATATATATATATATATATATATATATAGAGAGAGAGAGAGAGAGAGAGAGAGAGAGAGAGACTCCGTAAAATGCAAACCTTGCATTTGTTGCACCCCTTACAAAACAGAGTCTGCATATGTGCAGACTGGTTCTGCATATATGCATACATTCATATAGGACAATGCATATATGCAAAACCAATCTGCACATATGCAGACTGTGGTTTGTAAGGGGTGCAACAAATACATGGTTTGTATTTGATTTGTACCATATATATATATATATATATATATATATATATATATATATAGCCACAAGTTCAAATGAGAAGTGCTAAATATATGAGAAGTAGAGAAGTAATCTTGGCCATTTATTCGGTCAAGATCGGTTTTAATTGGTCAAAAGTTGCGGTTGTTCCAAAAATAGAAGGTGTGATTCCAGAACAAGTAATCAATCAATATAAACAACACAAGAAGTCATCTCTATATTCAATAATAATCCAAGTAGCTCACAAGATGAATGCAAAGCAATACTAGTGTGTGTGGCTACTATGTGTAGAATGAAATGACCTAATTCCCAAAAGGGAAAGTAGCAAACAATATATACTTGAGACAACTATGGAACATTGACACATTTGGTCCCTCTACTTGGTACAAAGGGGGGGATTGTTAGTGCTATATTTTGATTGTACCAAGTAGAGGGACCAAATATGTCAATGTTCCATAGTTGTCTCAAGTATATATTGTTTGCTACTTTCCCTTTTGGGAATTAGGTCATTTCATTCTACACATAGTAGACACACACACTAGTATTGCTTTGCATTCATCTTGTGAGCTACTTGGATTATTATTGAATATAGAGATGACTTCTTGTGTTGTTTATATTGATTGATTACTTGTTCTGGGATCACAATTGGTATCAGAGCTTGTTCACATATTGATCAGATTAGGATTGTTAGAGTTTTTGGACAAGTTGAGTGTTCTTCAAGGATTTCTTCTTTTTGGTTGATTTTAGCCATTTGGGTTCTTCAAATGGATTAGAATTGATCAAGGGTTGTTAGTAGACTATACCTGAGTGTTTTTATTCTGCAAAATCACTAGGTTTGTAGCTCAGATTGTGCATTTACTCATTTTTCGGACTTTTGTATTTCTGCACTCTGTTTAGCATTGAAAAACCACTTTTTGTTGGTTTTTGGACAAAACACGAAGCATTAAAGTTTCCCAGAATAGTGTCACGAACCTGCGTACCAATTTTCAGCCAAATCCAATTAGTTTTGAAGATTCGACTCAAGAACACCTTGAATCTTCATAACTATCGCAACCCTCTAAGATTCATACATATCGCAAGTGAACAGTATCGTATCGTAATAGTACCCTGCGATAAGACAATGTTGTCGCAACCTTCAGTAAGTGAACAGTAACTTATCGCAACATACTGTTGCGATAAGATCCCTTTACCTCTTTTATCGCAACCTATTTGCTGCTACAAGAATTTACCTTTGCGATATACTTTCTTATTGCGACAAGATTTGTGTTGCGATATCCTTGAATTGCGATATCCTTGTGTTGCGAGAAGAAGTTTGTTGCGACAGGTTGTGTGTTGCGATTTCATTGGGTTGAGACGAGTTTGGGCTGCGACAAGACAGAGTGGTTGAGACAAAAGATTGTGTAATCATTAATTCCTAATCAGATCAGAAGGATATTAAAAGATCAACAACAAGTAATCTAAACATGACTGCAAGAGATATTTTGACCATAGGTTCAAAAGATAAACCGCCAGTTCTATTCCCTAAAGACTTTAAAATATGGAAAGACAACTTTCTTGACTATGTGGAACGACAAGAAAATGGGGCTCTAATTCATGATTCCTTAATGAACGGGATACAACCTGATGTTTTTCAAACAAAACCAGATGGATCAGTCACAAAACTTAATCCCAAAGATTACATAGGTAATGAACTAATAAGACACAAAGCAGATAAAGCGACTAGGTCACTAGTTATGCAAGCCTTAACCAATAACATATATCAGAAGGTTGATAGTTTGAGTAAAACCGAGAAAGGAATGTTTGATGAGCTGATCAAGTTGTATCAAGGATCAGAAGTGGAAACTCAAATGAGAGTTTCAAACGTCATCAACAAATATGAGAATTTCAGGCAGAAGGATGGTGAGAATCTAGACGATGCATATGATCGTTTCACAACCATCTTAAATGAACTCAGCAGATACAAGATAACAAAAAACATCATCGAGACTAATGTGAAATTCTTGAGCGTGCTTCAGCCTGAATGGAAGAAGTATGCTCATAGAATGAAACAGAATTCTAAGCTGGATTCTCTTCCGCTCTAGCAGATGTTTGAAACATTAAAGCAAGATGAGGATGATGCTGATCTGAAAAAGAAGTTGATGAAAAAGGAGAAGAAGGGTAAGAAGGAGAAGAAGACAAATGTGTCTGAGAAGAAAAAAGAGGAGGATGAGTTTGAGAGTGAACCGATAGCTTTGATGTCAAGAAAATATGCTGAAAAAGGTAAGAGTATTCAGAAAGAGGATTATGGGATAGACCAGGATGATTTGGATGAGGCAGAAAGCTTAAAGCAGGCAATGATACTTCTAACCAAGGCCTTTCAGCACATATTTAAAAAAACTATTGGATCAAACAACCAACGTTACTCATCCGGTCCTAAAAACTTTGAGCACAAGAATCGGATTGAGTCAAAGAAACAGTTTGATGATCACAAGGAAGACGGTAAAAGGTTGGAGATCAAGAAGTTTGGTGAAAGAAAGGATGAAGAGCAAAAATGCTATAATTGTGGTAAGTCCGGCCATTTCTCCAAAGAGTGCTGGAAACCGAAGGTAAGGGATTCCGACTACTACAAGAAGAAGTTGTTGTTGGCAGAGCAAAAGGAGTTTGGAATAGCACTGCTGGTGGAAGAAGAGTATTGGTTGGACCAAACTGACGATGAAGGAGAAGAGGAGACGCCTGCTTTGGCAAAGATGTGCTTGATGAGCAAGGAAGGCGAGGATTCAGAGGCTGATGTGGCGCCTGAGACAAATGAGGTAGATCTCTGCACTATTAATCACTATGCTAACCAGTTTAAAGTCTTCCAACTAAAACAAGATGGCTTAAATGAGAAACTCAAAAGTGCACATAAATTGATAGAATAGCAAAGACAGCTAATCGTTAACCATAACAAGTTAAATGATGGGTTGAAAAAGGAACGAGTTGAGATCGAACAATCTCGAACTTATTTCCGGAACAGAATGGATGAAATGGAAGAAAAAGTAAGAGTTTCTGAAAATAGGAAGATTGAGCTTGAACAATTGTTGCAATCCTATAAAGATATTAACAACGAATTGACCGAAAATGCAAGTGATCTAGAAGCAAAGCTATACAAACTTGGTCAATCTGAACAAACCATTTTCCTAAACACACAAAGAATTTTAGATATTACAATTCGAAATGGGGATTGGGATACGACAATCCTCATTACTTGGAAAATGCTTTGAAAAGGCACCATGTCTTTACAAGTTTGAATGGCTTCACCTTCCGTCCTTGAAACCTAAATACAAAATCAACTGGTTGAATGAGGAAGAACAAGGGGCTGAGGAAGAGATTAAGAGAAAGACGACTGTGACAATGGAACTTCCTTTTATCTACGAAAATGAAAATAGGAAGGCACTGGTTTGGAATTGGAAACAAACCTTGTCTAATGACTATTTTCAAAGCTATGTTGTTGAGAAACAAATGGATACTGAATCGAAACCCGTTTTTGAAGGAAAAACATATTATCCTCCTTTGGTACTCGAACAGAAGCTTGTCGATCTTGAGTTGAATATTAAAAGCAAAATTGAGAAAATCAGAAATGATGATCAACTTGCTTTTGATATTGAAAAGGAAGTCATGTTAACTGTTTTGATAAATAGCAAGAGAGATAAGCCTGAAAGGGTTGTTTCTGAATCGTCAACAAAAAGCTTTGAAGAAAAGAAATATCTTGAACTTATATGCTTGATGATAATGTCGGTTTTCGACATTATTTTGACCTTCGAATCGAGTGATTGTTGGGTATTTTCAAGTAAAATAGTGACTTTATCTGATGAGTTTCATGAGATTTGCAGTTAATCGGATCGGAAGAGAAATGAAGAGGTTCGCGTATATTTTCCGAAGAAGAGCTTGAAATCTGGAAAAGACGAAGTTGTGGCACACAGAAACTGGCGCGACCTGTGGCGCGACCCAGATAGCACCGTTGTGCGCACGGAATGTGAAGAGAGGATTCCAGAGTGTGGTGCGCCTTATGGCGCGATTTAAGTGGCGCCGCAACTAGCGCCACGCTGTCAGTTACGTTTTAAAGCCCTATTTCCTCATTTTTTTAGGGTTATCAATCAGTCACGGCCTGTGACTCTTTCTGGGCGATTTTGGGAGATAAGGAACGAATTTTGAAGGCAAGTAGAAGGCGAGAAACATCAATTAACAAGGATCGAAAGGCGAATCGAGTACGTTCATCGGCGGCTTAGGCTTTTTCAGGGAGTTCTTAGATTTCATTTCTTAGTACAAAACATGTTTACTTTCATTTCTATCTTTACATTTCAGAGTTTTGAAACCCCCAATATGAACTAATCCGTTCATGTTGGGGGGTTGGTTTGAATCATGGTTGGATAATCGTTTAGCTTTACAGTAGGTATGATTGATATGATATGGATGGATGGCACATGTAAGATTGTTCTTAATGCTTGTAATAGTCCGATCAACTGTTATTTGATTTTATGAATCTTTAATCTTTGAGAAAAGTTTTTAGGTTTGATTAATCTTTCATGTCTTGGTTGAATTTGAGATAGTGATATAATAATTCATTCCTTGTGGCTTTTAATTACTGGTTGTTCAATTACTTTTGTTAAGATCGAATGATGATACAAATGGTTGAATGATATTTGCTATAGCTTGATAAAGTATAGTGATGGAATGTGATTATGCCTGTCATCTTGAAGTTATGTCAATCGTGTCAAATCTGTGAGTTAAGTGATTGTCTACCTGAGGAATCCGACCCTCCAACTCTTTCTCTTATCTGAGTTAATTAAAGTTTTAATTCGTGTTCCGATAATCAACAAACGAAATCAATTTGCATTCGTCTAATTAATAATATATACAGTCATTGTGGTACTTGACACCTGGTTCCTTTGGTTCGATACTCGTACTTTCAAAGTACCATTACTTGATTCGACCCGTACACTTGCGGTAGATTTAGGGGGTGTAAAACCGCCTGTCAAGTTTTTGGCGCCGTTGCCGGGGAACCTGTTTTGTGTGAATATCACTACCAGCTGTAGAAGTTATTACATTATACATCTTGTTTTTATTTTATTATAATCTTCTTTGAAAGTTCATATATTTTTTGGGTCTTGAAATTGTTATCTTCTCCGTTTCAGGTTGCTTCCTGGTTTATGCCAAGAAGGAGACTTTTTCGGGAATTGCTACCGATCGACCCGGAAATAGAACGGACCGTCAGAGATCTAAGAAGACAAGCACGAAACAGAATGGCCGACGTCAACAACCATGTTGGAGATGATTGGGAAGAGGGGATGCCCATGGGTAATGGTCAACCAATTCCAAATGCAAATGCGAACAATCAGAACCACAATAACGTGAATCATGGTCTCAACAACAACGTCAACCATAATGTCAATAACAATGTCAACAATGGTGTCGACAATGGGATAAATCATAATCTCAATCACAACGCCAATCATGGGATCCATCACAATGTCCATCACAATGTCAATCAACCACCGCCACCACCACAAAGGGTACCAATGAGGAATTTCGTCAACCCGAACATGGGAGCTGCACAACGAGGACCATATGCACCTCCGATAGCTGCGAATAATTTTGAAATCAAGCTTGGTACCATCCAATTAGTGCAGTCGAACATGTTTGGAGGTGCAGCAACTGAAGACCCCCATGCACACTTGCGCGCATTCGAAAAGATATGCAATACTTTCAAGGTGAATGGGGCAGATCAAGATTCGATCAAGATACGGTTATTCCCGTTTTCATTGAGGGATCGAGCCACTACTTGGGAAGAGAATAGACCACCGGGGTCAATTCGAACTTGGAACGATATGGTTACAGCTTTTCTCAACAAGTTCTTTCCACCGGGGCGAACAGCCCAACTGTTATCCGACATCACGCATTTCTCGCAATGGGATCAAGAGTCTTTGCATGAGGCATGGGAAAGATACAAAGCGATGCTCAAGAAGTGTCCACATCATGGGTTACAAGAGTGGATAGCTATCCAAACATTCTATGTGGGATTGAATCCTCAGTTTAAGAATGACCTCACAGCTGCTGCAGGTGGAGCCTTAATGAACAAGTCCTATGAGGAAGCGGTCGAATTGATAGAGAATTTAGCAGAACACAGCTATTCCACTCCAAGATCCGCTGTTAGAAAAGTTGCAAGCGTGCAAGAAACAGAAGAGTTGAAGGCTATAAAGGCACAACTGAATGCATTGACTAATCAGATGAGAGGAGCTGCTATTCAACCGAATGTTCAGAACGATATGGGTGGTCAAGACCAATTCATGAATCCTCAAGATTATCAATCGCCAGAACAAGTTCAGTTTATTCAGAACCGGAATAATCGGCCGAGAAATGACCCATTCTCTAACACCTACAATGAGGGATGGAAGCGACACCCCAATTTTTCTTGGAGTCAACCTCAACAAGGCTCGGACAAGGAAACGATGGGGCAACAACAGTATGGTAACAATTCTAACTCTTCAAATTCTTTCCAGTCTAACAATGTTTATCGTCCCCCAGGTTACAATCAGAGGAAACATGATGAGGGGCAATCATCAGAAAAGAATCCGGGTTTGGAAGACATGATGATGAAATTCATGTCAAAAATGGAAGGTGCGGTGGAAGGATTAGCGGGTACGGTGAACACTGTGAAATCCACCACGGATCAAAATACCGCTTCAATCCGAATGCTAGAAAGACAAGTGGGCCAGATTTCTGAGGCCTTACAAACCAGACCTCCCGGTCAATTTCCAAGTCAACCCGAGAAGAAAGGTAGAGAAGAATGTAAAGCCATCAGTTTGAGGAGTGGTAAACAACTCACTATAGACCCCACGAGAGATCCTTTGCCGAAAGGAGACAGCACCAAGGTGAGTGATGTTGAGCCGGAGGACGAGGAGGAAGAAAAAGTGGATGAAGAAATGGAGATGGAGAAGACAGAAAGCGAGAGAAGAAAGGAGAATGCGACTGTTCCAAAGAAACCGCCTACTAAGCCCGTCACACCATCGGTACCATATCCCAGTAGGCTAAAAGCCTACAAGGATGATGCAAACTTTGCTAAATTTTTGAGGTGTTTAAAAAACTGCATATTAACATTCTTTTTGCAGATGCCTTAGCACATATGCCATCCTATGTGAAATTTCTGAAGGATATTCTCTCCAACAAGAGAAAATCGAGGAGCATGCCATGGTTGCACTTACTGAAGAGTGCAGTGCTATCATTCAGCACAAGCTTCCCCCGAAGCTTAAGGATCCAGGGAGTTTTACTATCCCTGTTCAAATAGGCAATTCTGAATTTAGTAAGGCTTTGTATGATCTTGGAGCGAGTATCAATCTAATGCCATTGTCTATTTTCAGGAAACTCGGACTTGGAGAGGTGTAACCGACCAGAGTGACACTGCAGCTTGCTGATAGATCAATCAAATACTCGTATGGTGTAATTGAAGATGTGTTGGTCAAGGTGGACAAATTTTATCTTCCAGTCGACTTCATGATCCTCGACATGGATGAGGATAAAGAGATACCATTGATCATGGGTCGACCGTTCTTAGCCATGGGAGGGGCGTTGATTGATGTAAAAGGAGGAAAGCTCACATTGAGGGTAGGCGAAGAAGAAGCTGTTTTTAACGTATTCCGAGCAGCAAAGCAGACAATGCAGTACAGTGAATGTTACCGGGTTGATGTCTTGGAATCTCCGATTAGAGAATCATGTGAATTGCAGTTTGGTCAAGATCAATTGGAAAGTGTGATCATGGGTACGATAGATGGTTCGGAAGTTGAAAGTGTGATGCAACTGAATGCATTGCCAAGTCATAGAGGCCCAAGAAGACCGACTGTTGAGGATTTGGGTGAGCCAATACCCAAGTCTCAATCATCATCTCACACTCCGCCTAAGCTCGAGCTGAAATAGTTACCATCTCATCTTGAATATGCATTCTTGGGGGAAAAGGAGACACTCCCGGTTATCATTTCATCCAAGTTGAAAACCGAGGACAAAGAGAAGTTGTTGAGGGTCCTACGTGCGCACCAAACTGCAATTGGTTGGACGATAGCCGATTTAAAAGGTTTAAGTCCAACTTTCTGCACGCACCGCATAAACCTTGAAGAAGAACATAAACCGGTAGTCCAACCTCATCGCCGACTCAATCCCAACATGAAGGAGGTGGTCAGAAAAGAGATCCTCAAACTATTGGATGCTGGAATCATTTATCCCGTACCCGATAGTCCATGGGACAGTCCAGTTCAAGTGGTTCCAAAGAAAGGAGGTGTCACAGTCGTTCGAAATAACAACAATGAACTCATCCCTTCTCGGACAGTCACGGGGTGGAGAGTTTGCATTGACTATAGAAGGTTGAACGACGCCACCCGGAAAGATCATTTCCCATTGCCATTCATTGATCAGATGATAGAGAGACTAGCGGGGCACGAGTATTATTGTTTCTTGGACGGGTATTCGGGATACAATCAAATACCGATTGCTCCCGAAGATCAAGACAAGACCACGTTTACATGTCCATATGGAACATTCGCTTATAGGAGGATGTCGTTTGGGTTATGTAACGCTCCTACGACGTTTCAGAGATGTATGATGGCGATCTTTTCGGATATGGTGGAGCGCACCATGGAAATCTTTATGGACGACTTCTCGGTGTTTGGTCCATCGTTTGACTCGTGTTTATCTCATCTGGAGGCTGTTTTTGAAAAGATGCAAAGAGACGAGCTTGGTTTTGAACTGGGAGAAATGTCACTTTATGGTGACGGAAGGAATAGTGCTTGGACACAAGGTGTCAAAAGAGGGAATAGAGGTGGACAAGGCCAAAGTTGCAGTGATAGAGAACTTGCCGTATCCGAATTCCGTTAAAGAGATTCGAAGCTTTTTGGGACATGTCGGTTTCTATCGGCGGTTTATAAAAGACTTTTCTAAAATCACTAAACCTTTGTGTGCTTTACTTCTAAAAGATGCCAAGTTTGATTTCACTGATGATTGTGTTTTGGCATTTGACAGGTTGAAGAAAGAGTTGATCTCGGTGCCTATTCTTACAGCACCTGATTGGAGCCTTCCGTTCATAGTGATGTGCGATACGAGCGACACAGCAGTCGGAGCGGTCTTGGGGCAAAAGAAAGAAAAGAGAATGCACGTGATTTATTATGCCAGCAAGACCTTAGATGAAGCTCAAGTCAACTATGCCACGACCGAGAAAGAATTATTAGCAGTGGTCTATGCATGTGAAAAGTTCAGATCATATCTGGTGGGAGCAAAGGTAATCGTATACACGGATCATTCAGCCTTGAAGTATTTGATGGCTAAGAAGGATGCAAAGCCGAGGCTCATCAGATGGGTGTTACTGTTACAAGAGTTTGACTTGGAGATCTTAGACAAGAAGGGGACAGAAAATACGGTTGCAGATCACCTATCGAGGCTCGAGGGTAATGAGGAAGAGAAGAAGGATAAAACATCTATCAATGACACATTCCCGGATGAGCAGTTATTTAAGGTTAGTTATTCCGAACCATGGTATGCATATTTGGTTAACTTCTTGGTAGGAGGAGTGATGCCCTACAACATGAACTCGCATCAAAAGAATAGATTTTTCTTTGAGACCAAGAGGTATTACTGGGATGAACCGCACTTGTACAAGATGTGTGTGGATGGGATGATTCGAAAGTGTGTACCGGATGAAGAAAAGACCGACATTCTTACTCATTGTCATACATTAGAATGTGGGGGTCATTTCAGTACTGATAGAACAGTGGCCAAGGAGTTACAATCCGGATTCTTCTGGCCATCGATGTTTAAGGAGACAAGGGAGTTCATTTCTAAATGTGATCGGTGCCAAAGAGTAGGGAACATCACGAAGAAGGATGAAATGCCCATGAAGATCTTCATGGAAGTAGAATTATTTGACGTATGGGGGATAGATTTCATGGACCGTTTCCAAACTCATATGGGAACGAATACATTTTAGTTGCGGTCGATTATGTCTCGAGATGGGTTGAGGCAATCGCAACGCCATCAAATGATTCCAAAGTTGTGATCAAATTTCTAAAGAAGCATATCTTTTCACGCTTTGGGGTTCCGCGGGCCTTAATCAGTGATGGGGGCGGCCACTTTTGCAACCGGTATCTTGATGCGGTTCTCAAGAAGTACTCGGTCAAACATCGAGTAACCACACCCTATCACCCGCAAGCGAATGGATTGGCAGAAGTTTCAAACAGAGAGCTGAAACACATTTTAGAGAAAACGGTGAATTCTTCACGCAAGGATTGGTCGTTGAAGCTCGATGACGCTCTTTGGGCATATCGGACTGCATATAAGACATCTTTGGGAACTACACCATACCGGCTAGTATATGGGAAATCATGCCATTTACCAGTGGAACTGGAATGTAGAGCATTTTGGGCAATAAAGCAGCTAAACATGGAGTTAGATGCAGCCGGGAAAAAGAGATTATTGCAGCTGGTTGAGCTAGAGGAACTCAGACTCGATGCGTTTGAAAATGTGTTGATTTACAAAGAAAGAGCCAAGAAGTTCCACGACTGGAACATTCGTGAGAAGTTAATCACTCCAGGTATGAATGTATTATTATTTAACTCACGATTGTGGTTGTTTCCAGGCAAGTTGAAGTCCCGATGGTCTGGCCCGTTCAAAGTGGTAGAAGTGTTTTCGTACGGAGCAGTGGAGCTAGAAGGAGCCGATGGGTAGAGATTCAAGGTGAACGGACAGCGAGTCAAACCATATCTAGGAGGCGAGATCCCGAGCATTGCAAGTATTTACCTAGACGAACCGGGAGAGTAAGCGATCGAAGAAGTTGAGCCACGACAGTAAATACGGAGCTTGGTGGGATGCAACCCACCGTAGGTTAGTTTTCTCTTTAATTTCTTTAGTGAGTTTTGTTTCTTTTAATTCGTGTGTTTGTGTGTTCGTCCCTGAGAAGTAGCCTTTAAGATTGAGCATCATCGGAAGGAGCGAGAACGGAACGAAAAAGCCAAAGGAGGGAGAAACAGTGGGTGGCGCGCCTTCTTGCGCCACTTCATTAGCACGGAAGTAGCGCGGATCACTGGAGAGGGAAATGGCGTGCATCATGGCGTGGGTTCACTAGCGCGGAGGAGAGCGCCATGTGAAAAGCCTGGAATCAAACAGAAAGTCGCGCGCCTTATGGCGCTACTTCACTGGCGCAAAACTCGCGCGAAATCCCTGATAGGTATAAAAACCCCAATTTCGCAATTCTAAGCCATTTTTCACAAACCCTATTTCTTCCAGCGCCATTTTGCTCCTCTCCTTGACCATTTTTGGCCTCCAGTACAAGAGTTACTCAAGTCGTTCTAATTTTCTCTTCCACAAAGCATCAAAGGTACGATTCTCACCCTAATTTCTCTTTTGGTTGAAAGGAATCAAGTAAACCGAAGGTATTGTCATTTTTCTTCCATGGTTCTTCATGTTCAAGTAGGTGTGTACGATTTTAAGATGAATAAAGCCTTGAGAGTGTTACACCATGTTTGCCTTTGAGTTCTTTCACTTAGGGTTTATGTTTCTTTTGGGATTTTCATGATGATTGTGAATAATGAGCAACATATTTGATGAACTCTTGATTATGTACCTGCTATGCACATATCTTCTTCAATTTTCAAGTATGTTGATGTTGGGTTGTAAGGTATAAGATTAATCGTATGTATGCTTTGTTGGTAAGATAACCCACCTTAGTGTTGGCATGTAAGTCCCCTTGTATGTTTGAGTGTGCTGGATTAGAATGGATGAGTTGGATATAAGTGCTTAATAGCTGTGCTTAATGATTAAGTTGCTGAGTGTTTGTGGTGTTCTGAGTCTCCAAATTTATAAAGCAGTTGTTAGTGGCTATGTGCTTGTGTGTGATGTTGAGTTATGCTTTCACTAGACAAAAAGACCAAACAAACCTAAGTTTCACTTAGGTTTGGGGTGGCCACTTTCGGTGTTACTTTCACAGATATCACCCCATTGCAAACCTCGGTTTTACCGAGGTTTGGGGTATCCTTCGCTATTTAATACGTGTAGGCTATATGTGCAACAAACCTAATCAAGGATTAGGTTTGGGGTGGATTTAATATGAGGTAAAATACTAATAGCTACGTTCTTTTGCAGAAAATGGTGCATACTAATCCCAACGCTGCAGGGCGATTCTTTCACTATTATAATCTGATCCCAAAAGAACGGTTAACATGGAGTCAAAGACGAAATCCATCCTATGAATCTCGTTTCTGCAGTTTTGCACCTCGATCGATTTAAGTGGAAAGAGGGCTGGATTTATCCAGGATTGATAATGCTCGTGATGTGAAAATTGCCGAAGAAAGGGGTTGGCAGACCTACATTCAGAACCCGGATTCTTATGATCCGACACTAGTGCTGGAATTCTACGCAGCAATGGTCCCGCCCTCATTCGAGGAATTTTCTATAGTGATCGTTCAAGGCCAACCCATTCGGATGACGAATGATGATATATGCAACTTTTATGGAGTACCAAGACACCAAGATCTTGATGCGACGTTTGGGATTCCACCCATTGCTGAGGTGGAACAAGACGAAACACATAGCCCGATAATCGCTTCGTCTCTCCGTCGAAGTAATCGAGGAGAGTGGGTGGTACGCAATGCAGAAATCAAAAGAGTGAAATGGAGCCGGAGTTGGGTTTATGGCTATTGTTTGTGAAAGGGAGTTTGGCGCCCTCATCCCACTATACGACGCTTAATCCATATGTAGCACGGATTATGTACTGCATTCAGCACAGCTTGCCACTAGACATCGAACACATTATCCAATTGCACATGATAGACGTGGCTGCTGAAAACTGTACAGGTGTACTTCCTTTCCCATGTCTGATCACACACTTTTGCAGGAACGCAGGGATTGCTACTGACAGAACGATTCCATCATTCGCACCATATGACCGAACTGCATACCGCGCGCAAGAGACAGCTGTGCGGAAGCTGAATAGACAAGAGGCAGTTAGGAACGAGGAGATGAACATGCCCTAAGGGGTTGATGATAGAGATGCCGATGATGTGGACTATGATCCCACAGCGGATGAGGGCCACCAACCAACTGGTTTCGACCCACGTTTGCATGCACGCATGGATAGGATGGAACGGGAGATGCGGTCAGGATTCAAGAAAATGGACAGGGGGTTCAGAGCCCTTGGAGTAAATGCCGATGAGGAGAACCAGGATGAATCAGGACCATCGAATCCACCACCGGCGCGACGAGCAAGGAGACGACAACCCGGAGCGAGCTCATCTTTGAGGAGACGGAACCGCGATTAGGGAAGGCGGTTTGTTTTCATCTTCCTCTTGATCTATTTTTGCTTGAATTCTATTTGGGATGACTGTACTTAAATTTCACAATTTTATTTTGGATGACTGTACTTTGATTCGCACAAATATTTTGAATGACTGTAACTGATATTATCACACATTGGGGACAATGTGTATTTTGGTTTGGGGTGGAGGTGAGTCGATAGTGTCATTTTGATCTTTGCTTTATCTTAGGCAAGTAACGGAATTGTGGTCATTATGATGGAATTTTTTTTCTGATTCACCGTTAGTAGTGAGTAGAACACTTCTTTTTGAGGAATGAACTGTGAAGGATAATGTAGCATCGAGTGAGACCTGACAGATTGCATGTGTTAGGGACATTAGTGGAGACCACCTGATTGTGAGTTTCGAGCCTAACATGACGTACGTTCATTGCGAGGGAATTAAGCATAAAATCTGATACACTTTTTCAATTTCCTTGTCGTGAGTATAGATTGTTCTCGCTGTACTTTTGCATTGAGTAGCAAAGATGACCATCGGGATATGAGGTAAAGGTGGAGTAAACCATATCGTGTGGACCTTAAGAGATGATTTCAGGCATTGTATGTGTGCAAACCAGTTAGCTATCACCTTTTCTAACCCATTATGTGTGTGACCAAAGCCCTTTTTGCAGCCAAACACTCACCAAAGTTTTTAGTTCAAAACCCGCCATCAAACCCTAGCCAAAAGCCTTAGCCAACATGATCCGAAAGTGTGTCAATCATAAGTAGTAATGGATAGCCGAGGAGAGAGCAGAAAAGAGGCTAGTCATAAGGATTGAAAAGAGGGGCCAATGATGCCCCACACCAAAAAAAAAACAAAAAAATTGTTATCTAGATAGAGTAGATACAAATAAATAAGATGGTCAAGCAACCATAGTGATGACAAAAAGGGCCGAGTGATAGAAGAAAAGTCAGAAAGTTCATAACTGCTCTAGGATTGACACATTCAGGATTTTTGATCCGCTATACCCTTCATTTCCCAACCATAACCCTAGCCCCGTTTCAACCCATGTTGAAGACCTGAATGATCTTTTGGAAGATGTGATTAGAGTTTATGACCACCTTTACCGATAGTCCCTGTCTTGCTACTCGATTCTTTCTGAGATCACCTTTTTGTGCATGTGTGCGTCTTTCATGTTTAGTTGTTCATGCATTTATCTCGTGAATTATTGTACATAAACTCCAAAGCATGAACAACATGTGCGAAAGCCTAGGATCGAGTGTATTGAGAGCATCACGTAAGGTAGGGTCGAGGCGAAATCCTCCTTAACCATGCATGATTTCGGGTGGAATTTGATGCAGTGTGGTCCCGACCAGTTCAATTCTCAACGAGTTAGTGTTTGACCTTTGCAAACTGGGGTGTTTTGGAAAAGGGTTCTGATTAATCGGTTAATCCCTTTAGCTGAATAAGATGTGTAAAGATCCATGATGACACCACCGACTCCCCATTTGTGTGAATTCTGTTATAACTCTGGTTTTTGATTATTTCTTATCGCTATTTTGCTTGAGGACAAGCAACGCTTGGTTTGGGGTTGTTGATAATGTCGGTTTTCGACATTATTTTGACCTTCGAATCGAGTGATTGTTGGGTATTTTCAAGTAAAATAGTGACTTTATCTGATGAGTTTCATGAGATTTGCAGTTAATCGGATCGGAAGAGAAATGAAGAGGTTTGCGTATATTTTCCGAAGAAGAGCTTGAAATCTGGAAAAGACAAAGTTGTGGCACACAGAAACTGGCGCGACCTGTGGCGCGACCCATATAGCGCCGTTGTGCGCGCGGAATGTGAAGAGAGGATTCCAGAGTGTGGCGCGCCTTATGGCGCGATTTAGGTGGAGCCGCAACTAGCGCCAGACTGTCAGTTACGTTTTAAAGCCCTATTTCCTCATTTTTTTAGGGTTATCAATCAGTCACGGCTTGTGACTCTTTCAGGGCGATTTTGGGAGATAAGGAACGAATTTTGAAGGCAAGTAGAAGGCGAGAAACATCAATTAACAAGGATCGAAAGGCAAATCGAGTACGTTCATCGGCGGCTTAGGCTTTTTCAGGGAGTTCTTAGATTTCATTTCTTAGTACAAAACATGTTTACTTTCATTTCTATCTTTACATTTCAGAGTTTTGAAACCCCCAATATGAACTAATCCGTTCATGTTGGGGGATTGGTTTGAATCATGGTTGGATAATCGTTTAGCTTTACAGTAGGTATGATTGATATGATATGGATGGATGGATGGCACATGTAAGATTGTTCTTAATGCTTGTAATAGTCCGATCAACTGTTATTTGATTTTATGAATCTTTAATCTTTGAGAAAAGTTTTTAGGTTTGATTAATCTTTCATGTCTTGGTTGAATTTGAGATAGTGATATAATAATTCATTCCTTGTGGCTTTTAATTACTGGTTGTTCAATTACTTTTGTTAAGATAGAATGATGATACAAATGGTTGAATGATATTTGATATAGCTTGATAAAGTATAGTGATGGAATGTGATTATGCCTGTCATCTTGAAGTTATGTCAATCGTGTCAAATCTGTGAGTTAAGTGATTGTCTACCTGAGGAATCCGACCCTCCAACTCTTTCTCTTATCTGAGTTAATTAAAGTTTTAATTCGTGTTCCGATAATCAACAAACCAAATCAATTTGCATTCGTCTAATTAATAATATATACAGTCATTGTGGTACTTGACACCTGGTTCCTTTGGTTCGATACTCGTACTTTCAAAGTACTATTACTTGATTCGACCCGTACACTTGCGGTAGATTTAGGGGGGTGTAAAACCGCCTATCAAGTTTTTGGCGCCGTTGCCGGGGAACCTGTTTTGTGTGAATATCACTACCAGCTGTAGAAGTTATTACATTAGACATCCTGTTTTTATTTTATTATAATCTGATTTGAATGTTCATATATTTTTTGGGTCTTGAAATTGTTATCTTCTCCGTTTCAGGTTGCTTCCTGGTTTATGCCAAGAAGGAGACTTTTTCGGGAATTGCTACCGATCGACCCGGAAATAGAACGGACCGCCAAAGATCTAAGAAGACAAGCACGAAACAGAATGGCCGACGTCAACAACCATGTTGGAGATGATTGGGAAGAGGGGATGCCCATGGGTAATGGTCAACCAATTCCAAATGCAAATGCGAACAATCAGAACCACAATAACGTGAATCATGGTCTCAACAACAACGTCAACCATAATGTCAATAACAATGTCAATAATGGTGTCGACAATGGGATAAATCATAATCTCAATCACAACGCCAATCATGGGATCCATCACAATGTCCATCACAATGTCAATCAACCACCGCCACCACCACAAAGGGTACCAATGAGGAATTTCGCCAACCCGAACATGGGAGCTGCACAACGAGGACCATACACTTGTGGTAGATTTAGGGGGGTGTAAACCCATCCTATCACTTGAATCTTTCAAAACAAGTCTCTGATTTTCAGAAAATGTTATTTCTTGAAAAAGAACAAATAGAGAAAGAAAGAGAGAAATTTAAGTTCGAAAGAAAATCTCTTGAATCTGAAAGTGCTATATTTTCAAAGAAAATATCTGATTTAGAAAACATTTTGATCAATGAAAGAAAAGATTTTGAGACTAATAGAGAGTACTTTCAGAATGAAATCTCAAGACTTATGGAAAAATTGTCAATTCTATCAACTGAAGCTATGACAGAGTTTGTGAACAAACCTTCCTCTGTTTCAGATGCTTCCTCATGCAAAGCCTTCATGGGCAATACTCTTTTCAGAAGCATGAATGTGGATGACTTTGATGATTTTGGACCTATTGATCTAGAGAAACAACTTGTTAATGAAAACTCTTATGATATCTTCCACACCTCTTCATCATATGACAATAAGGTTGATTGTGTTATTGACATTCCTTGTTATGGGAAGGGTAAGAATGCAAAAGATAATGTTGTTCAAATCCACTTTAATGCTAAACTTCCGGATCACTCTGATTTTTTGATCGAGGAATAGGAACCTAAGAAGATTTTCTTCAAAGGAGAATCTTCTAAAACCGTTGAGAAAAAGAAAAAGAAAAATAAGCGCAAATCTAAATCTTCTCGAGCTCAAAATTCCTATGCTTACGATTCTTATTTTGATGGCATTTCAGATCGTTATTTAAGAAACAACTCGCGGTTAGAGTGGAGAATAAAGGAGTCCACACAGGATGTGGCCTAGAGAAAATCATCTAATGTCGCTTTTCATTCCAAGAAAAACACTTTTGTTTCTACTGTTAGTAACCGTGTTGCTTACAACAAACAAAAACTTGTTATTCCTTACAAGATTTCTTCAATGCAACAACTGATTAATTTAGCACATGATCAAATTTGTTGTTCTTCATGTGGTGTAGATGATTTTATCTGCAAGTCTGATTATTCTTCATGGTTTGATTATAATTTCTATGGTTCCAATCGTTTTTACACAAATAGATATTATAACCATAACTCTTCAAAGAAACATGCTAACCCAAAACCTGTTAATTCTCCTAACACGAAAGGACCCATTTGGCAATGTGTACCTAAAACTGTTTAAATTCCATTTTGCAGCTCCGTCATGTGTGGTATTTGGATTACGGTTGCTCAAAACACATGACAGATAGAAAGGAACTGTTGAGCAACTTTGTGGAAAAAGATGGAGGGGGAGATAAATTTGGGAATGATCAGTACTCTCCAATCTTGGGTTATGGAGATATAGTAACAGACAACGTCAGGATCACCAAAGTTAATTATGTTGAAGGCTTAGGGCATAACCTGTTTAGCATAGGTCAATTTTGTGACAAAGATCTAGAAGTCCATTTTAAGAAGACCCGGTGTGCAGTTCTAACGGACGAAGGAAATGAACTTCTAGTTGGATCAAGGAAGTCAAATCTTTACACTATTGACATATCAAAGCTTAAGCCAAAGAATGACGTGTGTCTGATGTCTAAGGCATCATTTGAGAAATGTTGGTTATGGCATAGACGACTATCTCACCTCAACTTTTGTTACATTCAAAAGCTGATGTTGGGTGATTTAGTTATAGGTCTACCGGTTCTGCAGTTTGAGAAAGACAACTTTTGTACTACTTGTGAGAAGGGGAAGATGAAGCGAGCTCCTCACCCACCAAAACCCGAGACCAGCACTCACAAAGCTTTGGAAATCCTTCATATGGATCTCTGTGGTCCGATGAAGACTCAGAGCATCAGCGCCAAACGATACGTGTTAGTCGTTGTCGATGATTATTCGAGATATACATGGGTCAAGTTTCTACGATCAAAAGATGAAACACCTGACTTGATCATCTCATTAATCAAACAACTTCAAGTGAATCGTCAACAAACAGTTCAGACTGTCAAGTCAGATAACGGGACAGAGTTCAAAAACAAGACTCTTGCTGATTTCTTTAAGTCATTAGGAATATCTCATCAATATTCTGTGGCTAGAACACCTCAGCAGAACGGAGTCGTTGAAAGACGGAACCGCACACTTGTGGAAGCCGCCAGAACGATGTTGTCTTATGCTGATCTACCTCTATTTCGGTGGGCTGAAGCTGTATCGACGGCATGCTATACACAAAACCGTTCAATCATCCATCGACGGTTTGGTAAAACTCCATATGAATTGATCAATAATAGAAAACATGTAATACACTACTTTCGTGTTTTTGGATGCCGGTGTGTTGTGCTGAACGATAAGGACAACTTGAACAAATTCAGTCCTAAGGGAATTGAGGGCGTTTTTATCGGCTACTCGCTCACATCAAAAGCGTACATAGTCTATCTCAAGTCTTCCAGAATTGTGATGTAAAGCATAAACGTCAGATTCGACGAAACTGAAGATATGGCTTCTGTGCAAAACAGTACAGAACCCGCAATATCTGGAATACTAGCATTCGGACAAATCCGTCCAATGGTGACTAGGACGTCAAACAAGAATCAAGCTTCCACTTCTAACTCTAATCCTAACGATCTTGATTTATTGTTTGAACATTTTTACGATGATTATTTTGGAAGTAATAAATCTTCTTCATCTGTGAATGTCAGGAGTCAAGTTGCTACCCCACCAGCTCATGATACAATGTCAGGGCCTTCACCGGTACTAACTACTCCCACAACTGGTGCAACAACTCCTGTATCGTCTTCAAGTAACACACATATGGAATCTCCACAAGCAACACAACATGAACCTACGAACGGTGCTTCTTCGTCAGGTACAACTTCTAACGTCAATGATGATGATTCTGCTAACATACCTGAGTCATCTTCTGAATCACCTCCGGAGGCACTTCCTGTTGACTCTTCTGTCAATGAACCAGCCCCACAACCGGAACCTACCTTGACAATAGAGTTGAACTTTGATAAAGATCCCACCTTAGTGGATCCCAATAAAGATGTTGTATCTCTCCTCCCACATTCTACAAAGTGGGAGTCACCCCATTGAACAAGTCATTGGTGACGTATCCGAACCTGTTAAAACAAGGTATGCAACAGCAAACGAAGTCCTATTCGCGCTCTTTCTAAGTCAAGTTGAGCCCACATCAGTTCGACAAGCCTTAGAAGATCCGAATTGGATCATTGCGATGCAAGAAGAATTAAACTCCTTTGAAGCATTGAATGTGTGGAGACTAGTTCCAAGACCCAAGGGTAAAACGGTAATTGGTACTAAGTGGGTCCTGAAGAATAAGAAAGATAAAGACGGGATTGTTGTGAGAAACAAAGCACGCCTTGTAGCAAAAGGGTACAACCAACAAGAGGGAATTGATTACGATGAGACGTATGCACCGGTAGCTCGCTTAGAGGCAATCCGGATGTTTCTTTCATTTGCCGCTTTCAGAAACTTCATTGTTTATCAAATGGACGTGAAGACTGCCTTCTTGAACGGCGTCTTGAAAGAAGAGGTATACGTTTCTCAACCGGAAGGCTTTGTTGACAAAGATAAACCAGATTACGTCTACAATCTTGACAAAGCTCTCTACGGTCTCAAGCAAGCCCCTCGAGCCTGGTACGAAGTTTTATCTACCTTTCTACTTGGTGCTGGCTTTCAGAAAGGTAAAATCGACACAACTCTCTTTACACTGCACAAAAAATGGTAAGATCCTTCTGGTTCAAATTTACGTTGATGATATTATTTTTGGTTCAACTGACCCTATATTATGTACTTGGTTTTCGGGCATTATGATGACTAGATTCCAGATGAGTATGATGGGAGAGATTAATATCTTTCTCGGATTACGAGTCAAGCAATTCTCAAAAGGTATCTTCATCAACCAATCAAAGTATGTGTTTGACATATTGAAGAAATTCAGGATGGAAAATTGTACCTCAATTGGTACACCTATCGCTCCTGGATCTAAAATTGGTCCGGATCTAGATGGTGTAGATGTAGATGTTAAGAATTACAGAGGGATGATAGGCTCATTAATGTACCTTACTACGAGTCGTCCAGATATAATGTTTTCAACTTGTCTATGTGCAAGATTTCAGGCACAACCAAAAGAATCACATCTTCGTGTTGTTAAAAGGATCTTTTGATATCTGAAGGGGACACCGTACCTTGGCCTGTGGTACCCAAAGGGAACGGGATTCGAACTCACTTTATATTCTGATGCGGATCATGGAGGTAGTATGCTAGATCGGAAGAGCACATCTGGTCATGTGCAGTTTTTGGGGGACAAACTGGTAAGTTGGTCTTCGAGGAAACAGAACTTTGTTTCAACTTCAACTGCGGAGGCAGAATATGTTGTCGCGGCCAGTTGTTGTTCACAGGTTCTGTGGATGAAGACTCAACTGATGGACTACGACTTCAAGTACGAGAAGATCCCCATCTACTGTGACAGTAAGAGTGCAATTGCCATATCAGCTAACCCGGTCCAGCATACAAAGACCAAACACATCGACATCAGGTATCATTTCATTAAAGATCATGTCGAAAAAGGTACGATTGAATTATACTTTGTCACAACTGAGTTTCAACTTGCCGATCTCTTTACAAAAGCCTTGGATGAAAAACGATTTAATTTCTTAGTATCCAAGCTCGCCATGTTGAACATGAAAGTTTAATATTCTATATTGATCATATAATGGATGGAAATATGTGTATTTCAATCTAGTTATTTCTATCTAGATTGATACGTTTAAATTTTCATCAAATTCTATTCTCAATATAAGATATTTGATTTTCATGTCTTTGTTGTTTTTCATTGTTTTTTCTTTTTTTCACTTTACATTTTTGTTATAATATTTGTGTCTGCATGAGGTGTGTTCATAGTCTCAGGGGGAGTACAGCATAAGTATGCACAAGAATAGGGGGAGTGTGCATATCTGACAAAGCTTGTAAGTGTTGATATCATGTGCTCACTACTTGAAGGCCACAAGGTATGTTCTCTAATTTGTTTTAACCACAAACTCTTAAATGATGAAAATCAATTTTTCCAAACATACTTGCATCATTTAAGGGGGAGTGTCAAAAAACTTGAGTGCTTAATCAATTGGAAGTTGAACATCTTCCAATGTGATAAAATCTTTCAAAATTTTATCTAAAAAATGTCCAAGTGTCACTGTTATCGCAACCTACTCTTGCGATAACATGGTGAACAGTGGTTTGTCGCAACCCTCTGTTGCGATGAAACCAGGTTGCATTCTTATCGCAACCCTCTGTTGCGATGAAACTAGGTTGCATTCTCATCGCAACCTTGCATTGCGATAAGAAGAGGTGAACAGTACCTTATCGCAACCCATATGTTGCGATAAGATTGAAAAGTTTATCGCAACTCGTTCATTGCGATAAACTGACACGTGGCAGGTCAAACGTCGGACCAATATATTGATTCCACGTGTCACTGAATTCAAAAATCGTATAAATAGCAGAGTTTTTCCAACACTTGTCTCATCTCAAACACTCTACTCTCTCTCGATACTGTTCCTGAGTTTTCGATTTTTCGAGACGATTTTGCGATTTTCGTTCCGTACATTCTGTTCAGATCATAGTCGAGGTATGTAATCTCAAATCTTAACTGATTTCATCCATTAAATCTCGAGTTATAGATGTTTTTAGTGTATAGGGCCGAAACCCTTCAGATTTTGCATTAATTCTACGCGGTTTTGTGTTTGTTGATACTTAGAGTTGATAGGGTTTCACTGTCGATGGTCTTGCGAGTCTAATAGTGTTGGTTTTAACATCAAAATGTGCGAAAAAATAGTTTCTGGGCCTGAACACTTAGTTTTTTTCTTCAGTGTTCATACTTGTCGCAACCACCATGTATTCATACATTCATACTTATCGCAATGGTCAAATGTTCATCCTTATCGCAACCTTGAGTTGCGACAAGCTCTTATCGCAACCAATGCGTTGCGATAACCGCTTCTCGCAATCTTCAAGTTGCGATATGCTCTTTCTTGCGATATCATTTTGATGTGTGTTGCGATAAGCCCAAGACTTAGGGAATTTTTCAAATTTTTTTTCAAGAAAAATCAACTTTTTGCACTATTCTAAAACTGTAAAGTGGTTTAGATTGCTCAACATGATGGCAACTCTTCATATGAAAACACCATCATCCGTTCGCATCGCTCATCCCACCCATTCGTCAATGCTCGTGACCGGGATGAGGAAATTTTCCCAAGGGGTTCATTTCTAAACTTTGAAGACAACAACCATCATCTGGACCTTGTGGTTGCCTTTGACTACCAGATTATAGTAGAGATTATCCGCGGCCATCCTCCACGAACCGCACTTACCAAAATCCAGCTTGTACCGGCCATATACCTTCAACAATTCTGAGGTACACTCCAATTCCATCACACTCATCGTACACCATATTTCACGGCCAAAGTTGACCATTTTGACGCTAGAATCACACTACGAGGACTTCGCCGTGCACTTAACCTACCATACTCCAAGAATTTTGAAGATCCGGTTCCAGAATAACAATTATTCGCTGATATCCGCAGTCTTGGATATCAAGACCTTAACAACCATGTTCTCACCAGCTCATCACAATTCAGACGCACGCATCTTCCACGAATATGGTACACACTGTGTTCAATCTTCAACCGTTGCATGACTTCCAAACACACCGGCCTAGACAAGACAAATCTGCCTATCCTACGAATGTTTCATGCCTTCGCGTTCAATCGAAACATCGACTACGCCATCCTGCTCTGGAATGAGCTCATCGAGCTGGTCGAGGACAAGGCTCGCCCAAAGAAGAATCGTACTTTTATGCCATATCAGAGATTCTTCCAGATTCTGATTCATCAGATTATGGAAGATAATCGTGAGATTCCACGCCGTGAGAATGCTCCACGAGGCCTGAGCCAGTGGATGCATTACCTAAAGATTCCCAAGCACGTGGATTTTGCTCATATCGCCGTCATTAGAGAAGACGTCCTCGCCTATGCTGACCAACAGTCCTGGGTAGTTAGGCAGTATAGGATAGAAAATGCATTAGTGGTCCAGCCAGAGCCGGAGGGACCTCCCCAAAATGCAAACCTACTAGGCGGTGAGGGTCCGAATGTCGATGGGGTTCAGGAACACGGGGTTCCTGAACACCGAGAGGTGAGGAGACCTAAAAGAAAGAGAGCCGGGAGAAGTAAAAGGACTGTTGGCCATGCATCTTCTTCACGACCAGTTCAACCACCACCTCCACCTCCTCCAGTTAAAATTTTTGATGATGATGTATCATGGAATTCAGCCGATACCGCTGCTGCATCATCTTATGATGATGATGTAGCTTCATTCCTACCTATTGGAGCTGATGATGATGATGATGACTCCGACCATGACCCCGAAGCCGATTTAATTCCAAGACACATGGGTCGGAGACCACGGGTTGAGAGTTCTGATGCTGATTCCACACGAAATATCGGACTCTTCGATACTGCTACTAACGCCGCGGGTCCTTCAAATCTAAACGAAGAAGTAGAAGTAGAAGTGGATAACATAGCTAGTGGTGAGGAAAGAGGGAGAAAAGAAATGAGTGAAAATGTGATAGAGTCCGAAAAAGTTTTAACTATCGACTCTCCCCAAACCGATCGAAGTCGGGTAGCCACATCTTCTGCCAACGAGCGTTTGTCGCCGTTGCACATTGAATCAGCCATGGTGGACCCAGCCATGCACAACACAGCCCCACCAAGCCACTCATCGGTCTCTCAATAGGCCGATGTTTCATTTTCCACAGGGGTTTTAGCACAAAGTCTATCGGCAACACACTCAGTGCTTGCCGGTAGGCTCCCGCCCCTGCCACCGACCTTCTTTGGTAGCACATCGAGTCTAGAGCCATTCAGAAGAACTTCCTTTCCTAGGACACGAATGATGGCACCTCACCAAGTTGAGAGCTTCCGTGCTCCAACCGGAACACCCAGAGTTAGGCCGCCATTCGTTGGTGCCTCGCGAGGACAGGGTGGAAGTCCTGTCATGGTCAACACTATGCCATCCATGAACACAGGCAGTACGGTTGCTACAACCGCTACTATAACCGGTAACCTAAGTGGTCCAGATCTTAGACCCATGTTCCCCACTTTTCCACCTGAGGAGATTGTACGCATGCTTGTCCCATACCCGCACTATATTACTCTACCACTACTTGCGTCTGCCTTAGCTTCTATCAACAATGCCTACCTACAACATCGTAATGCTATGCAACATACAGTTGAACAACTAGCACAAGAAGTGAGCAGAGCCATCAAAGGCAAAGGTATTGCAGAATCGTCGTCAACTCCTCCAAATCAACCATCCCGCGCTGAATCTGATCCACAAACACCACCACCAGTTCCGTTACATCAATTCCCAACCGACCAGCTCAAATCAGAGTTGTTAGCCCGACTCTTAGCCCAAGGCGATTCAAACACGGCTGAAGAGGTAGACCTTGTTGGATTACTACGCCAACAAACCCAACCTCAAACCCAACCTCAACCCTCAACATCCACGAGCGCTGAATATCAAGCTTTGAACGATTCTATGAAAGATATGACTAAATCTATCATTGTCGGCTACCAATCTTTATCCTCGCGGATCACCATCGTCGAACAGGCGTGTGGTGTCCAAGCTCAAGCCTCAGACAAAAGAAGACATGATGATCAGGATGATCCTGATCAACATGAGGGGGAGAAGAGAGCACGAGTTAGAGAAACAAGTGGCATGGGTACGGGAAATGAGGGGGGTTCAGTCAGTGAACGGTTAACAAGTGAAGGTGGAATGACGACAGATGTGGTACAGATAGAAGATACTGAAATGGAAGTTCTAGCTGATGTCATAACGGGGTTGAAAAGCCTTTGGTTGTTGACAATAGAACGGGGGACGAGTGGATGGCCGACAATATGATTGTTGATATCATCTACATTGATTCAAAGGAAGAGCCGGAAACGACCGTTTATAAGATCAAAGAAGAAATGGTTGAAGCTCTGGACGATAACTTTGACAATACTAGGGATCGGGATATGGGATTTGAATCCGAAGATGATGCTCCTCCACCGCCAGAAATAGCAGATCAGGGTACAGGTACTTCTGCTCCACCGGCACAGGTAATTACCGATGGTAAGATCGAAGATCCTATACTTGAGGCCGAACTGAGGTTATATCAAGAAGTCATTGATGCTGAACCAAGATATGTAGCCACGGGTGAAAGAGTAGCTATTTTAATCCCTTTTCAAGGAAGCCGAAGGAAAGACTTGTTCGTCAAGAATGTTCAAAGGATTAACTTAGAGAAAGTCTACGGGATAGAGGATTGGCCATCACTTAAGAAGATCGAGTTTCTGCATGTTATGGGCAACAAAGACAGAGAAACAAGTGCTGTCAGATCGGACAACATGATAGTGAAGGTGCTGAAGGTTGAATCTCAAAAGTTGCTCAACGTCTTTTATCCTGAATTCACTGTCTTGAGATCTGATGGTTCTGAATGTGTGTTCTCCGAGGCTGATTTCAAGAGTCTGAAACTGGATGATTTCCTAAGCCTTTACAATGCCCTAGCCACCCTCCCGGAGAAGAAAATAGAACTGTATGCCGCGTATCAAAGTGTCAAAAGATTCATGCGGAACATTATAAAGTTCTCCTATCTTACTGACTTTCAGATGGCTCTTGAGTCTCACCAATCCAATGTAAATCTGAGAGGACCAAACCGATGTCTGCTCGATATCCAAGGTATTCTGGCTTACACTGTACTGAAAAAACCAGAGCTCGGAGTTGTCTACTTAAACCAAGACTCAAAGAAGAGATTTATGAGAGTCAGTCATGACGTAAACAAATTCAGCGATGGTACATTCGAGATGATTTTGGCACATCTGAAAAGCAAGCTTCGTCTGGATGCAAGTGGAGAGGTGAAGCTCAAAGATAAAGAAAGAGACATGATCAACCAAGTGATTGAAGCTATTACCTACCGGAAGGAGTACCGACATGCATTACAAAGATTCGAGATCACCTTCGGCATTCGAAAAAAGTATGTGGCCCCAGTAGACATCTAAATCTTTTGCCTCTACATTTGGTACAAAGGGGGAGATTGTTAGTGCTATATTTTGATTGTACCAAGTAGAGGGACCAAATGTGTCAATGTTCCATAGTTGTCTCAAGTATATATTGTTTGCTACATTCCCTTTTGGGAATTAGGTCATTTCATTCTACACATAGTAACCACACACACTAGTATTGCTTTGCATTCATCTTGTGAGCTACTTGGATTATTATTGAATATAGAGATGACTTCTTGTGTTGTTTATAATGATTGATTACTTGTTCTGGGATCACAGAAGGACAATTTCGTAACTTTTACAAAAACACGGGACGAGTTCATATATGAACCTGTGTGATTGACATATGAACTATCTGTTCATATATGAACCCATGTAAAAGTTGTGGTTGTTCCAAAAATAGAAGGACAATTTCATAACTTTTACAAAAACACGGGATGAATTCATATATGAACCTGTGTGATTGACATATGAACTATCTGTTCATATATGAACCCATGTAATTCACATATGAACTCTTTTTAACTAATCCATATATGAACCTTGTGATTAATATATGAAAAACCTTTATGTTTCATATATGAAACTAATTAACTGTAGGTTTATACATGAATCAGTGAACCAATTAACTGATTCATATATGAACCTTTGTGTTTCATATATGAAACTAATTAACTGTAGGTTCATATATGAATCAGTTAAACCAATTAACTGATTCATATATGAACCTTTGTGATTCATCTATGAATTTTTTTTAACTAATTTACATATGAACTAAGGTTCATATATGAATTAGTTAAAAAGAGTTCATATGTGAATTACAAAGGTTCATATTGACATATGAACTATCTGTACAATAGTTCACACAGATTCATATATGAACTCGTCCCGCGTATTTTTACGAAACTACCCCTCAATCTTGTGCATCAACACCTCTGAATCAACCATCCCGCGCTGAATCCGATCCACAACCACCACCACCAGTTCCGTTACATCATATCCCAACCGACCAGCTCAAATTAGAGCTGTTAGCCCGACTCTTAGCCCAAGGCGATTTCTAACACGGCTGAAGAGGTAGACCTTGTTGGATTACTATGCCAACAAACCCAACCTCAAACCCAATCTCAAACTTCAACATCCACAAGCACAGAATTTCAAACCTTAAATGACTCAATCAAAGAAATGACCAAAGTTGTAATTGGCGGCTACCAAGCCTTATCCTCGCGGATCACCGTCGTCGAACAGGCGTGTGGTGTCCAAGCTCAAGCCTCAGACAAAAGAAGACATGATGATCAGGATGATCCTGATCAGCATGAGGGGGAAAAGAGAGCAAGGGTCAGAGAAACAAGTGGCACAGGTACGAGAAATGAGGGGGTTTCAATCAGTGAACGGGTAACAAGTGAAGGTGGAACGGCGACTGATGTAGTACAGACAGAAGATACTGAAATGGAAGTTCTAGCTGATGTCATAACTGGGGTTGAAAAGACTTCGGTTGTTGACAATAGAACGACGGACGAGCAGATGGCTGACGATATGTTTGTTGATATCATATACATTGATTCAGAGGAAGAGCCAGAGCAGTTGAGTCACAAGATCAAAGAAGAAATGGTTGAAGCTCTGGACGATGATGTTGACAATACTGGGGATCAGGATATGGGAATTGAATCCGAAGATGATGCTCCTCCACCGCCAGAAACATCAGATCCGGGTACAGGTACTTCAGCTCCACAAGCACCGGTAATTCATGATGGAAAGATCAGAGATCTTGTACTTGAGGCCGAACTTAGGCTGTATCAAGAGGTTATTGATGCTGAGCCGAGATATGTGGCCACAGGTGAAAGAGTCGCTATTTTAATTCCTTTTCAAGAAAGTCTAAGAAAAGACCTGTTCGTCAAGAATGTTCAAAGGATTAACTTAGAGAAAGTCTACGGAATAGAGGATTGGCCATCACTTAAGAAGATCGAGTTTCTGCATGTTATGGGCAACAAAGACAGAGAAACAAGTGCTGTCAGATCGGACAACATGATAATGAAGGTGATGAAGGCTGAAACTCAAAAGTTGCTCAACGTCTTTTATCCTGAATTCACTGTCTTGAGATCTGATGGTTCTGAATGTGTGTTCTTCGAGGCTGATTTCAAGAGTCTGAAACTGGATGATCTCCTAAGCCTTTACAACCTCCTAGCCATCCTCCCGGAGAAAAAAGTAGAACTGTCTGCCGCATATCAAAGTGTCAAAAGATTCATGCGGAACATTCTAAAGTTCTCCTATCTTACTGACTTTCAGATGGCTCTTGAGTCTCACCAATCCAATGTAAATCTGAGAGGACCAAACCAACGTATGGCTGATATCCAAGGTATTCCTGCTTACAATGTACTGAAGAAACCAGATCTTGGAGTTGTCTACCTCAATCAAGACTCAAAGAAGAGATTTATGCGAGTCATTGAAGTAAACAAGTTCAACGATGGTACTTTCGAGATGATTATGGCACATTTGAAGAGCAAGCTTTGTCTGGATGCAAGTGGAGAGGTGAAGCTCAAAGATAAAGAAAGGGACCTGATCAACCAAGTGATTGAAGTTATTACCTACCGGAAGGAGTACCGACATGCATTACGAAGATTCGAGATCATATTCGGTATTCGAAAGAAGTATGTGGCCCCAGTAGACGTCTAAATCTTTTGCCTCTACATTGGTACAAATGGGGAGATTGTTAGTGCTTAAATATGATTGTACCAAGTAGAGGGACCAAATGTGTCAATGTGTCAAACTTGTCATAGGTATATAATGTTTGCTACTTTCCTCTTTAGGAATTAGGTCATCTACTACACACACTAGCCACACACACAAGTATTGCATAACATTCATCATTGTGAGCTTTTGGATCATATTTGGAATATAGAGATGGCTTCCATTATTGTTTATATGGATTGATTACTTGTTCTGGAATCACACACGCGCAGACCACGCGAGGAATTCTCCGTTGCTTCTCGGTCAAAGTCGTTGATCTTGACCGAATGAATGGCTAAGACCACTTCTTTACTTCTTATATATATTTAGCACTTCTCAATTGAACCTCTCCCTATATATATATATATATATATATATATATATAGGTGGAGGTTCAAATGAGAACACCTCCATTTTGCAAACGACTTGGCCCATGACCTAAAGTCGCACCAAATATCGTTTATATAACTGATTTAGTATCATATGTGATGGATTACAGTATCGCATCAAGAATACCCTTATCACATGTGATAATACATGTGACAGGGCCAAATGGTGTGTGAACGACTTAGTCCTCAACCTAGGTTGGACCGAACGTCGTCTGCGTCTCCGATTTAGTATCACATATTTATAATATGTGATTGGCTATGATATCACATGTGCTTGACTATAGTAAAAGGGTGTTCTCGCTTATTTCATCTTAGAAGGAATTGATCCGGCGCATTTCGGTGCATCTCATCCCAATGTGCGTTCATGTCTCATCCAGTGGTTGATAATCAGTTCTCACGCTTCTCACGTTAACCTCAACTTCTCACCGGAAACCAACCATATATATGTGTGTGTGTGTGTGTGTGTGTTAAATCAAATGAGAACCACAAATATATTACAAACCCGTGAAAACCGATATAAAAATATTTTTTACATGAAATTTTTTCATCAAATGCTGGGGATTTAAGATATTTTGCTACACATATATTTGTTTCATAATATGATAGATTCACATGGATTTGTTTCACCACGTGAATATTTTTACGTGTATTTTTCATTTCACTGGGTGAATCAATTTTTTTCCACATATAATCTTTTCGCAAGGTGAACACAAACATATGTGAAACAATATCTTAAATCATGATGAAAAAAATCATGTAAAAAATATTTTTATATTGGTTCTCGTGGGTTTGCAAATCAACCAAATGTTACAAACCATACAAATCAATCTCAACCGTCCTTCTAGTCTAACAAATATTTGGTTTCATAAATACATCAATTGTTTCCTAATATAATGTATTTAGCATAATTATTTAACTCTAATCATTTTCCTTAAATACTCAAATCATAATAAATGAACCTTCATTATTTCCATAGATATATTAATTGATTGGTTTGGTTTGTATAGTTTACAACCTTTGTATAGTTTGTATTTGATCATATATTAGGTAGGGTTGAAACAAGAACACCTTCATTTTACGAGAACGTGAGAACACCTTTTATATAGTCAATTACATCTTATACTATAGTTCATCACATATGATAACATGTGATACTAAGGGGCTGTTCGGTAGCGGCTTAATAGGCTGTCCAGGAGATATGGCTGATTCGCTCAGCCATATCTACCCGTTCGGTAGCGGCTTAACGTGGAAAAACTTGGCTGACCGAATCAGCTAGGAAAGATGTGTCCTTACCACTCAGCTATTTTATTTCCACTTTTACCCCTCTCTCATCCAACCACTTTAACCCTAAAACCTCATTTCAACAAACCATCGCCACCACCTGCTCGCCACCACCACCTCGCCACCACCTGCTCGTCACCACCTCGCCACTCCGACGCTTCTCCATCTTCATTTTCAGTCGATTTGCAACTGGGTTTCTCCATCGATGAACAGCTGGGTGTCTCCATCGATCAACAACTATTTCGAAATCAGAAGAAGTAGAAGAAGAAGAAGAAGAAGAAGAAGAAGAAGCAGATCCATTAGTGAACCCTCCCTCATATGTTCTTCATCTTCTGGGTTTCCTCGTTGATTTTCCTTCTGATTCTTATTTCTTAAAAACCTCACCTTATGGGTTTCCTCACGTGTTGTTCATATTCTGGTTTCCTCCTTAAGCTTTCTATTTAGGATTTAGAAATTTAGGATTTTGTTATTTTAGGACTCACAGGTTTTGTTTTGTTCTTTTATTTGATTTTATTATTGTATTACATTATCGAGGTTTTTGTTATTGTTTAATGACTTTAATCTACATTTTGTGTAATAATTGTATTATACAAACATTATAAATTATTTTATTATTGTATTACATTAGTATTTTTTTAATAATTATAAGTCATTTATTCAATATTTTTAACAAACAGTTTATTTATATAAGCAAAAATAAAGACTGGGGGCAAAATGGTCATTTCTGACATTCTGACTATTTATTCAGCACAACAACCGAACACCAACATATCTGTTAACACTCAGACAACCAAATCCACTCAGACAGCCATATCCATTCAGGTCTTAACAGCAAACGAACCGAACAGCCCCTAAGTCGGATACGCAGATGACGTTCGACGCAACCTAGGTTGTGAGCCAAGTCGCCTACACACCTTTAGGCCCCCTCACATGTATTAAGGGTATTTTTGTGATATTGTAATCCATCACATATGGTACACGTGTGATACTAGATCAGTGACGCAATAGGTCATGGACCAAGTGGTCCGCAACCAATAGCTGCCCTCACGTGTATTATCACATGTGATAAGAGTGTTCTCGCATTCTCGCAAAATACATGTGTTCTTGTTTGAACCTCTATATATGTATATATATAGTCAACGACTATTTTGCAACCCACAATATGCATTCCATGATATTTAATGAAATACTATGCAGTACATGTAAGATTATTGCATGAAACCAATAATCATTGATGCAATCAATCTAGTGTCTACATAATGAATGGGCTAAATGAATGGTTTAGATGATTATTGCATGAAGTTGTAACCTTTTACTGCACCCCTATATATTATGGCAAGTTCAAACGAAAAGCTATATATTTTGCGAGAAGGCAAGAAGTGTGATATCATGATATTCCATAAGCTTAATCATATATGATTAAACACGTGGTACATTGACAATATGTAGACGCTTAATCATATATGATTAAACACACCCAAATGTCGTGTAATTATAGATGATATTGAGACTTCTCATTTTCTTGTAAAATGTTTAACTTCTCGCATGATTTTTCATATATATATATATATATATATATATATATATATATATATATATATATATATATATACTGAATTCATTTGCGGTTGGTGAATGATGAGCTGACAAATTGTCTGTGGAGAAAATGAAAGAGGAGACGGTGGGATTTTATCAGATTCCGGAGGAAGAGAAACTGAGATACAAGTGGAAGGTCTCTCTCTCAGCAGGTTTGTATATATGAAAATGCTATATATGTTTCAGTTATCAACAGTTTTCATTAATTACTAACATAATCTATCTTATAGAGCATCATATAACATTTAAGTGTTTTGATGAACTCCATAAGTTTATAAGATCAATTAATTGTACAACCTATATATATATATATATATATATAAATGTGTGAAAATATTTGATGGACGTCTGTTGAATGTCCTAACACGTTTTCGGACACGTAATATTAAAATATCATATTAGTTCTTTTATATAGTGACTTATAGATATAATTGTTTTGTTAAAAGATCAGTTCATAAGACACTTTCCCAATAATATTTTGTAAAAAAATCTAATAAGACGCCTTATTTCAAACATTTTGTGAAAATTTTGTTAGGGTGCCCATTTTTTTTTGGATAGCAAGAACAACCATAAACTTTATTGAAACACCAAGGACTAGGATGCCCAAATTATAAGTCTAAACACCTTTATGTATATGATAAACAATTGTTTGATTATATAAATGCAAATCCTATAAATTAAAGTAGACTATTACTATATGCCATTATATATTTAAGTTTTTAACGTCCTACAAAACTGATTTTGTTTTCCCTTCCTTGTCTCTTTAATTATCTTCGGTTATTTCATTAGAGATACCTTTGAGGATTATTTGCAAGAACTGCAAAGGCTTGCCATGACTTTTTTCGGTTTAATCGGGCATGCAATAGATATCGACAAACAAGAAAAGTTAGGTGTTTTCAAAGATGGAATGTGTTAGTGCTCAATTTATCAAGTTGTACCATGTAGAGGGACCTAATATGTAAATGATAAGTTACATACTATATAATGTAATTTACTCTTAGATTTTCATGAGGTCATTCACTAGTACAAAAAGACACATTGGCTACAGTTAAAAACTGTGGCCGTAGGCCTTTAGCCACAATTTTTTCATTCATTCAAACCGTAGTCTATTCTGCCGTAACTTTTGATACCCTTATAGCCACGTTTAAAATATGTTGCCATATCACATGAAAAACCGCAACCATAGCCTAAAAACTGTGGCCATATAGGTATCCAATTTTTTTAGTATTGAAGCATTTTTCCTATAAACGTGGCCATAAACTACTTATCGCCACACAAATTCATATTAATCGTGGCCAATTAATTACATATAGTTACACTTAAATTCACACAAAATAAATAAAACCATAGCAATAAACTACTTATGACCACACAATTTGTTTTTAAGGTGGCCAATGAGTACCTTATAACCTCGTATATTTGTTTTAACTGTGACCATAAACTACTTATAGCCATGCAATTTCATATTAACTGTGACAAATTTATACATATGGTTACGTTGTCTTGTTAGAACCGTGGCTATTGATTGTATTTTAGTCACACGAAATAACTAAAACCATGGCCATAAACTAGTTATCGTCACACATATTTCATTCTAACCGTTGTCAATTCATAACAGTTGGCTATGTCAAATTGTTAGAAATGTGGCTATTGACTACCTTTAGGTCACATGAAATAACAAAAAAAACTGTGACAATATACTACTTATAGCCACAAAAATTTTATATTAATTGTTACCAATTCATAAAATATGGTTACGCAACTGTAATTATCGTCGCTATCAGTTTGATTTTGGTCACGAAATAACTAAAACTTGTTGCTCTAAACAACTTATAGTCATGCAATTGTGGCAAATTCATTACATATGGTTATGTTAATTTATTAAAACCGTGGCTATTGAATATATTTTGGTCACACTAAAAAACTAAAACTGTAGCCGTAAACTGCTTATAGCTACACAAATTTTATATAAATATGACTAATTCATAATATTTGGTTACACTAATTTGTTAAAAACATGGCTATTGACTAACTTTTGGTCACACAAAGTAACTAAAACTGTGACCATAAAATACTTATAGCCACACCAATTTTATATTAAACATGGTCAATTCATAACATATGGTTACACTGAATTTGTAATAAACGTAGCTATTGATTAACTTTTGGTCATGCAAAATAACTAAAACTGTGACTATAAACTATTTACGAGCCCAATTAAATTTAGCCATTCATAACCCATCACAACAAAACCATGGCAATAACTAATCTTCAACAACAGTTTTTATCATGTGTGGCAAAATGATAAAACAAAATTAAAATATATTACTCAAATGAGAAACATTACACTAATATTGATAACATATGAACAATATATAAGTATAAATACACCAATAATAAACCTACCACCACTAATTAGACTTTTACTTATTGAAGCTACTCATATGCTTCGACTTTAGTATCTCATTGTTGTACAATTCTTCTTTCTCTTATGTTTTGCTAGCTTCTCATTAAGTTGATAAGTAGTTTGGTTGCAATACGTGTAACAAAAGAGTAGTATTTAATATGCATAAACCAAATATGAGCACACCTATAAATAACACCAAATATCTTGGTACATAATCTCCAACAAGCTTCCAAACTCACTTCATTTAGACGAACATGCAAAAGTTCAAAACATAATTCATGGTTCAATGTGTGTATGTTCATGTATTTAAAGAGAACAAAGTCTAACTAGTGCCTGAAACCATTCCAGTCCCGTTATTGCATACAACTATACAAGTGGCTAAATATCCCCCTGTTTGCCTTTTTATGCTACCTAAAAAGTGTAATACAACTCGGGTAAGTCATGAATCTTATTATACATTAGATATTTATCCTAGAAAATATGTGAACCAAATCCTAAACAAGAAAGAAAATGTGAATCACCGATTATCAACTACTCCAATCCTATACGTTAACCAAATTAAAATTCAAACTAAACCATAAACACAGATAACTATTCCAATAACATATGTTCCCAATATTAGTTGAAATGAACTTCATAACAATACACAATATAAACTAACATCTCACTAAGATCAAGAGTTGATTGTTTTGGATAAAACCACATCTATTGAGTACATTCCTTTTCGAGTAACTAGGTTACCTCAATAGGTGTAATCCAAGAGATTGTTTACCTCAATTGGCCAAAACTTCATCACCATCGAATTGTGTGCTCATTTCTCTTTGCTACCCTTTTTCCACAATGCCATCTTTGTTTGCAAAAAAATCACCAAGAGGTTAATTACCAACATAGAAGAAGAAAAAAGCCATCCAAAGTTCATGCCTAAACATGGTTTGGTTCAGACATTGTATCAAACACTTAATTCCTTTGTAAACCTATCACACAAAGACTTTTAATTCAAACTATTATATACAAAAAAACAGTGAAATCGGTTGTTTGAGCATGATAAAGAAAAACCAATGCATCCTTTGGACTGCACGCAAAAGTTTGAGTCATAGACTCATTCTTAGTAGAAGTAAAGTTTTCATACTGCTGCTTGAGAATTGCCTTCTGATTCCTCTTGGTGCTTTTGGTGCCAGTGAATCTCTTTTCCAATGCATTCCACAGAATCTGAGCATCAGTGCAGTGATGAAATTGATGCTGATATTCATTGGGGATAGCCAAAAGCAGAGTGCTTAAGGCCTTCATCTCTATTTGTCTGACTTTCCTCTCTGCATCAGTCTTTGGAGGAGGTCTTTTGCCATCTGGTCCAGTTCTTCCTTCAGCACATGGACCATTCTCTATGATATCCCAGATGGAATAATCAGTAAGCAGAATGTACTGCTTGATTCTAATTTTCCACATGTCAAATTCATTGGGTCTGAGCATGGGAACCTTAGAAACAAGAGTACTGTTTGATTCAAAAGAGTTGTCCATAATGATTGTAGAATTCTAAGAAACACAGGCTCTGATACCACTTGTCAGGATCGAATCTTAACAAGACTAATAATACTTAGAATTCAGAATTAAAGAATCTGCGGAATAGAACTTTAATTCGCACAATCAAAGAACAATATATCAGAGAACACAAACTGTTTGTATTCAATGCTTCGACTCACAAGATTACAACCAAACCTCAATCTTGATGAACAGGCTCTATCAAGACGGCTTCTACTTCTCTAGAAATAGGGTTCTAAACCTTGAGGTTAAATCTCTCTAAACAAAATCGAATTCTGTATCTTACGTATTTTTCTGTTTTTGAATAGCTATCTATAAACATCTATTTATACACAATAAGTACAAGATAACTATCAAAAATAAATTGATCTTCTGAATCTTCTTTAAGCATATCTTCATTCATTCCACTTTTATCTCCAAAATATTCGCATCCCAAACTTATCACATCAGCAGTATTAATCTTCATTCAGCATGAGCAGTACTAATATTCTCCAGCAGCACTAATTCATTCCAGCAGTATTAATTTGTTCCAGCAGCATTAACTTGTTTAGCAGTACTAACTCATTCCAGCAGCATTAACTTGTTCCAGCAGCATTAACTTGATTAGCAGTACTAACTTGACTAGCAGTACTAACTTGATCCAGTAGTACTAACTTGACTAGCAGTACTAACTTGATCCAGCAGTACTAACTTTGTCTTGCGGTAGTAACCATGGCATAAGCAGTACTAACTTTGATCTGGCAGCACTAATGTTGTTCTGGCAGTAGTAATCATACTTAGCAAATCTTTAGTTCCCAACAATCTCCCCCTAACTTGACTTTTCAGGTTGAGAAGTCAAGTTCTTCAGATGATGCTTCCAAAACCTAATCATGAACGCATAAATCAGGATTCACACCCAGACTTTGATTGAGAATTCTTCTCACCAAGTATCTTCCCATTTCAGAATCCTTGTTGCAAGTCAACTTAGTATGTAGCATTCCATTCAATCTTTTCTTGCTATATTTGTATACCACATCCACCAAATAATACTCATGGTATGTATTGTCAAGAGTGATGACATACACTCCACAGTTTTCAATGAGCATCCAGTTGGTAATGACTTGAAAATTTCTTTCTATCCTATGCTGTACTGCTTCTGGTTTGAACATTAGGCACAGGTATTCAAGTACCATTTTGGTGATGGACATTACATTCTCAGTCATCATATTTCCATAAAGCTTCATTCCCACCTTGAACATCTCTTCCAAGTCTGATCTAGAGCACATCCTTAAAAGTCTTCCCCATGTAGAACTGACCTCAAACTTCCCATCTGCTCTTTTTACTCTAATGTACTCCTTTCTCTGATCTTTCAAAGTATCCCAGAAGATGATTTCAGGAGCCATAGAAGCTAATGGTTTAACTTTGATAGGACTAGAATCAACCACAGTAATATACATATCACATTGAGTGTTTGTTGGTGATTGTACATTGCTTGGTTGACCTGATGGAGTTGCCACTTCTTCTTCAGCAACTTTATGATCAGCTTTCTTTTTCACAGCTTTCTCCTTAGCTTCTTCTACACTAGGTTCCACCCTAGGCTTCTTTACAACTTTCTTCTTTGAAGCTAAAGATTTTGTTCTTGGTCTTTTGTTTGACATCATCTTAGTTCTTTTGAGTGTTTCAACAGCTTCAGGAATGGTTTCAGCTGTTTCCTTTGTTTCTGCTGCTTCAGGAATGGTTTCTGCTGCCTTATGTTTTTCAGCAGCATTAACCATTTCTACTGCTTGAATGGTTTCTGCTGCTTTTTGACTAGCAGCATTAACCATTTCTGATGCTCTGTTCATTACTGCTTCTTTCACAATCTTTGATAATTCTGCTTCAACACTATTTTTCACAATTTCAGTTACTGTTGCTTCAATCTCGGCAGCATTAACTGTTTCTACTGCTTTTTCTGTTACTGCTGCCTTCTCACTTTCTGCTTCCTTTGCATCTTCTACAACCTGCTCTGCCTCCCCCTCAACTTTATGCTCATTCTCCCCCTCAACCTTTGCATCCTCTATGTTTATTTCAGTTTCTAACTCCCCCTTTTTGGAAGCATCAGTGGTTGATCTTCTCCTTCTCAGAACATACTGAGTTTTCTTTCTTCTTTGCAGCAGCTTGGTGATCATCTTCTTATTTTTCTCTATCTTGGTGTGTTGATAAAGAATCACCTTTTTAAGCTCATCAATCTCCTTCTGTTGATTCATAACATCAATATTGATGTTGGCAATGGTTTCCATCAATTCCTCATAAGTATATCTATCCTCACCCTGTTTAGGAGTGTTTACCTCCGTTAAAGGATCACTGGAAATTTTAGTAGGTGTCTTCTGCCTAGCAAAAGCACTGCCTACTCCCATGGATTCTTGGCTCCTGGGTCCTCTGAATGTTTTCACATTCTGAGTTGCCGTGGGGAAGGTCTTAGTGATGTTACCACTGTCCTTCTCTTTGCTAGCAGAAGTAGTGGCAGCCTTGCAGCCCACATGCTCATCCTTCTCCTTAGAGAGCACCTTCTTGGGGTTGGGAGACACCCCTGTGGTTTCCCTTTCGATATTCTCTAATGGAGAATGCTCCACTAGAGGGCTTAAAGGCTTTGGGCTTTTAGGAGATACACCAAGGGAAGGAACCTTGTGTACCTTTATTCTTTCAAACTTTTTGGTGATTTTGGGAGAGGGTCTTAAAAGAATGGACTGTGGGATTTCTTTGGTGATGGAAGATTGGGATAGGTCATCAGTGGGTGTGTCTAATGGGGGCCTTGACCCTGATGCCATACCTTCAGTGGTGTGGGACACAACCATCATTGTAGAGAACAATGGTGTGTCAACTCCTTCCGAGTCCCTAGGAATTCTTCTCATATTTGAGAAAACCTTCCCTTTAGGGGGTTTTGGCACATATACCTCATCAGACTGAGGCAAATCCGTCAATTCATGGTTAATTACTTCTTGGACAAACCTGGGATACATGTAAAATCTCTTTTTGGATTCTAGGTTTGCCACAAGATCATTAAAAATCATTGCTGAAAAATTGAACTTTCTGGCAGTGGTTAAGCAGACCAAGGCATAAGCAATGGTACTGCTAAACTCACTCCATCCAGTTGTTTTCTTTGAAATACAGTGCATAAGAGTATGAACAAGAAATCGCCATTGGGTGTAGAACTTTGACTTGTAGAATTTAAAAACTCCAATGGGACCTTCATACCCCATTCTTTGTAAGGTCGAGTAAAGTTCATCATTAGATAGATAGGTTATACCTGAGGCATCATCTAAGTTAAGAGTGATGCGAATAACCTCCTCTGTGACCTTCAAGGGTTTGTCACAAACCCTTTTTCGAATGATTTTCTGCCCATCTTCGAAAATAACAGCGGCATTCTCCCAAAATTGCTTTTGATGCTCGATATATATGGTTGGGCACACTGTTAGGGCATGAGAGATGTGTGAGGACTTGAGAAAATCCACAATCTCATGAAATCATGCGGCCTGCTTCGGCTTCTGAAGCATCGCAATCTCATTGTGCTCATCGACAAACTCCATTGTCGTCATTCTTCCTGAGGATTTGGATAGAAAACACAGAGATTCTAGGGAGAAAAGGTTAGAGAGAGATGAATTGAATGCAAAAATACGTTATGAACTTTGGCGGGCTGAAGGAGTATTTATAGCAGTATTAGCCCTGATTTTCTTTAAAAGCAGTATTAACAACTGAGCAGTATTAACTGCAAGGCAGTATTAACTACACAGCAGTATTAATTACTTAGCAGTATTAACGACTGAGCAGTATTAACTACACAGCAGTATTAACTACACAAGCAGTATTAACTACTAAGCAGTATTAACTTCAAAGCAGTATTAACTACTAAGCAGTATTAACTACTTAAGCAGTATTAACTACAAATGGCAGTAGAAAATTTGTACTAGCAGTAGTAACACTGCACTGGCAGTAGTAACTATACTTGCACTTTGCAGCACTTGTCAATCTGAGTCATACTGAGGTTCTGAACTTAACAGGTTGTATCTCAATTGCTCAACATCCTCAAATGTCATCTTACCTTTTGATACATCTCCTTTACCACTTATCTTACCTCTTGTCATGTGCCTGGAGCAACCACTATCAACATGCCAGATGCTCTTTCCCTTGAGCTGTTGGTTGCCCTGCACCTCAGATAAATCAATTAGTTTTTATTGGGAACCCAAGCCGAAGTGGTCTTGGGTCTCCCTTGCTCATCAAAGTACTTGCTGTTGGACAACCTAAGGGGGGGGTAAGGTTGTATTTAAAATCTTTTGCTTTCAAAAATTCTTTTATAAATAAATACAGTAAAAATAAAGCAGAGTATAAACAAGTAAATATACAACAATTATATAAACAGATATAATTTAAGTGCACAGCGGAAATGTAAAGAGATAAGGGAAAGAGAATACTTGACAACGAGATTTTTAAAGTGGTTCACCAAACACAAAGTTGGCTAGTCCACCTCGAGAAAATAACACTTCTCGGAGATCCAATACGAAACGTGTTCTTTACGGTAGAAACACAAACCTTAATACAACAAACGCGAATCACTCTACTTTGAGAGATTAAGGTGGATCACTCACTCTAATTCAAACACTTACAAGAGGGTATAAATTTTAATATGAATAATCACTCTTGAATAAGGTTTATCACTTGGATATTTTTAGAGAGTTTGATCACTTGAGTTGTGTTGCTGATTCAACTAATCGAGAGATTTTAATCTGCTATCAACTCAAGATTTCTTGCTCAAAAATTAATTTTTATCAGTTTAAGTGATTTAGTGTGAGTAAGAAGGCAGCAGAATAATAATCAAATGCTGAGGGAGAAATTATTGCAGAAGTTGGTGTATTCTTGAATGCTGCTGGAAGCTTGTATTTATACTGGAAGATCAACAGGCTTGAGGCATTCGCGGTATACCGCCAAACCATCGCGGTATACCTGCGTCAGAAAAAGGTACTGTAAGGAGAAGGTCAACCTGCAAAAGATCAACGGCTACAAGGTACCCGCGGTATACCGCGTTGCACATGGCGGTATACCGCCTGACATATTTCCTGACAGACGAAGCTTCATATGCAGAACAGTTGATGGTGAACAGTGACGCGGTATACCGCGTGAACCTTGGCGGTATACCGCCTAAAGATTTGTCCAATGAGAGCATGGCAACGCAGGGTTACTTCGGCTGAAACTCTTTTTGCAGTTTGATGAACAGTAGCAGACAGTATATTAATATATATATATCATGTGATTTAATAAAAAAGAAATATATATATTTGATTCAAATATATTTATATAGATACGAAATATCCAAGTGATAAAATATTTTAGGGTGTTTATCATTTTAAAATAAAATGACGAAACTCTTCAGACTTGGATTCTTCAGATAATAATTTATCGAGATCATTTAAATATCTGCGCACTCAGATAAAATATTAGATAACAAATAATGCGGTGTGTTTTGTAATCATCAAAATAAATATGGAGATGTGATTTTATGTGTACCAAAAATATATCACAATATTTAAAGCTGGGTACACTTGCACCAACAATCTCCCCCTTTTTGATGATGACAAACACAACGCTAAACACGAGAGCATACTCGGTTTCTCTCCCCCTTTTGTCGAAGCAAAAAGGGTTTAAGAAAATCGCTTATGCTCCCCCTCGAAAGATGCTCCCCCTCAAAATATGAAATATTTGAGAGTTAGTATTTATCAAGGGTTATACTCAAGCATGCCTAAACCAAGTCTTAATTTAAAGAACGCTTTCTTGTTTAGAGCTTTAGTGAAAATATCGGCCAAATTATCTTCCGAATCAACTTTTTCAAGCACGATTTTGCCTTTTTGAACATTATCTCGTAAAAAGTGATGTCTCAATTCAATATGTTTGGTACGAGAGTGTAAAACGGGATTTTTACTTAAGTTTATGGCACTTGAGTTATCACACATAATTGGAATTTTGGTTAGGTGTACCTCAAAATCGGTAAGTGTGTGTTTCATCCATAGGACTTGAGCACATGCTCTTGCGGCGGCTACATATTCCGCTTCGGTGGTAGACAAAGCTACGGATTGTTGTTTCTTAGAGAACCAAGATACAAGTGAGAGACCTATAAAGGCACATACCCCACTAGTACTTTTTCGGTCAACAATAGATCCACCAAGATCGGAATCGGCGAAACATGTTACTTCTAACTCGGGTTTCTTTGCGTACCATAAGCCAAGATTAGTAGTACCTCGTAAATATCGAAAAATACGCTTGACAGCTTCATAGTGAGATTGTTTAGGTGAAGATTGAAAACGAGCACATAAACATACACTAAACATAATATCAGGTCTACTAGCAGTTAAATATAACAAGCTACCAATCATACCACGATAAATCTTTTCATTAAAATCGTTTCCCTCCTCGTCACGAGATAATTGCAAATTTGTGGTCATTGGAGTTTCAACGGGTTTGACATTTTCAAAGTTAAACTTTTTCAACATATCTTTACAATATTTAGATTGACTAATAAAAATACCAGTTTCACATTGTTTTATTTGCAATCCTAAGAAGTATTTTAACTCTCCCATCATGCTCATTTCAAACTCGCTAGTCATTTTCGCAGAAAATTCATTACACAGTTTTTCATTAGTGGAACCAAAAATAATATCATCAACATATACTTGCACAACCACAATATCATTTTGAACATATTTCACAAATAAAGTATTATCTATTTTACCCATAATATAACCACTAACAATTAAAAAAGTTTTTAATCTATCATACCACGCACGCGGAGCCTGCTTTAAACCATAAAGCGCCTTTTTTAATTTATAAACATGTGTCGGGTTTTCAAAACTTTCAAAACCGGGAGGTTGAGAAACGTATACCTCCTCATTTATAATACCATTTAAGAAAGCACTTTTAACATCCATTTGAAATAATTTAAAATCTTTAGCATTTGCAAAAGCGAGAAGCATTCGAATAGACTCCAACCTTGCAACCGGTGCAAAGGTTTCGTCATAATCTATACCTTCTTGTTGACTGTACCCCTTGGCAACTAAACGTGCCTTGTTTCGTGTGACTCCACCGTTCTCGTCTACCTTGTTACGGAAGACCCATCTTGTGCCAATAATGGTTTGACTACTAGGGCTAGGCACTAAGTCCCACACATCATTCCTAGTAAATTGGTTTAACTCATCTTGCATGGCCAAAATCCAATCCTCATCGCCTAAAGCTTCATCTATGGTTTTAGGTTCTATGGTTGAGATAAAGGCATGGAAAGCACAATGGGTATGGATTTGTGATCTAGTTGTTCTTTGGTTTAGGTCACCTATAATTTGATCTACGGGATGGCCTCGAGCGGTTCTAAGGTTAGGATCATCTATACCTTGTGGAATAAAGCACGGAGGGGCATCACTAGATTCAATATTATTTGTGGAAGGTTGGGTACCTAAATCCAAGGTACTAAGTTGTTGGGCTAAGACGTCTCCTTCACGGATATTATCATTTGCTAAGGGTGCACTCGGTTTGGGAGGACTTTCGTCAAAGCTAACATTAAGGGATTCTTCTACTACCATGGTCTCCTTATTTAGGATTCTATAGGCTTTGCTATTCCAAGAATAACCTAGGAAAACTCCTTCATAGGCTTTGGGGTCAAATTTGGTTAGGTAGGATTTGGTGTTTAAAATGAAACATTTACAACCAAAAACTTTTAGGTGAGCTAGGGAAGGTTTTCTACCTCGGTAAAGTTCATAGGGTGTCTTATTTAGGATACCTCTAATTAGGACACGGTTAAGCACATAGGTCGCGGTAGCAACGGCATCACACCAAAACTTTTGGGGAACTTGATGTTCGTTTAGCATAGTTCTACTCATTTCTTGCAACGTTCGATTTTTCCTTTCAACAACCCCGTTTGACTGAGGAGTTCGAGGAGCCGAAAAGTTATGAGTTATACCATGTTTATCACAAAAGGCACCAAATTGTACATCATTATCGAATTCTCGTCCATGGTCCGTACGTATGGAAACAATCGTACAACCTTGTTGGTTTTGAATTCGTTTTCCCAAAATTTTAAACTTTTCAAAAGCCTCATTTTTATGTCTCAAAAATAAAGTCCAAGTATAACGGGAATAATCATCCACAATAACCAAAGTATAAAAATTTCCTCCAAAACTTTGAACAGCCATCGGGCCAAAAAGATCCATATGTAAAAGTTCTAAAACTCTTTGAGTAGAAATAACATTTTTTGATTTATGAGAAACGTGATGTTGTTTGCCGACACGACAAGCATCACAAAAATGATTATCAAACTTTAATTTTGGCAGGTCACTCACAAGCTCCTTATTTTTTAAGTTTTGCATTAATCTTAGATTAGCGTGACCTAAACGCCTATGCCATAAAGTAGAAACATCATTAATAGAAGATAAGCATATATTATCAGATACAACAGTTTTACAAATATATAAATTTCCTTTTACAAAACCATTTAAAAGAACTTTGCCATTTTTTATGATTTTACAAGAATCTTCTTCGAAGACAACAGTTGTATTATTTTTACACAATTGACGAACACTTAACAAATTAAAATGTAAATTATCAACATGATTAACATTAAGAAATTGAACATTATTGCAAGAGACTGTACCTCTACCAATTATATTTCCTTTGGAGTTTCCTCCAAAAATTACCTGTCCACCATCACATGACTTATATGATGAAAAGAGATTATTGTTTCCGGTCATGTGACGTGTGCAACCACTATCGAGTATCCAGTCCATATCAAGGTCAATCTACAATAATGAAGATGTAACTTTTATGGTCCCCATTTCTTGTGGGTCCTTGACAATTAGTTTCAAATGTCAACCAACATACATTTATATAAAGTCAAAAACAGAATATATATATATATATAATATATTACATAATATTAATATATATATATATAAAACACAAATATATATATATAACACATGTTAAGACAAACAACATATATATATATAAGAATTAAAAAAATTAAATAGAATATATATATATATGTGCAGTACGTATGTATATATATATATGAATAGAATTAAAGGTACAAAAAAAATTTACTTATATATATAACACATTTAAACAAACACTATATATATATATATATGTAGTACGTATATATATATATAAACAAACAGTACATAGTAATATATATTACTTATATATATAATATATACAATAAAATATATTTAAACTATATATATATACATAACACATTTAAAACCATAAACGCATACCACCGGGATTATCATTACTAAACATTCCTTTTGGAATCCATTTATTTACCATTTTAATTTTGCGATTATATTTATCATACACATAAAAACAAGTATTTACATTCGCATTATTATTAGGTTTAGAATATTTATCATGGTACATGCGAGCATACGGTTTTCTCGTATTATAATTTACATTATTTATTTTACGCACATACGGAGGTTTTTGCACATACTGATTTCTTGTATTTACTTTAGGTGATTCATAAAATCTTTTGATGGGTATACAAGAACATTTATCAACACAAGTATTGGAACCAATGCCTTTTCTACATTTTATACGGTTAGGCATATTAAGCATGTTAAGAACCTTTTTATTACTACTTTCAAAAGCTTTAGCTAGCATGTTATCTTTTTCATATGAAGCACATTTAGCCTTTAAGCATGTAATCTCATTCTCAAGAATATCACATTTTGTACAAATAATATTTTCATGTGATTTTTTATTTAAGCATGCAATTTCTCTATTTAAAACATCACAAGATTTACAAAAATCTTTTTCTCCTAATTTAGTTTCTAATTTAGCAATTATATCCATATCATTTTCAGATTTTTGTTTAACATTTTTTATTTCCTTCTTACATGCATTTACAGTTTCTTTTAACATAGCATTCTCATCTTGGTAACGATTTGCAAGAGCGGCCATTTTATGAAAAGATTCATACAGTTCTTCAAGATTATTTTCATTATCACTTTCATAATCACTATCGTAATCCGAGTAAGAAGATTTTACCTCGTCGTCGCTATCGGCCATAAGACAAATGGCTTGATAGTCATCTTCTTCTTCACTCTCGCTCCACGCTCCTCCAATGAAGGCTTTCTCCTTCTTCTTTTGGAATTTGTTCTTTTTCGGACATTCATTGGCGTAGTGGTCTTTGTCACCACATGAGTAGCAAAAGCCTCTCTTTGGCTTAGCTTTATCGTCTTCACTCGAGTCGCCATTTTTCTTAACTTTTTCGTCTCGTTTATGGAACTTACGACTTCGATTATCACCACCACGACGGTAGTTACCGTTTCTTTGAAATCTGCCATTGTTAGAAAATTTATTATTATTATTAAGAAATTTGGAAAAGTTTCTTACCAACATGGCGACTTCATCGAGAGTTTCGGAAGGATCTTTCGAGGAGCTAGCTTTCTCCTTTTTCTTCTCATCTTTTGGTGTTGAGACATTGAGAGCGATTGATTTCTTTTTAACTTGCTCCCGATCTTTGTTTCTTTTAAGTGCAATTTCATGCACTTTAAGATTACCGATTAAGTCATCTATCTTCATTATGGAGAGGTCACGGGAGTCTTCTAAAGATGTTATCTTTTGCATCCACTCCGAAGGAAGAGCTCTTAGGATTTTCCTTATATAGTCCTCGTTAGGATAAGTGCGATCCAAACCTTTCAAAGTAGTCACAATAAGGTTAAATCTTTTAAACATTGAGTCAATTGACTCATCTTGTTTCATTTCGAATAGTTCATAATCGTGAACTAAAATATTTACTTTACTAGATTTAACCTCCGTGTTTCCACGATGAGTATTATTTAAACTTTCCCATATTTGATTTGCAGTTTTATATGTATATACTCTTTCGATTTCGTCAGTTGTTAAAGCAGCATATAATATATTCTTAGCTTCAAAGTTTAAACAAAAATGGGCTTCATCAGAAGTAGTCCAGTCATCTAGGGGTTTATCAATATAAACATCATCTTTCACAATGGTGGGTTTAAAATTCCCTTTTTCTATGATGTTCCAAATCTTTTGATTTTTGCCACGCACGTGACATTCAAATAGCTCGGCCCAAATGCCAAACTTTTCAGTATCTATCAAAGGAGGTTTTGAAAACACGATATTAGTTTGTTGAGCCATTTAGAAGAGTAAGAGAAAAAAAATATGCAGAATATTTTTGAAAGACCTGCTCTGATACCAAATGTTGGACAACCTAAGGGGGGGGTAAGGTTGTATTTAAAATCTTTTGCTTTCAAAAATTCTTTTATAAATAAATACAGTAAAAATAAAGCAGAGTATAAACAAGTAAATATACAACAATTATATAAACAGATATAATTTAAGTGCACAACGGAAATGTAAAGAGATAAGGGAAAGAGAATACTTGACAACGAGATTTTTAAAGTGGTTCACCAAACACAAAGTTGGCTAGTCCACCTCGAGAAAATAACACTTCTCGGAGATCCAATACGAAACGTGTTCTTTACGGTAGAAACACAAACCTTAATACAACAAACGCGAATCACTCTACTTTGAGAGATTAAGGTGGATCACTCACTCTAATTCAAACACTTACAAGAGGGTATAAATTTTAATATGAATAATCACTCTTGAATAAGGTTTATCACTTGGATATTTTTAGAGAGTTTGATCACTTGAGTTGTGTTGCTGATTCAACTAATCGAGAGATTTTAATCTGCTATCAACTCAAGATTTCTTGCTCAAAAATTAATTTTTATCAGTTTAAGTGATTTAGTGTGAGTAAGAAGGCAGCAGAATAATAATCAAATGCTGAGGGAGAAATTATTGCAGAAGTTGGTGTATTCTTGAATGCTGCTGGAAGCTTGTATTTATACTGGAAGATCAACAGGCTTGAGGCATTCGCGGTATACCGCCAAACCATCGCGGTATACCTGCGTCAGAAAAAGGTACTGTAAGGAGAAGGTCAACCTGCAAAAGATCAACGGCTACAAGGTACCCGCGGTATACCGCGTTGCACATGGCGGTATACCGCCTGACATATTTCCTGACAGACGAAGCTTCATATGCAGAACAGTTGATGGTGAACAGTGACGCGGTATACCGCGTGAACCTTGGCGGTATACCGCCTAAAGATTTGTCCAATGAGAGCATGGCAACGCAGGGTTACTTCGGCTGAAACTCTTTTTGCAGTTTGATGAACAGTAGCAGACAGTATATTAATATATATATATCATGTGATTTAATAAAAAAGAAATATATATATTTGATTCAAATATATTTATATAGATACGAAATATCCAAGTGATAAAATATTTTAGGGTGTTTATCATTTTAAAATAAAATGACGAAACTCTTCAGACTTGGATTCTTCAGATAATAATTTATCGAGATCATTTAAATATCTGCGCACTCAGATAAAATATTAGATAACAAATAATGCGGTGTGTTTTGTAATCATCAAAATAAATATGGAGATGTGATTTTATGTGTACCAAAAATATATCACAATATTTAAAGCTGGGTACACTTGCACCAACACTTGCATTGGGTTTTGATGAGATTTTCAAACTTAGGTACTGCAGAATTAGAGTACTTTGTCAATATGATTGGTCTAGCAGCACAAAAACTAGAAGCAGTATTAACCTTAGAAGAAGTACTAACAGAGTTAGCAGCACTAACAGAGTTAGCAGCACTAACAGAGTTAGCAGCACTAACACTGCTAGCAGCAGTATTGGCAGTAGTATTGCTTCTAGCAGCACTATCCTTGTCAGCAGTACTATCTGAGGTAGCAGTACTAACATTAGTGCTTTTGGGAACCCACATATTGACACATTCCTTTTCAGTCTGTTTTCTCATGTGGCTTTTGGATTTAGCTTGTTTCTTAGCCACATTATTCCTTGCAGGCTTCCTATAACCAGAAGATTTTTGAAAACTTCTTTGAAAACTTTTCTTTTGGTTAATAGGATTGAAATAACAGTATTTGGCAAGATGATTCAATTTGCCACAAATAAAACAAGGTTTTGGTCTGTTAATCCTTTGCAGATCAACTCCTTGCTTTTGTGCCCACTGGTTATTCCAATTTCTTTGATTTCCCCTCTTTTTATCATGTTTTTGGGGCTTATTCTCTTGAGATTTCTTGCAAGAACAATGTTCACAAGTATTAGAGTTCACAACAGTGGTCTGTGTATAATGAACTCCCTTTCCCTTTCCAGTCCTTTTCACCTCATTGTTCTTAACACATGGACTTACATATTCCTCATCAGATCCTTCTTTTTCAGTCTTCTCCTCAACAACTACTTCATCTAATGGATCTACTTCAGTGGCTCCTTTAGGTAAGTCCTTCCTATCCTTGGTTTCTAATAGGTCTGACTTAGGAGGGATGTAGTTGTTATTGTAGGGTGGGGGTGTGGCATTGTACCCTATTCCTGGTTTCAACTTACTATGGATTTGAGAGTTGATTATGTTGTCCATAACTTTAGAGGCACAAGTAAACTTTTCTACATCAAGTTTAACTTTCTCAAGCTCTCCTTTTAGTTTCTCACACTCTTCCCTGGATTCTCTAAGCTGGAACTCTAGACCATCCTTTTCCCATTTCCAGTAGTTTGTATCATAGGAGTGTTGAAGTTCATTTGCTTGAAAAGCCCTAATCTGTTCTTCAAACTTCTCAACAATTATTACATAGTCTTTTCTGTCCTTTTCTAATCTCTTAAGGTCATCACACATTCCCTGATTGTGATCTCTATACCTTTTAACAGTGTCTATACAAGCTTGAGAACAGAGATTAGATTTTACCTCAGTGGGAAGATCTGAAACTTCAGCCATAAGTGCTTGATTTTGGATGGCCTCTTCTGCTTGATCACTCCAATCAAATCCCATTCCTTGTTGAGAGACAAGAGCTTGAATAGAGTTTCTGTTTTGATTGGAGCTCCCAGCCTGAGTTTGTTGATGGCTGTTGTGAGATGTTCCACCTCTGCATTCCCTGGCAAAGTGTCCCATCTTGTGACACTTGTAGCATTCAACTTTGGACTTGTCAAATCCAGCACCATCTTCTCTTCTTTGGGAAAAACTGTTTCTCCCTGTCCTCTTTATGAATCTTTTCACCCTCATAGACAGCATAGCCATCTGCCACTTGATATCCATCTCTTCAAGATCATCAGCATTAATCTGTTCTAAGTCATCATTAATCAATGAGGAATTAACATGACTAGAAAAGAAGGCTTCTAGTACTGAATCATTGATCTTTTCCTGATTAACTCCTCCAGCAGCACTAACTGATTCAGGGTTAGCAGTAGAATCAGGTGATGCTGAAAGAAGTGCAGCATTGTGTACATATCCAGAGGGCTTCTTTTTGGCTTCAACCTCTGCTTCAAAGACTCTAAGATCATTGTAAAGATCATCAAGCTCTTTATCTTCCAGTTGGTCATTCTGTCTGAAGGACACAGTATACATTGTCCACTCTTCACCTAATGATCTTAAGAACTTTCTGTTAACATCATCAGCCTCCATCTTGACTCCTACTGTGGCCAATTCTCCAATCAGCTTATTAAATCTATCAAAAGTTTGAGTCATAGACTCATTCTTAGTAGAAGTAAAGTTTTCATACTGCTGCTTGAGAATTGCCTTCTGATTCCTCTTGGTGCTTTTGGTGCCAGTGAATCTCTTTTCCAATGCATTCCACAGAATCTGAGCATCAGTGCAGTGATGAAATTGATGCTGATATTTATTGGGGATAGCCAAAAGCAGAGTGCTTAAGGCCTTCATCTCTATTTGTCTGACTTTCCTCTCTGCATCAGTCTTTGGAGGAGGTCTTTTGCCATCTGGTCCAGTTCTTCCTTCAGCACATGGACCATTCTCTATGATATCCCAGATGGAATAATCAGTAAGTAGAATGTACTGCTTGATTCTAATTTTCCACATGTCAAATTCATTGGGTCTGAGCATGGGAACCTTAGAAACAAGAGTACTGTTTGATTCAAAAGAGTTGTCCATAATGATTGTAGAATTCTAAGAAACACAGGCTCTGATACCACTTGTCAGGATCGAATCTTAACAAGACTAATAATACTTAGAATTCAGAATTAAAGAATCTGCGGAATAGAACTTTAATTCGCACAATCAAAGAACAATATATCAGAGAACACAAACTGTTTGTATTCAATGCTTCGACTCACAAGATTACAACCAAACCTCAATCTTGATGAACAGGCTCTATCAAGACGACTTCTACTTCTCTAGAAATAGGGTTCTAAACCTTGAGGTTAAATCTCTCTAAACAAAATCGAATTCTGTATCTTACGTATTTTTCTGTTTTTGAATAGCTATCTATAAACATCTATTTATACACAATAAGTACAAGATAACTATCAAAAATAAATTGATCTTCTGAATCTTCTTTAAGCATATCTTCATTCATTCCACTTTTATCTCCAAAATCTTCGCATCCCAAACTTATCACATCAGCAGTATTAATCTTCATTCAGCATGAGCAGTACTAATATTCTCCAGCAGCACTAATTCATTCCAGCAGTATTAATTTGTTCCAGCAGCATTAACTTGTTTAGCAGTACTAACTCATTCCAGCAGTATTAACTTGTTCCAGCAGCATTAACTTGATTAGCAGTACTAACTTGACTAGCAGTACTAACTTGATCCAGCAGTACTAACTTGACTAGCAGTACTAACTTGATCCAGCAGTACTAACTTTGTCTTGCAGTAGTAACCATGGCATAAGCAGTACTAACTTTGATCTGGCAGCTCTAATGTTGTTCTGGCAGTAGTAATCATACTTAGCAAATCTTCAGTTCCCAACACAATTAGCTTGAGATTGACAGTTAAAATTGTAATATAACTTGAAATTGACAATTAAGATGATAGTAAAGTGAATCTGAAGGGGATAGAAAGAAAAAATAAAACTGATTGGCAATAGCATGTAACAACAATGTTGCTATGTGTGGTCACAATAAAAGTTTGCAAAGATACAAAAAAGAAAACTAACCTTTTGGACGTATATAGGCATCCATCCCCAGAAAAAAATGTTTCAGAACTGATTAAAGAGTGACGAGTAAAGCAATCAAACTAAAGAAAATAGGATTAGGAGTTTGGTAGTACTCTTGGGATCTCACTGTATTCATGAACATAAACCGTAATTGATGATTCTTCTAGATGAATCAATACAAATCATTGTTCAACTATAGCAGAGTCCAACAAATTAAACTTCCCTTTTTCTCTTATACCATTAAACTCTTTGCGAGTCCTTCAATCATCTATTTCATGTCTACAAACAAACAAAAAAACGAAACTAGAAAATCAAAAGATCTTAAAAGTTACATTGTATACAAGAGATTAACCTTTTTACACAATTACAAGCTCAAACTGTGCAAAAATCTACACATTTTTACATTGTTTTTGGTTTAAGAATCTTGTACTAGTGAGTAAAATACCAATCAATTAACATATCACTAAATGTTCTACAAGAGTAAATTAAGATTCAACCACAATATTATTAAGCATCAAATTAACCATTTAAGTCCATGGTAAAAGCTAGAACTATGACAATGAAATTAACATATCCTTAATTAGTGCTACACAAATAGACACTATTTCTGTTCATAAAATAAGTCTCGTAATACCTTTGATAGGTTTTATTCATTTGTCTAGATTTTGAAAAGTACACTTTGATAGCTCTACCGTCAGCTTGCTCAGTTGATGTAAACTGTTGTACAGAATATTTATATTCTGAAAACTTGACTAACATTTTACTACAATATGTGCAGACTTGAGTAGGACTACCGTGAGCACATGAGCAAACATTGTTGCGCAACCAAAATCTATTCTATTATGCTGAATACTTCATTATATATATTTGGAAATATTCTTACAACTTTTTTAAGTAAACAATTCCGCCAACCCAACAAAATTACACAAAATAAAAATTATAGTGACATGATGAAAACAAGATATTATATACACTTTATTTACCAGTTTTTGTCATCATGACTGCCATTTTAACAAATTCATGTGTGTGAAAGTGATTAAATGTATGTAAAAGTTCCTGAAAGTAAATTAAAAGTGAAGATAGAGGTTGATGAATGTAGTTAAGAGTATTGAATGTTGTTCAGAAAAGTTAAGTTAGATAAATAAGAAAAAAGTCAACTCGTCCAAATGCTCATAAGTGTTCTTACCATTCTCACCATAACTTTATTTTCACACGGTCCCTCATGTGTGTGTATGTATATATATATATATATATGTGTGTGTGGGGGGGGGGGTAATAATTTGAGAACTCGATTATTTTTGAGAATTGTGAGATCCAACGACATGCATGGGTTTAATGAGTAATCACACCGTGTATTAACTTGCATAGGTTTAATGTTTGAAACACAAAACTCTCATGCATTGGATCAATTAATATTAACAGTTTGAATTACCGTGTTTGAGTTTGATGTTTTCCATAGAAAACACATTGGTTTGGTTTCAGTAGGTAATCACATACACATTGGTTTGGGTTCGGTAGGTTGTGAATTACCATGTATGGGTTCAACATGTGTAGTTGTAAATAGATCTCGCAGTTCTCACAAAATACAAAGTTCTCTCGTGAATCTTGTTTGGCAAAAACAAACTAATTACATTTATGGTCACCATGGTTTTAGTTTTGTTATGGACTGGGTCCCTTGCCCTAACTTTATTAACGTTTGTTCCGTTAAGTAAGGGGTAGTATTGTCCTTTTACCTTTTCTCTTTAAAAAGTAAATAAAGTTAATATACATACATATCCTCTTTCTATATATATATATGATATATCACCGATGAATTCCCCCACCCCCACTCGTTTCCATTTTTCGGCCAAACAACAACGGTTTCCCTCCTTTCCTTTACAAAACGACGGTCACCTTCCTCTCTCCATCTCCGACGATGACAGTCCTCCCCTATCTATGGCTTCTCCTCCTCCATCTCCCATTTCATCGTTCCCTTACCTTCGGTATCCCTTCCCATCGTCTCTTCCGGCAACCCTCAACCTGTAATTGATGTAAGTTTTCAGATCCCCAAAGAACTAGCAGGTGGGTTTGGTGCGACGGGAAGATGGGTCAATGACGCACACGAGAAGATGTGACCCCCATGCCTGCCCCAATCTCCCCGCCTCTCTCTCCCAAGAAGAGCCCTACATGGCTACATTGAGCTCATGGCTTCTTCTAACAACCCTCATGGATTACCAATTAAGCAACCTGTAGTAAAATAAGATATAGGGAAAAGGAAAGCAACCCCGTTGCCATCTTAGGTCAGGCGGACAGTTCTAAGAATCTCCAAAACCAATGAGCTTTCTGTTGTTACTTGTGAGCCGTATGAAACATGAATTTGGGTGGAAATTTTGATTTGGGTTTGGGTGGAGAAAGAGAGGGTTCGATAGGATTACGTACACGATGTGATTACCCCGAGTTCTTTACGTTATTGCACGTTTTTTGCAAAGAAAAATCAAGTGATTGAGTATTTGGATATCAATACTCTTCTCACATATAGGGCGTCTTTGTGTGTGCGCCATTAATAAAAACAGTTGAATAAATTACGAGCACTCCGTTTCGTCACATCTGCTTCTATAGTTCACAACACCCAACTACTCTTTAAGATGTAATTTGCAGATGGCTTGGATCAAGATGTAGCAAAATGGTGGCTGAAAGTTTAGGTGGGTTTGGGGCGGTGGTTTTGGGGAGACGAAGGTGGAGGTTCAAAAGTGGGTAAATCAAACTTTAGTTTTTTATGTGGACATTATACTTGTATATTTAATATAAAAACTTATACATTAAAAAAGCTATAGTAAGAGACCAAAATGCCCTCACGTGAGGGGCATGTGAAGAGCAATTGACGGAGATCTGTTAATAAAGTTAGGTCAAGGGACCCAATCCGCAATAGAAACGAAACCACAGTGACCGTGGCTGTAATTGTTTTCTTTGAGGGACCCAATCCAAAATTTTGTATAACCACAGGGACGTAATCTGTAATTTACTCTAATTAAAATTATTGAATCCATTTTTTGTACCTAAAACATTAAAAAGGAAAAACCAAAAAAAGCGTTTAATGACGAGTGTGACAACAAATAAAGATTAAAACACAAAAATAAAAAAATTAATTAAGAATTAGCGATTTATAATTTGAACTTTAAAGAATAAGTTACAAAGTAGAAATAGGTAACAAAAAATTATTAAAATTTTAATTAAAAAACAAAAAAATCCTCATATATTTAATTAGGAAACACTAAATTAAAAAACTTAAAGAAAACACATGGGATTCGAACCCATGATTTCCTGCCAATCCTATTATCTACAGGCCGCTTGACACAACACCAAATGTATGTATGTAATTGTATGGATGCAGTTAATACATGTATTTGTATTTATGTATAATGCTTTATAAATGCAAACCAGCAAAGACTACTCAATATCCGTTAAAAAAAAACTAAGGGGTTGTTTGTTTACCTCTTTGAGAGTTCCATTAAGATGTAACATCTGGATCGTTAAGAGGTAAATCTTGTTTGCCAATTTTTTTTTTTGCCTCTTAATGGTTCCAAAACTTTCTGAATGATTTTGTATCTTAGGTTTCTCTTAACCATTCAAGTTTCAAAGCCCTAATTTCATTATTCACAATTACCATACAATCATATTTCATTTTGCTCTTTATAATAAGAGTCTCTTAATCATTTTGACCACTTAATTATTATGTACCAAGTCATTGAACAAATGCCAAACAACCCATAATTGTATTCTAGAAACACTCATTTGTATACCACAATACACGAATTTATTATAACAAGAACTGAACCTGTAGTGATTATTATAACAAGAACTGAATCTGTAGTGATGTATAAAATTGAATGATACAACTTTAACATAATTATTAACTTAAATTATTCTTTACATATAAATGTACATTATTTATTTACAACTTACAAAACACATATTATAATTATATTCAAAGGGTATAATGAGAGGTAATTTGGTCGCATATAAAATTAATAGAATATAGAGTAATACGAACTTCAAATCAAGTTATTATGTAAAAAATAAAAATAAAATATAACATTTTGGTAAATAAAAATAAATGCCAATTAAATTTTTTTTTGGACAGCAAAACACACAGCTCCTTTATTAAAACCGAGACTAGCGAGAAGCTAGCGATCCATACAAAAATTCAGAGGAGAGCTTAGCCAATCCTCCCAACTTAAGGCTCTCCCGATCTTAGATCTGACTTTAATCCAATAAAAAGCGAAGTACAAAATTAAATTGGTAATCTCTCTACTATTCCTCATCTTGCCTTTGAACAGGTCTCATTTCTTTGATTCCACAGGACCCAAAAGTAGGTCATACAGACTACTTTTGCAACCTCCTTACTCCGCTTATGAGTAACCGTTTGTTGTACGGTCGTCCACATATCATTCACCGAGTTCACCGCCACCGGCCAAATTCTCCACCATTGATGAAGCCGAGCTCCCACCTCCCGCGCTGTAGAGCACTGCACAAATAAATGAGTAGTATTCTCCTGGTGTGACACACAGCATGGGCAAACATCAGAATCGATGTGAATACCCCTTTTTAACAGATTGTCTTTGGTAGCCAGCCGCTCCTGCAGTACCCTCCAAAGATGCACATTGACTTTTATTGGAACCCATGTATTCCAGCACGTTTCCCGATCAGCGCCCGGAAGGATCGTACAATCCACCACCGTCCGGAGGGAGGCAACCGAGTAGCTCCCGTTCTTTTCCTAAACCCTAAACCCTAAACCCTAAACCCTAAACCCTATTAATGTAACAAAAATTATAATATAATTTCTCCTATCGCTTCGTACGTGTATATCCACAATTCCACATCCGCATCCGTAACCCCATATCCATTCACGATTTCTCTATCAACAAGAACTGAAATCCATTCCATGTTATTCACCATCATCGAATAAAGGTTCAAGAACAAGGTTTACGTTGCAATGGTGAGTTATAATTTTTGTATTGATTTAACCTAAATATCATCATTTCGGTAATGTAAAAACTATCTAGTTACATGAGTAATCATATTTGCAAAGTTTCGACCAATTGTTTGATTCAACTCACCATAATTAGATTAATCCATTTATTTGCTCGATTGATACTTATTTTATAATTAAGAGTGACATAACTGAAGTCTTGAATCAGACGACACCTTGACCATTGTTTCCTAAAATCCTGTCGATTCTGCTCTTAGAACCCTCCAGATGCATTTTTCTTATTCTATTACATTAATTTATATATATTTTTTGTGATAAATAATAGAGTTTCAGGAATTCAGTTGATTCAAGGGTGTATATATTTTGTGGAGTTTCAGAAAATTAGTTGACTCAAGGGTGTATATATCAGTTATCTTTTGGTCATGTAATAAAGATATAATCGTGGCCAGTAAGTTATATATTAGTTTTATAAAATGAATTGTTAGAACAGTGGCTAATCACAACATATACTTACAATCATGCAAAGTTTATATTGACTGTAGCATGGGCGGACCTAGGTAAGAGCATACGGTGGCACGTGCCACCGTATTGTTTCTCCGCCGTAAGGTAAAAAAAATTAGGTTTGTGAAAGGTGCAACCGTATCAATTTGATTTGTGTCACCATATTTATTTTAAAACTACAATAAGGACACAAGTTTCCTTTGGTAGAGTTGGTTTGGAAGGCTTTTATTCTACTCAAGACCCGGGTTCAAGTCTTGTTAGAGATATTTTTATAGTTTTTAGTTTTTAATTTCATATTTTACTATGTTGCTAAAAAATAGCCGGACTCAAACTTGAGACCTAAAGTTTGAAAAACAAGGCACTAACCACCAGACCAACATTGATTTTGTGAAAAATATTTATACGTTTGTTTCTTATAGTTAAATGGTGTCACCGTTTGAAAATTTTTCTGGCTCCGCCACTGGACTGTAAGCAATTCATGATACATAGTTACACTTAATTTTTATAATAATGACTATTGGTATACACTTAATTTTTATAACGATAACTATTGGTTAGTTTTTTGTCATATAAAATAATCAAAATTTGTGGCCAACTCACGACATACAATTACACTTAATATGTACAATTATTGCTACCAGTTACCTTTTGGTTACACAAAATATTAAAAACCATAGCCAAATTTTATGACATATAGTTACGTTTAATTTTTTGAAACGTGGTTATAGGTTACTTTTTGGTCACACAAAATATTAAAATCATAGCCAAATTCATGATATATAGTTATGTTTAATTTTTAGAAACGTGACTATATATGTGACTTTGAGCACAAGAATCGGATTGAGTCAAAGAAACAGTTTGATGATCATAAGGAAGATGGTAAGAGGTTGGAGGTCAAGAAGTTTGTTGATAGAAAGGATGAAGAGCAAAAGTGTTGTAATTGTGGGAAGTCCGGCCATTTCGCCAAAGAGTGCTGGAAACCGAAGGTAATGGATTCCGACTACTACAAGCAGAAGATGTTGTTGGCAAAGCAAAAGGAGTCAGGAATTGCACTGCTGGTGGAAGAAGAGTACTGGTTGGACCAAACTGATGATGAAGGAGAAGAGGAGACGGCTGCTTTGGCAAAGATGTGCTTGATGAGCAAGGAAGGTGAGGATTCAGAGGCTGATGTGGCGCCTGAGACAAACGAGGTGGATCTTTGCACTATTAATCACTTTACTAATCAGTTTAAAGTCTTCCAACTAAAACAAGATGATTTAAATGTGAAACTAAAAAATGCGCATAAGACAATAGAATCTCAAAGACAGATAATCACTGAACATAACAAGTTAAGTGATGCGTTGAAAAAGGAACGAGTTGAGATCGAGCAATCTCGAACTTACTTTCGAAATAGAATGGATGAAATGACTGAAAAGGCAAGTAATCTGGAAGCAAAGCTATACAAACTTGGTCAATCTGAACAAACCATTTTCCTAAACACACCAAAGAATTTTAGATATTACAATTCGAAATGGGGATTGGGATACGGCAATCCTCATTACTTGGAAAATGCTTTGAAAAAGGCACCATGCCTTTATAAGTTTGAATGGCTTCACCTTCCGTCCTTGAAAACTAAATACAAAATTAACTGGCTTAATCAGGAAGAACGTGGGGTCGAGGAAGAGGTTAAAAGAAAAACCACTGTGAAAATGTAACTTCCTTTTATCTACGAAAAGGATAATAGGAAGGCTTTGGTTTGGAACTGGAAACAAACCTTGTCTAATGACTATTTCCAGAGCTATGCTATAGAGAAACCAAAGGAGAATGAAACAAAACCAGCTTTTGAAGGAAAAATCTATTATCCTCCTTTGGTACTTGAACAGAAGCTCGTAGAACTCGAGAGCAAAATTGAAGAAGTCAGAAATGACGATCAACTTGCTTTTGATATAGAAAAGGAAGTTATGTCCACGATCATTTCAAATGGTTTAAAAGAGATGAAAGCCAAACATAAAGAAGTATATGAAAAGAAAATTCTCAATGAAAAACATTCTTCAGATTCAGATGCTTCCTCATGCAAAGCTTTCATGGGAAATGCTGTTTTTAGGAGTTTGACAGTTGATGACCAAGATGATTCTGAATCTTGGGATTTGGAAAGTCAATATGTTGAAGCTTCTCCTAAAATGCATTTTTATACAGAAGAAGAAAAAGCTTTCGAAAAAGAACAAAATAAATTCCTCTATCCAAAGTCCTATGGTATCTTTCATACATCTCTATCATGTAATGGTCAGTCTAACTGTAATCTTGAGAATATTGAGATCTCTTGTGATGGGAAGGGTAAGAAAGCACAACAAAAAGATGTTCAATTTGACTTTGAAGCTAAACTTCCATATCATTCTGACTTTTTGATCAAAGAGGAGGAACCCAAGAAGAATTTCTTCAAAGGGGAATCTTCTAAATCTGTTGAGAAAAAGAAAAGGAAAAAGAATAAACGCAAGTCTAAATCTTACCGAGCTCAAAATTCCTACGCTTACAATTCTTATTTTGATGGCATTTTAGATCGTTATATAAGTAACAACTCACGCCTAGAGTGGAGAATATAGGAGTCCACACAGGATGTGGCCCAAAGAAAATCATCTCATGTCCCTTTTCATTCCAAGAAAAACACTTTTGTTTCTACTGTTAGTAATCATGCTGTTTGCAACAAACAAAAAGTTGTTATTCCTTACAAGATTTTCTCAATGCAACAACTGATTAATTTAGCACATGATCAAATTTGTTGTTCTTCGTGTGGTGTAGATGATTTTATCTGCAAGTCTGATTATTCTTCATGGTTTGGTTATAATTTCTATGGTTCTAATCGTTTTTACACAAATAAATATTATAACAACAACTCTTCAAAGAAACAAGCTAACCCAAAACCAGTTAATCCTCTTAACCAGAAAGGACCCATTTGGAAATGGGTACCTAAAACTGTTTAAATTCCATTTTGCAGCCCAATCATGTGTGGTATTTGGATTATGGTTGCTCAAAACACATGACTGGTAGAAAGGAGCTGCTGAGCAACTTTGTGGAAAAGTATGGAGGGAGAGTTAAATTTGGGAATGATCACTACTCTCCAATTATGGGTTATGGAGATATAGTGAAAGACAACGTCAGAATCACTAAAGTTAATTATGTCGAAGGTTTAGGACACAATTTATTTAGCATAGGTCAATTTTGTGATAAAGATCTAGAAGTCCATTTCAAGAAGACCCGGTGTGCAGTTTTAACCGACGAAGGAAATGAACTTCTAGTTGGTTCGAGGAAGTCAAATCTTTACACTATTGACCTATCAAAGCTCAAACTTTAGAATGACGTATGTCTGATGTCTAAAGCATCAATGGAAAAGAGTTGGCGGTGGCATAGACGACTATCTCACCTCAACTTTCGTTACATTCAAAAGCTGACGTTGGGTGATTTAGTTATAGGTCTACCAGTTCTGCAGTTTGAAAAAGACAATTTCTGCACTGCTTGTGAGAAGGGGAAGATGAAGCGAGCTCCTTACCTACCAAAACCCGAGCCTAGCACACAGAAAGCATTGGAAATCCTTCATATGGATCTCTGTGGTCCAATGAAGACTCAGAGCATAAGTGCCAAACGATACGTGTTAGTCGTCGTCGATGATTATTCGAGATACACATGGGTTAAGTTTCTATGATCAAAAGATGAAACACCTGACTTGATCATCTCATTAATCAAACAGCTTCAAGTGAATCGTCAACAAACAGTTCAGACCGTCAGATCAGATAACGGGACAAAGTTCAAAAACAAGTCTCTTGATGATTTCTTTAAGTAATTAGGAATATCTCATCAATATTCTGCGGTTAGAACACCTCAACAGAACGGAGTCGTTGAAAGACGAAACCGCACACTAGTTGAAGCCTCTAGAACGATGTTGTCTTATGCTGGTCTACCTCTGTTTTTGTGGGCCGAAGTTGTATCGACAGCATGCTATACACAAAACCGTTCAATTATCCATCGACGGTTTGGTAAAACTCCATATGAATTGATTAACAATAGAAAACCTGTAGTACACTACTTTTGTGTCTTTGGATGTAGGTGTACCGTGCTGAACGATAAGGACAACTTGAACAAATTCAGTCCTAAGGGAATTGAGGGAGTCTTTATCGGATACTCGCTCACATCAAAAGCGTACAGAGTCTATCTCAAGTCTTCCAGAACTGTGATGGAAAGCATAAATGTCAAGTTCGACGAATCTAAAGAGTTGGCTTCTGTGCAAAACAGTACAGAACCCGCAATATCCGGAGTACTAGCATCTGGACAAATCCGTCCAACGATGACTAGAACGTCAAACAAAGATCAAGCTTCCTCTTCTAACTCTAATCCTAACGATCTTGATTTATTGTTTGAACATTTTTATGACGATTATTTTGGTAGTGATAAACCTTCTTCATCCGTCAATAACAGGAATCAAGTTGCTACACCACCAGTGCAAGCTACTATGTCAGGACCTTCACTGGTGCTGACTTCATCAAATACTGGTGCAACTACTCCTGCAACTTCTCCAAAGAATACAACCATGGCATCGACACAAGCACGACAACAAGAATCTACGAGTGGTGCTTCTTCATCTGGAACAACTTCGAATGTCAGTGATCAGGGTAATAACAACGTTCCTGAAAAATCAACCGAAGCAGTTCACGAGGCAGCGCCGATTGTCAATTCTGACAAACAACCCGCCTCACAACTGGAACCGACACTGACGATCGAGTTGATCTTCGATAAAGACCCTACCCTTGTAGACCCCAATGAAAATGCTATATCTCTCCATCCACACTCCAAAAAGTGGACACGCAGTCACCCAATTGATCAGGTGATTGGTGAAGTATCTGAACCAGTGAAGACAAGATCTGCATCCGCAAATGAAGTATTAAATGCACTCTTCTTAAGTCAAGTTGAGCCCTCAACAGTTCAACAAGCCTTAGAAGACCCTGACTGGTTATTTGCGATGCAAGAAGAGCTGAATCAGTTTGAAGCTCTAAAGGTGTGGAGACTAGTCCCGAGACCCAAAGGTAAAACAGTTATTGGTACGAAGTTGGTCCTGAAAAACAAGAAAGACGAAGACGGCATAATTTGTTGTGCTTCTTGTGGTGTGGATGATTTTATCTGCAAATCTGACTATAACCGTTGGTTTTATTCAAATAACTATTTTTACACCGGTTATAGAAAGCAACATGTTAAACCCAAGCCTACTAACCCGAAAGGACCCGATTGGCAATGGGTACCTAAAACCGTTTAATTTCTATTTTGCAGCCCAGTCATGTATGGTATTTAGATTCAGGCTGCTCGAAACACATGACTGGAAGAAAAGAGCTGCTAGATAATTATGTGGATAAATATTGTGGAAAGGTGAAGTTTGGGAATGATCAATATGCTTCAGTTTTGGGTTATGGGGATATTGTAAAGGATAATGTAAGGATTACAAAAGTCAACTATGTCGCGGGCTTAGGACACAACTTGTTCAGTATAGGTCAATTCTGTGATAAAGACCTAAAAGTTCACTTCAAGAAGACCCGTTGTGCTGTTCTTACCGACGGAGGTGATGAGCTTCTTGTTGGTTCTAGGAAGTCAAACTTGTATACCATTGACCTATCAACTCTCAAGCCGAAGAACGACATATGTCTGATGTCTAAAGCGTCGTTAGAGAAAAGCTGGTTATGGCGTATACGACTACCTCATCTCAACTTCCGTTACATTCAAAAGTTGACGTTGGGTGATTTAGTCATAAGTCTACCAGTTTTGTCATTTGAGAAGGATAATTTATGTACTGCTTGTGAGAAGGGGAAGATGAAGCGTGCTCCTCATCCACTGAAACCCGAGCCCAGTACAAGACAAGCTTTGGAAATTCTTCATATGGATCTCTATGGTCCGATGAAGACTCAAAGTATCAATGCCAAACGTTATGTGTTAGTGATTGTCGATGATTATTCGAGATACACATGGCTCAAGTTTCTACGCTCAAAAGACGAAACACATGACTTGATCATCTCGTTAATCAAACAGCTTCAAGTGAATCGTCAACAAACAGTTCAGACTGTTAGATCAGATAATGGGACATAATTCAAGAACAAGACTCTTGATGATTTCTTCAAGTCATTAGGAATAACCCATCATTATTCTGCGGCCAGAACACCTCAACAAAACGGAGTCGTTGAAAGACGAAATCGCACACTTGTTGAAGCCGCAAGAACGATGCTGTGCTACGCTGATCTACCACTATTCCTATAGGCTGAAGCTGTTGCAACGACATGCTACACACAAAACCGCTCAATCATTCATCGACGGTTTGGTAAAACTCCATATGAGTTAATTAATAATAGAAAACCTGTGATACACTACTTCCGTGTTTTTGGATGCAAGTGTATTGTGCTGAACGATAAGGACAATCTGAACAAATTCAATCCTAAAGGTCTTGAAGGTTTCTTCATCGGCTACTCTCTCACATCAAAAGCATACCGTATCTACCTCAAATCTTCCAGAACTGTGATGGAAAGCATTAATGTCAAATTCGACGAGACTGAAGTCATGGCTTCTGTGCAAAACAGTACAGAACCCGCGATATCTGGTATTCTAGCATCTGGAAAAATTCGTCCAATGATGACTAGATCGTCAAACAAGGATCAAGCTTCCACTTCTAACTCTACTCCTAATGAACTTGATTTATTGTTTGAACATGTTTATGATGACTATTTTACCAATGATATATCCTCTTCATCTGTAAATGACAGGATTCAAGTTGAAACCCCACCAGTACAAACTACTATGTCAGGCCCTTCACCGGTACTGACTACACCGAATACTGGTACAACTACTCCTGCAACTTCTCCAAGGAACACAACAACGGCATCTCCACAAGTAAGACAACACGCATCTACAAGTGGTGCCTCTTCATCTGGAACAACTTCAATTGTCAGTGATCAGGGTAACAATAACATTCCTGAAAGATCAACCGAATCAGTTCCCGAGACTATACCGATTGTCAATCCTGACAAGCAACCCGTCTCACATCCGGAACCGACGCTGATGATTGAGTTGAACTTTGATAAGGATCCCTCACTTGTAGACCCCAATGAAGGTACTGTATCTCTCCATCCACACTCTACTAAGTGGACACGCAGTCACCCAATTGATCAGGTGATTGGTGCTGTATCTGAACCAGTAAAGACACGATCCGCTTCCGCAACCGTAAATGAAGTCTTATATGCACTCTTCTTAAGTCAAGTTGAGCCCTCAACAGTTCAACAAGCCTTAGAAGACCCTGACTGGTTATTTGCGATGCAAGAAGAGCTGAATCAGTTTGAAGCTCTGAAGGTGTGGAGACTAGTCCCAAGACCCAAAGGTAAAACAGTTATTGGTACGAAGTGGGTCCTGAAAAACAAGAAAGACGAAGACGGCATAATTGTGCGAAACAAAGCAAGACTAGTAGCTAAAGTGTATAGGCAACATGAGGGAATAGATTATGACGAGACGTACGCACCGGTTGCTCGCCTTGAGGCAATTCGGATGTTCCTGTCTTTCGCCGCCTTCAAGAACTTTACCGTCTATCAAATGGACGTGAAGACTGCATTCTTGAATGGTGTTCTGAAGGAGGAGGTGTACGTATCTCAACCGGAAGGCTTTGTGGACAAAGACAAACCAGATTATGTGTACATCCTTGACAAAGCTCTTTACGGTCTCAAACAAGCCCCACACGCCTGGTATGAAGTCTTATCTACCTTTCTACTAAAAGCTGGCTTTCAAAAAGGTAAAATCAACACAACTCTATTTACTCTGCACGAGGAAGGTGAAATTCTTTTAGTACAGATTTATGTTGATGATATTATTTTTGGTTCGACTAACCCTGGACTTTGCACATGGTTTTCTGGGATTATGATGCCTCAGTTCCAAATGAGTATGATGGGAGAGATTAATTTCTTTCTCGGATTACAAGTCAAACAATTCTCTACTGGTATCTTCATCAATCAATCAAAGTACGTGTTTGACATCTTGAAGAAATTCAAAATGGAAAACTGTACGTCGATTGGTACGCCTATGGCTCCAGGATCTAAGATAGGTCCAGATCCAGACAATATATATGTTGATGTTAAAAATTATAGAGGAATGATTGGGTCTCTAATGTATCTAACCGCTAGTCATCCAGATATAATGTTTTCAATTTGTCTATGTGCTAGATTTCAGGCCAACCCCAAAGAATCACACCTCGGCGCCGTCAAGCGGATCTTTCGCTACTTAAAGGGAACACCGTATCTAGGACTGTGGTATCCCAAGGGGACCGGATTCGAACTCACTGCATATTCAGATGTAGATCATGGAGGAAGCATGTTGGGTAGAAAGAGCACCTCCGGGCATGTACAGTTTTTGGGGGACAAGCTCGTGAGTTGGTCGCCCAAGAAGCAGAATTGTGTTTCAGCATCAACCACGGAGGCAGAATATGTAGCCGCGACGAGCTGTTGTTCACAAGTCCTTTGGATGAAGACCCAACTCATGGACTATGGGTTTAAATATGAGAAGATCCCCATCTACTGCGACAGTAAGAGTGTTATTGCCATATCTGCTAACCCTGTCCAACACACCAAAACCAAACATATTGACATAAGGTATCATTTCATAAAAGATCACGTTGAGAAAGGAACAATTGAGTTATATTTTGTTACAACTGAGTATCAGCTTGCCGATCTCTTTACAAAAGCCTTGGATGAAAAACGTTTCAATTTTCTAGTATCGAAGCTCGGCATGCTGAATATGAAAGTTTAACTTCCATATATTAATCATATAATAGATGGAAATATTTGTATCTCAATCTAGATATCTTATCTAGGTTGATACACTCAAATTTTCATCATATTCTATTCTCAATATATGTTATTTAAAATTTTCATATCTTAGTTGTAATGCAAATATTTATTCAACTTGTTATTTCTTTTTCTTCTCTTAATTGTCTTATCTATGATTTGTTATGATACATGTATCTGCACAAAGGTGTGTTCATAGTTTCAGGGGGAGTTTTAGTACAGATCTTATGCACAAAAATAGGGGGAGTGTGCATAACTGCCAGATCATGTAAGTGTTGACCACATGTGTTTGTTGTTTGGAGAAGACAAGGTAAGTATTCTAACTTGTTTTAAACACTAACTCTTAAATGATGAAAACAAATTTTCAAATCCATACATCATTTAAGGGGGAGTGAAAACTGTGTTTAAAACCTTGTGTGCTTAAATCAATTGGAAGTTGGACATCTTCCAATGTGATAAAATCATTTTTGAAATTACTGAAAAATGTCCAAGTGTTCACTTTATCGTAACCCATTGTTTGCGATAAAGATATGAACAGTGTTTCGTCGCAACTCTCTGTTGCGATTAAACATGGAAGAAGCTTCATCGCAACCCTTGATTGCGATAAAATGAAGTGAACAGTGTTTATCGCAACCTTCTGTTGCGATTAAACACTGAGGTCTTTGTCGCAACTAGTTTCTTGCGATAAAACCAGAGTTCATCGCAACCTCTTACTTGCGATAACTCGACAATGTGGCGCTCAAACCCTTGGACCAATTAGATGATTCCACGTGTCCTTGTCTCAATCCTCTATATATACAGAGTGTTTGAATTTTTTTATCTCAATTCGAAAAACCTCTCAACTTTCTCTCAACTCTCAAAGATCGAGTCTGGAAATTTCTCAAGTTTTCTCGTGCTATCATTATTTCCATTGCATTCGGTTTAGTTTCGAGGTATGTATTCTAACTTTTCATTAGATTCCATCCATAGAATCATGCTAAACAGTCGATTTTAGGGTTTATATTTTTCGAACTCATATGTGTCTTTACATGTTCTTGCTTCAAATCGAAGCCTCTGTATTTGTTTGTAGTTTGAACTGTTAGGAATACTCTACTATGATTAGTTGCGAGCCCTATAGAGTAAGTCAAAACTTGATCTAGTGCGAAAATCGGTTTCTGAGCTTTAACACTTAGAAAATATTCAATATTCAAGTTTATTGCAACTTAGATATTCATAGTGTTCATTCTTATCGCAAGCCATAGTGTTCTTGATACTCATCATTATCGCAATCATCTGAAATTCATCTTTATCGCAACTAACATGTTGCGATAACATTTTATCGCAACCTTCGAGTTGCGATAACATTTTATCGTAACACGTATGTTGCGATAACGTCTCATCGCAAGCCCTTCATTGCTATAACCAACTCCCTTGCGATAATGTTTTGGTGCTTGTTGCGATAATATCATGCCTTAGGTTATTTTCATTAAAAAAAATCAGCATCCCTCTTTCTAAGCCTATATTACTTGAATACTGTTCAGATGGCTCATAATGACGGCCATTCTTCTGACGAGAACACCGTCATACCCTCGCACCAATCATCACACCCTTTGGTGAATGCCTGAGACCGTGATGAGGAACTGCTACCAAGGAACCAATTCCTTAAGTTGGAAGACAATAACCATCACCTTGATCTCAGCGTGGCGTTCGATCACCAAATTATACTCGAGATCATCCGGGGCCATCCTATCCGAACAGTGCTCACTAAGGGAGTCACTGTGCCCCTCATATACTTACAACAATTTTGGCACACACTACGATATCATCCTACACACCGACGGGGTCCACATTTTTCTGCAAGAGTCGATCATTTCGATGTTCGACTTACACTTAAGCGACTCCGTCTAGCCTTAGACCTTCCCTTTAACCCGAACTTTGACGACATGGTTCCTGAAGCCCAACTATTCGCTGACATCCGAAGCTTAGGATACCAAGATCCTCGTAACCCAGTGCTTACCAGCTCTTCTAAATTTCTAAGAAAACACCTACCACCAGTCTGGTACACCCTATGCTCCATCTTTAACCGTTGCATGACCTCCAAACACACTGGTCTTGATAAATGCAACATTGCCACTCTCCGTATGTTCCATGCATTCGCCTTTAACCGCAACATTGATTATGCCATCCTACTCTGGAGCGAGCTACAAGAGCTGGTCGAAGACAAAGCACGCCCGATCAAGAACCGGAACTTCGTGCCATACAACGGTTCTTCCAGATCATCATCCATCAAATCATGGAGGGCAACCAGGAAATCCCTAGACGCTCAAATGCGGTACAAGGATCGACACAGTGGATCTATTTTCTGAAGATGCCAGATCACGATGCCTTCGCCCACATTGCCGTAATTCCAGAGCATGTACTTGCGTATGCAGATCAGCAGTTTGAGGTAGTTAGGCAATATAGAATAGCTAACGCACTAGTGGTCCAGCTAGAACTGGCGGGACCTCCCCAAGGTGCAGTCCCACTAGGCGGTGAGGGTCAGAATGTTGAGCAGGTTCAGGAACTTAGGGTTCCTGAACGGGAAGAGGTGAGGAGAACGTTAAGACAGAGAGTGGGTGGGGTGGCGAGGACTGCTGGTCAGGCATCCATATCCGGAGGAGCTGTAAGAATTCCAATCCTCGACGACGTGTCGCTGGATTCAGAGGATGATCCCGATTTTGACCCCGATGCTTCTTCATCCGACGATGAAGCATCTGACCAACCACGACCAACTGATGATGGTAATTCCGACTCCGATCCAGATATTGACCCTGATGTGGATCTTATTCCGAGACACATTGGTCGGAGTCGACATATTGAGAGTTCCGAAGCTGATTCCACCAGGAACTTCGGACTCTCCAGTGATTTTGGCGACATAAGGCGGGAAGAGGGAGATGAAGTAGAAAATACTATTGTGAGTCGTGAGAATGTGAGAAAAGAAATGGGAGAGGCTGAGATAGGATCGGATAAAGTTTTAACTACCGATCCTCCCCAAACCGTTACAAGCCGGGTTGCCACATATACTACCAACGAGCATTCGTCGTCGTTGCGTATTGAACAAGACATGGTGGACCCAGCCATACATAGCACAGCCCCTCTCAGCCACTCATCGGCATCTCAATTTGTCGGTGTTTCATTTTCCACAAGGGATAAAGCTCAAACGCTATCGGCGACACACTTGGTGTCTTCTGATATTGAACAAGGTAGGCTCCTGCCCCGGCCACCGGCTTCTATTCCGAGCATGTTGAGTCTAGAGCCTTTTGGACATGCATCTTTTCCTAGGCCACGAGCGTCGGTATCACACCAAGTTGTGGGCTTTCGTGCCCCAACCGGAACACCCCGAGTGCGGCCGCCATTTGTTGGTGCCCCACGAGGACTGGGTGGAAGTCCTGTCATAGTCAACACCACGCCAGCTATGAACACAGGCAGTACGGTTGCTACAACCACTACTTCAACCGGTAACCTAAGTGGTCCGGAGGTTATATTTCCCAATTTTCCACACGAGCAGGTTGTACGAATGTTAGGCCCGTATCCGCATTTTATCACTCTTCCACTACTGGCGTCTGCTTTAGGCTCTATCGATCATTCCTACAAACAACACCGTCGGGCCATGCAAGAAACCGTTGACCGATTAGCAAACGAAGTGAGCAAAGCCATTAAGGGCAAATGCATTGTTGAATCGTCATCAACTCCTCAGGATCAACCATCCAGCGCTCAATCAGACCAACCACCACCACCATCAGTTTCGTTACACCAAATTCCCACCGATCAACTCAAATCTGAGTTGTTAGCCCGACTGTTAGCACAAGGAGATACAAACACTGCTGAAGAAGTTGACCTAGTTGGATTACGCCGACAACATACCCAACCTCAAACCCAAACTCAAACCCAACCACCTTCTAGCAACGACTTCCAGCGTCTAACCGACTCAATGAAAGACATGACGAATGCCGTGATGGCAGGATTCACCTCCATCACTAAAAGGCTTAAGGTTGTCGAAGAGAGGTGTGGGATTCAAGCTCAGGCCTCACATAAACGAAGACATGATGATCAGGTTCCTCCTGATCAACATGAGGGGGAGAAGAGAGCCAGGGTTGGTGAGTCTAGTGGTGCAGCTGCAGAAAATGTTGGTGCTTCAGTAAACGGAGGGGAAACGGGGGCAGGTGGATCATGTACTGATATGGTCTAGGTTGACGACACCAAAGTTCTACCTGATGTCATAACTGGGGTTGAAAAGCCTCCGGTTGGTGACAATAGAACATATGAAGAAAGGATGGCGGATGCTATGCTCGTGGATTACATTTATATTGACTCTGAGGAAGAACCTGAGAAAAAGACTTTACAGATCAAAGAGGAAATAGATGATATTTTTGACATCGTTGCTTCGGATTCCGACAATGATACTCCATATGATACTACGTTTGAACAAATTCGGCGACCGTATAACAAAACCGCAAACGCCGAATGAACAGGGTGCAGGTATTTCCGCTCCTCCGGCTCCAGTTATTCAAGAGAATGCTCCTGCAGTTCAGATAAATGCCGATGGCAGAATCAGGGATCCGATACTCGAAGCTGAACTGGCACTTTATCAGGAGGTGATTGATGCTGAGCCAAGGTATGTGGCTACAGGTGAAAGAGTAAGTATCCTGATTCCTTATCAAGAAAGCATAGGGAAAGATTTGTTTGTTAGGGATGTCCAGAGGATCGATCTAGAGAAGGTGTACGGGATTGAGAACTGGTCGTCACTTCAAAAGATTGAGTTCATACATGTGATGAACAACGAGAACCTGAGTACAGATGTGGTGAGGTCAGATAAAGCTATAATGAAGGTGCTGAAGATAGAATTCTGCAAGCTTTTCAAAGTCTGGTACCCACGGTTTACTGCACAAAGATCCGATGGCTCCGAATACGTCTTCACAGAAGCAGACTTCAAGAGCCTAAAGCTTGACGATCTCATGAGTTTATATGATACTCTGGCACGGGCTCCTGAAAAGAAGGTAGAATGGTCTGGCGCATATCAGAGTGTCAAGAGGTTTATGCGGAATATCCTAAAATTTTCTTACCTTGCAGATTTCCAAACGGCCTTGGAATCACACCAAGCCAGAGTCAACATCAGACCACCAAACCGACGACTGTCAGACATCCAAGGTATTCCTGCATATACTGTTCTCAAGAAACCTGAACTTGGGGTTGTTTACTGTAATCAAGACTCGAAGAAAAGATTTATGAGAGTTTGTGAAGCCAACAAGTTCAGTGATGGAACTTTCAAGATAATTCAGATCAACCTTGAGAGCAAACTGCGTCTGGATGCAAGCGGGGAGGTGAAGCTAAAAGACAAGGAGAAGAAGCTGATCAAGCAAGCCCTGGATGCCATTACATACCGGAAGGAGTACCGGAATGCACTGCGGAGGTTCGAGATCATCTTCGAAATTCGGAAGAGACATGTGTTCCCGGTGGATGCTTAAACTCGTTGCCTTTACATTGGTACAAAGGGGGAGAATGTTAGTGCTCAATTTATCAAGTTGTACCATGTAGAGGGGCCTAATATATAAATGATAAGTTACATACTATATAATGTAATTTACTCTTAGATTTTCATGAGGTCATTCATAACTCACACACACTAGTACACACACTCTTGCACTTTCTCTCTACATTCTCTCTAGTGTGTACTTGGTGAATTGCTTATTGATCAATATATGGATGGGCCATCTGATTGTGTTAATTGCTTGATTACTTGTTCTGGGATCACATAATGCAATCGGTGAGGATGACCTACTACGCGCCAATGCCTTATCCTGATCTGATTATCGGTCTCACCCCTCACTCTGAGCTGTTGGAATCGCCATTCTTCTTCAAGCTAACGACATCAAAAGTTTACAAGTTAAGAAAGACGGCATATGGATTCCCGTAAATTTCCTTCCAGATGCTTTCGTCATAAGCGTTGGAGACGTGCTTGAGGTTAGGTCTCTCCTTCATCACCTCAAATTCAAGAAAACGATATATAGATAACCCACCACAAAAAAATGAACTGAAAAGCATAAAAAGCACAAAACCAACGAATGTATAACTTATTTTTGGATGCAATTCTTAAACAAGGTATACATTTGATTCCATTTATGTAAGAAATCAGGTTGACTGCTTAGGCATCGTTTGCCAAAAATAAGCTAGCTTATAAGCTAGATTATTTTCTTGGTACATGTTTGGATAGACATAAACTAGTTTATAAACTAGCTTTTTTATAGGCTACTTGAAGTAGCTTATGAGAAGTTTTTTGAAATTATTTCAATTATGCCCTCGTTAATATTGATTATTATTTATTACCTATTAATTATAAGCAAATATTAACTATTAAAATTTAATTATTAGTAATTAATTAATATTAACTGAAAATTATAAATTATATAACAATATTAAATTTTAATTATTTAGAATTATTGATAATCATATCAATTTTTTTAATATTAATCAATATATTTTAGTTATCAATTATTATTAATTTTAATTATCAGTTGATTATTTTTTTATATTATATGTAACAGTTATTTAAAAATTACAAGTTAATGTAGATTTTTTTTAAAAACTTTGTTTTAACAAATTCAAACTATATAATATATACAATAATAAATTTCAATTTCTTTTAATTAACTTATTATATTATTTACTACCTTGTTTGCATTAATTAACATGTTATATTACTATAAATTTGTTTAATTATAGTATTAAATATTGTAATTGATTATCTTTTCAAGATTTCATTTTTGGTCATTTTACATGCTTATAAGCTAATTTTTGACAAACATAACTTTTTTATCAGCTAACTTATCAGCTAACAGCTAGTTTGCCTTACTTTATGGTTAGCAGTCCATCTCAGATAGGTTAAATGTTAGGGAAATTGACTTTAAATAGTCATTATATATATACATCTAAACTGGTCTCCTAATCATATCTCGGATTAACCCCAATGTCACTATATTCGCAATATCTAGGTCCGTAACTTGCAGACCTGGCTAAACAGACAAAAATAAACAAATCTGATCCATTTTATTTTAAAAAAAATTGCGGACCCAGGTAAAAATTTTTAAAGAAAATTAACAGATTTGTTTTTCCTTTGACGTTTAGCCACGCAATTTATGGATTTGAATATTGTCAATGTAATGGCATTTAATTAAAAATAGGAGAAGAATAACTTGAAAACTAATTTATATGTATAGAATAGGTATTTGAGTTATTTTTCATTGCTAAATGTTAGCATGTTTGACCCAAACACGTATAATTAAATGCATGTTTAATATTGATTTCTGTTGGGAAGTTCATATAGTCGACGTGGTCTAATTTACCTTACCAATATAAACTTATTATATATAAATATAGAGAAATGTTCAAACGAGAACGCTAACTATTTACGAGAACGGCCGCTCATGTACAAAATCACATGTGATTCACGTACAAAATCAAATGTGATTACGCGACTTGCCACGCGACTTGCGTCCTAGGCCGCGCGTGTCCAGAATTTTAATCACATATGATTTTGTACGTGAATCACATGTGATTTTGTACATGGACAGCCGTTCTCGTGTTCTCGTAAATAGTTAGCGTTTTCGTTTGAACCCACCTCTATAAATATATGTACAAAAATCAATTATCCGTGATTTTTTATTGTGAAAGGTAATAAATGAAAATGATGATCATTGATTATCTTCGGTTAAAAAAATAAAAATGGAATAAAAAATAATATCTGGTTTAGAACAATTAATCAATACTTATAATAGACTTGAATAAAATCACTTCTCCCCGGTGGGGAAATAGAAACTTTCCCTAAATTCGCCTCACTCGTTCTTCATTTTCATCACTCCATGGCAGCGCCATCACTCCATCAAGAGGGACAAATCTAAAGAAGGGCCACCGGTGGCATGCGTCACCGTATTATCTCTTCGTTGAAAGGTTAAAAAATTTACGTGTACGAAATGTGCAACCGTATATCGTTTTAGAAGATGTCACCGTATGATATTTAAAAGTTCAAGAAGATGCAACCCTACCTCGTAATCAACCAAAAAATAAAAAATAAAAACTCTTGAAATCAACAAAAAGACCGAAAAAATCTCTCGAAATCGATAAAAAAAACTTAAAAACCTCTATTCAAAAATCACTCGAAACGGTGGAATTATGCTAAAACACATCGTGTGATATTGAATATTGGTAAAAAATGAGACACGTCAATAAAAACCGTGTTTTTATAATTATTGTTTGTCTATATTACATCGTGCCACCGTATTGAAAAATTCTAGCGTCTTCATTTTCACCCGAGTAAAATAGATCATTCTTCATTTTCATCTGAGTAAACTCACACAAGATCATTCTTCATTTCATCTGAGTAAACTCATAGAAGAGTTTTCTTCATTTTCATCTCTATGGTGAACCCTATGTTAGAAATTGTGTAATTATAAGATGGTATCGAGACCGGATAATCTTAAGAATCGTGTCGGAAAAGCACTTTCCGAATACAACAATTCGACCCTACAAGCCTTCGGTTCACGAACTTTGTATTGGGATAATTCTCAAGATATTTCTCTCCATCCAAAGGCTGTGAAATGAGATATATATATATATATATACCCAGATTCTCAATTACATAATTAAATGAGAGATCGATGGTTATAGGCGGTTAAACGGTTATAAAACGGTTATATCCGTTAATGGATAAGGTCAAAAGATAGTTACAACCGAATTTCAAGTTCTGGACAACAACTTTTTCCAGCGATAAGTTGATCAATAGCTGACAGCACTTTTCAGCGATGGCTGACTTTCAGCGATGTCTGATAGCTTTCAGCGATAGCTTTTAGAGAAATTTCTAGTCTTTTCGAACTTCGACACGGCTTTAAGGTGATCTAAGATGATAACAGAAACATTTGTAAGTGTGCACTCCGCAACTCCTAACTTACGTATGTTTCCCTTATCGTCTTAATCGATCTCAAGTAAATCACAATTACACCAAAATGTTTGATGACACTAAAATCACCAACATTCCTCCCCCATTTTAGTGTAATCCTTTGATTCACAAAGAAATATAAATATGTAAAAATTCAAACAGATGCATAAATGAAAATGTCACGAAATTGAATTTTCATTTTAGTATACTACACATTTCAAATATTCGAGAATCGGGGTGTTCTAAGAATTGAACCCGTCAACCCATTTGAATACATGAAGATAATATACACATATGTTCGTACAAATCTGGATAACACACTTGACACATTTGTAGAGGCCTTGTGTCCTTATCCATTCATGAACGTATAGAAAGTCAAGTCGAAAACTTTCTTGAAGCGGTCACACTTCACGTCCACTTAGGTGATTCTTTTATATCTTGCACATGCATATGCAATTTTTCAAAAGAATCATTAAGAAATAAAAAATTTCAACCTTACAACACTTGTATGTCTAAGCACATACCTTGGGATGATAATATTATGTGCCTCAATTTTATTAATAAGCCTTCTACATTGAATTCAACCTTTAACGTTGTATTAAAGGGGAATTGGGTATCTTATTAATAACAATCTATATGGACTTTAAACCCATCCCGATCACAGACTTGTGCACTAAGTCCCTAGCCAACGCTTTTGTTAAGTGGTCGGCTAAATTGTTATGAGTTCTAACGAACTCTACGGATATCACCCCATGCATGGTTAATTCTCTAACCATGCTATGTCTCACTCCCAACTACCTCGACTTTCCATTATATACTTAGCTATATGCCTTAGCCAAGGTTGCAGCACTATCACAATGAATACATATAGGTGATATCGGCTTCGGCCACAAAGGAATCTCATAGATTAAATTCTTTAGCCACTCCGCCTCTTTACCGGTGGCCGCCAAATCTACAAATTCAGATTCCATGGTGGAATTTGTGATGCAAGTTTGTTTCTTTAAGGCCCAAGAGATGGCACCTCTACCGAGCAAGAATGCCCATCCACTAGTAGAAGAATGATCCACTATATTGATATCCAACTCGCATCCGTGTAGCCTTCAATTACCGAAGGAAACCCAATATATGTTATACCATAATTCATGGTTCCCTTCAAATATTTGAATACCTTTCTTACCGCTTTCCAATGATGAGTACTCGGTCTACTAGTAAACCGACTTAACCTACCAACGACATAGGCAATGTTCGGACGTGTACTTGTCATGGCATACATCAAGCACCTGATTGCCTTAGAGTACTCTAATTGTGAAATGGCTTCACCCTCATTGGGCATAAACTTTTCACTTGGATCCATCGGAGTACTCACGAGTGAACAATTTACCATATTAAACTTCTTTAACACTTTCTCGACATAGTGAGATTGTGTTATGGCCAAACCTTTGTTCTCCCGTTTAATCCTTATCCCGAGGATCACTCCGGCCTCCCCCAAATCCTTCATCGAAAATTGGGATGACAAAAATTCTTTTGTCAAGTCGACTTGTCTTTGGTCCGTGCCAAAGATTAACATGTCGTCAACATATAAACAAATTATGACGCCTCTACCGGAATCGTCAAACTTGCTATACACACATTTGTCCGATTGGCATAAATGAAAACCATTAGACAAAACCACTTCATCAAACTTTTAATGCCACTGTTTTGGGGCTTGCTTCAAACCATAAAGTGATTTAATTAATTTACACACTTTATGTTCATTCCTCGACATCACAAAGCCTTCCGGTTACTTCATGTAAACCGCCTCCTTTAAATCACCGTTAAGAAATGCCGTCTTCACATCCATTTGGTGAATTACCAAATTATTAATAGCTGCCAATGCTATTAATAATCGAATGGTGGAAATTCGAGCGACTGGTGCATAGGTATCGAAATAAACAATACCTTCTTTTTGCCGAAATCCTTGAATTACCAACTGGGCTTTGAACTTATCGATAGTACCATTGACTTTCATTTTCTTCTTGAAAATCCACTTGCAACCTAAAGGTTTGCAACCCGGCGGTAAGTCGGCCAACACCCACGTGTTATTCCCCATGATAGACTCCATCTCATCATTTATTGCCTCTTTCCAAAAGGCAACGTCTTGAGACATCATAGCCTCATCATAGGTTCTTGGATCTTCCTCTATGCTATAACAATAAGAAAATTGAGATCCAATTTCATCTCGAGAACCTTCAACTAAGTATAGTTGAAAGCCGGGACCAAAAGATTTCTCAATCCTTCCTCGTTTACTTCTTCGAAGTTTTGGAATTTCCAAAGAAATTTCCTTTTCTTTTTCACTATCTATGATTCCACTCGTACATGGAATCATATCTTTCGGTCTCGGAATCGAGGTAAATCGATTCTCATCAAAGATGGCATCCCTTGATTCTATAACGGTATTAACCGAAATAGAGTCGTTGGGTTCAATAACATAGAACCGATATGCCTTTGAATGGTTGGCATATCCGATGAATATACAGTCGATTCCTCTTTCTCCCAATGTTTTCCTTTTGGGATCCGGTAGCCTTACCACAGCTCGGCAGCCCCAAACTCTTAAATAATTTAAGTTCGGTTTCTTCTTGAACCAAAGTTCATAAAGAGTAACCTTAATCCTTTTGTTTGGTACCCGGTTCAAAACGTAACAAGCCGTCAACATGGCTTCACCCAAAAATCCGCCATTAAGACCGGAGTAGGATAACATCGAGTTAACCATTTCTTTCAAAACTCGATTCTTCCGTTCCGTAACACCGTTTTGTTGAGGTGTATATGGTGTCGTGGTCTCGTGTATAATTCCAACAGATTGGAAATATAGAGGATCAAAATATTCACCGCCTCTATTGGTTCTTAACTTTTTAATTAAAATATTTTGCTGCAATTCCACTTCGGTTTTATAAATCTTAAATTTTTCTAAAGCATCATCTTTCGAATGGAGTAGAAAAACATAACAAAATCTCGAAGCGTCGTCACTACAAAAAATATAGTCTATTGCGACGACTTTTGTCGTTGCTAAAGATCAATATTGATCTTTAGGAACGACTTTTGTCGTCGCAATAGACTACATTTGTTGTAGTGCGTCTATAAATGTAGCAAAATACTTTTTATTTCCATGTAAAGGAGTCGCATGCAAATCACACAGATCACCATGGATTAAATCCAAAACCATAGATGATCTTTTAATTTTAGGAAAAGGTTGACGTGTGATTTTTGTAAGCATGCAAGTCTTACACTTTTTCAAATTTAAATTAAAGGAAGGAATCATGCATTCTTTTGTAGTGCACATGTCCAAGTCTGACATGCCATAAAAAGGAATTTTCATTCTCAACCAAACACATAGAATTATCACAAGTAGAATTATTTATTAAATTAAGCATAAACATCCCAGAATTAATGTATCCAAATCCCACAAACACACCACGTCGCGATAAGATATACTTATCGCTTTCGAATACTTGTTTGTAACCCAACTTGTTCAACATACTACCGGAGACTAGATTCTTCTGGATTTTTGGTACAAATAAAACATTATTAAGAGTTAATAAATTCCGAGAGCTAAAAGTAAGATCCACAGGACCACGACCCAAGCTTGGAGCACTAGACTCGTTGCCCATATGCAAGACCAATCCATCTTCCACCGGTTCGAACTTCTTGAACCATCTTCGATCCTTGCACACGTGACTCATGGCACCCGAGTCTATCCACCACGCAATATCATCATCCTGTACATAAAATGCATAGGAAATTAGTGGTACATAATTCTCACTTGAATTATAAGAAAAGATCGAATTTTGACCTTGATTTGGGGGTTGGTCGTTCGACCCTTGTCCCTCCCCACTCGTACTCGCTTCATTCTTGTTACCTTTACCAACTCGACAATCTCGCTTGAAATGTCCTGTTCGACCACAGATCCAACAAGTCATTTTTTGACTTTTTGTTGGGTCCATGTTTGGGGTTGTCGAACATCCGTTTTTTACCTTTGTCGAACTTCTTCTTGGTCGTGTTCTTACGCTCCTCAACCATGTTGACATTGGATGAACTTGGGACATCCTTATCCTTGGTCTTACCACTTTTTTGCACACATAGTGATTCCTCAATACGTAAGTGGCTCCCAAGTTGCACCAAGGAAAGTTCTTCCTTTTTGTGTTTAAGTGTGTGTTTGAAGTCTTTCCATGATGGTGGCAACTTGTCAATTATGCTCGACACCGATATGGATTCATCCATATTCATATGGTGTTGAGTAAATTGACCAAGTATCCGGAGAAATTCGTTGTATGGCTCCATTACGGGCCTGGAATCGATCATCTTGTAATTATTAAAATTACTTACGAGGAACTTTTTACTCGAAGCATCCTCGGCCATTTATTTCGATTCCAAGACATCCCATAATTCTTTGGATGATTCTACATTTTGGTAAACATCAAATAAAGCATCAGACACACCGTTAAGAATATGCCCACGGCATATGTGGTCGTCGTTCTCCCATTTGTTTTTACGTCAGATAGCCTCCAAAGTTGAATCTTCATCGATCTCGGGCATGGGGGTGCTAAGAACATACACAACCTTCAAAGTGGTGAGAAGAAAGTGCATCTTCTTTTTCCACCGACGAAAATCGTTTCCTTGAAACTTTGCCAAATTTCGAAGTCATATCACGAACGGATTTCTCTCGATTTGCCATCATTGATTAAACAGAAAATTGTTGTATTCGAATGTTAGAAATTGTGTAATTATAAGATGGTATCGAGACCGGATAATCTTAAGAATCGTGTCGGAAAAACACTTTCCAAATACAACAATTCGACCATATAAGCCTTAGGTTCACGAACTTTGTATTGGGATAGTTCTTAAGATATTTCTCTCCATCCAAAGGTTGTGAAATGAGATATATATATATATATATATATATATAGGCTGGGTATCTTTTGCAAACCAGTGTATTTGTACAAACTCATACAAACCATACCTAGCTTTATGATTTTGTAAATTTGGCTTCATGAATATATATATATATATATATATATATTGGCTTCATGAATATATAATTTGGCTTCATGAATATATCATTTGGCATTTTTAACTAATTTTTTTCGGTGGAGCCCTAAAATACCCTTATTTTTGTAAAAAAATTAGTTAAAAATGCCAAATGATATATTCATGAAGCCAAATTATATATTAATGAAGCCAAAATATATATATAAATATTCATGAAGCCAAATTTACAAAATCATGAAGCTAGGTATGGTTTGTACGAGTTTGTACAAATACACTGGTTTGCAAAAAATACCACCCCTATATATATATATATATACCCAGATTCTCAATTACATATTTAAGTGAGAGATCGATGGTTATAGGAGGTTAAACGGTTGTAAAACGGTTATATCCGTTAATGGATAAGGTCAAAAGATACTTACAACCGAATTTCAAGTTCTGGACAACAACCTTTCCAGCGATAAGTTGATCAATAGCTGACAACACTTTTCAGCGATGTCTGACAGCTTTCAGCGATGACTAACAACTATCAGCGATGGCTGACAGCTTTTAGAGAAATTTTTAGTCTTTTCGAACTTCGACACCGCTTTAAGGCGATCTAAGATGATAACGGAAACATTTGTAAGTGTGCACTCCGCACCTCCTAACTTACGTATGTTTGCCTTATCGTCTTAATCGATCTCAAGTAAATCACAATTACACCAAAATGTTTGATGACACTAAAATCACCAACACCCTAGACCCACCCCAGTTTAGCTCCTCCAAAAATATATGATTTCATCTATCTCTACCAACAGATCGGATTTCAATTTTGTGTTGAGAGATAAAATAGAAGATTATGATTTCAATTTTGTGTTGGGAGTTGAAGTAGAAGATGGAGATGATTTTGATTTTGATTTTGTATTTGGAGATGAAATGAAAAAAATGGAGATTGAAATCAAGACAGAAAGTTTAAGATGGAGATGGTGTTTTGTTTTCTTGGAGATGCTTCTTGTGATAGGAGATGCCAATGAGATATGTTTAATGTCTGTTTTTTTTTTAAACGAATAATAAGGGAATCCACAATAATGTAATCACTACCTGAAAATTAATTTCCATATGGATTTTAGTTGTCGCTAACTTCAAATGGATTTGCGACGGCTATGAAGTTTTCCCAACAAATATAATAGATGTCACTGAAATTTTACATTTCCAACGGATTAAAAATTATTTTATTTTTTGATGTTTTCTAAACAAAATTCCAAACACAAGGGTTGTCGCGTAATGGTTAAAGCCCTCGGGATGTGATGGAATATCCCATCTGCATAGGGTTGGAATCCAGGCGTATACAACAATTGTGACCACTGAGGTTTAATCAGGACTCGTGTCTTACGGTCATAATTTGCCAAGGGATTAGTCTAGGCATAAACTAAGACACCCTTCCCAAAAGAAAACAAAATTCCACGTAGTTGTCGGTAATCCATCGATGAGTTGCGACGGATCACGGACGACCACATGCAATTTTATTTTAAATATACTAATTTTCAATCCGTCAATGAAATTTCATACTTTCGATTTATTACAAAAAAATAGTTTCTAAAATTTTTAAACATAAATTCACGTGACCATCGGTGATCTAAATCACCGACGGATAACCCGAGTCAGTTGGTGATTTGCGAAGGATCACCGACAATTCCTTACCACCCATGGCAACCAATCAAGGCCTATTACAACTTATTAATTATTGTTCAAAGCCATGTAAGTTCAATATATTTCATTGACAACTACTGAGCCAATAGAACCCATCAAGACCCAATACAATTCGTTACCATCAATTGTAATCGATTGTGTGTGTGTGTATATATATATATTCACTACATACACTAAGGGGCTGTTTGTTTACCTCTTAATAGTTCCATTAAGAGGCAACCTTTGAATCGCTAAGAGGTAAATCTTGTTTGGCAAAAAAATGTCTGCCTCTTAATGGTTCTAAAACCCTCTGAATGATTTAGCATCACGGGCCTCCCTTAACCATTCAACCTCCTGATTTCATTCTAAACAATTACCAAACAGCCATATTTCATTTTTCACTATATCATAAAAGCCTATTAATCATTCTGACCACTTAATCATTCTGCACCAAACCATTCAGCAACTGCTAAACAACCCCTAAGCCCTTACGACCCACCAAGTCAACATATAGTTCAAGTAAGGCCAAATACAGTTCATTAACACAATGGGTCCATTACGATCCATACACTACAGTTTGTTACCAACCATTGCAACCATTCAAGGCCTAATGAATGAATGTAGGCCCAATGAAGCCCATAAAGGCTCGATAAAAATTGTCAAGAGCCACTAAAGGTCATGAACGCCAATATAGCACTACAAAATAAATGACTTTTACTCAGGGAAATTTTTGTCGGTGATTACCCACGGATCACCCAGAAAATATAAATGTTTGGTAAAATCCGGTGTTTTTCAAGAAAATACCCATGGATTACCCAGAGAATCCATTGGTAATCTGTCACTGATTTGCTTTACCCACAAAAAAATTACCCACCAACTTTTATGACGGTTTTGTGACGAATCACCTTTTAGCGACAAATTTCCCAGGGAAAAGTTAGTAGGCAAAAGTCTTTCGTGTATAGTGTATAGTTAATTAAATAAGAGCCATTGGAGCTTTGGGGTTAATCATTAGTCGCTTAGCAGTGATAATTAACGCTCTCACTTGCCTTAACGAAGTAAGAGTCTAGTCTACCAAAACAGTATCGTAGACAACAATTTACCTTAAATAAATCCTTACATATAAACTTTAACATCTACAAATTACGAACAAATCTAACTTTTTTTGGGGTAATTTTTTTATTTCCAATACCATCACTGCTCTTAGACGTTTGTCCTCCCAAGACACATGCTCTAATCGCTCTTTTCAGATTGACGATTCACATACTAATGTCGATGATTCAATTTCCCGATATCTATATGGTTAGGGTTATGTTCGATGCTTTATTGCTCCTGATTTCATTCTGGATCATATGCTCTATAATGATTCCATTATGAGGTATTATCTTATTTTTGGTTCCATTATCGATTCATCTTATTTGTATTTTCATCTCCATCTTCAATAAGCAATATTGCCAAGGTGAAACGAACAGTTCAAGCACCATCTGGCGATAACCCTGTTTTTCAGCTTTTTGGAAATGTTCTAGTTGTGGGAAAACCTAATCAAACACTTATAGAGGACCAACAAAGCTTGCAACTACTCTGCACGCCATGGCTATGCTTTTGAGGATTGATGTAAAAACTAACTTAGAACTCAAACACCTCTAAACCGCTCAAATCTTGATCCAAACATGTTGTTTAGCGGAATTAAATATCACAGAAATGTTTCCCTTTCAAAATCGAACTAATCTGTCCAAGAATACCACAAATCACCAAAATCTTGATCTACAGTCAACTTTTGCAAGAAAAAACAACAACTCAAAAAAATTCTTAGATTAACTATTCCAACATCAGAAATCTTCAAGCTCTGATACCAATTGAGATCCTAGAACAAGTAATTCTAACACGAATGATTAGAACAATATCAATATAAGCTCCAAATCTCATATGTCATATATGGAATATTGAGACTATATTATAGAGAGAAATGTCTAGCTTAAAAGTACACAAGTGAATCTAGTTACATATCTATTAAGAGCAAAATGTATATATACCCAAGGGGTACTTACAAGAATAGTCCCTCTACTATGATACAACTAGATTTTGCACTAACATGACTGGTTCATTAATCTCAGTGCTTTTGATTACCATTTGGTCACTCACGATGGTACGATAAGTTGTTCTTTAATTGCATTCGATTTGATCGACAAGAATGTTTCTAGGTTCTTTTAACTGAATCATTTTTTATTTTCCTTTTTGGATTTGATATATGCTTTCTCGATGCTGCCAGGAAATCTCAGTTTCATACTTGAAATTGATAATCTCCCTTGTTGCTTGAAGTTTCAAAATCGAGGCTAAGGGGGTCGCGCGCGGTTTGTTTTTAGCTTCTATGATATGTGAAAATCTCCATTAATCATATCAAATGAAGATTGCAAATGCTACATAATGGGTAAAGCGTTTTCTATCATTTTTTTCAGCCGGTAGTTGTAACTACTTTGGTTATGTGCTTATGAAACCTGAGTGACAATTTGACACTATATACATTATTTCAAACTTTTGTATGCAATATTGTAAACTAAAGCTCCTTTTTTGATCTTTGCAGACAAGCTATTCCTACCTTGATATTGTTGGAACATTGGTGGTAGTTTTTGGAGACAAAAACTGTAGTTCATGAGCACAACTCACTTTTGTAGGTGATTGAAAGCTACTTGTATATTATCCTTTTTATTCGTCGTAACTCCTTTTCTTTGGTTTGGCACTTTGGCTCATGTTGACCATATTTAAAAGTTATTCAAGTGTTTGTTGTTGGATCCGTCGGTAAATACGTCCCTTGGTGATCCGTCGGTAATTTGTGGGTGATAACATCTCCCACTACTTTTGTTACGACGGCTTTAACCGACGGATTACCGACTTTCACCGACAGATTTATCCGTCGATGATAGTCATTTGTTTTGTAAAAGCAATTAAAATCAATACATAATTATGTTATATTAAACAAAACGCCAATTCCAAAAAACTATTTAGTGGTAACCAAATTTTCATGAGTAAAATATAAACACAAATAAGACAACAAATCCAATTAAATAAAAATCATATCATCAATTTAATTAATAATACTCAAATTTAATTGCGACTTTTTTAATATATAGTTAGCTATCCATTTACTCCCTCCGTCCTAAAATAAATATCCACAATGAAAAATGCACACAGTTTTAGGAGTGTGCAATTATTACACTTTTTAATTAACCAAAGTACAATTTTACCCTTAGTTATAGAGACAGAAAATTTATCCATCACATAATTAAGGGTAGAATGAGAAAGTGAAATTATACTTTTGAAAGTGGACACTTATTTTGGGACAAACAAAAATAATAATATAGACACTTATTTTGGGACGGAGGGAGTAATATTTATCAAAAATATATTTATTTGAGATAAGGGTTACGGATTTGAGATATTCAAGGGAGAATGAGGCCTAACTTCTCTTTAGTTCTCATTCGGAGGACCACATAGCACCGTATCAACAACATTCAATAAATCCATAGAAAGAGATCCTCCTTGTCTTTTTTAATAATTGATATTTGTTGTCTTACAATGTCCAGGGCGGACCTATCTTCACTCCGGGGGTTCTGTGCACCCGCTCACTTGTTTACCGTAAGGGAAAAAAATATATATCGAAATCAACTAAAAGCTTAATAAGTCCCGTAAGACAGAATTCGACTAAAAACACATCGACAACAATTTCTTAAACTTTTCGTTTGTGCACCCGCTCATCTAAAATCCTGGATCCGCCACCGACAATGTACACCACAAATCAAGAAAAGAAATGGAAGCATGCATAAAAAAAAGTAACCCTTAGGCTATGTTTGGTATATAGGACACGATGGATAATGGATCAGCATAAGACAAAAGCATGTTAAGTACACCCCACCCCTGTGTGTTTGATTTCTTCCGTTGATTATAAAGCAAGTTTATTTTAAAATATTAAAATATTTTAAATATGTGTAAACCATCTATTTTTTGTAGTATTAATATTCATGATAAATTACGTGATAAATTCATGATAAATGTCGTGTGGATAATTATGATGAACACAATTTATTATTATTTAAGGTTGTTTACCATAAATACTACTTAAAATGTGTGGTTCTCATCTTCTTAAAATATTTAAGGTTTCTAAATGAACCTGAGTCTGCTATCACAACCCAAAAAAGGTTACATGAATTGGCACTTTATGCATACCGTCACAACAAATTTGTGTGCCACAATAGGAGTGCATGTGTTCGCAGTCTGATTTAGGCGGTTTAACCTCCCAAACCACAAACAAAACCACAATGAGTCGATGATGGTTTAGGAAATTTTCCAAACCGAGTGTGTTTTGGCATCAGTGACCAAACTAGTCAAACCGAACCACAAAAAGACGTCTAGTCAAATAATTGATTTTACACTAATTGAAAAACATGTATCAGTGACGGGTACAATTCATCGCTAATTAGTGACGTATTAGCGAGGAACGACCACAAACCCTATCCCTCACAGTTCTGTCGTTAATTGGCGACGGAATAGCGACAAAATTCATTAATTTCTATTTAGAAAATAAATAAAATGACGGATTAGCGACTGACACGTGATTTTTCATTTTAAAATAAATAAAAGTGAATCCAAATTTTCGTCGCTAATTAGCGACGAAAATGTGAGTTTTCATTTAAAAAATAAACAAAAATGAAATTTTACGTTTCAGTCACTAATCTGTCACCAATTAGTGACTAACACTTAGGATCTCATTTTTATTTATTTTTAAAATGAAGTTTCACGTTTGTGTCGCTAATCAGCGACGGATGCCACGTGTCCGTCACTACTTCGTCGCTGATAAAGTCCCTCCCTAATTCATCATTGATATGGTCCCTTGCTAATACGTCGTTGATAACATCACCCACGGCCATTTGGCCTGCACTTTCAGCAACGGATTTAGCATTAGTGCGGTTTAATTCGTCGCTAATAGGGCCCGGTTTTGTACTGTTTGTGTCATAAAGACGGTTTAGACCATTGCGTGCTTTAAACTAAAAAACATTTAACTATATCTCCAAAATTAAGCTTCTACATATATATTATTATAAAAAATATATATTAAATTAAAAAAGAACCATCTATCTCCGGAACAAATATTAAGCAAGTTTGAAAAATATTTAAACAAAGTCTACCAAAGAGTCCTACGCCAACAATTCTAACACTTAGAAATAACCTTCTCCAATTCTTAATTGAACTACAAACCTAATCTCACCCTCAAAGACCCATAGATAGAAATTTTATAAAGAAAATAATTAATCACAACAATTATAGATAGAAATTTCATAAAAATATGAAAACAAAGTTTAATTTTTCTATACGGTAGAATGTTCAAATAAGATTGTTAAATATCAAAAGAATGTAAGAAGGAAATGTTATGGGAAGGTTCATATGTGAATCATTAAAAAGATACCAGAAAATTAATTTGAAGATACACATGTGAACTGATGTTACAGATTATTCGTACGGGTTCACATATTCACATATTAATCTTCACATGGATTTTTTTAATCATTCACATATGAACATTTTCTTCTCATGATATTTAAATTCTTATTTGAACATGCCCATATATATATATATATATATATATATATATATATATATAAGGTCAGGTTCAAGGGAAACCCTAAATAATTGGAAAACCGGAAAACCACGAAAATACGGAGGAAAAAGTATATCAATATGGATGTCAAATTAACGAGAAAAATATGATCGTTTATTTGGTGTAATTAATTTCATTCGGATTTTGTTTATTTTTTGTTCTTTTTCGAATAAAAAATAGGGGGGTGAGGTTTTTTTATTTAACTAATATTGTTGTAACCGCCCATCTAATCACATCCATCAGATTATCTAATCTAACGGTTGATAAAGTGTTTTTTAGTTTTCCATTTATTTAAGGTTTTCCCTTGAACCTCCTTCTATATATATATATATATATGTGTGTGTGTGTGTGTGTGTGTGTGTGTGTGTGTGTGTTTGCGATAGGTTTAGTTTAAACTACTAAAAAAACGTTCAAACCACAGAGCGGACTGGAACACCTGGTTTGCCTAATTTTTAGAGTGAATCGGACCATTAGACCGCTCAGACCACCAAAACCCCTTCCGTTTGACATGGTTTGAGCGGCCCGACGTTTTTTTTACCACGCTAACAGTTTTTTATCGTAGTGGTGTTGCATCAGTGATGCAGTAGGAATTGCGTGGAACGGATCGATAAGCGTCGAGCCTAAAGATGAATGAGTTTACAAACGTATACCTGGAAAATTAAGAGAAAGTCTTGGATCTCAAAGAACTATTATTGAACTTGAATACTGAATTGAATTGAAAACAATGAAGGGAAAGACCTATTTATAATCTAAACTAATCAAAAGGATAACTATGGAAACTATAATGGAATCAATCCAAAAGGAAGATAATCCTTATTGTAAAAGGAAAATAACTCTTAAAGCAAATCAGAAACAAGAAAGATAGTTGGGCGATCAAGACCCGCGCGGTTTGGCTTGCAACTTCAGGTCGCGTGACTAGCCGCGTAAGTCCCTGTTTGTGTTTCGTCCAAAGGGTTTCGCGGTTTGGCTCGCGGTTTGTGGCCACGTGGAAAACCGCGAGAAGCACTGTTGCTGCTCTTCTTGGCTTGGTCCATTTGTTCTTCGAAGCGGGCCGCTAGTCTCTCTATATAGTCTCCTTCACCTCTGAAGAACTCGACCCGAGTTCTCATCAGAAATAAGTGTTTCATCCGGGTGGTAGTCGTAGATATCCACTACATTGAAAGTGTTGGAGATGTGTAGCGAGACAGGGAGGGTGACTACATAAGCATTGTCATTGATCTTCCGTGAAATCTTGAATGGTCCATATTTCTGGGGTAGTAACTTATTGTAAGTCCCAACGGGAAATCGTTCCTTCCGTAAGAATACCATGACTTCATCTCCCAGCTCCAAATTCTTTCGTCGTCGGTGCATATCAACGGAGGCTTTGTTCTTTGTACATGTGAGTTCAAGTCTTGCCTTGACTTCTTCTTTGACGGCTTGCGCATCCTTAGCCATATTTTTGGTTGCGAGGCTTGTTCCCGAAAGTTGTGGTAGTATGACCAAATCAACCACGTGCTTGGGAATAGAAGTGTACACTAAAGAGAAAGGGGAGTGTCATGTTGTCGTGTGGGTTGCACTATTATAAGCGAAATCGATTTGTGGGAGAGCAAGGTCCCATTGTTTAGGCTTGTCACCACATGTGCTCTTAAGCATGTTTCCCAATGTTCAATTTGTTACCTCGGTTTGGCCATCTGATTGGGGTGAGCAGTGCTGCTTTTGTTTAATGTCGTCCCGAAAAACGCCAAAGAGTGAACCAAAAGGGACTCACAAAACTTCGTGCCATGGTCGGAGGTGATAGTTTTTGGAACACCGTGTAAGCGAACTACTTCTTTTACAAATAACATGGCGATGTTTCTTGCATCGGCGGTCTTTTTGCAAGCTATGAAGTGTGTCATCTTGGAGAATCGGTCGACTACTACAAAGATAGAGTCGACTCCTCGTTGTGTCCGGGGTAGCCCTAAGACGAAGTCCATAGACAAGACTTGCCAAATATCATCTGGAACCGATAGCGGTAAGTAGAGACCGATGTTTTGAGATTGGCCTTTAGCAACTTAACAAACATAGCATTTTTGAACGATTGCTCCAACATCTCGTTTCAAGTGCGGCCAATGGTATCGATCATGGACGCTAGCAATAGTTTTGTCTCTGCCTAGGTGGCCGCCTAATCCTCCTCCATACAGGTCTCTAATAAGTTTTCACGAAGAGAAGAGTTAGGTATGCACAATTGGTTACCTTTGAAAAAATACTCGTCTTGGATATAGTAGTCCTCCATCGGTATGCCCATTTTGCATTTGGCCCAAATATCTTTGAAGTCTCCATCTTCCGCATATTGCTCCTTTAGAACCTCGAATCCAACGATCTCTTGGGTGAGGGTGATCAATAGTGTAGCTCATCGACTCAAAGCATCGGCTACCCGATTGAGAATCCCTAACTTGTGTTTAATGACAAACAGAAACTTTTGTAAGTAGCTTACCCACCGTGCATGCATTTTGCTTACCGACTATTGGTTGTTGATGAATTTTAGGGCTTGGTGGTCGGTGAAAAGTACAAATTCTTTCTGCACGAGATAGTGTTCCCATTGTTTCAAGGCTCGGAAGACGATATAAAACTCTTGATCGTAAGTGCTCCACTTTTTACGAGCATCGCTTAGTTTTTCGCTAAAGAATGCAATAGGCCGTTTTTCTTTAGAGAGGACAACTCCTACTCTTACTCCGCTTGCGTCACACTCGATTTCAAATACTTTATCGAAGTCGGGAAGGGCGAGAACCGGTGCGGTGCTTAGTTTGTCTTTGATTAAGGCAAAGTTTTGGTCTTGATCGGGTCCCATTGGAATTTACCTTTTTTCAGGCACTCGGTTATCGACGCGGTGATGGTGCTGAAGTCCCTTACGAACCTTTGGTAGAAGGTTGCCAAGCCGTGAAAACTCCGGACATCGGATACGGTTTTGGGAGTGGGCCATTCTTTTAATGAACGGACCTATTCTTCGTCCACTTCTATGTCAGCTTCTCCAACAAAGAATCCTAAAACTAGGAGCTTGTTGGTGCGGAAAGTACACTTCTTTAGGTTGATATAGAGTTTGTTATCTTGGAGCACGGTTAAGATTTGTCTGAGGTGTACTAGGTGATCCGCTTTGCTTCGGCTATAAATGAGTATGTCATCAAAGTATACCACTACGAACGAGCCGATGAATGGGCGGAGGACTTGGTTCAATGTTCTCATAAAGGTGCTCGGGGGGTTAGAGGTCTCGAAGGACATGACTATCCATTCGTAGAGCCCGAATGGTGTTTTAAACGATGTTTTCAATTCGTCACCGGGTCGGATCTGGTTTTGGTGGTAGCCCCTTCGGAGATCGGTCTTTCAAAATAGTTTTGCACCGGCTAATTCATCAAGCGTGTCTTCTAAACGAGGAATGGGAAATCGGTACCTGGTGGTGATTTTATTGATGGTGCGGCTATCAATGCACATTCTCCATTGGTTACCTTTCTTTAGTACAAGGAGGACGAGGACGGCGCACAGGCTTAAGCTTTATCGAATAAATCCTTTCTTCAAGAGGTCTTCAACTTGTTCCCTCAAGATCTCATTCTCCTTGGGGCTCATGCGGTAGTGAGGGAGGTTTGGTAGGTTCACGCCCGGAATTAGGTCTATTTGATGTTCGATGTCTCTCATGGGAGGCAATTCGGGTGGTAGGTCATCGAAGATTAGGTCCTTAAAGTCCTTAAGTATTTCGCCGACCTCTTCCGGGATTTCATCATTGACCTTTTCGGCGCTCATTAAGCCTTTTACGACTATTGGACAAAAGAGTTGAGTTTCTTTGAAAGTGTTTTCGAGAAGGTGCTCATTGGAGGTGATGATTAGAACGTTCTCTCCTTTCTTTTCCAGGGCTTTGTGGAAGTTAACTACGGGTTCCATGGCGATCTTACGGTCGCCCTATTGGAATATCATCACGTTGTCTCTCCCTTTGTAGGTGACGTCGTTGTCGTATTACCACGATTGGCCAAGTAAGATACGACAAGCGTCCATATTGAGGACATCACAAAGGACATCTTCTTTGTAGTGTTTGCCAATCGAGAGGGGAACCTTGTAAACTTGGGCCACATGAACTTGAGGTCCTTTCTTTACCCATACAAGCGAATATGGTGCATCAAGCGGTTGCGTCGGTAGACCAAGGTAGTCCACCAACTTTTGAGAGACAAGATTCTCGCAGCTTCCGTTATCTACAATCAAGTGGCAAACCATTTTATTGATGGAACAATATGTACGAAGAGGTTCTTCCTTTGGCCTTCCTCTTTTGGAGATAGGAGGACCCTTTGAAGTACGATGTTTACTTTCTCTTCGGACTCTTCTTCCGCGAATTCAACTCCATGGTAGTCATCGTCTTCTTCGGTTTCTCCTTCGTCCACAAAACCGACAGTTCTTCAGTTGGTGCACTCATTGGACCTATGGCCCGGTTGGCCACAACGATAAATTTTCAACCTGTAGGCTTGGGATTGGTTGGCTTTAGCGCGTCGGGCTTGCTTTGAGATCCGGTAAGGTTTCAGGATGGATCGGTCTCCCGGGGAGTTTGGCTTGGTGCTATACTTTTTCTTTTATCGGATGCGGAATTAGAAGTTTATGTGGGAGTCGGCGTAGCATACCTGCGATAGGATGAGGTTTGAGTGATATTCTCCATAAGATCGACGCTCATGGCTAGGCTCGATGCTTCTGTTACGATCCACACAGTTTGGAGTCCGATCTTGTCTTGTATCGAACCTTTGAGCCTGTTAATGTACCGTGAAACTCTTTGTCCTTCCGTCTCGCTGATCTCGTTTCGTTCGGAGTGTCGAAAGAATTCTATGGTGTACTCAGTCACGGTCCTCGAACCTTGTGAACAATCCAAATACATCTTGTAAAGGATTTGCTCATAGTCTTCCGGTAGGAATCGTTCTGTCATTAACTGCTTCACTCTCCTCCACGAACGTACTGGAGCTTTTCGTTGCCTTTGTCGTTGGGCTACTAGTTTGTCCCACCATACGGCAGCGGTGCTTTTAGGCGAAAAGCAACCATCTTTACCTGCTTGTGCTTTGGGATCTCCATGATGTCGAAGAAACGGTGGACCTTGATTTGCCAGTCTAGGAATTCTTCTACGCCCATGTTTCCATAGAAGTAAGGAATGTCGGCCTTCATTTGGTAATCGTGTCTTTTCGGGGCGATTCGACATCCTTCTTAGATTCGGAGTCGGAACTCGAACTGGTGATCGTGTGGCGTCGGTCACCACGTTGGGGTCAATGACGGCCTTCGTGCCTGTCTCGTCTCCGTCAATCGGTGTTGTTGGCGTTAATCTGGTTGGCGAACGTGGTTGTCGGCGTATTGAGGATCGCGGTGAAGGCCGCTGTGAGCCCATTAAGATCTTCTCGTGTAAGAGGTGGTGGTGGTGGTGGTGGTTGTTCTGCCATCTTGATGGTGAAGAGACAGGTAAGTCTGTGCTCTGATACCAACTGACGCAGTAGGAATTGCGTGGAACGGATCAACAAGCGTCGAGCATAAATATGAATGAGTTTACAAACGTATACCCGGAAAATTAAGAGAAAGTCTTGGATCTCAAAGAACTATTATTGAACTTGAATATTGAATTGAATTGAAAACAATGAAGGGAAACACCTATTTATAATCTAAACTAATCAAAAGGATAACCATGGAAACTATAATGGAATCAATCCAAAAGGAAAGATAGTCCTTATTGTAAAAGTAAAATAACTCTTAAAGCAAATCAGAAACAAGAAAGATAGCCGGGCGATCAAGACATGTGCGGTTTGGCACGCGACTTCAGGTCGCGTGACTAGCCGCGTAAGTCTCTGTTTGTGTTTTGTCCAGAGGGTTGCGCGGTTTGGCTCGCGGTTTGTGTCCGCTTGGAAAACCGCGGGAAGCAATGTTGCTGCTCTTCTTGGCTTGGTCCATTTGTACTTCGAAGCGGGCCGCTAGTCGTTCTATATCAATCAGGTTTACAAATTCCCAAAAACAAATACTTTAAATCTATCCCGTTTGCAATCCTTAACTACATTTTTAGTACTGCTTCTACGATCGTGGTTCACCACAGGAACAAGGAAAACATAAATGAAATTTTTTTGGCTTGAGTTTCGAAAGAAGAACCAAGCCTTTTTTTAATCAATATCATAACTGGATTTTAGAAAATCCAAATGAATCGAAATGAAATGACTCTGAAACTATTTGCTAGAATATAAAGTCTAGTAATAAATATTGCACATAATTAGATTGTGGAAGTTGTAAATTTGAAACCATAAATGTACACCAATCTGAAAATCAATCGATTCAATATCATATTCAAATTATTGACTATCCTCTCCATTGTTAATTTTTTATCAATATACAAGGATCATTTTTTTCATATTGTTACTGTAATTCTACTATAAATACTTAATGTACCCAAAAGAAGTTTGAGCAAAAAAAATAGAATCACTCAATTCACAAAATTTATATGGCATCAGAGCAAAATGTAGGAACCCAAACCTAAGATTTTTCATTTTTCTCTTCTTCGAGAAGAATTTCTAGAAATCATGAAAAAACCGGTGAAGCTATCGGAGAAAATCCACCATAGATATCACTTCACCTTATTTCCTCACCCCTGATGACCATCTCGAACAGAACTTCGTTGGGCAAAACCTTCCTCGAGATGGCAACTACAATGATTGCAGAGGGAGATGATGAATGCCTTGTTCGCCAAAAACAAAATAGGCTTTGTCGATGGTACCATTTCTATGCAAAGGAAGGATCCCTGGATCTAATGAACGGGAAGAGATCCAATGCTATGGTGAAAGGATGGCTTGTAAGTGCATTGGAAAAGAAGATTAAAAGCAGTGTCAAATATGCAACTATTACACGTGATATCTGGTTAGATCTCAAAAAAGATTTGGCAAAGTGAATGCACCTCATGCATATGAATTGAGAAGAGCCATCGCCACAATCCACCAAGAAAGCATGACGATTTCTGCATACTACACCAAGTTGAGAGGAGTTTGGGACAAAATTTAGCCAATAGCCCGACATTGAAATGCACTTGTGGTGGATGCACTTCTGAAATAACAAACGAAATCACAAAGATGTGTGAGAAAGAGAGCGTGTACAACTTTTTGATGGGATTAGATGAAGAGTATGGAGCTATTAAAACACAAATTCTCACCAACAACCCCCTTCTTACATTGGGAGTCACCTACGAGTTAGTTAGCGACGACAAGCAATAGAGACAGATTAGTACAACTCATAAGATGGTTCTCGAAACAACCGCATTCCAAGCCAATCAGTTTTGTGATTCTTGCATTCGTGCGAAACAAAGTAGACTTCCTTTTTCTATTATCTTTGCTAAGACAATTGAATGTATTGAGTTGATACATGTTGATATCTAGGGTCCTTATCATCATGCTTCTTTTAATGGTGCCCTTATTTTTTTCTATAATTGATGATCATAGTCGTGGAGTTTGGCTTTATTGAATGCAAAATAGATCAAAAGTCACTCACTTTTTAAGAAAATTTTGCGATATAGTGGAAACGCAATTTAATAAGAAAGTGAAACAAGTGCGTACTGAATTTCAATCTCATTACATGCTTAAGTTTTATGAAGAATGGGGAATTTTTTAAGAGATACCAAACCACTTGTTAATGATCGGTCGGTTTTGAGTAAAACAGGTTGTGGCTACGGCTTCGGCCCATAGAAACAACAAAAGCTTTAATTGAGTGAGCATGGTATGTGAAGCTTCTACCAAGGTACGATGTGTCCTTCGACCACTCCATTTGTTGAGGAGTTCGAGCCACAAAATGGGTGTGGGTAATACCTACCGAATCTAAGTATGCACCCAATTCCTTGTTCTTGAATTCAGTACCATTATCAGTTCAAATGGACTGAAGTGATTGTCTCAAGTTGACTTGTACACTCTTGAGAAATGATATAATCATCTCCGGGGTCTCATCCTTAGTTTGGAGGAATTTGACCCAAGTCTACCGGGAGAAGTCGTCAACCATGACAAGAACGTAGTTCTTGTCGTTGATGTTTTGTATCCATATTGGCCCACATAAGTCCATATGGATCAATTCAAGTGATCTCGTTGTGATATGAACAACCTTCGGCTTTCACATTTCGCATGTCGCACACAAATGCTCCTTTTCAAACTTGAGCTCAGGCATACCCTTAACCAGCCCTCCCATTACCAGTTTGTTGATGTTCTTGACATTTAGGTGGGAGGGTTGCCTATGCCATAACTAGTTCTGTTGTATGGAATTGTACAAAACACACACGCCTTTTTCGGTCTTCAGATTTTCCAAGTCAATGGTGTAAATATTAGAGTGTCGCGTCCCGACTAGAAGTTCCTTACCGTCTTCAGTTCGAACACTACATCTTCTAACCTTGAAATTCACCTCTATATTCTTGTCACAAAATTATCCTATATTGAACAGGTTGGGTCCTAAGCCCTCAACATATGACACGTTCTTAATCGTGATGTTGTATTGCACAATGTCACCATATCCCATGAACGGAAAGAAATGATCATTTCCTAATCTTACAGTCCGACCGGTTCTGTGTAGTGGTGAGAAGCTCCTTTCTTCTAGTCGTGTGTTTGGAGAAACCAAAATCTAAATACCACACATGACCGGTTTTCAAAACAGATTAAGTAGCTTTAGATACCCATCTGAAAATGGGTCCTTTTAGGTTAGGTGAAACACCAGATTTTGGCTCCCATTTTAAAACGGGTCCTTTGCGTTTCGGTGGTGCAAGACTATTTACATTGGAATTAAAAGCATGATATGTTCCAAACTAATCAGTTGCAACATTTTTATCAACAAAATCATTCATCTCACCTGCAGAACAACAAATTTTTTCATGAGAAAAATTAATTAAATGCTGAATGGACATAACTTTGCAAGGAAAAGCAATCACTTGTCCATCAGTATCAAAAGTATCAAACACACCATGATAAAATTTATTTGTCTTCACTCGAAGTTAAATGACTTTTTCGTGTCTTTAGCTTGCTTAGACTGCTTTTCTACCCACACTTGTTTAACGCATTTTCTTTGGAAATGATAATCTGAAAAATCAGTAAACTCACAATCCGAAGAACTGGAAGTACCGGGATATTCATAAATCAGGCTAAGTACATTTGGGACATCCTTCGGAAGTACCAGATGGAACATTCCTCACCAATGAAAACTCCCGTGGCACCCGGTACACGGTTACACGCCGATCCTAACGGAAAGGATGTGGACACCAAAACGTACCGTGGAATGATCGGTTCTTTAATGTACTTGAAAACGAGTAGATCGGATATTATGTTTTCAACCTTTCTATGCGCCCGTTTTCAGTCAAAACCCAAAGAGTCTCATTTAATTGCGGTTAAACGAATTTTTCGTTACTTAAGAGGTACTGCTGATCTTGGCTTGTGGTACCCGAAAGAGACAGGTTTTGAGCTCACAGCGTATTCGGACGCCGATCATGCGGGCAGCATGTTGGATCGGAAGAGCACATCAGGACATGTGCAGTTCCTGGGCGATAGTTTGGTAAGCTGGGCATCCAAGAAGCAGCAGTGCGTCTCTACATCGACTGCTAAGGCGGAATACGTGGCCGCCGCGAGTTGTTGTTCGCCAGTCATTTGGATGCGCACTCCACTCAAAGACTACGGCTTCACTTACTCTTAAGTGCCTATCTACTGCGACTCGAAGAGCGCCATTGCAATTTCAAGCAATCCGGTCCAGCACACAAAGACGAAGCACATAGACGTTCGGTACCATTTTATCAAGGATCACGTCGAAAGAGGTACAATCGAACTCTATTTTGTTAATACGGACCATCAGTTAGCCGACCTATTTACAAAACCCCTGGACAAAAAACGTTTTAACTATCTTGTGTCCAGGCTTGGTATGCTAAGTTTGAAGATTTAATCAAATTGTGCGCCCGATACAAGTTCCATACATCTACGAGGAACTGTCTATTCATCATTTGTTGTCTAAACTCCAGATGATTTAGTACACACTTCATCGCATCTGTATTCTACTTGTATCGTACACACTTTTCTGTTTAAATCTCTGTATTAATTAGGTAGATTTCGTTTGTTTGCTTTCTTTTCGAGTATGTTAACCTTTTCTGTTCGTTACTGTCACCTGCTTTATTCTTAGATATATCTGTGCGTTTCACAATTTTGTTCATGTATTCAGGGGGAGAACATAAGCTTATCACGTAAGTCTGTTCTACATTTGAGGGGGAGTGTCACACTATCTTTCTTTACACTCGAAATTTTTTGGTGTGGACATTCCATAGGCCTAAACAGCACCACGTGCACGATCCGAGGGGGAGCAAGAGTTTCCATATTCTTCATTCGAGGGGAGCAGGAAAATGTTTTTTTTCTCACATAATTTTTTTTAATATGTCTTGAAAAACACGGGGGCCAATTTTGACAAAAAGCCAAAACTGTCCGGATGTGGTATCCGGATACCAACCTATCCGGATAGGTTTCCGGACCGGACACCTATCCGGACCGAATAGGTATCCGGACGACCCACCCGGTGACATTCTCAACCGATATAAATATCCGGTCAACCCCATTTTTTCAATTTTCCGGATACTAAACCCTCAAAACCTCTCAACGCTTTTTTCTATCGGAAACTGTCCATTTGTGATCATTTTACTTCTAAATCACAGGTATGTAACCCTCACCATCATCTAATCATTTTCATTCACGAACACACACAAATCGACGGTTAAATCGACCCGTAGATGGACTGATTGGGGTTTTTGAACCCCGGGTCTACGTCGATTCACATTCGGACCCATCAAATCCTGTTTAGGCACAATTGTTGGTGTTGCTTTGCTTACTGCTTTGATTAGACAATGCTAGGATACTTAGATCTGGGCTATGACTTGTTTTTGGCGATTTCGATTTGACCGGATGTCGTCCGGATAGTTTCAAACTATCCGGACACATTCAAGTTTTATCCGGTAACATTCAATGCTTAGATACTTTATCCGAACACATTCATATCTCATCCGGAAACTCTCATAGGTTAGATATTTTATTCGGTAAGACACCTCGTCTGGACACCCGTGATACCCGGTACCCTAGTTGTCCAGAAACCCTAAGGTTTCCGGTAAGTTCAACTATCCGGGTACTTCATGCTTATCCGGTAACCCCTTATCATCCGGAAACCCATGTTGTCCGGATACCTACCCGGTATCCGGTAAGTTCAACTATCCGGGTGGTTTTTGAGTGTCCGGTAACTCTAGTTTTTCCGGATAACTCCTTTTGTCCAGATACTTCATTTTGTCCGGTAACTTTGTGTTTCCCGGATAATTGTTGTCTGGACACACTGCCAACAGTCATGTACCCTGTTCCTCACTGCCAATCCTCAATACATTCCAGATTAAGCCATTCTTCGCACAGGTACGCAACAATAATTTTTTATTCCGCCAAGACTCTAACATCGTCTCTACCAGGTACTAATGGCGGATCAACAGCAACCACAAGAAAACATTCCTGCTCAAGAGGAATTCATAGACGAAGAGGCTGACAACGCCTTGGTTCCAGCAGACCACGGCATCGAAATCGCGACGAACAATCACCACCTGGACGCTGCCGAGTTCTGACCACAACATCGTGTGGTCATGGACATTCTTCTAGGTCATCCACTCCGAGTGGTACTCACCGCTACCACTGACGTCCCTGTCCTTTACGTATATCAAGTTTGGCGTACTGCTCAAGTCGTCACGACGCTCAACTCTCAGACGATAACGGCGATGATTGATCATCATCCGTTCGCGCTCACACTGGAGTCCTTCAGACGTCTACTATCCCTACCGGAAGCCAATGTCGGCGACCATGTTGCGTATGACCCTGCTGTCAACGACGAAACTCTATGCACCGACATCCGCGCTCTCGGCTACAATCACGCACTCAACCGCCCATTCGCCTTTAATCGAAAGTACTTGGCGCCCATCTGATACACCATGTTCACGATTTTGAACAGGTGTCTATCCTCTAGATGGAAGGGGATCGACCAATGCACAACCGACTTCCTACGAATCTTTCACGCCGTCTGCTACAACAGCCACATCGACTTCGCCTTGATCATCTGGCGCGAGCTGGTTCAGGCCATCCGGAAGATGGCAGAACGAAGGAGAAGAAGTTCCTTCCATACCCAAGATTCCTATCTTTGGCCATCGGTCAGCATATGGACGCGAATCCGAACATACCTCGGTACATAAACCACCCGGTATGTCCTCCGTTTAACTTGCATTACCTAGTGATTCGAAACCCGTCCAACGCCCAAGCCATGCCTTTACCCGAAGCCCTACTGGCACACGCGGACTCCGAGTATGATAGATTATAGACGAGCGTTAGGCATAGGTGCTCATGTGGTCCAGCCAGAGCCGGAGGAACCACCCCAAGGAGTTAGACCCGAGAGACATGAGGGTCCAAGGACTCGTGGAGGTAGAGTCTGGGCAGCTAGGGCTCCCGGACGGGGTGTGTTGAGAGTACATCAAAGGAGGGGAACAGACGCGGGCGGTGCATTGGATACGTGTGCCGGTACCATCCAACAACCCAGCCAACACACCACATACCCCTTCACATACCCGTACCACGACTTAAGTCGGACCGTCGACATCCATACACGAGGTCCCGGTCATCACTGCTTCACAAAGACCACTGCTTGACCGCGACCCTGGAACGGATACAACCGAACCGATCTCACCGTTCACCCAAACCGATGCTGTCGACTCAGACACTACCGACTCCGATATGGAACGCGCTTACCACCTATCGTTGATACCACCCCGTATCGGATGTCAACCGCCAATGACCGAAGTATCTCCATCCGACTCACCCACACCCTCCAACATCCCTACATCCCAGCCAATTTCGGGAGACATAAGGAGAGAGGGGGGGGGGTATTAGTTGAAAACTTAGAACATGCGAGCCGGAGAGAATGGAGATCGAAAAAGAATAATGAGCGACCGAGCATACAAAATAGAGAGGAAAATGAGAGACTCTGAGCCCGTGTCGCCCAGGTAGCCACATCTGGTATCTCGTCTCATCCGTTGGGACGAGGTATTGAAGAAGACGTCATAGACCTAGCGACGCAATTGCACAGCCCCCTTAGCCACTCAACCAGCTCTCAACAGTTGGTTGTTTCATTTTCACACAGGGATATAGCACAAAATCTATCGTTCTCTCACTCGGAGAGTCTCGGTATTGAAACAAGAGAACAGCCTCCCCCGTTCTCGACTTCTTTCTGTGCACATTTGAGTCTAGAGCCACTTGCTATTATAATATCTTCTTTGGCTAGGATACAGGACGATACTGCAAACATCGGTGCTCTTAGTGACCCGATCGGAACTTCCGTAGTATGTCTTCCATTGAGTGGAATACGAGGATCGGAAGGAAATCCTACCATAACCAATGTCACGCCAGCTATGAACGTAGGTGGCACTTCTGTTGAATCAACAGTCGTGACCTCAACGGGCAATCTATGTGATCTCGGCGGTGATTTACCCGACACCTTGTCAAGGAAATACTTGGACAGCGCCTTAAAGGCTGTCCGCGAGTCACTGGAAAAGCAGTTCACAACGGAGCTCGACAAAGTGAAAAGCCTCATCAAAGGGAAGGAGAAAGTGGTAGAAACCCAAACCAGACCGACTCCTCCACCGGCACCCGCTCAACATAATTACTCGGTGGATGATTTGAAGACCATGCTCCTTGCCCAGCTGCTCCAACACGACAAAACTGACTCCTCGACTGAAGCAGATATCATCACAGTTCTATGATCGCAAACATCTGCTCAACCGTCATCCGTAACCAACCGATTGGACCAGCTTGACATGACTCTTAAGGACGTTCAGAAAGCAATTACTACCTTGTCCAAACGAGTCGCCTCTCTCGAAGACACCTGCAAGAGTCAAGCTGGCGGCCTTAAGTGACGACACGATGACCAGGATGATCCTGATCACCGTGAGGGGGAGAACAAAAGACAACGACTATCAGAGTCCGATCCAATCCCCACTGAAACTACTCCAATGGTTCAACCAGAACCATCAGCTGTGGTACAATCCGAAGACCAACCTGAAGCACAGCTGAGTCTAGCCGAGATGGTCATTGATATGGACATCTCAGACGATGAAGACCCAACGGTTGAAAAGCCCGAGGGAGAATCTCAGGCTCTGATCGTATATTCTGCACCGAAAAGGCCCACACTTGATCTGATAGATCCAGATTCCAAGATCGACCTGGAGACCGAAAACGCATGGTATCAAAAAGCCGCCAGTGCGATAAACTTCGAGTTAAACCTGATCTTCCCTACCGATGCCGACGATGAAATAGACTACGATCAGTTTTTGCTACAAAACCTTCAGAGTACCCCAATCTACACTAATCATATTCCCGAGACTTCAACAACAAATCTTCCGACATCTCCTCAACAACAACAAGCTTGTGATCAACCTCAACCTCAACCGCCACAACAACCCATCCGATGGGAGAAAATCATCATCATCATCCCCTTCCTAGAGAACTCCCTAAAAAGGTTGTTCGTACACAAGCTGCGTGTGCTCGACCCAGCCTTCTGCCTCGGATTAGCCAAGTTCGATGAAGCGTACAGGAAACAGTACTTAGAGGCAATGAAAAGGTGTCTACCAGTCAGCCAGGTCAGAACAAAGCACAAGATCATCGAAATTGTGAATATCCAGTCTGGCCGAATCCTGAAGATCTGGTATCTAGTTTTTATGGTTAAACGTGAAGATGGAAATGAATGGAAGTTCTCCGAAGCCGACTTCAAGAACCTACAACTGAACGACTTCCACGCCTTACTCAAAGACCTTCGTACCTGAACGATCCGGCCGCTCCACATCACCAAAGCGCTCGAAACTGTAAAGCGTTTTCTGAAACACAAAGTGATGATGTCCTACATCACGGATTTCCAGATGGGAGTTGAGCACCGAACAAAGAAGATAAATCTTTTGAAACCCGATCAGAAAGCTCCAGAGCTGAAGATGTACCCCGTCAACTCGCTGCTACTACAACCAGAATTCGAAATCGTCTATCTCAATGAGCAGAAGTTGAACGATTCTGCTACTACCCCGTCAATTCTCCGGTTTAGCCAAGTTGAACGATTCTGCGACGGAACTCTTCTAAAGGTTAGAGATGCGCTCAGATATATCATAATCAAGGAAAAGGAACTCAGGATTTCGTTTGCTGTAAATCGTATCGAAATAAATGCCCGAGAAGCCTTGGACTTTGTTGAAGACCGCATGGAGTTTCGTAAAGCAATCCGAATCTTCGAGATTTTGTTCGCACTCCGAAAGAGATACGTCGAGAACTAGCGCGAGACTGAACTTCGATTCAAAGGGGGAGATTGTTGGGATTAAATCTGATTGAATGGAAGTTCAAGAGATTAATTGTAAAATGTTTAATTTGGGCTTAATTGATGTAATGGGCCCTGGGCTTGAATTAATTAGGCCTACGTATAAATATGTTTATTAGCCTTAGAAAATAGGTTAATCGTTCTAATCATTCATATCGTTATTATTGTAATCTCTCTGAAGGTTAATCAAAGTTATATGGATGACATATTGAAATCATACTGATTGTTCTATTCTATTGATTTCTTATTTGTATACACTAATCTGGAACCCACATGGTTTTTCAAAGTGTTGTTTTCCTCACCAAGAATATACTTTTCCTCTTTAAGTTGTTTACCAAATACAGATTTTCAACATTTTCTCTATTGATGCGAGAGAAATCTTTATGCTGATTTTCTACCATGGCTTCTAAACTAAACACTTGATTTGTCTTTTCTTTCAGTCTATCTTTAACGTCCTGTAACTTAAGCATCATTATTTGTAACTAATCAAGAAAAGCAGTATTAGTAGAATGACTTACCTCATAAGCAAATTCAGAATAGCAAGAGGCACGATCATCACTATCCGAGCCGCATTCTTCAGAATCTCTAGCCATAAAGCTGTTGGTCCCGAAGGCCTATACAAGTTTGTAGAAGGGGGGGGGGGGGGTTGAATACAAACACACAGATTTTACTTTTCTAAATTGTTTATTGATAAATAATTAACAATTTACAGCTTGTTGCGGAAACAAGATTAAGGATAAACCTAAATATAAACAAGTTGGAACACTAAGGTTTCTTGCACTAAGAGAGATAAGGAAATTACTAATAATAACCTATCTTGAGATAAGAGATTGAACTTGTCCAGAGTTAGCAAGTTACTTCAAAATGAAGTGGGTTCATCTCTTTATATACTGCATGCATTTAATGCAAGTCAGTATACACTTTACATGTGTCATCCGCTGGTTGGTTGCATGTCATTGACCTTTGTTGACAACCTTAGTAGCCGCATGGATGAACAGTGTAGTATCAGAATGGTTGTACGATTTCAGACAGTCGGAGGTTCTTTTCTGACATTTCGTACGGAGTCGTGCAAGGGTGGTTAAGACAAAAGTACTTTGTACGGAGGACTTCATGATCAGCTTTCGTTGATTCACCGATCTATCATTTCATATCAGCGAATGATAGAGTTCAGCGATAGCTGAAGTCTTGTACTTGATACTTCACGTTGAGTGGACAAATATGAGTCTTCGCTGATCCGCATCAGTTCATTAGGAGACTTGTCGCTGGTTCTTGAGCTTGATCTTCGACTTCAGCGTAGAACCTTTGTTGACGTGAAACTTGTCTTCAGGGATCATAAGTAAACAACTAACTTATCAGCGATCATCATAATGACTGAACAGACTCAGAGCATTTATGATGAACAGTTTCGCTGAATGTTTAACTTAAAGAGCGAGAGTTCCTATCAGCGGTACTGGAAGAACTTAGTACTTATCAACGATAGTGAAACTTTGATACATATTGTTTACTTACAATTTTCACTAAGTATATAAGAGAGGGTCATTATCAAATCACTGAGGGTTTGGATCAACAATCTCCCCCTATTTGATTATGACATAGCAACAAAGAAAATTGCTATTTAATGAAAACATAAGGATAAAAAGAACTCATAAAATATTTGTCCCTTTTACTGTTTTCTAGGATCTTTTCAGTACTGATGGAGTAAAGTACATTCGCTGAAATCTTTCTTTAAAACTTTGAATCAGGTTACAAAGAGAAATGGAAAGATTACAAGTACGAGCGAAATAAATTACAAGTACAGAAGAATAACTGATACAATAGAGAAAAAGGTGATCATATCAGCTTATAAAGGTTCTTCCTTGATGAGAAGTTCATCAAGGGTCTTTGATGTGGCGATCATCCAGTCAGGGACATCTTCTCCTTGATTCTTTTTCTTCAGAGCTGCTTCAAAAATCAAGGGTTTCGGGTGTCTAGCTTTGATGTTGCGTCTGACTTCACACCAGTATACGAGATCTCTGAGTTGTTCGATGGGAGCGATGTCTAGCTCAGAGATACGTTGAAAGTGATGATTTCCATAGCAGTTTAAAAAGAATATACCATAGGGATCACTTACAACTGTGCCAGGAATGAATGTTTCTCCAGGTGGTAGAGAGGTGTCAAGCATTGAGAGATCGACATCAGGGCCAACAATTTCAGCACGAAAGAAACCAATGCCCGTTTCATTCCGAATATGATGACCTGAACCAGAGGCTTTCTTTTTCTTATCAGGGACTTTTCTTGGTTGAGGAAGAGTAGGAGGAATATCCACAGCAGATGAAAGCAGGTCGATCTGTTTGTTTAAGATCTTCTCGACATGGCTTTTGAACTTTGAGCGCGATCCCTGAATGGCTAATTTTGTTTCTAACCATTCAGAGAGACCAAACGTTTTTAAGGTAGTAGCATAGAAAGTTTGCTTGGTTTCGTCATCTCTGTAGACGTCCACTTCAACAACAGGAACTTCAGCGTACAGTCTTCCTCTGATGTTTGCCTTGACGATTTTGGATGGTCTAGATCGATAGGTCAGCATTTGTTTAGCCCATTCCAAAGTCGTATCAGAGACCTTAGTCTTTTCTCTAACGATCTCTTGAGCATCATCCCATAGCTGACGTTGAACATCAATGGGAACTCTTTTCAGCTTGGGGTCTTTTATTGATCGTTGAGTAAGTTTGATGGCGTATTCTCTGTCTTTTTCTTCAGCTTCCTTTCTTTCAGCGAGTAGGCGTTCAGCTCTGAGGTGTTCCTGGTATTCAGCTTTGGAAATTCTGAATTTTGGAGGAACTGAAGGAAGTTGATCACGCCTCAGAATGATTCGCTGATCCTCGAATCGCTTTATTATCTCCTCTCTTCTTTTCTGATCCTCTTCACTTAGCTTTTGAGGAGCTAAGGAAGGTCTGCCTCTGTGCGAGAGTAGCTGTTCTTCTGGTTCATCAGTCTCAGAGATTAAATCTAAGACTGGGATTATTTCTTCAGCAGCAGCTGGTATTTTTGGTGAAGTCGCAGTTGTGGAGCCTTCAGCGATATCCTCAAACAGGGGAGAGGACTAGCTGAAACACAACGATCTTACAAGTAAGAACTTGGGTAGAATCAGATAGAGAGAATTGGTTCAAGTGTATAGGCTTGGGTAAAGCAATTGATAGTGTATGATAGAGGAGGGATGGAGTGAGAGATGATTAGTGTACCTGACAAACCGTCTTTTCAAGCAAGATCATCAGATTGTCATCTTCAGCGACGCTTTTGCCTTTGCCTTTCTCAGCTCCAGAGGCTGAGGGCTTTGTCTTTGTCCGCTCCCGTGAAGGTTCATTTATCGAGATTCCCTTAAGAGCTTTGATCTTTTGAGCAGGTTTGACGATAAAGAAGTCATCGTCATCTTCGTCATCATCATCATCATTCTTTGGAGAAGAAGATGGTTCATCATCATGGATGTCGACGGCTTCATCATCTTCTGCTTCGGATTCTGTTTTCTCAGCTTCTTCTTCGAGTTGCTCCCCCTCAGATACAGAGGAGAGCTTCTCGGTTTCCTCAGGGTTTTCATCTCCCTGAGGTCCAGCGGTGGTTTCTTCAGCATTCGTCTTCTCTCCCCTGATAGATTCATCATGGGAAAGGTCTTTAGCGCTCTTGGCGAGGTCTTCAGCGCTCTTCTCCCCCTCTTTTTCATGATGACTGGGGGAGGAATGGCTAGATTCAGCAGCGTTGATAGGTTCTCTGTCTTCTTGGCCAGAGAGACCTACACAAACTTCAATCTTTGCTAATCTGTCTTCAAGGCCAGAAATAGCAGGATTGATCTTCCCGAGCTCAATGCGATCCGTCGCTGTAAAATGTTCAGATTCATGGACAGGGGCAGGAGCAGGAGCAGGAGTATTCGCCTTGTGCAGCAGCTGTTCGATCATAGTCTTCATCGAACCAACGTCAGTCTTTACAGAGCTTAAGTCAGTCGTCAGAGTGTTGACATTTGTCTTCACATCAGACATATCTCCCTCTAGTATTCCAACCGATGTCTTCAGCGTTGTTACCTCGCTGGACATGGATGAAACTGAATTTTTGAAAGAGGTGTAGTATGTGTAGATATCAGCGAGTACCTTGGCGAAGTCGTTGAGAGTCTTATCAAGTTGCTTCATGTCATCTGTGGAAGCCTTCTTCTCCACCACCGTTGTCAGTTTGTTCAGATTCTCTCCAGCGTTTGTTACAGCTGTAGAGTTATTGGAGAGAGTAGTGGTGAGACCTGTCAGCTTTGTCTCCACGGACTTCAGAGAGGCGTTGATATCTCCCAAATTAGGACCTGTAACATATAAAAACTTGTGAACAGAGGAAAGCTCAGAAGTTTGGGGTTTAGTCACAGTGTTTATGGATTGTTGTTTACCTGCAGGAGGATTGGTGAATTCATCGAAATCACGGGTTCCTGAGTAAAGTTCCATGTCATCTTCAAAAGTGCCCATGGATTTTTCTGCAGGTCCTGTCTTCATCATTCCTGGAGAATCAGCTTTATGTTCCGAGGAAATGATGGCAGCTCCAGTTAGATCTGGAGTAGAGACCAAATGAGTGGAGGGAGGAGCGAAGGATAAGAGTGGGGGTTAGGTTATGAGTTCATATTTTCTGCAGGTCCTGACAATCACTTCATCAGTCTTTTGAGAGACTGAAGGAGGTTGGGTAGGTTCCAAGTTTGTAACCTCAGCGTTTAAAGACGCTGAAGTTTGGATAAAAGGGATGGCTTGTTCAGGTGTGGCAGAGCGTACCACTGAACGTTCCTTCAGCTCTGCAGAAAGAGCTGAGGAGTCTTCAGCATGAGATTGCTGGGGTTGCTCCTTTGTTTTCTTGATCCTTTTAGAATCAAGTGGGGTAGATGAATGTTTCCTTTTCTTAGGAGAGGATTTTGTGGCCAGGGTATCAGCGATGGGTATTGTCGCTGAAGGAGCCACAGATGTAGAAGAAGAGTTGAGAAGAGTTAAGAGGGTAGAAAGACGTACCTCATTTTCAACAGGTTTGAAGTCGAGTACCTTAGGGCCAATCTGAGAGAGTTTTAGATCGCCCTCTTGTGGGTAGCTGTCCTTCAGGCCATATTGAAAGATAGCGCTGATGAATCGGAGTTAGGGAACCCAAGCAGGCCTGTCAGCGGCAGAGTCTACTCTTTGCAGCAAGTCATCATAGATGAGAGATGCCCAGTCAATGTGTAGACCTTTCAGCAGAGCGTATCCCATAGCTTGCTGAGGTTGAGCGGCTTGATCAGAAGAGCCGGTCTTGGCAGTCATGCAGCTGATAAGGTGAGCGAAGATGAAGTTCATCTCGCTGGGCATTTTCGATTTCTTCAGCAGTGTTAGCTTCTTCTCAGGCTTCTTGTCTCTGCCCATTTCCCATACATAGCCCATTGCATCAAAAAATGCAATAAGAGCTTCTTTGTCAGCGATCTTCTTATGGTCAGGGAAAGGAACAAAAGGTTTTTCCTTTGTAGCGATGGGAAAGTTCAGAGCTTTGCGAATGATGGCAGGTGTGATCTTTATCGTGCCATATTCAGTATCGCAGAGGATACAATCAACTGTTTTGGAGGGATCTTTGGCGGATGGTAGCTGAGAGTGTCTGGCAGAGTACCAGAACTGAGATAGTAGCAGCTGACTTGTAGGGGGTGAAATGGTCAGGGCTGTTGAAATGCAGCAATTCTTCAGGAAATTCACAGCATCTGTCAGATGTGTGACGTGCTTTCGAGGAGGAAACTCGAGAAGCGCAGAAAGGTTGTTTATCTTAGTCCAGTCTAGTTGATCAAGATTGAACTTGACTTGTGGAGCCTTGAGGATTTCCACTTCCTCAGAGTCAGCGGAGATGTTCTCAGCGGTAGCAGGAATGTCAGACGAGGCCATTTCTCTGTATTAACAGTTCAACCAAAGATGTTAACAAATAAGAATAATCTTAATGTGGAAAGAATTTCCAATAAGATGTTTCGAATTTTATCCATTTCATTCAGACACAAATGTCTTAATGAAGATTAGGGTTTTTCATGTTTTTGAAAAACGAAAATTTCAAACCCAAAAAAAATCTTGTTTTCCAGTTTTCTTTGAAGATTGGGATTCTGGAAAAACGAATGAAGAACAAGTTTAAGATTTTGCATTTAAACTTGAAGAACAACCATGAAATGGTTGTGTTCATAAAACCACGAAAGAAAATGATTTCATTTTACGAAGTTCTTTTGTTTGATCTTGTTAAAACAATGAGAAGATCGGAAACAAGTTATACGCATTTGGTAATAAATAAGAACATATTAACCTTGATATTTGATGAAGAAGATGATGAACAGTTCTTGAAGTTTTTGAAATCACAAATGCAACAGTGAATTCTTTCTTGCGGAGGAAGATTGATCGCGTAAAAGAAAAATATAAACAAAGAATTTGTTTATATAGAGATTTTAGAAAGAGAAAATCTTGAGCGGGAAAAGATTTTCATCATGACACGGACACATGTTTGCATTTGATTGGAAGTTTGAACGAGACGTGCAAACGTGCGTCAGGAAAAGAAAACGTGCCGGGGTTTTATCCGTTGCAATGACGTCACAACTGTCCTTTCATATTCTTTGTTGTCTCTGAGGTTTTGAAAAACTCAGAGATACTTTTGAAAACATGAATCACTGAATGAAAATATTCAGTGAAGGTTTTAAGAAATTTCAAAATATCGCTGTTAAGGAAAAGATATTCAGCGATGCATTTTGTTTTGAAATCTTGCATTTTCATGCGATTGTCAGAGAGAGAACATACCTTGATATCAGTGAATCAAGTTTATTCAGAGAGAAGATGATAGAATGGGTTATACAAGTTGATTTTATCCTTTCGCTGATCAATGTGAACCGCTGAAGATTTTATCCTTCAAAGTTCAGCATTCCAAGCTCGCTGATGAGAAAGTTGAATCTTGTCTCATCAAGAGGTTTGGTAAATAAGTCAGCTAACTGATAATCAGTTGGGGTAAAATGAAGTTCTATATCACCATTCATCACATGATCTCTGATAAAATGATATCTGATTTCTATATGTTTGGTCTTTGAATGTAGTACTGGATTGTTTGCTTTAGCGATGGCACTTGTGCTGTCGCAATAGATTGGAATTTTGGAGAGCTGAAGATCATAGTCTAGTAGCTGATTTCTCATCCACAAGACTTGAGAACAACAGCTTCCAGCAGCTACATATTCAGCTTCAGCTGTGGAAGTGGACACTGAATTTTGCTTTTTACTTGTCCAACTTACCAGCTTTCCACCCAGGAGCTGACATCCTCCTGTGGTGCTTTTCCTATCCATTTTGCAACCTGAAAAATCACTATCTGAATATGCGGTTAGATCGAATCCTGAATCTTTAGGATACCAAAGACCTAGATTCGTTGTACCCTTAAGATATAGAAAGATTCGCTTTACAGCTTTCATATGAGATATCTTAGGTTCAGCTTGATATCGTGCACACAAGCATGTTGCAAACATAATATCGGGTCGGCTAGCTGTTAGATACAATAGAGAGCCGATCATCCCACGGTACAGCGTGACATTGACAGGAACACCCTTAGTGTCCTTATCAAGTGTCAGCGGTGGTGCCATAGGGGTTTTCATAGCTGAACTTTCAGTTAAGTCGAATTTCTTCAGCATATCTTTAACATATTTTCCCTGATTTATGGAAGTTCCTTTCTCAGTTTGCTTAATCTGAAGACCAAGGAAATATGTTAGTTCACCCATCATGCTCATTTTATACTCATCTTTCATTCTATCAACGAAACGAGTACAAAGCTCAGGGTTAGTAGAACCAAATATAATGTCATCAACATATATTTGAACTAAAATGATATGACCTTTCACTTTTCTAAAAAATAGAGTTTTGTCAATCTTACCTCGCTCAAATTTTTCAATATGGAGATAAGTAGAAAGAGTGTCATACCATGCACGAGGAGCTTGCTTTAAACCATAAAGTGCCTTATCCAGTTTATAAACATAACCTAGACGCTTAGAATCTGAGAATCCTGGAGGTTGTTCCACATACACTTCTTCATTCAGCTTTCCATTCAGAAACGCTGACTTAACATCTATCTGATGTACTTTGAAGTTTTTGTGTACATCATATGCTAAGAATAGACGAATAGATTCAAGTCTTGCTACTGGAGCAAATGTTTCATCATAATCTGTACCTTCCTCTTGTCTGTATCCCTGAGCAACAAGTCGAGCTTTGTTGCGGGTTACAGTACCATGTTCGTCCAACTTGTTTCGATAGACCCATTTAGTGCCTATTATTGTTTTATCAGTTGGTCTCTGAACAAGTTTCCAAACTTTGTTTCTTTCGAATTCAGTCAGCTCTTCTTGCATGGCGCTGACCCAGTTTGGATCTTTGAGGGCATCATCTACTTTCTTTGGTTCAGTTAGTGAAATAAAATTTACAAATAAACAAATATTACCTGCACTTCGTCGAGTCTGAATCCCAGCGTTTGGATCACCAAGAATTTGATCAATTGGATGATTTATAGTCCATCGCTGAGCCGGAGCGTGAGACGCTGACTCAACTTGAACTGGAGGAGCTGAAGATGAGGCTTCGGCGACGTCGGGAGTATCAGCCAAGAGAGGAATGGATGCAGTTGTCATTATATTCACTGATTGCTGAGAAGTAGATGGAATGTCTGAGACATTTGGTTCAGCGTTAGGTATAGTGTTTATTGGAACAGCTAAGACCCATGATGTTTCAGCTTCACTATTCTGCATTTGGAATGATAGGACTATCATCTTCTGCTGGATGGGCATGAGAAGTGGGAATATCTTCTGAATCACCAAGATGAGAAAACATCCATTGATTCAGTTCTTCAGTATCAGCGGATGGTTTAGAGTTTGATGAACGGGATTCGTCAAACGTGACGTGAATAGTTTCTTCTACAGTTTGTCTTCTACGATTGAAGACTCTGAAGGCTTTGGAAACTGAGGAGTATCCAAGAAAGATTCCATCATCAGCCTTAGGATCAAACTTTCCAAGAGAATCTATGTTGTTCAGTATAAAACACTGACATCCAAAGATGTGAAGAAAGCTGATTGAAGGCTTTCTCCCATGAAAAAGTTCATAGGCTGTCTTTTTGAATTTTTTGACTATCAGCGACCTGTTTTGCGTAAAACAAGCAGTGTTGACAGCTTCTGCCCAAAACTGAGTAGGCAGGTGAGAATCGCTGAGCATTGAACGTGCATCTTCAATAATTTTTCTATTTCTTCTTTCAGCGACTCCATTTTGTTGCGGTGTTCTCACTGAAGAAAAGTTGTGAGAAATACCCTTACTCTCAAGGAAGGAATCAAGAGAACTGTTTTTGAATTCAGTCCCATGATCACTCCTTATTGAGCGAACGGTCAGATTGTTCAGGGTTTCCATCTTCCGAACAAAATTGATGAGTTCTTCAGGGGTGTCACTCTTAGAACGGAGAAACATTACCCAAGTGAAGCGAGAGAATTCATCAACTATGACCAGCGTATATTTCTTTCCAGCGATGGATTGTTTGTTAACAGGGCCAAACAAATCCATATGGAGTAGTTGTAGAGGAGATGACACTGAAGAAACTTGCTTTGACTTAAAGCTTGCTTTGGTCTGCTTCCCTTTTTCACACGCTGAACATAACGACTCTTTGGCGTATGAATGCTGAGGTAGACCAGTGACTAACTCTTTTGAAGAAAGAGTGTTCAGTGTCTTGAAATTTAGATGAGATAGCCTCTTATGCCATAGCCAGTTGACATCAGATGAGGCCTTTGAGAAGAAACAAGAGTTCTCAGTGGTTGTTGAGTCCATGTTTATTACATAAACATTTTCCAAACGATAACCGCTGAGAGCTATCTTTTCCTTTTTGTCAGAGACAAAGCAGGATTCCTTAGTAAAGATTACTTTGTTATCCATGTCGCAAAGCTGACTGGTGCTTAGAAGATTATGCTTCAGCCCTTCAACATATGCGACTCTTCTGAAGGAGGTTGTACCATTTGAAAGTACACCATACCCTCGGGTATGTCCTTTTCCATTTCCACCGAAAGTCACAGAGGGACCCTTCTCTTCTTTGTATTCAGCGAGCAGGCTTTTCTTTCCAGTCATGTGTCTAGAGCATCCGCTATCAAGATACCAGATACCCTTCTTAACCTGCAATACAAAGGAAGATTAGTTTTTCTTGGGTACCCACTTAACCATGTATATACGTTTGTCAGTGGAAGTAGTTGGAATGGAAGGTTCAGCAGTCTTCGCAGCATTTGAAGATTCAGCTTTGTCTTTCTTCACTTTGGTTAATTTCTTAACCTCAGTGGTGGAATTCACCTTGACCTGATTTGCACCAGGGTTGGTCTTCTTTGCCTTGGGGGCAATCTTCACCTTAGCTATCTTTTCAGCTTTGGTGGCTGTGGGGCACTTACTAACAATATGATCGGTAAGTCCACAGTGATAACATTTCCTATAACTAAAAGTAGTTCTAGGACCATTTGAATGTTGAGCTTTTAATTTCAAATTAGAAGTGCCAGCACCAAGTAAACTATTGGCTTTAGAAATGGGACGAACATTCAGTTCTTCAGATTTCTTACCAAGGACATCCAATCTGAGTCTAGGAGTAGATCGCTGAATAAATCCAGATATTTGCTTCCTTGATCCAGAGGGATGAGCCACTGAAGCTTTAGAAGCATTCAGCTTTGGTACTAAGGTACCCTTCTGAGGATTCTGGTAAATAACAATTCCTTTACCTTTGTCTTTAAAGACAGAGGTAGGTTTTGAATAAACCATTTTCTCCTTGCCTTTTGAGGAAGTAGGAGTTTCCTAAGGGATTGGTGTAACGGACGAGGAGCGCTGAGAAGATGAAGTATCAGCAACTGAGGATACGAACGTTCTAAATTTAAGCATTGAGCGCTCAGTGGTTGGTTTTGGAGTTTCATATTTGTAACCCAAACCACGTTTATCACTCAGGGGAATCTGAGACTTTATTATCTCAGTGATCTTTGTTGAAGAATTACACCATCCTTCAACAGTAGCTTTTTCAGCCTTTAATGCAGCGATAGCTTCTGCTCGTTCGATTTTGACTAGCTGATTTAAATATACTTGATCTTTAAAATCTTATTCAATTTTAGAAAGCTTTTCTATTTGAAGGTGGCAGTTTTTAAGCTTTTCAGCGAGATCAAGATTTTGGTTTTCAACCACAGTTTTGCCGTTCATGGCTTCGTATAAACTTCTAGTCAAGAGATCGATCTTACGGAGACTATCAGCTTCATCAATATTTGCAATATTGGTAAAGAAAGAAGGTGATACCTGAATAGCAGATGTTGAAGTGGAGGGAATGTCTGAACTTTCTTCCTCTTCTTCAATCTTGGCCATAAGACATAGATTTGCTTCATCATCTTCAGAGTCAGATGATGATGCTTCTTCATCAGAAGCAGCCCAATCATAGTCAGCCATCAGGCCTTTATTCTTCTTCTTAAAGCTTTTCAGCTTTGCATATTTTTCTTTCAGCTTTGAATATTTGTCATCTTTATTTCTTGGAGCAAAGGGTTTCTTTGTAAAAGCTGAGGGTCTAGAAACTTTCTTTGACCTGCACTCGTTAGCGAAATGTCCTGTCTTTTCGCAGTTAAACCAAGTAGCAGTAGCCTTATCAACAAACGCTGATGATCTAGGCTTGTCAATTATGGAAAGTGGTTTGTTCTTTCTAAACATTTTCTTTTTGGCAAATCTCCTGAACTTCTTAGTTAGGAGAGCCAAAGATTCATCATTATCTGAATAATCAGAATCTGATGACCTTTCAGAGTTACTCTCTAACTCAGTGATAGTGATCGAGGGTCGCTGAGTAGAGGGTTCCTCTGAGATTAAAGCAACAGGGGTGCTTTTGGAATCTTTTACAAGATTCTTCTTAAGATGGCTCGATTGCTCATGATTCAGCAACGTGCCATATAAGGTTGAAAGGGTCATTGATTTTAGATCCTTTGACAGCTTGAGACACATAGAATAATTGTCCCAGCTTTCAGGTAAACATTCTAGAAACTTTGTCAGCACTTCAAAGTTAGAATATTCCTTACCAACAGTTTTCAGATCTATAATTAAACAATTAAAACATTGGTGAACTTCAGAGAGAGATTCATTCTTACCAGAAATGAAGCTTTCGTATTGTCTTACCAGGTTGATCTTTCTTGAATCCTGGACTTCAGACGTTCCTTCATACTGAACACATATTGTGTCCCACATGGCCTTTGATGTTTTCAGATTCATGACGGAATGGTAGACTTCGTCAGGAAGAGCCATGGATAGTATGGATCTGGCTTTTGTATCTATAGCCACTTTCTTCTTATCTTCGTCAGTCCATTGAAAGATTTCCTTAGGTACCAGCCTTTCTGGAATAGCAGGTATATTCTCAGCGGCTGGAACAGCAGCATCAATTCTTACAGGGATGAATGGACCATTTTCTAGATAGTAAGGCATAGTAGGGTCTACACCTTCTAAGAAGAGTGTCATCCTATTTTTCCATAAGTTGAAGTTATCTTTGGAAAATCTAGGGGGTTTAGCAAGAGAACCATTGTCTATATAATTTGTGTTTGTGTTGGTGGCCATTTTCAGATAATAGCAAGGAAGAGAAATATCTTAGATTAGATCTTGTTTATGAGATTAAACAAATCCGCTCTGATACCACTTGTTGGTCCCGAAGGCCTATACAAGTTTGTAGAAGGGGGGGGGGGGGGGGGTTGAATACAAACACATAGATTTTACTTTTCTAAATTGTTTATTGATAAATCATTAACAATTTACAGCTTGTTGCGGAAACAAGATTAAGGATAAACCTAAATCTAAACAAGTTGGAACACTAAGGTTTCTTGCACTAAGAGAGATAAGGAAATTAATAATAACCTATCTTGAGATAAGAGATTGAACTTGTCCAGAGTTAGCAAGTTACTTCAAAATGAAGTGGGTTCATCTCTTTATATACTGCATGCATTTAATGCAAGTCAGTATACACTTTACACGTGTCATCAGCTGGTTGGTTGCATGTCATTGACCTTTGTTGACAACCTTAGTAGCCGCATGGATGAATAGTGTAGTATCAGAATGGTTGTACGATTTCAGACAGTCGGAGGTTCTTTTCTGACATTTCGTACGGAGTCGTGCAAGGGTGGTTAAGACAAAAGTACTTTGTACGGAAGACTTCATGATCAGCTTTCGTTGATTCAGGGATCTATCATTTCATATCAGCGAATGATAGAGTTCAGCGATAGCTGAAGTCTTGTACTTGATACTTCACGTTGAGTGGACAAATCTGAGTCTTCGCTGATCCGCATCAGTTCATTAGGAGACTTGTCGCTGGTTCTTGAGCTTGATCTTCGACTTTAGCGTAGAACCTTTGTTGACGTGAAACTTGTCTTCAGGGATCATAAGTAAACAACTAACTTATCAGCGATCATCATAATGACTGAACAGACTCAGAGCATTTATGATGAACAGTTTCGCTGAATGTTTAACTTAAAGAGCGAGAGTTCCTATCAGCGGTACTGGAAGAACTTAGTACTTATCAGCGATAGTGAAACTCTGATACATATTGTTTACTTACAATTTTCACTAAGTATATAAGAGAGGGTCATTATCAAATCACTGAGGGTTTGGATCAACAAAAGCATATGTGAGCAGGTGCATCCTCCTATTCATCATTATAGGAGAGATTCATCCATTGATCATCCTCCTCCATTAATGCTTTGCCTGCTTATTTATGATTAGCCAATAACGTATTGATTTTGTAGTATTCGAAATTCCCTCTAGCCCAGTCTTTCCACAGTTGTAGCACTTGATTGGCTTATCACTTTCCTTATCATCATGCTTTATCCTAGATGGCTTCTTGGTGTCAAACTTCTTCTTTCCTCCAAACTTGTCTTTGTGGTCAAAATGCTTAGCATTGGAGGAGTACCTCTGATCGTTGGAAGACGGCTTCTTGTAGAACCTTTTCTACACTGCCTTGGTCAGAAAATCTATTGCCTTTTTAATGTCTTTAAGCTCTGAGTCTGATTAACTTTCATTCTCTTCTTCTCCTTCAGGCTCATTTTTCTCCCTATCTCTTCTATAGCTTGAAGATATAGTGTCTCTCTTTCTTCTCATCGACCAATGTAAGTGGATCTGTTGCATGCTTCTCAGCTCTCTTTTTAGCTTCTACAAGCTCAATCACCTATTCTTCATTCTGCTTCAGTAGTACAATTATTTCATGAAGTCCAATCGAATCCAACTCCTTATGTTGTGTGATGTATCATGTATGAAGTGAACCTCTTCCATTCAGGTTGCACATTATTCAAGAACTTTACATTGTTCTCAATCAACCGCTTCTGGATTATTTTTGCTTTGTTCATTAAAAAGAAGACATAAACGGTCATAAGTCTCTTCAAGAGATTCTCCTTCCTTGGCTTTGAAGTCTTCATAACTATTGATGCAGTTTGTCACCTTTACTTGGTTTCCATCTAAAGTACCCATCATCATATTCTCTATCTGGTCCCACATGCCTTTAACAATGACTTTGTAGATGTCAATGCTTGTGTAGATGTCAGAGCGGATTTGTTTAATCTCATAAATAAGATCTAATCTATACTAAGATTTCTCTTCCTTGCTATTTCTGAAAATGGCTACAAACACAGACACAAATTATATCGACAATGGTTCTCTTGCAAAAACCCCTAGATTCTCCAGAGATAATTTTAATCTATGGAAAAATAGGATGACTCTCTTCCTAGAAGGTGTAGACCCTACTATGCCTTATTATCTTGAAAATGGCCCATTCATTCTTGTAAGAATTGATGCCGCAGTACCAGCCGATGAGAATAGACCTGCTATTCCAGAAAGGCTAGTACCCAAAGAAGTTCATACATGGACTGACGAAGATAAGAAGAAAGTGGCTATCGACACAAAAGCCAGATCCATACTATCCATGGCTCTTCCTGACGAAGTCTACCATTCCGTCATGAACCTGAAATCCTCAAAATCCATGTGGGACACAATATGTGTTCAGTATGAAGGTACTGCTGAAGTCCAGGACTCTCGAAAGATCAACCTGGTAAGACAGTATGAAAGTTTCATTTGTGGTAAGAATGAGACTCTCTCTGAAGTCCACCAACGTTTTAATTGCTTAATAATAGATCTGAAAACTGTTGGTAAGGAATATTCTAACTTTGAAGTGCTGACAAAGTTTCTAGAATGTTTACCTGAAAGCTGGGACAGTTATTCTATGTGTCTCAAGCTGTCAAAAGATCTAAGATCAATGACCCTTGCTACCTTATATGGCACGATGCTGAATCATGAGCAATCAAGCCATCTTAAGAAGAATCTTGTAAAAGATTCCAAAAGCACCCCTGTTGCTTTAATCTCAGAGGAACCCTCTACTCAGCGACCCTCGGTCACTATCACTGAGTTAAAGAGTAACTATGAAAGATCATCAGATTCTGACTCTTCAGATAATGATGAATCTTTGGCTCTCCTAACTAAAAAGTTCAGGAGATTCGCCAAAAAGAAAATGTTCAGGAAGAACAAACCTCTTTCTATAACTGATAAGCCAAGATCATCAACTCCTGTTGATAAGGCTACTGCTACTTGTTTTAACTGCGAAAAGACTGGACATTTCGCTAACGAGTGCAGGTCTAAGAAAGTATCGAGAAACTCAGCGTTTCCAAAGAAATCCTTTATTCCCAGGAATAAAGATGACAAATATGCTAAGCTGAAAGAAATATATGCGAAGCTGAAAAGCTTCAAGAAGAAAGGCAAAGGCCTGATGGTTTACGATTGGGCTGCTTCTGAAGAAGAAGAATCATCATCTGACTCTGAAGATGATGAAGCCAATCTGTGTCTTATGGCAAAGATTGAAGATGAGGAAGAAAGTTCAGACATTCCCTCTACTTCAACATCTGCAATTCAGGTATCACCTTCCTTCTTTACCAATATCGCAAATATTGATGAAGCTGATAGTCTCCGTAAAATCGATCTCCTGACTAGAAGTTTATATGAAGCCATGAATGGAAAAACTATAGTTGAAAACCAAAACCTTGATCTCGCCGAACAGCTTAAAAACTGTCACCTTAAAATAGAAAAGCTTTCTAAAAATGAAGAAGATTTTAAAGATCAAGTGCATTTAAATCAGTTAGTCAAAATCGAACGAGCAGAAGCTATAGTTGCATTGAAAGCTGAAAAAGCTACTGTTGAAGGATGGTGTAATTCTTCAACAAAGATCACTGAGATAATTAAGTCTCAGATACCCCTGAGTGATAAACGTGGTCTTGGTTACAAATATGAAACTCAAGAACCAACCACTGATCGTTCCATGCTCTTATTCGGAACTTTCGTATCCTCAGTCGCTGACACTTCATCCTCTCAGTGTTCCTCGTCCAGACCAACTATCCCTGAGGAAATTTCTACCTCTTCAAAAGGTAAAGAGAAAATGGTTTATCCAAAACCTACCTCTGTCTTTAAAGATAAAGGTAAAGGAATTGCTTTTAACCAAAATCCTCAAAAGGGTACTTTAGTACCAAAGCTGAATGCTTCTAAAGCTTTAGTGATTTATTCCTCTGGATCAAGGAATCAGATCTCTGGATCTACTCAGCGTGGGTCTATTCAGCGATCTACTCCTAGACTCAGAGTGGATGTCCTTGGTAAGAAATCTGAAGAACTAAGCGTTCCTCCCATTTCAAAAGCCAAAAGCTTATTTGGTGATGGTCCTTCTAATTCTAAATCAAAAACTCAGCATTCAAATAGTCCTAGAACTACTTTTAGTTATAGGAAATGTTATCACTGTGGACTCACTGATCATATTGCTAGTAAGTGCCCCACAGCCACCAAAGCTGAAAAGATAGCTAAGGTGAAGATTGCCCCCAAGGCAAAGAAGACCACTGAGGTTAAGAAATTAACCAAAGTGAAGACTGACAAAGCTGAATCTTCAAATGCTGCGAAGATTGCTGAACCTTCCATTCCAACTACTTCCACTGACAAACGTGTACACATGGTTAAGTGGGTACCCAAGAAAAACTAATCTTCCTTTGTGATGCAGGTTCAGAAGGGTATCTGGTATCTCGATAGCGGATGCTCTAGACACATGACTGGAAAGAAAAGACTGCTCGCTGACTACAAGAAGAGAAGGGTCCCTCTGTGACTTTCGGTGGAAATGGAAAAGGACATACCCGAGGGTTTGGTGTACTCTCTAATGGTACAACCACCTTCAGAAGAGTCGCATATGTTGAAGGGCTGAAGCATAATCTGTTAAGCATCAGTCAGCTTTGCGACAAGGATAACAAGGTAATCTTTACTAAGGAATCCTGCTTTGTCACTGACAAAAAGGAGAAGATAGCTCTCAGCGGTTATTGTTTGGAAAATGTTTATGTAATAAACATGGACTCAACCACCACTGAGAACTCATGTTTCTTCTCAAAAGCCTCATCTGATGTCAACTGGCTATGGCATAAGAGGCTCTCTCATCTGAATTTCAAGACACTGAACACTCTTTCTTCAAAAGAGTTAGTCACTGGTCTACCTCAACACTCAAACGCCAAAGAGTCTTTATGTTCAGCGTGTGAAAAACGAAAGCAAACCAAAGCAAGCTTTAAGTCAAAGCAAGTCTCCTCAGTGTCATCTCCTCTACAACTACTCCATATGGATTTGTTTGGCCCTGTTAACAAACAATCCATCGCTGGAAAGAAATATACACTGGTCATAGTTGATGAATTCTCTCGCTATACATGGGTTATGTTTCTCCGTTCCAAGAGTGACACCCCTGAAGAACTCATCACCTTTGTTCGGAAGATGGAAACCCTGAAAAATTTGACCGTTCGCTCAATAAGGAGTGATCATGGGACTGAATTCAAAAACAGTTCTCTTAATTCCTTCTTTGAGAGTAAGGGTATTTCTCACAACTTTTCTTCAGTGAGAACACCACAACAAAATGGAGTCGCTGAAAGAAGAAATAGAACAATTATTGAAGCTGCACGTTCAATGCTCAACGATTCTCACCTGCCTACTCAGTTTTGGGCAGAAGCTGTCAACACCGCTTGTTTTACGCAAAACAGGTCGCTGATAGTCAAAAGATTCAATAAAACAACCTATGAACTTTTTCATGGGAGAAAGCCTTCAATCAGCTTTCTTCACATCTTTGGATGTCAGTGTTTTATACTGAACAACAGAGATTCCCTTGGAAAGTTTGATCCTAAGGCTGATGATGGAATCTTTCTTGGATACTCCAAGCCTTCAGAGTCTTTAATCGAAGAAGACAAACTGTTGAAGAAACAATTCACGTCACGTTTGACGAATCCCGTTCAGCGAACTCTAAACCGTCCGCTGATACTGAAGAACTGAATCAATGGATGTTTTCTCATCTTGGTGATTCAGAAGATATTCCCACTCCTCGTGCTCATACAGTTGAAGATGATGGTCCTACTATCATTCCAAATATGCAGAATAGTGAAGCTGAAACATCATGGGTCTCAGTTGTTCCTATAAACACTATACCTGCTTCTGAACCAAATGTCTCAGACATTCCATCTACTTCTCAGCAATCAGTGAATATAATGACAACTGCATCCATTCCTCTCTTGGCTGATATTCCAGACGTCGCTGAAGCTTCATCTTCAGCTCCTCCAGTTCAGGTTGAGTCAGCGTCTCACGCCCCGGCTCAACGATGGACTGTAAATCACCCAATTGATCAAATTCTTGGTGATCCAAACGCTGGTGTTCAGACTCGACGAAGTGCAGGTAATATATGTTTATTTGTTAACTTTATTTCTCTGATTGAACCAAAGAAAGTAGATGATGCCCTCAAAGATCCAAACTGGGTCAGCGCCATGCAAGAAGAGCTGACTGAATTCGAAAGAAACAAAGTTTGGAAACTTGTTCGAAGACCAACTGACAAAACAGTGATAGGCACAAAATGGGTCTATCGAAACAAGTTGGACGAACATGGAACTGTTACCCGCAACAAGGCTCGTCTTGTTGCTCAGGGATACAGACAAGAGGAAGGCATAGATTATGACGAAACATTTGCTCCAGTAGCAAGACTAGAATCTATTCGTCTTTTCTTAGCATATGCTATACACAAAGACTTCAAAGTATATCAGATGGATGTTAAGTCAGCGTTTCTAAATGGAAAGCTGAATGAAGAAGTCTATGTGGAACAACCTCTAGGATTCTCAGACCCTAAGCGTCCAGGTTATGTTTATAAACTGGATAAGGCACTTTATGGCTTAAAACAAGCTCCACGTGCATGGTATGACACTCTTTCTACTTATCTCCATATTGAACAATTTGAGCGAGGTAAAATCGACAAAACTCTATTTTTCAGGAAAGTAAAAGGTCATATCATTCTTGTTCAGATATATGTTGATGACATTATATTTGGCTCTACTAACCCTGATCTTTGTACTCGTTTCGCTGATAGAATGAAAGATGAGTATAAGATGAGCATGATGGGTGAACTAACATATATCCTTGGTCTTCAGATAAAGCAAAATGAAAAAGGAACTTTCATTAATCAGGGAAAGTATGTTAAAGATATGCTGAAGAAATTCGACTTAACTGAAAGTTCAGCTATGAAAACCCCTATGGCACCACCGCTGACACTTGATAAGGACACTAAGGGTGTTCCTGTTAATGTCACGCTGTACCGTGGGATGATCGGCTCTCTTTTGTATCTTACAGCTAGCCGACCCGATATTATGTATGCAACATGTTTGTGTGCACGATATCAAGTTGAACCTAAGATATCTCATATGAAAGTTGTAAAGCGAATTTTTAGATATCTAAAGGGTACAGCGAATCTATGTCTTTGGTATCCCAAAGACTCGGGATTCGATCTAATCGCCTATTCAGATAGTGATTTTGCAGGTTGCAGAATGGATAGGAAAAGCACCACAGTAGGATGTCAGCTCCTGGGTGGAAAGCTGGTAAGTTGGACAAGTAAAAAGCAAAACTCAGTGTCCACCTCCACAGCTGAAGCTGAGTATGTAGCCGCTGGATGCTGTTGTTCTCAGGTCTTGTGGATGAGAAATCAACTACTGGACTATGACCTTCAGCTCTCAAATATTCCAATCTATTGTGACAGCACAAGTGCCATCGCTATAGCCAACAATCCAGTGCTACACTCAAAGACAAAACACATCGAAATCAGGTATCACTTTATCAGAGATCATGCGATGAATGGCGATATAGAACTTCACTTTATCCCAACTGATTATCAGTTAGCTGATCTGTTCACCAAACCTCTTGAAGAGACAAGGTTCAACTTTCTCATCAGCGAGCTTGGAATGCTGAACTTTGAAGAGTAAAATCTTCAGCGGTTCACATTTGATCAGCGATCGGATAAAATCAACTTGTATAACCCATTCTATCATTTTCTCTCTGAAAAAACTTGATTCGCTGATATCAAGGTATGTTTTCTCTCTTTGACAAAACGCATGAAAATGCATGATTTCAAAATAAATTACATCGCTGAATATCTCTTCCTTATCAGCGATACTTTGAAATTTCTAAAACCATCACTGATAATTCTATTTAGTGCTTCATGTTTTCAAAAGTGTCCCTGAGTTTTCAAAACCTCAGAGACATCCAAGAATATGAAAGGACAGTTGTGACGTCATTACAACGGATAAGCCCTGGCACGTTCTTCTTTCTGACACACGTTTGCACGTTTCGTTTACTCGCCGATCAAATGCAAACACGTGTCCGTGTCATGATGAAAATCTTTTCCCGCTCAAGATTTTTTCTTTCTAATCTCTCTATATAAACAATTTCTTGGTTTATATTTTCCTTTTACGCGAACTTCTCCTCCAAGCAAAGAAAGAATTCACTGTTGCATTTTGCTCTCGAATTTTTCAAGAACAACTGTTCATCTTCTTCAAACATCAAAGGTTAATATGTTCTTATTATTCACCAAATGCAAATAACTTGTTTCTGATCTCCTCATTGTTTTAACAAGATCAAACAAAAGAACTTCTTAAAAATGAAATCATTTTCTTTCATGGTTTTATGAATACAACCATTTCATGGTTGTTCTTCAAGTTTAAATGCAAAAATCTTAAACTTGTTCTTCATTCGTTTTTCCAGAATCCCAATCTTCAAAGGAAACTGGAAAACAAGATTTTTTTTGGGTGTGCATTTTGTTTTTCAAAAACAAGAAAAACCCTAATCTTCATTAAGACATTTTGTCTGAATGAAATGGAAAAAATTCGAACCATCTTATTGGAAAATTTTCTTTCCACATTAAGATTATTCTTATTTGTTAATCTTTGGTTGAACTGATGATACAGAAAATGGCATCTTCTGACATTCCCAAGAACACCATCACTGAAAACACTGTTGCTGATGATACTGCTGAGGAAGTGGACATCCTCAAGGCTCCTCAGGTCAAGTTCTCTCTTGACAAACTGGATTGGACAAAGATAAATAACCTCTATGCGCTTCTCGAGTTTCCTCCTCGAAAGCAAGTTACACATCTAGATGATGCTGTAAATTTCCTAAAGAACTGCTCCATCTTCACAGCCCTGACCATAACACCTCTTGTACATCAGCTTTTGCTATCCCAATTCTGGTACTCTGCCAGACATTCTCAGCTACCTTCAGCCAAAGACCCATAAAAAACAATTGATTGCATCCTCTGCGATATCGAATATGGCACTATGAAGATTACACCTGCCATCATTCGCAAAGCCCTGAACCTTCCCTTGGCCACCAAAGAAAAACCTTTTGTTCCTTTCCCTGACCCCAAGAAAAACTCAGACAGGGAAGCCATCATTGCATTTTTCGATGCAATGGGCTATATATGGGAAACTGGAAGGGACATGAAGCCCGAGAAGAAGCTGACCATTATCAAGAAATCTGTTGGTCCCGAAAGGCTTAAACAAGTTTGTAGAAGGGGGGGTTGAATACAAACACACTATTTTACTTTTCTAAATTGTTTATTGATAAATCATTAACAATTTACAGCTTGTTGCGGAAACAAGATTAAGGATAAACCTAAATCTAAACAAGTTGGAACACTAAGGTTTTCTTGCACTAAGAAAGATAAGGAGATTACAAATAAAATCCTATCTTGAGAGATTTGAACTTGTCCAGAGTTAGCAAGTTACTTCAAATGAAGTGAGTTCATCTCTTTATATACTGCATGCATTTAATGCAATCCAGTATATACTTTACACGTGTCATCAGCGGATTGGTTGCATGTCATTGACCTTTGATGACAACCTTAGTAGCCGCATGAATGAACAGTGTAGTATCAGAGTGGTTGTACGATTTCAGATTTTCGGAGGTTCTTTTCTGACATTTCGTACGGTGGCGTGCAAGGGAGGTTAAGACAAAAGTACTTTGTACGGAGGACTTCATGATCAGCTTTCGTTGATTCAGCGATTATCATTTACTATTCAGCAGATGATAAAGTTCAGCGATAGCTGAAGTCTTGTACTTGATACTTCACGTTGAGTGGACAAATCTGAGTCTTCGCTGATCCGCATCAGTTCATTAGTAGACTTGTCGCTGGTTTTTGAGCTTGATCTTCGACTTCAGCGTAGAACCTTTGTTGACGTGAATCTTGTCTTCAGGGATCATAAGTAAACAACTAACTTATCAGCGATCACCATAAGGACTGAACAGACTCAGCGATATGGTGAACAGTGTTCGCTGAATGTTTAATCTAAAAGTGCGAGAGTTCCTATCAGCAGTACTGTAAGATCTTAGTACTTATCAGCGATAGTGAAACTCTGATACATATTGTTTACTTACAATTTTCACTAAGTATTTAAGATAGGGTCATTATCAAATCACTGAGGGTTTGGATCAACAATCTCCCCCTATTTGATTATGACATAGCAACAGAGAAAATTGCTATTTAATGAAAACATAAGGATAAAAAGAACTCATAAAATATTTGTCCCTTTTACTGTTTTCTGGGATCTTTTCAGTACTGATGGAGTAAAGTACATTCGCTGAAATCTTTCTTTAAATCTTTGAATCAGGTTACAATATGAATAAGAAAGATTACAAGTACAAGCGAAATAAATTACAAGTACTGAAGGATGACTGATACAATAGAGAAAAATGGTGATTGTTGTCAGCCTTCAAAGGGTTCTTCCTTAATGAGAAGTTCATCAAGGGTTGTCTTTTCAGTTGGAATCATCCAGTCAGGAACCTTTTCTCCTTTATTCTTTAGCTTCAGAGCAGCTTCAAAAATCAAGGTTTTTAGGTGTCGTGCCTGAATGTCTTTTCTGAAGTCGCACCAGTAGATGAGATCTTTGAGCTGTTCGATTGGAGTGATTGGAAGCTCAGCGATCCATTGAAAGCATTTACGTCCGTCGTAGTCAAGAAAGAATATTCCATAAGGATTACTGATGACTTTACCAGGGACGAAAAGTTCACATGGTGGCAAAGAGATGTCAAGGGCAGATAGATCAGGATCAGGACCAAGTACTTCAGCGCGAGAGAAACCAATTCCAGTTTCATTTCGTATGACAGGACCTGAGTTTGAATCTTGACGTTTCTTCCTTGGAGAGCCCTTTTTTCTTTTCGGCTTTAAATCAGGAACAGGAGGAATATCCACACAAGAAGATATCAAATCGATCTGTCTGTTTATCAGCTTTTCGAAATGATCCTTGTACTTAGATTTTGATGGTTGGATAGCTAACCTCATCTCCAGCCATTCAGAGAGACCATACCTTTTTACAGTGTCAGCACGAAAGGTTTCAGATGAGTCATCTTCTCTGAACAGTTTGATGTCAACAATAGGTACTCCGATGGAGGTTCTTCCAGAGATGAATACCTTGTTGATCTTCGATGGACGATATCTGAAGTGGATTTTCTCTTTACACCAGATCAGGGTGGTCTGAGAAACTTCAGCTTTCTTTTCCACGATCTTCTGGGCTTGTTCCCAAAGCTTTCGTTGGATTTGAATGGGAATACGCTTCAGCTTGGGGTCTTTGACAGATTCTTGAGTGAGCTTGATGGCGTATTCTCTGTCTTTATCTTCAGCTTCCTTCCTTTCAGCGATGAGGCGTTCAGCTCTGAGATGATCTTGGTATTCAGCTTTTGAAATTCTGAACTTAGGAGGAACTGAAGGTAGTTGATCGCGCCTTAGGATGATTCGCTGATCCTCGAATCGCTTTATCATTTCTTCTCTCCTCTTTTGAGGAACTGAGGAGGGTCTGTTTCTGTGCGAGAGAGGTTGTTCTTCTGATTCATCAGTCTCAGAGATTAAATCTAAGACTGGGATTATGTCTTCAGCGGTAGCTGGAATTATTGGTGAAGTCGCAATAGAAGATCTTTCAGCGATATCCTCAAACAGGGGAGAGGACTAGCTGACAAATCGGCTTTGCAAGTAGGATTGCCAGATTATCATCTTCAGCGATGCCTTTGTCTTTGCTTTTCTCAGCGCCAGAGGCTGAGTGCTTTGTCTTTGTCTTCTCCCCTGAAGGTTCTTTTATTGAAATACCTTTAAGAGCTTTGGTTCGAGGAGCAGGTTTGACAACAAAGAAATCATCGTCATCTTCATCATCATCATCATCGTTCCTTGGAGAGGAGGATGGTTCAGCTTCAGGGATGTCGAAGTCTTCGTCTTCTTCTGCTTCAGATTCCTCAGCATCTTCTTCGAGTTTCTCCCCCTCAGATACAGAGGCGAGGTTCTCGGTTCCCTCAGGGTTTTCATCTCCCTGAGGTCCAGTAATCCGATCTTCATTACCCTCTCCCCTGATAGATTCATCATGGGAAAGGTCTTCAGCGCTCTTATTTTGATCTTCAGCGCTCTTCTCCTGTTCAGCGCTCTTCTCCCCCTCTTTCTCATGATGGGCGGGGGAGGAATGGGTAGATTCAGCATTGGTGTTGTCTCTGTCTTCTGGGCCAGAGACTTTCACACAATCTTCAAGCTTAGCTATTCTGTCTTCTAGGCCAGAAATAGCAGGCGTGATTTTCTTCAGCTCTTGGCGATCCTCTGCGGTGAATGAGTCCAAAACAGGTGCAGGGGCCGGAGCAGGAGCTGGATTATTTGCCTTGTTCACCAGCGTCTCGATCATTGTCTTGACAGAACTAAGATCGGTCTTCACTGAGCCCAAGTCGGTCTTGACCACTGACATATCACCTTCGAGTGTACCAACCGATTTCTTCAGCGTTGTAACCACGCTGGAAACGGTGGAAACTGATGATTTGAGGTTGGTGTAGTCAGTGTAGATGTCGGATAGCACTTTGGCAAAGTCGGCGAGAGTTTTATCAAGGTCTTTGATGTCATCAGAGGAGGCCTTCTTGTCCACCACAGTAGTCAGCTTCGTCAGATTCTCTCCAGCGTTTGTTACAGCTGTAGAGTTATTTGATAGACCGGTGGTGAGATCCGTAAGTTTCATCTCCATAGACTTCAGAGACTGGTTGATGTCTCCCAAATAAGAACCTGTAACATATAAGTACTTGTGAACAAAGGAAAGCTCAGAAGTTTCAGGTTTAGTTACAGTGTTTAAGGTGGGATCTGTACCTGCAGGAGCGTTGACGAACTCATCAAAGTTTCGAGTCCCTCCATAGTGTTCCATATCTCCCTCAAAAGTTCCGTGAGGGATGGAGATCTCTGCAGGTCCTTTCTTCGTCATTCGCTGAGAAGCTTCAACGGCTTCTTGAATGATGGCATCTCCAGTTTTGACTGGAGGAGTGTCCAAAGAAGTAGAGGGAGGAGCGAAGGATAAGAATTGGGGTTGGGTTTCAAGTTCAGCGTTGGATTCGCTGAGAAGTACTTCATCAGTCTTTTGAGAGACTGACGAAGGTTGGGTAGATTCCAAAGTTCTAACCTCAGCGTTTAAGGACGCTGAAGTAGGTTTAGAAGGGATGGCTTGAATTGGTGTGGCAGAGCGTACCACGGAACTTTCCTTCAGCTCTTCAGAATGAGCTGAGGAGTCTTCAGCATGGAGTTGCTGGGGTTGCTCCTTGGTTTTCTTGATCCTTTTGGAATCAAGAGGGGTAAGAGATTGTTTCCTTTTCTTAGAAGGAATGGATTTTGTGGCCTGGGAATCAGCGAGGGGTATAGTCGCTGAAGGAGCCACAGAAAGCGGAGAATTAAGTAGAGTGAGAAGGGTAGAGAGACGTACCTCGTTGGCGACAGGCTTGAAGTCGAGAACTTTAGGGCCAATCTGAGAGAGTTTCAGATCACCCTCTTCAGGATAGCTGTCCTTCAGGCCATATTGAAAGATGGCGCTGATGAATCGCGGGTAAGGAACCCATGCTGGTCGGTCAGCGGCAGAATCAACACGTTGAATGAGGTCTTCATAGATGATGGAGGCCCAGTCAATGTTGAGACCTTTCAGCAGTGCGTAACCCATGGCCTGCTGAGGTTGAGCGGCTTGATCAGAAGATCCGGATTTCGCTGTCATGCAGCTGATCAGGTGAGCGAAGATGAAGTTCATCTCGCTGGGCATCTTGGATTTCTTTATCAGCGTCAGCTTCTTCTCAGGTAGCTTGTCTCTTCCAGTCTCCCAGATGTAACCCATCGCATCAAGGAAATCAATGATTTCTTCCCTGTCAGCGTGCTTCTTGTGGTCAGGAAATGGAATGAAAGGATTTTCTGAGGTAGCGTTAGGGAATTTCAGAGCTTTGCGGATTATTGCGGGGGTTATCTTGATGGTGCCATACTCAGTATCGCTGAGTATGCAGTCGATGGTTTTAGATGGATCTTTGGCTGAGGGTAGGTTGGTGTGTCTGGCAGAGTACCAGAATTGGGATAATAGACGCTGACTGGCAGGAGGTGTGATTGTCAGTGCTGTGTAGATGGGGCTATTCTTTAAAAAATTTACAGCGTCGTCTAGATGGGATACCTGCTTCCGAGGAGGAAACTCGAGAAGCGCTGAAAGGTTGTTTGCCTTTGTCCAGTCTAGTTGATCCAGCTCAAACTTAACCTGAGGAGCTTTGGTGATTTCCAGTTCCTCAGAATCAGTGGAGATGGACTCAGCGGTAACATTCAGCTTTGAAGTTGCCATTTCACTGTATTATCAGTTCAACCAAAGATGTTAACAAATAAGAAATATCTTAATGTGGAAAGAAAAATTTCCATTAAGATTTTTCGAATTTTGTCCATTTCATTCTGACAAAAAAGTCTTAATGAAGATTAGGGTTTTTCTTGTTTTTTTTAAAAAAACGAATATAACACCTATAAGCCTTGTATTCCAGTTTAAAAAAGTGGATACGAAAGAAGAACAAGTTTAAGATTTTAGATTTAAAACTTGAAGAACAACCATGAAATGGTTGTGTTTATAAAACCATGAAAGAAAATGATTTTATTTTTTTGAGTTCTTTTGTTTGATCTTGTGTAAAACAATGATAAGATCGAAAACAAGTTATTTGCATTTGATAGTAGATAAGAACATATTAACCTTGAGTTTGATGAAGAAGATGATGAACAGTTCTTGAAGATTGAGAGCACAAAATGCAACAGTGTTCTTTTCTTGCGGAGAAAGATTGACTCGCATAAAAGACAAATATAAACTTTGAGAGTGTTTATATAGGAAGAGAGTAGAGAGAGAAAAACTTGAGCGGGAAAGTTTTTCATCATGACACGGACACGTGTTTGCATTTGATTGGATAGACAACGAAACGTGCAAACGTGTGTCAGAAAAAGAGCGTGCCTGGTGTTATCCGTTGCAAAGACGTCACAACTGTCCTTTCACATTCTTTCGTTGTCTCTGAGGTTTTGAAAGAAAAACTCAGGGACTCTTTGGAAAATATGAAGCACTGAATAGAAATATCAGTGAGGGTTTTAAGAAATTTCAAAATATTATTCAGCGATGAAAGAATTTGAAATCTTGCATTTTCATGCGTTTTGTCAGAGAAAACATACCTTGATATCAGTTTAACCCAATTTATTCAGAGAGAAGATGATGAAATGGATTGTACAAGTTTATTTTATCCAGAGCCTATACAAGAATGTATAAACGTATCGCTGATTAAATGTGAACCGCTGAAGATTTATCCTTCAAAGTTCAGCATTCCAAGCTCGCTGATGAGAAAGTTGAATCTTGTCTCATCAAGAGGTTTGGTAAACAAATCAGCTAACTGATAATCAGTTGGGATAAAATGAAGTTTTATATCACCATTCATCACATGATCTATGATAAAATGATATCTGATTTCTATGTGTTTTGTCTTTGAGTGTAGCACTGGATTGTTTGCTATAGCGATGGCACTTGTGCTGTCGCAATAGATTGGAATTTTGGAGAGCTGAAGATCATAGTCTAGTAGTTGATTTCTCATCCACAAGACTTGAGAACAGCAGCTTCCAGCGGCTACATACTCAGCTTCAGCTGTGGAAGTGGACACCGAGTTTTGCTTCTTACTTGTCCAACTTACCAGCTTTCCACCCAAGAGCTGACATCCTCCTGTGGTGCTTTTCCTATCCATTTTGCAACCTGCAAAATCACTGTCTGAATAGGCGGTTAGATCGAATCCTGAATCTTTGGGATACCAAAGACCTAGATTCGCTGTACCCTTAAGATATCGAAAGATTCGCTTTACAGCTTTCATATGAGATATCTTAGGTTCAGCTTGATATCGTGCGCACAGACATGTTGCAAACATAATATCGGGTCGGCTAGCTGTAAGATACAGTAGTGAGCCGATCATCACACGGTACAGCGTGACTTTGACAGGAACACCCTTTGTGTCCTTATCAAGTATCAGCGGTGGTGCCATAGGGGTTTTCATAGCTGAACTTTCAGTTAAGTCGAATTTTTTCAGCATATCTTTAACATACTTTCCCTGATTTATAAAAGTTCCTTTTTCAGTTTGCTTAATCTGAAGACCAAGGAAATATGTTAGTTCACCCATCATACTCATTTTATACTCATCTTTCATTCTATCAGCGAAACGAGTACAAAGCTCAGGGTTAGTAGAACCAAATATAATGTCATCAACATATATTTGAACTAAAATGATATGACCTTTTATTTTTCTAAAAAACAAAGTTTTGTCAATCTTACCTCTCTCAAATTTTTCAAGGTGGAGATAAGTAGAAAGAGTGTCATACCATGCACGAGGAGCTTGCTTCAAGCCATAACGTGCCTTATCCAGCTTATAAACATAACCTGGATGCTTAGGATCTGAGAATCCTGGAGGTTGTTCCACATAAACTTCTTCATTCAGCTTTCCATTTAGAAACGCTGACTTAACATCCATTTGATGTACAGTGAAGTTTTTGTGTACAGCATATGCTAAGAAAAGACGAATATATTCAAGTCTTGCTACAGGAGCAAAGGTTTCGTCATAATCTATACCTTCCTCTTGTCTGTATCCCTGAGCAACAAGACGAGCTTTGTTGCGAGTTACAGTACCATGTTCGTCCAACTTGTTTCGATAGACCCACTTAGTGCCTATCACTGTTTTGTCAGTTGGTCTCCGAACAAGTTTCCAAACTTTGTTTCTTTCGAATTCAGTCAGCTCTTCTTGCATAGCGCTGACCCAGTTTGGATCTCTGAGGGCATCATCTATTTTCTTTGGTTCAGTTAGAGAAATAAAGTTAACAAATAAACAAATATTACCTGCACTTCTACAAGTCTGAATACCAGCGTTGGGATCACCAAGAATTTGATCGATTGGGTGATTTACAGTCCATCGCTGAGCCGGAGCATGCGTCGCTGACTCAGTCTGAACTGGAGAAACTGAAGATGAGGCTTCAGCTACTTCTGGATAATCAGCTAAGAGAGGAATGCTTGCATTTGTCACTTCATTCACTGATTGCTGAGAAATAGATGGAATTTCTGAGACATTTGGATCAACAGCGGGTATAGTATTTATAGGAACAGCTGAGACCCAAGATGTTTCAGCTTCACTATTCTGCATATTGGGAATGATAGTAGGACCATCATTTTCAGTTGTATGAGTATGAGTAGTGGGAACATCTTCTGAATCACCAAGATGAGAAAACATCCATTGATTCAGTTCTTCTGTATCAACGTTCGGTTTAGAGTTCGCTGAACGGGATTCGTCAAACGTGACGTGAATAGTTTCTTCTACAGTTTGTCTTCTTCGGTTGAAGACTCTGAAGGCTTTGGAAACTGAGGAGTATCCAAGAAAGATTCCATCATCAGCCTTAGGATCAAACTTTCCAAGGGCATCTCTGTTGTTCAGTATGAAACACTGACAACCAAAGATGTGAAGAAAGCTGATTGAAGGCTTTCTCCCATGAAAAAGTTCATAGGCTGTCTTTTTGAATCTTTTGACTATCAGCGACCTGTTTTGCGTAAAACAAGCCGTGTTGACAGCTTCTGCCCAAAACTGAGTAGGCAGGTGAGAATCGCTGAGCATTGAACGTGCAGCTTCAATAATTGTTCTATTTCTTCTTTCAGCGACTCCGTTTTGTTGTGGTGTTCTCACTGACGAAAAGTTGTGAGAAATACCCTTGCTCTCAAGGAAGGAATCAAGAGAACTGTTTTTGAATTCAGTTCCATGATCACTCCTTATTGAGCGAACAGTCATATTGTTCAGAGTTTCCATCTTCCGAACAAAGGTGATGAGTTCTTCAGGGGTGTCACTCTTAGAACGGAGAAACATTACCCATGTATAACGAGAGAATTCATCAACTATGACCAGCGTATATTTCTTTCCAGCGATGGATTGTTTGTTAACGGGGCCAAACAAATCCATATGGAGTAGTTGAAGAGGAGATGACACTGAGGAAACTTGCTTGGACTTAAAGCTTGCCTTGGTCTGCTTCCCTTTTTCACACGCTGAACATAAGGATTCTTTGGCGTATGAATGTTGAGGTAGACCAGTGACTAACTCTTTGGATGAAAGAGTATTCAGTGTCTTGAAGTTGAGATGTGAAAGCCTCTTGTGCCATAGCCAGTTGACATCAGAAGATGCCTTTGAGAAGAAACAGGAGTTCTCAGTGGTTGTTGAGTCCATGTTTATAACGTAAACATTTTCCAAACGATAACCGCTGAGAGCTATCTTCTCCTTTTTGTCAGAGACAAAGCAGGATTCCTTGGTGAAAATCACTTTGTTATCCATGTCGCAAAGCTGGCTGATGCTCAGAAGATTATGCTTCAGCCCTTCAACATATGCGACTCTTCTGAAGGATGTTGTACCATTTGAAAGTACACCATACCCTCGGGTGTGTCCTTTTCCATTTCCACCGAAAGTCACAGAGGGACCCTTCTCTTCCTTGTATTCAGCGAGCAGGCTTTTCTTTCCAGTCATGTGTCTAGAGCATCCGCTATCGAGATACCAGATACCCTTCTTAACCTGCAATACAAAGGAAGATTAGTTTTGCTTGGGTACCCACTTCACCATGTATACGCGTTTGTCAGTGGAAGTGGTTGGAATGGGTTCAGCAGTCTTCGCAGCATTTGAAGATTCAGCTTTGTCTTTCTTCACTTTGGTCAATTTCTTGACCTCAGCGGTAGGAGTCACCTTGACCTGACTTGCAACTGGTTTGGTCTTCTTTGGTGCTATCTTCACCTTAGCTATCTTATCAGCTTTGGTGGCTGTGGGACACTTACTTGCAATATGATCGGTAAGTCCACAGTGATAACATTTCCTATAACTAAAATTAGTTCTAGGACCACTTGTGTGCTGAGCTTTTAATTTGGAATTAGAAGTGCCAGCACCAAGTACACTATTGGTTTTTGAAATAGGACGAACATTCAGTTCTTCAGATTTCTTACCAAGGATATCTACTCTGAGTCTAGGAGTAGGTCGCTGAACTGATCCAGAGGTCTGATTTCTAGAACCAGGTGAATGAATCACTAAGGCTTTGGAAGCATTCAGCTTAGGTACTAAAGTACCCTTCTGAGGATTTTGATAAATTACAATTCCTTTACCTTTATCTTTAGAGACAGAGGTAGGTTTTGAATAAACCATTTTCTCCTTACCTTTTGAGGAGGTAGGAGTTTCCTCAGGGATTGGTGTAATCGACGAGGAGTACTGAGATGAAGAAGTGTCAGCTACTGAGGATACGAACGTTCCAAATTTAAGCATTGAACGTTCAGTGGTTGGTATTGGAGTATCATATTTATAACCCAGACCACGTTTATCACTCAGAGGAATCTGAGCCTTAATTATCTCAGTGATCTTTGTTGAAGAATTACACCATCCTTCAACAGTAGCTTGTTCAGCTTTTAATGCAGCGATAGCTTCCGCTCGTTCAATTTTGACTAGCTGATTTAAATGGACTTGATCTTTAAAATCTTCTTCAAATTTAGAAAGCTTTTCTATTTGAAGGTGCCAATTTTTAAGCTTTTCAGCGAGATCAAGATTTTGGTTTTCAACCACAGCTTTGCCGTTCATGGCTTCGTATAAGCTTCTAGTCAGTAGTTCGATTTTACGGAGACTATCAGCTTCATCAATATTTACAATATTGGAAAAGAAGGAGGGTGATACCTGAATGGCAGATGTTGAAGTGGAGGGAATGTCTGAACTTTCTTCCTCTTCTTCAATCTTGGCCATGAGACATTGATTTGCTTCATCATCTTCAGAATCAGATGATGAGGCTTCTTCATCAGAAGCAGCCCAATCATAGTCAGCCATTAGGCCTTTTCCCTTCTTCTTAAAGCTTTTCAGCTTTGCATACTTCTCCTTCAGCTTTAAGTATTTGTCGTCTTTATTCCTTGGAACAAAGGATTTCTTTGTAAAGGCTGAAGGTCTCATGATTTTCTTTGACCTGCACTCGTTAGCGAAATGACCTGTCTTTTCGCAGTTAAAACAAGTAGCAGTAGCCTTATCAACAAAAGCTGATGACTTAGGCTTGTCAGCTATAGAAAGAGTTTTGTTCTTTCTAAACATTTTCTTCTTGGCGAATCTCCTGAACTTTTTAGTTAGGAGAGCCAAGGATTCATCATCTGAAGAATCAGAATCTGATGATCTTTCAGAGTTACTTTCTAACTCAGTGATAGTGACCACGGGTCGCTGAGTAGAAGGTTCCTCTGAGATTAAAGCAACAGGGGTGCTTTTGGAATCTTTTACAAGATTCTTCTTAAGATGGCTAGATTGCTCATGATTCAGCAATGTGCCATATAAGGTAGCAAGTGTCATTGATCTTAGATCTTTTGACAGCTTGAGACACATGGAATAATTGTCCCAGCTTTCAGGTAAACATTCTAAAAACTTTGTCAGAACTTCAAAGTTAGAATATTCCTTACCAACCGTTTTAAGATCTATAATTAAGCAATTAAAACGTTGATGTACTTCAGAGAGAGTTTCATTCTTACCAGAGATGAAACTTTCGTATTGTCTTACCAGGTTGATCTTTCTTGAATCCTGGACTTCAGACGTTCCTTCATACTGAACACATATTGTGTCCCACATGGCTTTTGAGGATTTCAGGTTCATGACGGAATGGTAGACTTCGTCAGGAAGGGCCATGGATAGTATGGATCTGGCTTTTGTATCTATAGCCACTTTCTTCTTGTCTTCATCGGTCCAATGATGGATTTCCTTTGGAATCAGCCTTTCTGGAATAGCAGCTCTAGTTGCAGTGGCTGGAACGGCAGGATCAATCGTTACAGGGATGTGTGGACCGTTTTCAAGATAGTAAGGTATAGTAGGGTCTACACCTTCTAAGAAGAGTGTCATCCTATTTTTCCATAAGTTGAAGTTGTCTCTGGAAAATCTAGGGGGTTTTGCAAGAGAACCATTGTCGATATAGTGAGTGTTTGTGTTTGAGTTGGCCATTTTCAGATAATAGCAAGGAAGAGAAATATCTTAGATTAGATCTTGTTTATGAGATTAAACAAATCTGCTCTGATACCACTTGTTGGTCCCGAAAGGCTTAAACAAGTTTGTAGAAGGGGGGATTGAATACAAACACACTATTTTACTTTTCTAAATTGTTTATTGATAAATCATTAACAATTTACAGCTTGTTGCGGAAACAAGATTAAGGATAAACCTAAATCTAAACAAGTTGGAACACTAAGGTTTTCTTGCACTAAGAAAGATAAGGAGATTACTAATAAAATCCTATCTTGAGAGATTTGAACTTGTCCAGAGTTAGCAAGTTACTTCAAATGAAGTGAGTTCATCTCTTTATATACTGCATGCATTTAATGCAATCCAGTATATACTTTACACGTGTCATCAGCGGATTGGTTGCATGTCATTGACCTTTGATGACAACCTTAGTAGCCGCATGAATGAACAGTGTAGTATCAGAGTGGTTGTACGATTTCAGATTTTCAGAGGTACTTTTCTGACATTTCGTACGGTGGCGTGCAAGGGAGGTTAAGACAAAAGTACTTTGTACGGAGGACTTCATGATCAGCTTTCGTTGATTCAGCGATTATCATTTACTATTCAGCAGATGATAAAGTTCAGCGATAGCTGAAGTCTTGTACTTGATACTTCACGTTGAGTGGACAAATCTGAGTCTTCGCTGATCCGCATCAGTTCATTAGTAGACTTGTCGCTGGTTCTTGAGCTTGATCTTCGACTTCAGCGTAGAACCTTTGTTGACGTGAATCTTGTCTTCAGGGATCATAAGTAAACAACTAACTTATCAGCGATCACCATAAGGACTGAACAGACTCAGCGATATGGTGAACAGTGTTCGCTGAATGTTTAATCTAAAAGTGCGAGAGTTCCTATCAGCAGTACTGTAAGATCTTAGTACTTATCAGCGATAGTGAAACTCTGATACATATTGTTTACTTACAATTTTCACTAAGTATTTAAGATAGGGTCATTATCAAATCACTGAGGGTTTGGATCAACAAAATCAAAAATGCCCAGCGAGATGAATTTCATCTTCGCCCATGTGATCAGCTGTATGACTGCCAAGACCGGCTCCTCTGACCAAGCCGCTAAGCCTCAGCAAGCAATGAGATATGCACTGCTGAAAGGTCTACATATAGACTGGGCATCGATTATCTATGATGACCTGGTACTCAGAGTGGACTCCATCGCTGACAGATCTCCATGGGTTCCCTATCCTCGATTCATCAGCGCCGTATTCCAAAAAGGCCTGAAGGACAGCTACCCATCAGAGGGTGACCTGAAACTCTCTCAGGTCGGCCCTAAGATTCTCGACTTCAAGCCGATGGAAAATGAGGTACGTCTTTCTACTATGCTAACTCTTCTAAACCCTACTTCTTCTACTTCTGCAGCTCCTTCAGCGGAAAAACCCACCGCTGATACCCCAGCTGCAACCACCATTCCTTCTCTAAAAAGGAAACCCTCTGACACCCAACTTGGTTCCAAAAGAACTAAGAAAACCAAATAGCAACCCCAGCAATCTATTGCTAAAGACTCCTCAGCTCCTCTTGATGGGCTGAAGGACAGTTCAGGGGTACGCTCTGCCACAGCTGAACAAGCCACCCACTCTATCCCAACTTCAGCGTCTCCAAACGCTGAGGTTACAAACTTGGAATCTACCCAACCTCCTTCAGTCTCTCAAAAGACTGATGAAGTGTTTCTCAGTGAATCCAACGCTGAACTCAGTAACCAACCTCCGTTCTTACCCTTCGCTTCTCCCTCTACTCATTTGGACACCACTCCAGTTATCACTAAAGCACCTGTCATTCCTCCAGAAGCTAAAGAAAATACTCTTCAAGGAGTGATGGGCATAGGACCTGCAAAGATGACCATACGTCCACGCACTCTCGCTGACGATATGGAACTTTACTCAGGAACCCAAGATTTTGATGAATTCACCAATCCTCCTGCAGGTACACACCAACCCCTATACACTGTTAATAAACCCCAAACTTCTGAGCTTTCCTCTGTTCACAAGTTTTTATATGTTACAGGTCCTAATTTGAGAGACATCAACGCCTCTCTGAAGACAATAGAGACATCGCTGACAGGTCTCACATCTACTCTTTCCGGCAACTCTTCAGCTGTAACAAACGCTGGAGAGAATCTTACAAAGCTGACAACTGTCGTCGAAAAGAATGCCTCCAAAGCTGATTTGGAGAAGGTTGATAAATCACTCACCGACTTTGCCAAGGTTCTCTCTGACATCTACACCGACTACCTCGACATCAAGAAGTCAGTTAACACCATGTCTAGCGAAGTCCCAATGTTGAAGACATCGGTTGGCATTCTCGAAGGTGATATGTCTGTTGTAAACACTGATGTCAGCTCCGTCAAGACTGACATGAGTTCTGTGAAGGCTGATGTAAATACGATGAAGAATGACATCACCTCTATGAACACTTTGTTGCAGCAGATCCTGACCAACACGACCGCCCCTGCACCTCCATCTTTTACTACGGCGGATCGTGCTGAACTCGTGAAGATCAATCATGGTATTTCTGGCATAGAAAACAGATTATCAACGATTGAAATCTGTGTGGGGATCCCTGGCCAAGAAGACAGGGAAACCACACGAGCTGCTGAATCTTCTCATTCCTCCCCCAGTCATCATGAAAAAGAGGGGGAGAAGAGCGCTGAAGACCCTGAGAAGAGCGCTGAAGATCCTTCCAAGAGCGTTGAAGACCTTTCCCATGATGAATCTATCAGGGGAGCGAAGATTGAAGACCTCACCTTTACTGAAGAAGGTGAGAAGACAACTGAAGCAGTCGCTGGACCTCAGGAAGATGAACACCCTGAGGGAACCGAGAAGCTTACCTCTGTATCTGAGGGGGAGCAACTCGAAGAAGAAGCTGAAGAAACTGAGTCTGAAGCTGATGATGAAGAAGCCATCGACTTATCTGATGATGAACCATCCTCATCTCCAAAGAATGATGATGATGAAGATGATGATGATGATGATGACTCTTTTATCGTAAATCCTGCTCAGAGATCTAAAGCTCTTAAGGGTATTCTGATAAATGAACCTACAGGGGAGCGGACAAAGACAAAGCCATCAGCATCTGAAGCTGACAAGAGCAAAGGAAAAAGTGTCGCTGAAAATGAAAATCTGATGATCTTGTTTAAAAAGGCGGTTTGTCAGGTACATTAACCTCTTCCTTACTCCACATCCCTCTTCTATACACTTTATCAGTTCTACTCTCTCCAAACCTCCATACACTTTATCCCACTCTTTCTCTATCTCTGTTCTACCCATGTTCTTACCTATAAGATCGCTGTGTTTCAGCTAGTCCTCTCCCCTGTTTGAGGATATCGCTGAAGTTCCTATAGATGCGACTTCACCAACAATAATCCCAGCTCCCAACGCTGAAGAAATAATCCCAGTCTTAGATTTGATCTCTGAGACTGATGAACCTGAAGAACAGATGCTCTCTCACAAAAACAGACCTTCCTTGGCTCCTCAAAAGCTAAGTGAAGAGGAACAAGAAAAGAGAGATGAAATGATCAAGAGACTCGAAGATCAGCGAATCATTCTGAAGCTTGATCAACTTCCTTCCGTTCCTCCAAAGTTCAGAGTTTCCCAAAAGGAATACAAGGAACACCTCAGAGTTGAACGCCTAATCGCTGAGAGAAGGGAAGCTGAAGAAAAAGACAGAGAATACGCCATCCAGCTTACTCAACGATCAATAAAAGACCCCAAGCTGAAAAGAGTTCCCATTGATGTTCAACGTCAGCTATGGAATGATGCTCAAAAGATCGTTAGAGAAAAGACTAAGGTTTCTGATACGACTTTGGAATGGGCTAAACAAATGCTAACCTATCGATCTAGACCATCCAAAATCATCAAAGTAAACATCAGAGGAAGACTGTACGCAGATGTTCCTGTTGTTGAAGTAGATGTCTATAGAGAAGACAAGACCAAGCAAACCTTCTATGCTGCTACCTTAGAAAAGTTTGGTCTCTCTGAATGGTTAGAAATGAAATTAGCCATTCAGGGATCGCGCTCAAAATTCAAAAGCCATGTCGAGAAGATCTTAAACAAACAGATCGATCTGGTTTCCTCTGCTGTGGATATTCCTCCTTCTACTCTTCTTCCTCAACAAAGAAAAGTCTCTGCTAAGGAAAAGAAAGTCTCAGACTCAGGTCCTCAAATACGAAATGAAACAGGTATTGGTTTCTCTCGTGCTGAAGTTATTGGCCCTGATGCTGATCTCTCAGCGCTTGACACCTCCCTACCACCTGGAGAAACTTTCATTCCTGGCACAGTTGTAAGTGATCCCTATGGTATATTCTTTCTAGACTACTATGGAAATCATCACTTTCAACTTGTCTCTGAGCTCTACATCGCTCCCATCGAACAACTCAGAGATCTCATACACTGGTGTGAAGTCTGACGCGACATTAAAGCTAGACACCTGAAGCCCTTGATTTTTGAAGAAGCTCTGAAGAAAAAGAATCAAGGAATAGATGTCCCTGACTGGATGATTCCCACATCAAAGACCCTAGATGAACTTCTCATCAAGGAAGAACCTTTTGACGGATAGGATCGCCTTGTAATTCTTTCTATCCTTATCTGTCTACATCTTTTGTACTTGTAATTCTATTCGTTGTACTTGTAATTTTTTCCACTTCTTTCTGTAATCTTTACACAGTTTAAAGAAATGTTTCAGCGAATGTACTTTACTCCATCAGTACAGAAAAGATCCCAGAAAACAGTAAAAGGGACAAATATTTTATGAGTTCTTTTTATCCTTATGTTTTCATTAAATAGCAATTTTCTCTGTTGCTATGTCATAATCAAATAGGGGGAGATTATTGATCCAAACCCTCAGTGATTTGATAATGACCCTCTCTTATATACTTAGTGAAAATTGTAAGTAAACAATATGTATCAGAGTTTCACTATCACTGATAAGTACTAAGATCTTACAGTACCGCTGATAGGAACTCTCGCTCTTTAGATTAAACATTCAGCGAACACTGTTCACCATAATACTCTGAGTCTGTTCAGTACTTATGGTGATCGCTGATAAGTTAGTTGTTTACTTATGATCCCTGAAGACAAGTTTCACGTTAACATAGGTTCTACGCTGAAGACGAAGATCAAGCTCAAGAATCAGCGACAAGTCTCCTAATGAACTGATGCGGATCAGCGAAGACTCAGATTTGTCCACTCAACGTGAAGTATCAAGTACAAGACTTTAGCTATCGCTGAACTCTATCATTCGCTGACAAAGAATGATAGATCGCTGAATCAACAAAAAGCTGATCATGAAGTCCTCCGTACAAAGTACTTTTGTCTTAACCACCCTTGCACGACTCCGTACGATATGTCAGAAAAAGAACCTCCTTGTTGTCTGAATTCGTACAACCACTCTGATACTACAATGTTCAACATGCGGCTACTAAGGTTGTCAACAAAGGTCAATGACATGCAACCATTCAGCTGCTGCCACGTGTAAAGTGTAAACTGCAATGCATTAAATGCATGCAGTATATAAGAAGAAGAACTCACTTCATTTTGAAGAAACTTGCTAACTCTGGACAAGTTCATCCTTCTTATCTTGAGATAGGTTATTATTAGTAATTTCCTTCTCTTTCTTAGTGCAAGAAACTTAGTGTTCCAACTTGTTTAGATTTAGGTTTATCCTTAATCTTGTTTCCGCAACAAGCTGTAAATTGTTAATGATTTATCAATGAACAATTTAGAAAAGTAAAATCTGTGTGTTTGTATTCAACCCCCCCTTCTACAAACTTGTATAGCCCTTCGGGACCAACATGATCACCTTTCATTCTATTCCTCTTTTTGTCTGAGAGTTTGTCTGCAGGTTTTGGAATTTCTTTACCAGTCTCACCTTTTTCAATTACTATAGGAGTAGTCATTGTATACACTTTTGTACCCTCATCCAAAGATGATTGATATCTTCATACCTATCTTTTTATTCTGAAGTTCAAAAACTTATACCTTTATTGTGGATATTCATCTCTATATAGTACTAGAGGTTTTGTGTCAGCCTCAATAGCCAAAGCATCAGGGGAAGTCTTAACACGTGGATGATCGTGAGATAGTAAGCAACTTTGATCCAAAAAACAGACTCTGATGTAAACAGACAGAAGCACATTATGGCAAAAACAAAACAGATACAGCATCGCAAGGAACACAGCTATCGCAGAGCACACAACTATCGCATAGCACACAACTATCTCATAGCACTGATAACGCCACCTTTTGGCGTTATTTTCGGTTCTCAAACCAATGAGATTGGCTTGTGTTCCTGCAAAAAGGCGAAGTTTTACAGTTTATTGAGTGAAATGTGCAGGTAATCTAAAAGGAAGACAAACTTCGAGAAAAGAAGCGGAAAAGAGCCGAAAACGAGTCCCAAACGAAGCCAACGGAAGCCCGAGATCCAAGTCCAAAACCGCGGCACACAGTTCCCAAACCGCGGCCCAAACCGTGGCACACACTGTTCCATACCGCGGCACACACTGTTCCCAAACCGCGGCACAAACCGCGGCACACACTGTTCCACGCCACCGCGCGGTTTGGCCCGCGGTTTAGAAACCGCGGCACAAACCGCGGCACACACGGTTTTAGCGTTTTTAAGGCTGATTTTTCAGATTTTAGGTTATTATCGCGATACCACTTTTCGGAGGACGGGAGCAGCAGCTTTAGGGGCGATTTTCAGAGCCTTTTCGGAGACTTTGGAGCCACGATAGAGGACGATTCGAGGAGACGTTCACGATACGAATTGGATTAAAGCGGATAGAAGGGAGTTCATCATTACATCTTTCAAGTTCACGTTTATCATGTTTTCACACACTTTTTCATCTCCTTTTCTTACGTTTTTATTCCCCAACATCATGAACTAACTTTAAGATGTTGGGGGTTGGATTGAATTAGGTTTGAACATATGAACGGATGACGAATGACTTTTATCAGTTTTTCTTATTTTAATGAAGCTTGTGATTTAGTTTTTAATGCTTTTGTGAATTTGGCCAATTTACATCTGATTTGTTTGTTTCAAATAAGTTCGAGAGAATTAACTGTTACCTAGAACTAGAAATTGCATGCCTAAGGTGAGAAACTGGTGATAGAGATATACCAGGTAAACCTTGGTCCCGTTTAACATCTTGAACTTAATGTGTTTTGAAATCCATAGGTTGAGATCGAAAGATAAAACTTGCCCTTTTCAAAATAAAACCCGTTGTTGCTCGAAAGAGAATAATGGTGACTTTTAAAGATTGGGTACTCATTAAGGGAATAACTGGTAATCGTTTTAAGTCTGATATTCGTATGTGAAAACCTAAGGAATTCCAACCCTCAACTGTTTTCTCTATCTGAAGTTTCCAAAGTTGTTTCCTGTCTTGTGTTTGATTTAATTTCTGCAATTAAGTAGTTTATAAACCAACCTCTCAATTTGCAACCATTCAGTTAATAGTAATTATAGTCATACTAGTTCCCTGTGATTCGATACTCGTACTTTCTAAGTACTATTACTTGACTTCGACCCGTACACTTGCGGTAAGATTTAGGGGGGGGGGTGATACCCGCCTATCAAGTTTTTGGCGCCGTTGCCGGGGAACTAGTTGCAACTGATAGCACTACCAGCTATAGGCACTATTATATTGAACACTTTTATTTTGTTTTATTTCATCACTTTCAGTTTTTGGATTGCTAATTTTGATTTTCCTTCGTTTCAGGTGTTAATTGGTTTATGCCAAGGAAAGCCCGAGGGGAGAAAATCGAACCACTCGATCCGGAAATTGAAAGGACCGCCCGTCGATTACGCAAAGAAGCTAAGGCTAGAGAAAATATCAAGATCGAAATGGGCGACGAGAGACCTCGTAACGATCCACCACCATCTCCTGAGCAACGTCCTATGCGGTCGTTTGCCGATCCGAATGTGGCAGCGGCACGCATAGGCATCCAAGCGCCTCGCACCGCAGCGAACTATTTCGAGATCAAGCCAGCTACCATCGTGATGGTACAACAGAACTAGTTCGGAGGAGCGCCGAATGAACACCCCCATGCACATCTTCGTGCATTTGAATGGATCTGCAACACGTTCAAAATCAATGGGGTAGACGAAGATGCAATCAAGCTGAGGATGTTCAGCTTTTCTCTCAAAGGCCGGGCCGAGAATTGGACCGAGAGTGTTCCACCGGATTCGATCACCACGTGGGCACAACTCAAAGCTGCGTTTCTTCAGAAGTTCTTTCCACCGAGCAGAACCGCCCAACTCATGGCTGAAATCACCCATTTCGCCCAATGGGATCAAGAGACTTTATATGAAGCATGGGAGCGGTACAAAGAAATGTTAAAGAAGTGTCCTCACCACGGACTGCAAGGTTGGGTCATTATCCAACCCTTCTTTAGTGGACTTCACCCGCAATTTAAAAACGAGATCACAGCTGCGGCGGGTGGATCACTAATGGATATGTCCTATGAGGGAGCGTGCGAGCTAATCGACAATCTGGCCGAGCATAGCTTTTCTACTCCGAGATCATCTGTTAGAAGGGTCGCAAGCGTTCAAGAGTCGGATGAGCTGAAAGAAATAAAAGCTCAACTAGCTGTGATCACAACCCATCTGAAAGGAGGCAGTCCTCAAGAACCGGGTCAGGTTCAGTTTGTGCAAAACCGCAACAACCAACCAAGGAACGACCCATTCTCCAATACTTATAACGAAGGGTGGAAGAAACACCCCAACTTTTCATGGAGTCAACCCGGTCAACAACAAGGTAATTTTGCTAACTCTTCTAATCCTCCTAATACTAACAATATGTACCGTCCTCCAGGTTTCAACCAAAGGAACAAAGGACCATCCGGGGAGAAGAAGTCGGGGCTGGAAGATATGATGATGAAGTTCATGGCTAAGATGGACAACACGGTTGGAGAGTTGGCGAGCACAGTTAACACGGTAAAGGCAGCCACTGATCAGAACACCGCCTCCATCAAGATCCTTGAAAGGCAAGTGGGGCAGATTTCTGAAGCCCTACAAAAACGACCCTCTGGAACATTACCGAGTATGGCTGAAAGGAAACCAAGAGAGGAGTGTAATGCCATCTATCTGAGAAGTGGCAAGGAGCTGAATGGAGAGCCTACGAATCGTCATCAAGGGAGACCGACACCAAAGAGAAAGAGGTCGAGACGGTAGATAGGGATGAGTTAAAGGCTGATGAAGAGGTTGTGATAGAAGAGAGCAATAAGAGTGAAGCGACGAAACCAAAGCAATCATCGGTCAAGCCGGTGGTACCGAGAGTGCCCTTTCCGAGCAGGCTTAAATCGCATAAGGATGATGTTAAATTTTCTAAATTTCTTGATATATTTAAACAGTTACATATTAACATTCCTTTTGTAGATGCTTTGGCACAAATGCCTTCATATGCGAGATTTTTGAAAGAAATCCTTTCTAAGAAGAGGAAGATCGAAGATCAGGCCACCATTACACTTACTGAGGAGTGCAGCGCTATAATACAGAACAAACTTCCCCCGAAGCTTAAAGATCCAAGGAGTTTTTCTATCCCTATTCAAATTGGGAAGCTTTCGTTTAATAAAGTGTTATGTGATTTAGGAGCGAACTTAATGCCCTTATCTGTTTTCAGGAAACTCGACTTGGGTGAGGTGAACCCCACATACATGACACTGAAGCTCGCAGATAGATCCATAGTGTACCCATATGGAGTCGTCGAGGACGTATTGATCAAAGTCGGCAAATTCTACTTCCCGGTGGACTTCGTGGTGTTGGACATCGATGAGGACATAGAGGTCCCATTGATTTTGGGAAGGTCTTTTCTGGCCACGAGCAGAGCTTTGATTGACATGGAAGAAGGGGAGATGACGCTAAGAGTTGGCGGCAAAAGGGTGACATTCAAGATGTTCGAGAAGATAAGAGATAGAGGCGAAGAGAAATTTGGTGAGCAAGAAAGGCCGAAGGAGTGATCGGAAAGAAAGTCGTGCCACGACTTTAAATACGGCGCTAGGTGGGAGGCAACCCACCAAGGTTTGCGTTTTCTTTTAATTTGCGTTTTTGAGTGATTTTTCTACAAAACAAAAAAAATCGAACAGAGGGTTACGCGGTTTATCCCGCGGTTTGCAAACCACGGGACACTCTGTTGAAAAAAAAATTGATGTTTTCTTTGCTTTCTTTTTCCTTTTGTTTTTGTTTTTGTTTTTGCATCCCCTCTCCATCTTCTCCGGTGTCTCCCGATTGGTCGCTCAAATTCTTCAAGAGAATCCTATCCGTCCGGGCAAACATGTACGCTCTCAACTTTGTCTGTTTAACGAGTGGTGTATGTTGTGTACTTCTTAGTCAGACGAGATGCAACAAACCTAAGTTTCACTTAGGTTTGGGGTGCCTAATTTTTCAACATATACACACTCACTTTTAATCCTGTGCAAACCTCGGTTTCACCGAGGTTTGGGGTTGGCGTTTGTTTTGACAAACCTAGGCCACGGCCTAGGTTTGGGGTGACCATATTGAAAGTTTTTAGAGTAGCTCTTTGATGTTTCTTGTTATTATTCTGTCTTACCTGTCTGATAACTGCTATAACTGCACAACGACACTTGTCTCATTTGGTGTCGCCTGAACCGACACTTGCACATTGGGGACAATGTGTGGGTAAGGTTTGGGGGTGCCCAATCGGGCCCACGTTATGCACGTAGATTTCCTGCACTTCTGAGTATCTAGATCACTTTAGCTAAAATTTTTGTTTTGAATGATTGAGACCGGCCATTGTATGAAGAATCTTGTGATAGTGACGTGACCATTAGGGAAAGACCGGGAAAGGACATGACTAGGGACATTAGTGGAGACCATCCAATAGTGAGTTTTGGGCCAAAAAGACGTCTTTCATTTCGAGGGATTCATACACCTAATTCACATACACTTTTCGAGTTCCTTGACGTGAATATAGAATGATCTCGCTATATTATTGCATTGAGTAGCAAAGCCGACCATCGGGATATTGGGTAAGGGTATAGTAGACCATATCGTGTGGACCTTGAGAGATTATTCCAGGCATTGTGTGTTTGTTTTAACCTGTGTTTAGCTATCGCACCGTTTTACCCATTTGTGTGTTTCTACTGCTAAGGAAATGTGGTCTACTCTGTGTGTTCTTTATGAAGGTACGCCTGAAGTGAAAAAGAGCAAAAAGATTGCTCTTGTTAGAAAATATGAACTCTTCTCTTATGAGAAATGAGAATCTCTTTCAGGCTACTATAATCGCTTTAACAGTCTTTTCAATGATCTTAAACTGTTGGGTCGCATGTATGATAATGAGGAAGTCATGTGCAAGTTTATGGATTGTCTTCCTGATTTTTGGGAAAACATCTGCACTTGTATAAAGACAACCAAGGATCTTGATCACATGCCTCTCACTGCTCTTTATGGAACTCTCTTCAACTATGAACAGACTAAGCTGCAAAGGAAGTCTGTCTTCACAGATATAAAGGGCTCTTCTATAGCTCTCTTAAGTGACACTTCCAAAAGAACTATGTGTACTCCAAGAATCATCTACCTATCTGACTCTGATCATTATAGTCAAGAAGATCCCAATGAACATTCAGAAGCATATCTTAGTGATGCTGATGATGAATGTGAGGAAACTTCAGTTGACAAATTATCAGATGGAATTGCCAGGATGGATGGGTATTCTAAATCCAAATCTCACTTTTCTTCTGAAAAATCTGAGTCTAGTCGAAAACCCTCCTCTTCTCTCTCCAAACACTCTTCTTCGAACAAATCAAATGAAGAATGTTTTAACTGTGGTAAAAAGGGTCATTTTTCTTCTGAGTGTAGAAGTAAACGTTTTGAAAAACCCAGAACTTCTTCCTTAGGCCAATTCTCCTCAAAACCGGGAAGATCAAAATATGATTCTGACCGGGCTGAAATATACAAAGAAAAATACAAGAGAGAAAATGAAAGAAACGAAAGGCTAGTCAGAAAAGGAAAGGGTCTGCCTGCTAAAACTCATGATTTGGCAGATGAACCCACGTCTGAAAGCGAGGAAGACACTTCAAATGTTTGCTTCATGTCCCAGATAAATGACATGGATAATCCAGAAGGTCACTCCCTCTCAACTGCTCTTGTATCAGCTAAGTGCTTCTTCTCCTCTTCACAGAATTGACAGCTCCTCTGATGATGACTCCTCTTCAAGTCTACCACCTACTGGAGATCCTATCCTTGACAGACCGCCATCATCCCCTCCTACATCTTTCAGACTTCTCTATCTTATTCTTATTTTTCCCATACCTTTTACCAACTTCCCTAACTTCCCATCACTCTCACATCTCACAAAATATTCCCTTCTCCTCCACTTCTACCAATTTCCCCTCTTCCACTCCTGAAGATTTTCCTCTGCCTCTCAACCTCAACCTTCTCTTCCTTCAACACAACCTCCTGGATTTAAAGATCCATCTCATCCTGACTATGTGTACAGATTGGATAAGGCTCTCTATGGCCTTAAACCAGCTCCTCGTGCCTGGTATGACACTTTAGCAGACTTTTTCAAGTATACTCGGGTAAGATTGACAACACTCTTTTCATCAAACAAAGCCCAGGTAATCTTATTCTTGTTCAAATCTATGTGGATGACATCATTTTTTGTGCCACCGATGAATCACTGTGTGAGGAGTTTGCTTCTCTCATGATGAGTCAATATGAGATGAGCATGATGGGGGAGCTAACATTTTTCTTGGGTCTCCAAGTAAAACAATCTTCTGAAGGTATCTTTATAAACCAAAGCAAATACATTCGTGATCTTTTGAAAAAGTTTCAATTTGATACCTGCTCTCCCATGAAAACTCCTATGGCACCACCTCTAAAACTTGATGCTGATCCAGCTGGTGTGTCTGTTGATGACACCAAGTTTAGAGGAATGATTGGGTCACTTTTTTATCTTACTGCTAGTAGACCTGATATTATGTTTGCTACTTGTTTGTGTGCGCGTTACCAAGCCAATCCTAAGGAATCCCATTTGGCTGCGGTTAAACGCATCTTTCGATATCTGAAAGGTACCATGAATCTGGGTCTTTGGTATCCCAAAGACTCAGGTTTTGATCTAATGGGTTATTCAGACTCTGACTTTGCAGGATCAAAGGTTGATAGAAAGAGCACTACTGGAAGCTGCCAACTCCTTGGTGGTAAACTTGTTAGCTGGTCTAGCAAGAAGCAACACTCAGTCTCCACCTCCACGGCTGAAGCTGAATATGTTGCTGCTGGTAGCTGCTGTGCTCAAATCCTATGGATGAAGAATCAACTGAGGGACTACAATCAGATGTACTCTCAAGTCCCAATACTGTGTGACAACTCCAGTGCAATTGCCATTGCAAACAATCCGGTGCTTCACTCCAGATCCAAGCACATTGATATTCGGTATCACTTCATAAGAGATCACATCTCCAAATGTGATATTGAACTGCATTTCATCCCCACCGATCTTCAACTAGCGGATCTCTTCACAAAGCCTCTAGAAGAAGCTCGGTTCAAGTTTCTCCTGAGAGAACTTGGTATGTTATATTTATATATATATATATAAATAAATAAATAAAAATCAAAAAAAAAAACTTACTGTTTAATATTTTATCAGTTAGACATTTCAAATGCTGATAATTTATTTGTTACAAGAAAAGTCCATACTCTTCTCTTCTATTCTTACCTTCCAAAACAACACATCTCTTTTACCTCTCTCAATCCAAGTCACCCTCAATCCTAACCATCCATTTCTTTACCTATCCATTTTTACTTTTAATCCACATCACCCTTTTTCCATCTAAACAAAAACAACCTACCCTCAAACCTTACCCTATACAAACACACCCTAACATCTACTCTAAACCATCTTTACCCATCCTTCTATATATTTTTGGTGATATCCTACTCCAAATCACATCTCACAATCGTCTATCTTTCTTAACCAACTAAGACACACCCTCACCCAAAACGCATCTCTCACAAAATCCCCTCTTCTCCAAAGCAACCACCCAAACCAAAGAGCATCTCCACCGATCCCACCCCCCACCGACGCCACCGACCCCCCCACCCCCCACCGACGCCACCTACCACCCCACCCTCACCGACGGCACCGACCACCCCACCCTCCCACCGACGCCACCGACCCCCCCCCCCCCACCGACGCCACCGACCCCCCCACCGACGCGATACCTGTGCCGAAACCCCCTACCCCAATTTTTTTACATCCCCATTTTTTTGGTGACTTTTATTGACTACATCCTATCTCCCATCCTTTTCATCTTCCCCATACTATCAACCCAACACTCTTACCTTATATCTCCTATCACTACCCCTCTTAGCTATACACTCTAACCCTCTCACCTTTTTACCTTACCTCCCTCCTCCATCCTACTATAAATATTCACCCTCACCTCATTTACTTACCATTTTACCTTATCCTATCTTCTTCACCAATGGCTTCATCAACACCATTTCCAATCTCAAAAAAAAAAATCGGGCTGCCGACATTCCTATCCATCGGCTGCCGATTTTAGAAGCTCTTAGCCAAAAAAAACTTTGTAGCCTTATGTTATGGCCGATTTTTTTATGTTTCTTAGTGTTTTTTTTAAGTCTGCCGCTGAGGGGGATAATTCATCTGAGGGGGAGCAACATCAATCCTCGTTACTCATATCCAGCGTCCAACTTAAAAAAATGAGAAAATCGGCGGACCGGTCAAGGGGGAGCACATCAGTCCGGGCGGATCTAACTGAGGGGGAGAAACACAAAGACCGGCTGATCTAACTGAGGGGGAGCAAAACAAAGACAAAGGATGATGATGCTGAAGATGCCAAAAGAAAGAAAGAAGATGCAAGAGATGGGTAGAAGCATCATGAGCCGGATTCACCTAACCTCAACTCTCCCTCAAAGATTGTCATTATGGGTTTGTCTCCTTCCAAAAACCACAGACTCATTTGGGGTAAGTGAATGGCTTGAAGATTTGGAACATCTGGCCTTAAAGATAGAGGCCTCCAACACATCAACAACTGCTGATCAAAATGAAGAATCCTCAAGCCAGACACAAGTTTCAACTTGCCCCTCCAAAGATGCAAGTAATTTTTGTTCTGTTCATATTGTCTATACTTATTTCCTTTTTCTTTCATTTGTTTGTACAGTATACTTTACCATTTCTTTTTACTTGTAAATGTCGGATACAAAAAAAATCCAAAAAGAATGGACTATGTGAAAAGAACCCAAAAGAGTAAACAAGGGTCAAAAATGAATTATTCAGTGTTTACTTCTCAGATTCTAAGTATGGATGTCATCCTCAAATAGGGGGAGATTGTTGGGTCACTTAAGATTTGAAGATGACCTCAGTCTCTCATTTTTACACAGTTCATACTTAGAATAATTTTAGGTTCTTTACAAGCAGCTTAATTGTATAAAAATGTTCGGTGAAGTCGAAGATCAACCGAAGAAACAAAGTAGAAGTATATCTTCAAAGCGGATTGAAGATAGACTTCTCAACCAAAGATTAAGCTGCTACTTAAGACCATCCTAAGGTCTTAGGCCAGTACACTTGAAGAGCAAGGATATTCTTGAAGACTTGATCTCCAGGATCTCTTGAATATGTTGAAGACTTGATCTCCAGGATCTCTTGAAGATGTTGAAGACTTGATCTCCAGGATCTCTTGAAGATGTTGAAGACTTGATCGACAGGATCTCTTGAAGATGTTAAAGACATGATATGCAGGATCTCTTAAAGATGTTGAAGATATGATCGGTAGGATATGTTGAAGTCATGATCGGCAGAGAATTCCTTAAGAAAGAATTCTTGAAGATATCCTTGAAGATATCTTTGAAGACATCCTAGGCCAACAGTTTACAGCAGGTATATTCTACTTTATCTGCAAAATATATTTTGGATATCCTGCAATGATAGAGACATCATCCGAGGATCAGAAAAAGGCTATTTGGATTTCTTATCATTTTCAAGAAAGATCAATTTCAACAACCAGGTCAACGCTTCAAGACAAATGTGCAAAGACAAAAGTACATCCCAGTACTTTTCAGAAGAGCTGCTTCCATCCTGCCTTCCAAGCCCTGCTTGACAAGTGTCCATGCATTTAATGCATGAGGCACTATATAAAGAGGTCTTCTCCTTCCTTGCAACATCAACTAGTTCACCAGATCCTCAAGCTCATATGTGCTGGCATTCTCTCTTCTCTCTCAAAGAAGTTCATTGTTTGTACTAAGTGTTTTACAATTGTTCTTCATTCTCTGCGTGTCTGTGTGTAAGATTGTTTGAACTGATTTATCTGTTCTGTTCCGCAACAATCAATAGTTTATGTGTGTAATTCTTATTTGAAGTTTTCAATAAAAGAATTAAATTAAGTGAAAAAATTTGTGTATTGTATTCAACCCCCCCTTCTACAATACTTGTTTACCATTTCTAATCCATTGCTGGGACCAACAGAAGCGCATATGAAAGTTATTTCTGTAGTAGTGAAAATTCAGAATGAGGCCGGAATCGTCAAATCTGCTAAAAGTATAGAAACCTAAAACATTATAATTGAACTTAAGGTTAAAACATATATAATTGGGTAAAAGGTATAAACATCTATAATCATGCCCCAAAAATGTGCACTACTAAAAGAAAGACTTTTACCTACGAATTTTTCCCTGGGAAATATGTCGCTAAAGGGTGATTCATCACAAAACCGTCAGAAAAGTTGGTGGGTAGATTTTTGGTGGGTAATGCAAATCAGTGACAGATTACCCAGGGATTCTCTGGGTGATCCATGGGTATTTTCTCGAAAAACATCGGATTCTACAAAACATTGGGCTTTTCTAGATCCCTGGGTAATCATCGACGGAAATTTCTCTGGGTAAAAATTTTATGCATAAAAGTCATTTATTTTGTAGTGGTGGGGGTTGTGTTTTCATATATCATGTTGGAATACCTTCTGTCATGGCCCTAATGTGTTGGCTTTTTCTAAGAAATTCAATGGTAAAAAAGAGTGCAAGTCATATATGGATAGTGATGCATTGTTGGTGAAAGCTAAATAATAGTTTAGCCTATAATTTTAGTAGATATACATTTTAATTGTATTTATAATATTTTTTTTAAAGCAAACACTTGTATTAAAAATCAAATAATACAATAGGAGTCACCAATACAATTTAGAAACCACAGGAACCAAATACCCATGCACAGCCCAAACAAATTACAACAGACCCCAGTTTCCAGCCTAAAGTATTTGTGACATCTGCACCGTCACCATTTGCGAGATGCAAAATTGGTTGCTAGTGCAGGTCTTCTGTTGGACCTGTCCCTCTCGACCAGCTGCAGATTTCGACGTGATTTGCAGCCCTCCCCCGTGCCTTACGTTACCGTCGGGTCCACGAGCCATTCCGTCCATCCCCTTATCTTACCTTTCGATCTTTTCGCGAACCATTCGAATATTTTCCTTTGGAAGTCGAAAAATAACTCCGCAATTTTTCCTTTTTCTGCCGTAAACACCATCTTATTTCTATGTCCCCAAATAAAATACATTAACGACCATTTGACCCCCATCCACACCGAACTTCCTTTCGCATTTTCCTCTATTGGGTTATTTTCTTGTAATACATCTTGTATATTTGCAACCCCCTCTAGATTTTTCTTCCACCATTTCCCGGTAAGATTCCATAGCTTCTTAACCTCCGGACATGTCACAAGTGCATGATCTAAGGATTCGACCACTTCCCCACGTCGTGGGCATAGTATCGAGTCCAAATCGATTCCCATCTTGTCTAACGTTACTCTACATGGGATTCGACCCAATCGTACTCTCCACCTAAAAATACATACCTTCCTTGGGACTATCGTTGACCACCTCGTTTGAGTCGCTTCTCCATTTGCATTGTCCTCTATTACCTCTTGAATATCTCGCATTCTTTTTACTGTATATTCCTTAGAGTCATCAATTAACCACTCCGCTTCATCCACCTTTCCTTCGTTCGGTGCAAATCCAGACAGCTTGTTCATTAGGTTGTCGAGCTCCCCTTTTTCTCTCCCTCTCGGTTGTCGCCTCCATTCCCATTTCCAACGCCATCCATCATCGATCCACTCTCCCCTTTTCGCAATAGTTGCGTCCTTTTGCTCCTCCAATTGGAAAACTCTTGGGTATTTTTCTTGTAGGCTTTCGTTCTTAAACCATCTCTCCTTCCACATCTTTGTATCCTTCCCATCGTCGATCTTCTTTCCGAATGATGTCGTGAAGTTTATTCCTTTGCTGTCCAATTCCTTCCCAAGCCGTATTATGTTCGACCATGTCGTACCTGCACCATTAAAACCAAGAGATTTGCCCCATAAGCCCCCCCTTCCCCGTATAAGCTTTTTATTACTTGTATCCATAACGCATCCTTTTCGGTAAGGAAACGCCACCACCATTTTTCCAAGAGACCCCGGTTCATCGACTCCAAACTCCCAATATTTAACCCCCCATTCCCGAAATTTTTTAAAGTCTTTGACCAATTTACCCATATCACTCCCTTACTCGCTTTATTGCCATCCCCCCTCCCCAAAAGAATCTCGATCTCATTCTCTCACACTCTTTCACCACTCCACTCGGGGCACGAAACAATGAGAAGTAATACAACGGTAAGCTACCCAAAACCGATTTAACCAAAGTAAGTCTACCTCCAAATGAAATGAGTCTCGTTTTCCAAGTTGCAAGTCTTTTCCTTACCTTTTCTACCGCTGGCCTCCAATGCTCTAGTTTTTTCATTGTGATTCCAACCGGGAGTCCGAGATAGATGAAAGGTATTCTTCCATGTCCACAACCCACACTTCTCGCCCAAGTAGTTACTTCCTCCTCCACCCCTACTCCATAGATTTTACTCTTTCGGACATTAATTTTCAAGCCGGACATTTTTTGGAAACAAAGTAATACCTTTAGAAGATTTTTTAAGTTCGAGATACTCCATTTCCCAAAAAAACACCACGTCATCCGCATATTGCAAATGGGATATCGATACTTCATTTTTCCCCACTTTTACTCCTTCGAAAATGCCTTTTATTTCCGCTTCGTTTATCAATAAATGTTGGCTTTCGGCTACTATGAGGAAGAGGAATGGGGCGAGAGGGTCCCCTTGTCTTAGTCCTCTCCTCATTTGGAACTCCTTAGTCGGGGATCCATTTATTAATACAGACGTTGTTGCGGAATTGAGGCACGCTTCTATCCAAGTTACCCATTTGTGGCCGAACCCCATCTTTCTCATACTATCAAGCAAGAATGACCATTCGATAGTGTCGTAGGCCTTCTCAAAGTCCACTTTAAAATCAATCATTTCCTTTTTCTCTTCCGAACCTCGTCAGTAACTTCATTTGCGATCAACACTCCATCTAAGATATATCGGCCTTTGATGAAGGCGCTTTGTGGATTGCTAATGATTTTGCTTGTCACCTTTTTTAATCTTTCCGCCAATAATTTTGCGATTATTTTGTACAAGATACCGATTAGGCTTATTGGCCTGAATTCTCCGAGTTGCGATGGAGCGTCAACTTTGGGTATTAGAGTTAGAAATGATGAGTTGCATCCTCCACTTATCTTTCCTTTCTCCCAAAACCATTTTATCGCCAGGCTTAAATATTCCTTCACTACCTCCCAAAACTTCTTCTAGAACCCGACCGAAAATCCATCCGGGCCCGGAGATTTATTACTTCCGCAACTCTTTACCGCGTTCCATAATTCTTCCTCTTCAATCGGCCTTTCCAATTCTATCGCGTCCTCCATGGAGATTTTTTAGTACTTTCCTGCACATAATTTCGGCCCATCACTAAGTTGTGAAGAAAACTTGCCTCTAAAGTAATCATAGGCATTTCTTTATTTCGTCCGGGTCTTCCGTTCATCCGTCGATAGTTTGCAATCCTCTTATCGTGTTCTTCCTCTCCCGTTGTTTGATTGCCGCATGAAACATTTTCGAGTTTTCGTCACCATGGACCACCCACTTTGTCTTTACCTTTTGTTTATCCATTTCTAGATTTATCTTTTCGAGATCCAACCATTTATTCCTTGTTTGAACCCATTTTTCTCTATCCATTGCCTTCCGCCTCCCTTTCCATTTTCATTACCTCCTCCTTTGCGATCCCCAATTTACATATAATTTTCTCTGTTAGTTTGTGAGCAATTTTGGGTTTATTCTTTTGTTTTAGGATTTGTTGGATAGTTATTCATTGAAGGATTATCAATAAGATTTGGGGTTTAGATTTTTCACACAACTAATTTTAGAGGGTGTTTGGGATTGATTATTTAAAAGACATATCTGCTTATTTTATTTCGTTACCGAATATAAGTTATTTATAGTGTTTGGATTGGGAAAAAGAAAAACTGCTTATAACTTTTGTCACGACAGATAAGTTGTTTTAAATAAGTTAGTCCATACTGACTTATCAACTTATTTAAAACAACTCATGACTTTTTATGTTATTTTACATGTATAAGCAATCCCAAACACCCCTGAGAGTTTCAGATCCGTGCAACGAACAATATGAAATCAATAGATAAGAACAATGGTTATGATTTCAACTGGTCATCCAATTTTCTTTCAATAATGCAGAGTGTTTACAATAGAGTTTAGAAAGCTAAAATGACAACTAGCCTAAACAAAGGCTAAACACAACATTAAATACTTTGGGGCCGTGGTTAACAAGCCCACGGCCCGTTCACTAACAAGGCTTAATTTAAACAAATACAATTCAACCCCTTGAACTTCTATTCAACATAAATTGACCCTAACAATCTCCTCCTTTGAATCGAAGTTCGAGTTCGCGCCAGTTATCAACGTATCTTTTTTGGAGCGCAAAGTGTACCTCGAACATTCGGATGGCACGGCGATAGTCGATGCGTTCTTCAACCACTTCTAAGGCTTTTCGAGCAGTAGTTTCATTCGGATTGGGAACATACGAGAGCCTTTGATTTTCAAATTCGAAGGAGATGATTTTTCGAAGAGCATCTTGAACTTTGAAGAGCGTGTCGTCGCAGAATCTGTCTACCTGACTGAAGCGAATAAATCTCTTTTCATTCTGATCGTTGATGCAGTCTATCCCAAATTCTGGTTCCAGAAGCAGTGCGTTCTCGGGATACATCTTCAGTTCGGGCGCTTTCAAGTTTTCGGGTATACATCTTCAAGTTTTCAGATAGTCGATGCGTTCTCGGGATACATCTTCAAGTTTTCAGATAGTCGGTGCGTTCTTCAACTACTTCTAAGGCTTTTCGAGCAGTAGTTTCATTCGGATTGGGAACATACGAGAGCCTTTGATTTTCATATTCGAATGAGATGATTTTTCGAAGAGCATCTTGAACTTTGAAGAGGGTGCCGTCGCAGAATCTGTCTACCTGACTGAAGCGAAGAAATCTCTTTTCATTCTGATCGTTGATGTAGACTATCCCAAATTCTGGTTCCAGAAGCAGTGCGTTCTCGGGATACATCTTCAGTTCACAAAAAAGAATTGTGAATCGATCGTTCAGAGAAATCTCGCTACTTTCGATAAAAACACTCAATCATGAGACGTGCGGTAACTCGGGTACCGATCAGAAACGTGCGATTAATTTTCTCGAAAACGAGACGACTTCGTGCGAAATGTCGATGCAAAAGGATCGAACTAAAACGATGTACGATCGACCCGATGGTTTAGCACAATATATGTATATATATATATAGGGGTGGTATTTTTTGCAAACCAGTGTATTTGTACAAACTCGTACAAACCATACCTAGCTTTATGATTTTGTAAATTTGGCTTCATGAATATGTATATATATATTTTGGCTTCATGAATATATAATTTGGCTTCATGAATATATCATTTGGCATTTTTAACTAATTTTTTTACAAAAATAAGGGTATTTTAGGGCTCCAACGAAAAAAATTAGGTAAAAATGCCAAATGATATATTCATAAAGCCAAATTATATATTCATGAAGCCAAAATATATATATATATATATATATATATATATATATATATATATATATATATATATATATATATATATATATATATTCATGAAGCCAAATTTACAAAATCATAAAGTTAGGTATGGTTTGTACGAGTTTGTACAAATACACTGGTTTGCAAAAGATACCCAGCCTATATATATATATATATATGTATATATATATGTGTGTGTGTGTGTGAGAGAGAGAGAGAGAGATGATGACGTGAAGAAGGAGAAAACAAATGCAGCAACAACAAAAAAAAACAAGTAAGATTTATGTATGATGATGTATGCGTGTGATGTATGTTTATGCATGCATTGAATTTGAAAACAAAGAACCCAAGTTGAGAAGCCAAAGAGCATGCAGAAAACCAAAACTTATTGAAAGTCAACCAGCAAAACAAACAGTCAACAATAGCATGCGGCTTTGTGTATGCACTATGCAGGATTGTTTCATCCGGAAAAGTGGGTACCGGAAAGCAAGTATCCGGAAAGTGGGATTACCCGGAAAAAGATTTATCCGGAAAGAATTTATGGCATCCGGTAACTTGGGAAAAAGCAAAATTTATCCGGTAACTAAGTGGGTATCCGGGAAGTGTGAGTTATCCGGACAAAATTGATACCCGAAAAGATTGAGCTGTCCGAATAAATTTACCCGGGAACCAAAATCAATCCGGATGATTCGTCCGGATAGTGGTGAGAAATAGGAAACTTACCCGGAAACAATAGGAACGTCCGGACACTGCGGCTGATTGAGAAAAACGGATCAGAGTTCGATAGGGTTGCTTGATTTCATTCCTGTAGGGTTAGATTTTTGACCAAAAACACAAAAACAAACATAGCCAAATCGATTTCTAAGCAAAATATATCATATTTTTCAATAATCACCAAAAAAAAATTAAGAACACCAAAAACTCAAGAATTGATTTTTAAATCACAAAATTGATACCTTTGAGAATTGATGTGAACGCATATAAACAGCGGATAAAACCGAGTAAACAATCGAGATCTAACAAACGAATTATTAAATCAAAGAAAAACTTTGCAAACCCGATTGATGATCGTTTCTCTTCAAGAAAAACTGCAGTATGTCGAAAATTATTTGGGTGCCTTCTGTACCTTAAACGATCAATCCCACCGTACAGAATGTAAAACGAAATGTCGTGGAACTACTGTCCAAAAATCGTGACGATCCGACGGTTCAATCTCCGAGAATAGGCAAAACGGCTCGCTGCGTTTTTCCAGAAAATTCAATACGAATTTCTTGTCTTTTCTTGGTTTCGTTCGATTTCTTTTCTTTCTTCAAATCACCGATCCGTGCAACGAACAATATGAAATCAATAGATAAGAACAATGGTTATGATTTCAACTGGTCATCCAATTTGCTTTCAATAATGCAGAGTGTTTACAATAGAGTTTAGAAAGCTAAAATGACAACTAGCCTAAACAAAGGCTAAACACAACATTAAATACTCTGGGCCCGTGGTTAACAAGCCCACGGCCCGTTCACTAACAAGGCTTAATTTAAACAAATACAATTCAACCCCTTGAACTTCTATTCAACATAAATTGACCCTAACAACCCCCCTCCCCCCTAAATAACAATTTATTAGCTTATTACGTTTTGGTACCGCAATAAGCTAATTCAAACACTTTTTATAAAACTTATTTTTGTCACCATATAAGTTGATAAACATTTTTTTAAAAAACGTAAGTTGTTTTAAATAAGCAATCCCAAGCACCCCCTTACTTAAATATCTATGAATTTTGGACTTATTATTGAGCTCAAAAGTGGCAAGAAATCTAGAAGATATTTGTTTCGTTCTAGCACACAAAAGTTCATGATAGTGTATTTTATTGATTAGTTAGATTGTCTTGTATTTAAAAGTGTGAATGCTTTGTTGGTTTAATTTGCGTGGGAGATATGGAGGGTTTTGTTTGTCCGCACCATGGCATTGACCTTGTGCAAAGCAAATGAGAAGGCACTTTCAGCCCACATTCTTTGATATCTATCATCTCTCTCTTTTATGTACATATATATATATATATAGAATATACATATATATATATATAGGGAAGACCAAAGAGAATGCTAATTATTTGAAAGAATACGAAAACGATCCAACCATGTTTAAAATCACATTTGATTTTACACTAGAATCACGTGATTTTATACTAGAATCACGTGTAAAATCACATGTGATATGATTCACGCGACTTCAGCCTCGCATGAGGTCATAGACCAAGTCGCTTGCTCACTTTTGCGTTAACCGTGTTCCGTTATCGCTTGTAATTTCAATGCAAAATCACACGTGATTTGACTAATCACTGTTTTCGTGTTTTCGTTTGAACCTCTCTCTCTCTCTATATATATATATACATATATATATATATATATAAGAATTGCTTTCTTTTTCTTTTTCTGTTTCTTTCATTTATTTCCAAAAACAAGCTTCTAGACATTTGATGTAGATGATATAATCCACACATAGAGTTGTTTTATTGAGCCTTTCATGAACAAATATATTACCACCCACACATGACTCTACTTTGGGGCAGGCATGATGAGTCATTTACGAATCGAAGGCTCGTAGAAAAATAGAGATTCCAACATATATTGAGAAAAAAATGGTCCAAATATAGTCGATGTGGGACACCAAGTCACCAACAGTATCCAAGTCCCAACTTACTCCATCGAGCAGCTTGAGTTACAAAACGAGTCAAGGTTGTTATGAGAGCTAGTTGTAATGATAATGTAAAAAGGGGGAATCAAGGTTGTGATGATAGTTGTGGTAGTACTATCGGGACCTCAAGATCAGTATTTGGGATCAGACACATAACTACTTTGCCTAAACCGTGTATATCTAGAAAAAAGTTGTAAATCTTTGTAGTTTAAGAAAATGTGTTATGTTATTATATATATCATGAAAAAAGCTATACTGAAATACTGCATACCGGCAAATTCTAGACGTGCCATTGCATGCAATCACGAGTGATCTATTGGTCAATATTTTCCTACATGAACGGGTGGCGAGCTTCGTGGGTATGATGTTAGATAGAGTCGAGCCCCTATATCGTAGGTATGCCTATCTCCACCGGATCATTTAGTTAAATTACTAAAAATGAGTTTTCAATTAGGAGTATACAATTAACTCATTAACCTTCAAATGATGTGCTTATGGCATTACACACTTTGCCTTGGGTGTAAAACACTATGCCCCTGAAAACTCTTGAAAAACACTAGAAGATTAGTTTTGTAAAAACGAATACCATAAAATGTCGTTTAACTAACTAGCCTATGTTTCTAGAATATAGAGTAGTACTAGCTCATGAAATCCTATAATATGATTGTCCATGTTGAGGATATATATTACTAGATTGTACGAGGAGGATCCAAAAGTAGTAACATCAAGTGAAAAATGAGTGAACTAATATTTTCGGATGTAGAGGACTTACAAAATATTGTCTTTCGCATGATCAAACTACTAAACGAAAGACTTTTACTCACAATTTTTTCCCTAGGAAATCTATCGCTAAAGGTTGATTCGTCACAAAATTCGGTGGGTAATGCAAATCAATGACAGATTACCCAGGAATTCTCTGGATGATCCATGAGGTTTTCTCGCAAAACATCGGATTCTACCGAACCGTTGATATTTTTTGGTAATCACCGACGGATAAAAGTCATTTGTTTTGTAGTGTCAAGGGAAACCTCTGGGTAAATCTTTTGTTGACAAAACTATTTAATCGTTAAGAAAATGTCGAAAATATCATTGTGAATAGTCCAAAAGTTAGTATATATTATATACAAGATGTTGCAATTTTAAAAGTGCTTCACAATTTTTGTAATGCAATGCAACTAGCCAACTACCATCATTTTTCTTTTATTTTCCTCGTTTTGTCTTTTGTAGTGTTAGATTCTTGTCGTTGTCCCTCAAACTTTGTATCTATTAAAAACATATATATCAGAAACTGATTGAAAAATTCTCTTATCCTCCGAAACAAACCTCCATCAAATGTCTATCATTTGATGTGACTTTCTACTCAGGTCGGAGACCTGTTAGCGGTTTAGAGCATCCACACGCGTCTTGCAAGTGGTCTTGTAAGATGACAATTACATGATCATGTTAATTGTAAAAGGTCTTTCAACCATTATTATATATTAAACAAAACATTTATTAATTTAATTTGTTATTATTAATATGTTTGTTTAAATATTAGTTATTTTAATATGTTTATTAAATTTAATTCATTTATTACTTTATTTGAACATTATGTTTTTTAATATTTTTATAAAAAATTCTTACCCACGTTTTATTTTAAGAAAACAAAAGTAAAATTTTAGTTATCTATATTTTATAATTAATTTATTAGTTATATTATAATTATCTATATTATTTATATTATAATTATTTATATTATAATTTATTTACCTTCACAGTGTTTTACTGTGAAATTTCAAGTGTAAAAACTTGGTTTCACCGGTCTTACGAAAACAAGTTGGTCTTACATGAACCCAACCCTATATATATGTGTGTGTGTGTGTATATATATATATATATATATATATATATATATGTAGGACGATAATCAAATGAGAACCACAAAAAGATTGAAAAACCGTGAAAACCGATCTTAGCCGTAGTTTGGTTTTGATCCTATGGTTTTAATTGAAAATTGTTTCACCACATGAAAAGGGCATAATTGTCATTTTGGTAACACAATTCACCGGATGAAACACACAGATGAAATATACGGATTCACCACGTGAAACACACTCACATATATATTCACAAGATGAAACATACGGATTCACCACATGAACACACTCACAGATATATTCACAAGATGAAACATACGGATTCACCACATGAAACACACTCATAGATATATTCACAAGATGAAACATACGGATTCACCACATGAAACACACTCACAGATATATTTACAAGATGAAACATACGGATTCACCACATGAAACACACTATTTCACTATATGAAACACATTATTTCACTATTTCACATGAGGATCAAGGATTTAGGTTGAACACAAGCCTCACGAAATTCGTCTTGATGAAGAGACATGTAAGTTCTAACTCTGCCTCTTAGCAATCTGGCCCACAAACCTATCTCCGTTCTTGGTATACGCCACCACCGACGGGGTAGTCATCTGCCCTTCAGCGTTAGTCACAATAACAGTTTCCCACCTTCTATCGCATCGACGACAGCGACCCATTTCTTCTGCTTTTCTTAAGCTTCAAAATTTATTTTCGATGCAAAAACGAGACTGATTTGGTAATCCTTTGCCAAAAAGACTGTTTTGGTTGAATTGTTACTTGAAACAAAGGAAGTGCCTCCAAGATCGTGAATCTGAGTTGTTGAAGGAACCATTGTGTTAGGACACAAAATGTCCTAATTATAAGATAGTTTTGTAAAGGGGTATTAATTGTAATATGGGCATGGGTTATGTTATAAGGGCTTGGGTTATGTTATATGGGGTTGGGCTTAATAGTGTAACAAGGGGGTATATAATATTTAGTGTGTGTAATTAGGGTTTAGTGACCATTGCAATGTAGCCTCCAAGGTGTTTGTGTGTGTTCTAGATAAAGATCCATTCTCTGTCTAGGTTGCTTTCATCTTCAATAAAACACCTATTCCATTATATTATCTCTTCTTGTTATCTTCTACACATTATGTGAATCGTTGCTTGTTTAAATGGGACTCACAAGTGGTATCAGAGCCAAAATCGAAGAAATCATTCATCGATACGATCTTTCTGCAACGATTCGTCATTTACAGCCCATTTCGGTATGAAACAGTAATTTTTCGGATTTTTTTGTTGCACACACTGTTTTGGGATTGAAAAACACATTTCTGTTGGTTTTTTGGACAAAACTCGAAGCATTAAAGTTGTCCAGAATACCCTCGTGCATCTACGTACCAATTTTCAGCCCAAACAGATCAGTATTGAAGATTCGACTTAAGAAAATTTAAATCTTCATACTTATCGCAACCTTAAGTGTTCTTCATGTTTATCCTTATCGCAACTAGCTATGTTCATCGTTATCGCAACCTCCAGCTCAAGAACAGTAAACTATCGCAACGGTCCTTTGCGACAAGCTTGTTTTATCGCAACCCACTTCACATGAACAGTACCTTATCGCAACCTTCTGTTGCGATAAGAATCATTTTTGAGTTATCGCAACCTCTTTGTTGCGACAAGTCTTCCTTTTGCGACCAAGTTGCTTGCGACATACTCTGGGTTGCGACAAGTCTTGTGTTGCGACATTGTGTGGGGTTGCGACATAATTTGAGTTGCGACAAGTGTGTGGTTGCGACAAGTGTGTGGTTGCGCCGAAGGGTTAAAAATGTGTTCCCGCGACTGTTTCTGGAGATCAAAATGGTATCCTCGCCCAAGTAATCACCCATTCAATAAATAAATAAATAAATAAATCCGCTAACCGGGTAGCGGAACCCCCGTGCTTAGTCTCAGGAGGGGGGCATTGTTCTTGGTGTTTAGCATAAAGCATGTGTGACATCATTCCCATATTTAGGCTGTCACATACATATCTAGCAACTGTCAATGCTTATTAGAGCTCAAGTTTGCCAAGATTTTCAGAATATGGGTGTTGGAATTCAGTCTTTGGTTGAATTGGATTAGACGTTTGAGCATTTGCAATCATTATTCTGGAGTTTTGTTGACGATGCTAGATCTTTGAGTGCTCTTAATCATTCTTTTGACCTGATCAATTAGAATTGTGAGTGCTTGCAATCATTGTTCTGGTGCGTTGGTTGTGATTCAGACTCTTGAGTGCTTATAATCATTCAGCTATTTCTTGAAGATTGAAGTTCCGGATTTTCATCATTCAGTGTTCTGAGATTTTGGGGATGAGCATTTTTCTACGGTTGGTGAACAATGTTAATTGTGGAGTTCTTCTAAACCCTACCTTATAGTGTATGCTTCATTATGTTTCCTCCTTCGAGCAAATCCGAATCAAGCTCTTAAGCTGAATTCCTATTCAACTCGCGGCTTATCGACGGATTTGGTGTTATAGACTGAGATTGCATTTGGTTTGTCACGCAACAACTCGCTCGTTATCTTTCTTGTGAGCTTATCGGTCCGAGCTAGAGTTTTCACATTTATGAAGATGTTTTTCGTGCACTCGGTCGAGGCATTGAATCCGATTTGTCAAGGTTGAAATATAAAGAGTAAGAGCTTATTTCAAGGAGGAGCCTATACTACATTTGAAGAATTGCATCACTACGGTTTTCTAAAGAAATCAAGGGGGAGAAGAACTGAAGATCTTTCGAGACGAGTGATTCCTTTACAAAACTATAGGGGGGATTGTTAGGACATAAAATGTCCTAATTATAAGATAGTTTTGTAAAGGGGTATTAATTGTAATATGGGCTTGGGTTATGTTATAAGGGCTTGGGCTTAATAGTGTAACAAGGGGGTATATAATGTTTAGTGTGTGTAATTAGGGTTTAGTGACCATTGCAATGTAGCCTCCAAGGTGTTTGTGTGTGTTCTAGAGAGAGATCCATTCTCTCTCTTGGTTGCTTTCATCTTCAATAAAACACCTATTCCATTATATTATCTCTTCCTGTTATCTTCTACACATTATGTGAATCGTTGCTTGTTTAAATGGGACTCACACATTGTAAGAGTAGATAAGCACAAGGTAGTCTAACCCTAAAGAATTGAGGAAGAAGAAGAGGAGTGAATTGGTGAGGTTTTGGGGGAGAAGAGAAAATAACTCTCGATTCCTGCAACTTTGAGCCCTAGGGAATGACTCCATCATCTTCGAAAAAATTGTATTCATAGGCCAATCGAATCCGCAATTCCAATTCAGAATCAAAGAATTCATGTAGTTTGCACTCTGGATCTGCACTCCCTGAAGCCGAATTTTTCAAAATTATGTAGTAGAAGATATTTGTGCAGCATTAATATCAAGTTGTTATAAAAGAAGATGAGACGGGGTAAACCGACACAAAGGTAACTTTTCACCGATTATACCCCTGAAAGTCCTTACCAATTGTCTATAATACCCTTACTTTTTGTTTTTATTACAAATAGATTTTTTTTTAATCACCCTTGATTTATTCTAATCAATGGATTAGATTAGTCCTCTAGTCCTTAACCTTTTTTTGGTCCTCACTAGATTTAACCCCTATGTATGTATCGGTTCATACCCATTTTGGCAAATAAATGTTTTTGAGGTACAAAAGACGTATCCGCTAAATTTTGAGGGTGGTTCAAAATATTACAAAATATAAGGAACGTCAACCAAAGAATTAAAAAAACCCTCAAAATTAACCAAAAACCCGAGAAATTAAATCTTCCGAAATCAACCACAAAAACTGAAAAAAGTCAACCAAAATAAACTTAAAACCATCAACAACAACCAAAAAAAAACTAAAAAGTCCCTCAAAATCAACCAAAAAAGTTAGAAATTTTCCTCTAAATCTACCAAAAAACTTAAAAGAATATATCTCAAAACCGTGGAATTTGATAAAAAAATACATCAAACGATTTTACGTGCCTTTGATCCACTTTAAAGATGCACCTGGCAAAAATTTTGGGTCCACCATTGTTCCTGCTTCTAATATAAACAAGCAACTGAACTTGTCCAACATACTACATCTTATATGGCTTTCACACCATCATTAATCAGCCATGGGAGTGTTCAAGAACTCGCAAAAACACTCAACCATACAGTCCCTCACCACTATGTTCAAGAACATCAAGAACCCACCTTCGTCCCTAACGGTTCTTCCCCGTTGCAATATATCCCAGTTATCGACATGAATGATTTGATCATGGGAGGATCCAATATGAAGCTTCAACTCGAAAATCTGCGATCTGTATGCCACAGTTGGGGAATCTTTCAGGTTAAGTATCTTTACATAGCTTCAATACTTATGTTTGATATATTTGTATTGTAGGTGACAAGAATTTTGAATTAATTAATTTATAGTTGGTGAATCATGGAGTGGATAAATTGTTAGTGGAGAAAATGAGAAACGGGATTGTAGAATTTTTCAAGATTCCAATAGAAGAGAAGCTGAGGTACAAGTTGAAGGGAGGTGAGTATGAAGGGTATGGTCAAACGATACTCCATGCTCAAGATCAGAAAGTTGATTGGGCTGATCGATTTTACATGATTACCAATCCTCTTCATAGGAGAAAATCCAACTTACTTCCCCAGTTTCCTCCATTGCTAAGGTACCCCTCTCTCTCTCTCTCTCTCTATATATATATATATATATTTATATATAGGACGATAATCAAATAAGTACCACAAATATGTTATAAACTCATGAGAACCGATATAAAAATACGATTTAAGATATTGTTTCACATATGTTTGTGTTCATCTTATGAAAAGATTACACGTGAAGAAAAAAACTGGTTCACCTAGTGAAATGAAAAATATAGGTAAAAAATATTCACGTGGTGAAACAAATACATGTGAAACAAATATATATGAAGCAATATCATAAATCCTAGCTTTTGTTAAAACTATATCATGTAAAAAACATTTTTATATCGGTTCTCATAGCTTTTTAACATATTTGTGGTTCTTATCCATATACATATATATCGAATGATCGTATGAGAAGTGGATTTGATCACTTTTAATCAAATGTCCTCTTATGAATTGGGCCTTAGAAAGAAATTGATTTGGTGTATCTTGGTGTATCTTATGTCGGTGCATCTCATCCTAATATGCATTCATTTCTCATCCAATGATTGGTAACCATTTTTCACGTTTCTCACGATACTTACCGGAACCCAACCCTATATATATAACCCTTAATAAGTGACTACACATGAGTTCTATCTCAAATTTTATATATATATATATATATATATATATATGGCGATAATAAAATGAGAACCACAAATATGTTACAAACCCGTGAAAACCAATGTAAAAATATTTTTTACATGATTTTTTTTCAATCAAAACCTATGATTTAAGATATTGTTTCAAATATGTTCGTGTTCACCTTGTGAAACGAATACATGTGGAAAATGTTTTTTGATTCACCTTGTGAAATGAAAAAAAAATCGTAAAAAATATTCACATGGTGAAACAAATCCATATGAAACTATCATATTATGAAACAAATATATGTGAATCAAAATATCTTAAATCCTAGCATTCGATAAAAAAATATCATGTAAAAAACTATTTTTATATCGGTTCTCACGAGTTAGTACATATTTGTGGTTCTCATTTGATTTAACCCCTATATATAACCCTTATAGAGGTGACTACACATGAGTTCTATGTCTAATCAAACGACTATGTCCAACTCAAAGATAGAGTATGGGGAATTTAGGATATATCATTACGACAAAGATCGAATTTATAAGACGTCAAAGATATCTAAATGTCTTGATAAATTGTTTTGGCATCCTATATGATCAAACAATTGTGTCCTATACAAAGGTGTTGGAATACGATGTTAAAACCTGTTTGTGCATCCTAACAAAAAAAAATTAGAACATTTTTAAAGTAATGTGTCCTATTACTTTTTTAAGACATTTTTTCAAACAATATCTTATAAAAAAACTAATATAACATTCTATTTCTAAATTATCCTAAAAAAACTTGTTAAAACAACCATAAACATCTTATTAACTTATAGTAACACATTTACATATGACGAATATCTTATAAAAAACCTAATATAACATTATATTGTAAATTCAATCATACTAAAGAGTCTGCTAGGATTTTTAAAAGCCTTAGAAATAAATAATAAGGTGGCATATAAAACCGATTTTGCATGGGGTAGTGTAGATAGAACGGTTGTTTTCGTGGTGTTTCACACTCATTAGTTTAGATAAATTGATGTGATCTTGATATGCCCTTGGTCAAAAGTTATATTCTAAGATGGTTAATTCCATTTAAGGTAAAAACAATAGAAAGACATTTGTATGCCAACTAGAGGATTATTGACTAAAATTACTTTACATCATATTCCTTTTGTCTTATGACATGTTCAAGAATATTAATTACTGTTTCAACAGAGACACGCTTGAGAAATACTTGCAAGAATTGCAAACACTTGGTATGAATTTGTTCGGTTTAATCGGGCAAGCAGTAGATATCGATAAAGAAGAAATGTTAGAGATTTTCGAAGATGGAATGCAATCGGTGAGGATGACATATTACCCGCCATGCCCTCAACCAGATCTGGTTATCGGTCTTACCCCTCATTCTGATGCTGCTGGAATTACCATTCTTCTTCAAGTAAACAACGTTGACGGTTTGCAAGTCAAGAAAGATGGCATATGGATCCCAGTTAATTTCCTTCCAGACGCTTTTATCGTGAATGTTGGAGATATTCTTGAGGTTAGCCGTTACCCGATTTCTCTCAACACCCCATCAATTCATTTTGTACATTTTTTTCATCTTTATTTATATTAAAAAATCAAACTATACAAAACAAGTATATATATCTCACTCAAAATTAGGGTCTAAAAACCTTTTCGTTTTTTAGGATCGAGAGATTGTTTCCATAAAGAACAACTTAATTTATGTTCATGTCCTATGAATACAAACCATGAGGAAGGATCATGCGAGAAAGCGAGAAGTGTGATATCATAAAATGATTACACAGCATGTGGGTGTTTAATCATATATGATTAACCTTGTGTATATGATATCACACTTCTCATATCTCACATAAGATTTAGTTTCTCGTTTAAACCTGCACCTATAAAGGTTATGGTAAGGATGATAGAAAAATAAAAAGACAAAGGAACCATGATTCTTTTTATATATCGTTTTTGACATATGTGTATATATTTGACATTATTGAATGAAATTGACAATCACACATGTTAAATATCATCAATTATTGGACATTCAACCTGGGGGTGCGTGTCCTTTTGTTGTCATATATTCATTTGCTGAATTAATAATAAATCCTTAAAAACAAAAACTTTTAGGATATAATTGTCGTATTAGATCACAGAAGTCAATGAAGAGTTCTAATCTTTGTGATTGATTGTGGTTATATATATATATATATATATATATATATATATATATATATATATATATATATATATATATAGGGGTGGTATCGGGTACAAACCAACTAGTTTGTACAAACCCGTACAAACTCAATCTACCTTCATGAATTTGCAATTTTTTTAATTTGCCTTCATTAATCTATATTTTGTCTTCATGAATATATAATTTGGCTCCATAACTTCTTTTTTATTTATTTAAAAGGGTATTTTAGGGCTCCACCGGAAAATATAGATTCATGAAGTCAAATTATATATTCATGAAGCCAAATTTTATATTCATGAAGCCAAAATATAGATTCATGAAGCCAAATTAAAAAAATTGCAAATTCATGAAGGTAGATTGAGTTTGTACGGGTTTGTACAAACTAGTTGGTTTGTATTTGATACCCAGCCTATATATATATATATATATATGCAACAAATCAAATACAAACTTTGTATTTGTTGCACCCCTTACATACCAGTGTGCATGTATGCATAATCTGAGATTCATATATGCATTATCCCATATGAATGTATGTTAATTATATGTATATTCTTGCACGTATGCATATACATATGTATATGCACACTGGTTTGTAAGGGGTGCAACAAATTCAAAGTTTACATTTTACGGAGACTATATATATATATATATATATATAGAGAGAGAGAGAGAGAGAGAGAGAGGAGAGTTCAAACAAAAACGTTAACTAGTTAAGAAAACACGAAAAAGGTCGCCCATGTACAAAATCATATGTGATTACGTGATTTGCCACGCGACTTGCAAGTCGCGTCCCAGGCCGCGCGCGTCCAGATTTATTTTTAATCACATATGATTTTGTACGTGAATCACATATGATTTTGTACATTGACAACCTTTTTCGTGTTTTCTTAAATAGTTAGCGTTCTCGTTTGAACCTTTTCTCTCTCTCTCTCTATCTCTCTCTCTCTATATATATATATACATGTATATATAAGTATTGATATATACGATATTGTATTCATATAAGATTGAGTCATGTGATTGATTGTGGATGCTTTAAATAGTCTGTAATATTAGCACTTATATATAATTGCTTAATGTTCGGCTATATATGGGCACAGATATTGAGCAATGGTGTATGCAATAGCATCGAGCATAGGGCAATCGTGAATGCAACGATGGAGAGGATGTCATTAGCCATGTTTTTCAATCCAAAGATGGAAGCAGATGTTGGACCATCGAAGAGCCTGATAATGAGCACACGAAACCCACCGTTATATAAAACATTGGTAATGGAACAGTACCTGAAAGAATTCTTCTCGCGTAAGCTCAATGGAAAGGCATTTCTCCAGAAAATGAAGATCAAAGACGAAGAAGGCTATGAAACTTAATAAATCTCAAATATATATAAGTATATATATATATATATATATATATATTCAAGAAAAATAAATTGTGGGATGTATAAGTTCTAGTTTTTACTAGATTAATTTTGGAAAATGTTGTCATGTTATATATGTTTCTATATGCTTATTCCATTTAGAAACTTAAAACTGATTATAGAAATCGGGGACCACTCGCTGCAACACTTGTCATATCATAATATGGACGTGTTTTTATCGTGAATGTTATAACCTATTCATCATTAATGTTATAATACATTTACGATGAACATTCATCCCCAATATAGACATGTGTTGCATTGTGGGCGGTTCCTGGGTTCCTAACAGGACTTTCTTCTACCTATATATATATATATATATATATATAGAGAGAGAGAGAGAGAGAGATGGATACTAATTTGTAAACCTCTAAATGTGTGTAAACTTTGGATTTCATAGGTTTTCTTGATAAAATTGTTTCCTGATAGCAACTTGACCACAGCAATATAAAGCCTTGTACAACTCCTTCTGGACATCAAAAAATACCTTCCGAGTGTAGACACGAGCCGCGTGAGCCTCAATGTTCCTTGGAGAAATAGTTCTAGGAAGAGTGTACTTAGTCTTAACTTCCTCGACACAATGCTTATTCCTTTGAGACTCAATTGCCATATCAAACGATTTTAAAAATACAACCAGATCATTATAGAAAGCATGGTATACAATAAAAAAAGGCATTGATGCTCTCGGACCGCGATGTGGTCTTCATCAATCCAGACATTGGCTTGTCTTTGAAGTATGCAGGAATCCAAGACTCCCTTATGTCATATAGATCCTCAAACCATGAATCTCCGGATAGCCCATATGTATCCATAAGATCACACCACATCAACTCAAACTCCGTTGGATCAATATTCACGTTCCACACAATCTTGTTAAAATCCGGGATAAAATTTGTTTCATTCAAAAGATGCACACTTATCTATAATGGAAACGGGAAACAATCAATTTCAATAAAAAAAATAACTAAACAAACCAAAGTTATAATAACAGTTACCTTCGCTTTGACCTTCTTAGTGATGTGCCACATGCACAACCGATGAACACTACCAGGAAATGCCACTGGTATGGCTTGCTTCATTGCTGGACACTGGTCAGTGATCACAAACTTCGGCTCACGCCCATGAGCCTTCATGAACGCTTGCAAAACCCATGTATAGTTTGGAATATTTTCGCCGCGCATCAAAGTCGCTCCAACAACAACGGACTTCTTATGATTGTCAACCGCAACAAACGGGACAAACACCATCACATGCCTATTCAAAAAAAATGATTTGAATGAATTGGAAATTAAAACGATAACATATAAAGCAAAACTAAAGTAATAGATTTTTAGTGTTCATACATGTTCGTACGGAAAGTGGCGTTAAAGGATATTACATCGCCGAACTCACGGTAATTCAATTTGGCTACTTCATCAGCCCAGAATATTGTAACCAACTCCTTTTGATTACACTTAAACTCAAAAAAATAATCAGGACACTTTCTGTCTATTAACCATTGTATTTATCAACAATTGGGCATCCTTGTTACCAACAAAGTTAACCATGCCACGTTTAAAATTCTGATAATCTTTAAGTGTAGCACCACTAGACCCAACGCCTCCCAACATAGATGGACGCATCCTATGATACTTAGCTATACCTACCTTTGATGTGGTAGCATTGAAAACATTCATTTGATCGGTAAAAGTTAACCCACGCCTAGAACGAGATAAAGACATTTCATTTTGGTCAAAAAGCAAGTGATTGTGTTTTTCAAAAAACTTATAAACCTCAAAACAAGACCGTTCCTTTAGAAAATGTATTTTGAGATATGCCATACAACCACATCGTTTAAGATTTGAATTTCTCGTTCGTCTCTCACCGGCTTTTGAACTCATCGAATCATATACTTTTTCAGCTGGAATTCCCTGCTTACTACAAACAAAAAACCTAGCAGTTATTTGTCCATCGTTGTTAAACTTTTTATTTGATAAGCGAACATCGAATCCTGCAGCATCAGCATATTTTCTGTATGCTTTCTCAGCTAGTTCAACAGACGAAAAACAATCACCAACTTTAATGCGAAGGGCCTCATCGACAATAGGAACGTAAAACTTTGTTCCCCCCAGAGATTCCTCAATCTTTGGAGAAATATTATCTACGTAAGAAAACATAATCAATAATACAATAAATCAACAATAAAATATAAAATATATATATATACACAATACAGTACCATACAATTATATTGTTATGAAGGTATAGCTATTCGAATGATTACTAAAAAAATGAAATTTGCATGGGCCTATTATAAAAAAATGCAATCAAATTCTGACAAAACTATCCAATAAGGAATACAAGTTATTAATAAAAAAATGCAATCAAATTTGTATGGATCTATTATAAAAAAATTCTTACAAACTGTTACCAAAATAACAAACTATTCATACAAGTTACTGATTCATAAATCATCTGTGGAACGAATTTTAAATAAGGAAATTTTTTGTGTCTAAAAATAAAATAAAACAAAAAAATATACAACAAAATGAAATTAAAAAAAAAACACGATTTAAACCACAAATTCACAACAATCAAAACTTACACGTAATTAAGTTCATCAACACGTAAAGCATTATCTTGGGTTCTAAAAAAAGTTTGATGAGTACTGTAAATCATAACAACGAAATTACAAACACTATTGCAATGAAAATACATAATTCTTACTTACTAAAACTACAAACTAACACAACACAGTTTATGGAAATTTATGTACCAAACAACAAAGAAACTCTATATAGAAGTTATTAAATAATGTACCTGGTTCTACGTTGTAGTAACCGTGTCCAAAAAGGAAGGGTTCCAAGTCTTGTGGTGGATTTATTATAAATGGAAGTTGAGGGTAGTATTTTGTAAAATAGGACAAGGTATATAATGGGCACAAAACCCTAGAAACATTCCATTTTGACTGATTTAGAGTGTGTGTGTCGGCTGTGTTTTGGAGAAAGAAAAGGGAGAAGGGTTTTTTGGGAGCTCTTGTGATTTTTGGAGAAGAAGGAGCTTGGTGCTTGGAAATCTAAAGTCAGGGTGTGTTTGGGATTCGAATTTGCAGCAGGAAATCACCAGGTAAACTCTCATTTTAATCTCGAATCTGTGGTTTGATTATCAGAATGGTTATTTTGGGGTTTTGGTGTTGAAAGTGGGTTATGAGACTAAATGGGAGAGTTTGGACCCTGTAGTGTGATTTAGCTGCTAGGATTTCAGGAACTTTTGAGGTTAATGACTCTGGTATTGCTGCAAATCTTCCTTTCGAGTATTTCGATCTATTTAGTTAATTTCAGCTCCAAAAAGGGAGCAGGTCGACGTCCGGAAACCTCCCTGGACGTCCGGGCACGTTGTTCAGATGAAGGTTTCCGGGTAAGTGTTCGTCAGTCGGATGTGTGTGTCCGGATAGGAGTTGTCCGGATGTGATGTTGTCCGGATAGGAGTTGTCCGGATGTGATGTTGTCCGAATGGAGAGTTGTCCTGGTATAGAGTTGTCCGGGTATCGAGTTGTCCGGGTATTGTGTTGTCCGGAAAAAAGGGTGTTGTCCGGAAAAGGGGTGTTGTTCAGAAAAGGGGTGTTGTCCGGAAAAGGGGTGTTGTCCGGAAAAGGGGTTTTGTCCGGATAAGTGATGCAGTCGGCTTATGCGTTTTCATCCTTTCGCTCAGGTAGGTCGTTTGGAAGTGCGAGTCAGAGTAGGAGAAGGACGTAAGCAAATCAGGTGAGTTTTTCTAGCCAAAGCTTGATGGTACTTGTTTATTTACTTGTACGAGCGTGTTTACTTAATGTATGTGCATATATGTTACTTATGCATGATGTGAGCTATATGGGGGGTGTGTCCCATACGATCTGATGCGGTGCTTATGGGGGGTGTGACCCATATATGATGGTATGACGCTTATGGGGGGTGTGTCCCATATGTCATAGTGTGATGTGTTATGGGGGGTGTGTCCCATATGTTATTTGCCAAACTTCATATTGATTTATGTTTCGCAAAGTTTTAAATGATAAATGTGGTGTGTTTGTAACTGAGGGATCTCACTAGACCTTGTGGTCTAACCCTCGCATTTTCAAAACTGAAACCCTTTTCAGGTAAGCAGGTTAAGGGCAGTTCCTCTAGTGGTAAAGAGAAGGCGTGAGAGCGGGCATGGCGTGGCATTAGAGGACTTCCTTTACATTTTTGTTATTAGAAACTCTCAGTTGTATTAGGGTTATTCCGCAAACCCAAGTTTTGTTATTTTGATGGTGTGAACCTTGGGCCAAGTTTTGGCGATATATCATTATATATGTCTTGTTTTGGGCATGTCTTGGATTGGGTTGTTACAAATGGTATCAGAGCCGTAGTTTAAGGGATTTAGGTGACCGGATGGGCCTAAACTTAAACTGTAGAGTACAACTGAGAAAATAGGAAGGCCTAGGGAGACCTCACTGGGATGCGTACATAATAGGGTGGTGAAAACTATCATGTAAGGTAAGTTCGGGATTACACCTGGCCAGTGTAATTGTGAATTTACAGGTACATGACGGGGATCACTCTTGCCTTGTTACTTTGGGGCGGTTGTTAATCTATATTTTGTGTAATGTTACAGTAGTTGAAATGTCAGAACGGAGTTTGAGGAGTAAGTCTGTGCCGGCGAGGGAAATCCGCGTGGAGGAGATTTTGGAGGGTGGATCGGTGGGTTCTCCGAGACAACCGGCTACCCGCGGGAGAGGCGGAGGCCGTGGAAAGGGTCGGGGAAGAGCACCCCGACGAGCTGCCACCCAGACTGGGAATAGCGGGATGGCGACCAGAGGTAAGAAAAAGGCGCCGACCGTCCGTCGGGCTAAGAGTGCGGGAGCACCGAAGGTACGCAAGCCGACCCAATCTGAGAGTACCGCTTCAGGGAAAGAGGGTCCGAGTCTGGACCGCAACCAGGCTTTTGTGACGGAAGAAAAGTTTACTGCTGAAATGGGTAAACTGCAAGAGACTTTGCAGGCATTGCTGAAGCATCGTACTGGGTCGACATCGGAAGGGCAAACTGAAAGTGTGAAAGAAACTGAGGCTGAAGCATCCAAATTACCTACAACTGAGGTGGGGAGCCACTCCCAAGTGACCCCATTTGTGACAGGAGAGTCAAAGTCTGTTAAGGGGTGTACCTTCAAAACCTTTATGTCTTGCAAGCCTCCATATTTCAGTGGGGAACGTGACCCGGTGTTAGCAATGAGGTGGGTTCGGGAGATGGAGCTGGCGTTTGACACAAGTAAGTGTGCTGAAGGAGACAAGGCGCTGTTTGCCATGTCAATGCTGAAGGCAAATGCTATCTTTTGGTGGGATGTGGAAACAGGAGGTAAAGGCTCGGAAGTGGCAAAGAAGACATCGTGGGAAACTTTCACTGGAAGGTTCCTAGCCCAATTTTGCCCGTTGGCGGCAAGGAAGAGATTGGAAGAGGAGTTTATGGGACTTGAGCAGGGGTCGATGTCTGTGCAAGAATACACTTCTAAGTTCATTGAAAAGGCACGTTTCGCTGAAGTTTATGTACCTACTGAGGAAAGACGAGTTGAAAGGTATGTGTGGGGACTGAAGAGCAGTATAAGAGAGCTAGTGCAGAACCGTGGCCCCGCGACGTTTCAAGCGGCGGTCGATGTGGCGGAGTTAACCGAGAAGGAAAAGAACCGACAGATGTCAGAAAGGAGTGTGGATAAGAGGAAGTGGGATGGACCCGTGCGGGATGTGAAGAGATCTAAGACCTCTAGACCCGAGTTGCGGGGGGGACCGAGGTTCAGTGACAGACCGTGTGGGAAGTGTAATAAAGTGCACCGTGGAGATTGCTTTGAACCTGATGGTTGTTATAAGTGTGGAAAACTGGGGCACATGGCGCGGGAATGTTCTAGCCCGAGAACGTGTTACCAGTGTGGCTCTCCGAATCATATCAAACCTGATTGCCCGCAGTTGAGGAAGGGATCTTCTGGTGGTTCGGGAGGGGGTCAAGGAGGAAGAGGTGGAGAAAAGAAGGTGGAACCAGGCCGAGTGAGGGCTAAGGCTTTTCACATGTCAGCGGAAGAGGCGGCTGATGAGCCTGACGTGGTATCAGGTACTTTTCTTGTTAATTCGAAGCTTGCTAAAGTGTTGTTTGATTCGGGTGCAAACCGTTCGTTTGTATCGCCGACCTTTGCTCAGTGTCTGTCTGTGATGCCTAAAAGGTTAGAGTGTGGTTTTGAGGTTGAAATTGCAGACGATAGTTGCGTCTTGGTGAAGGAGGTATATGAGGGGTGTAGTATGGAAGTAGAGGGTCATACTTTTCCCTTGCGCCTATACCCGATGGGTTTGGGAGATTTTGATGTTGTGGTAGGAATGGATTGGTTGGCTAGTAATGATGCTAGCATTTTGTGCAATAAGAAGATGATACGTATCGCATTGCCGGATAAGTCCGAGGTAGTGATCTATGGGGATAGGCGTGAACGTAAGTCCTGTCTCATCACGGTGATGAAGGCGAGGCATTGTTTAGAAAAGGGGTGTCAGGGTTTTCTAGCATATGTGTTAGACGCTAAGAAGGAGAAGAAAAGTCTAGAAGACGTCCCGGTGGTGAGTGAGTTTCCGGAGGTATTTCCGGATGACCTGACGGGTTTACCCCCGGATCGACAAGTCGAGTTCAGAATTGATTTGATGCCCGGCGCGGCACCGATAGCGCGTGCGCCGTATCGGTTGGCACCGGCAGAGATGAAGGAGATGATGACTCAGTTGCAAGAGTTGTTGGATAAGGGGTTCATACGCCCTAGTTCGTCACCCTGGGGAGCACCGGTACTGTTTGTCAAGAAGAAGGACGGATCGATGCGAATGTGCATTGATTATCGCGAGCTCAACAAGGTGACGATCAAGAATAAGTACCCGCTCCCGAGGATCGACGATTTGTTTGACCAGTTGCAAGGAGCGAAATTCTTCTCGAAGATAGACCTGAGATCTGGCTATCATCAGTTGAAAGTAAGGGAAGAGGATGTGCCGAAGACGGCTTTTCGTACGAGGTACGGGCATTACGAGTTCTTAGTCATGCCCTTCGGGTTGACTAATGCTCCGGCGGTATTCATGGATCTGATGAATCGGGTGTGTAGTGCGCTGTTAGACAAATGTGTGATTGTGTTCATCGACGACATCCTCATTTATTCCAAATCTGGAAGTGAGCACGGAGAGCATCTTCGCTTAGTGCTAGACCTGTTGCGACGAGAGAAGTTGTTTGCGAAATTCTCTAAGTGCGAGTTTTGGCTTAAAGAAGTCCAATTTTTAGGACACGTGGTGTCGGAAGATGGTGTCAAGGTAGACCCGGCTAAAGTGGAGGCCATTAAGGGGTGGGAGACCCCGAGATCGCCATCGGAGGTGAGAAGTTTTCTTGGGTTAGCAGGCTACTACCGGAAGTTCATTCAGGACTTTTCTCGGATAGCTACGCCGTTGACTGCTTTAACCAAAAAGAATTCTAAGTTTGTGTGGACTAAGGCCCAGGAGGAGGCGTTCAGCAAATTGAAAGACAAGTTGAGTAGTGCTCCGGTTCTATCCTTGCCTAATGGAACCGAAGGATTTGTAATCTACAGTGATGCGTCCAAGTTGGGGCTAGGGTGCGTTTTGATGCAAGACGGAAGGGTGATTGCCTATGCATCCCGTCAGTTGAAGGAGCACGAGAAGAATTATCCTACGCATGATATGGAGTTAGCGGCGGTGATTTTCGCGCTAAAGATTTGGAGGCACTACTTGTACGGGGTTAAGTGTCAGATTTATTCTGATCATAAGAGTCTCCAGCATTTGTTTGATCAAAAAGAGCTGAATATGAGACATCATCGTTGGGTGGAGTTGTTGAGTGATTATGATTGCGAGATCCTTTACCATCCAGGTAAAGCGAACGTCGTGGCCGACGCCTTGAGTCGGAAAGAAAGAAGAGAGCCAACGAAAGTGGTGGCCTTTCGGATTGAAATGGTTCCTAATCTATTCGACGAGATCAGGAAATTTCAAGAGGAAGCTCTAGTAGAGGAGAAGTGGAAAAGTGAGAGGATTGTCGGCTATGTGACATCCTTGAAGTGTGAAAAGAGTGGGGTGAGGTGTTTTGGAAACCGAGTGTGGGTTCCTAAGTTGGGAGGTCTGCGTGAGCGGATCTTAGAAGAAGCGCATAAGTCTCGATATTCTGTTCACCCGGGTACTAATAAGATGTATCGAGACCTGAGGCAACTGTATTGGTGGCTGGGGTTGAAGAAAGATGTCGCGTACTTTGTGGAGCGTTGTGTAACCTGTTTGAAGGTCAAGGCAGAGCACCAAAGGCCGTATGGAGAAATGCAGCCCTTAGAGATTCTAGTGTGGAAGTGGGACTGTATTACCATGGACTTTGTAACAAAGTTACCAAGGACCCCGAAGGGTCACGATGCTATATGGGTGATAGTTGACCGTCTCACCAAGTCGGCTCACTTTCTACCTATTCGGGAGAGCGACTCGTTGGAGAGGTTGGCCAAATTGTACGTCAACGAGGTAGTGATGAGGCATGGAGTGCCGTCGTCCATTATCTTCGATCGTGATAGTCGCTTCACGTCGTCGTTTTGAAGGAGTCTGCAAAGGGAGTTAGGCACGCGGCTTTGTTTGAGCACCGCCTATCACCCTCAGACGGATGGACAAAGCGAGAGGACTATCCAGACCCTGGAGGACATGTTGCGTGCATGTGTGGTAGATTTCAAGGGTTCGTGGGAATCCCACCTACCGTTGATCGAGTTCTCGTATAACAACAGCTATCACGCCAGTCTTCAAGCGGCTCCGTTTGAAGCGTTGTATGGGCGTAAGTGTAGGACGACGTTGTGCTGGAATGAAGTGGGAGAGAAGCAGTTGGCAGGACCGGAAATCGTGCAGTTAACTGCCGATAAGATCAATGTGATCAGGGAAATATTGAAAGTGGCTCTGGATCGTCAAAGAGCGTACGCGAATAAGAGAAGAAAACCAATTGAATTCGCGGTGGGGGATAAAGTGATGCTCAAAGTATCACCGTGGAAGGGAGTAGTCCGATTTGGAAAAAAGGGGGAAACTAAAACCAATATACGTTGGACCTTTCGCCATCACCAAGCGAGTGGGTGAGGTGGCATACAGGTTGGAGTTGCCGGAGGAGTTAAGCAAAATTCATTCGACGTTTCATGTGTCGAACTTGAAGAAATGTTTGGCCGAGCCTGATGTGGCCATTCCGTTGGAGGATGTCAGTATTGACGAGAATTTGACGTTCGTCGAGGAACCAATAGAAATCGTGGACAGTAAGGTCCGGAAGACGAGGAATAAAGAGGTTCGTCTAGTAAAGGTTCAGTGGAGATACCACAAAGGGAAGGAGGCTACGTGGGAGGTGGAATCGGAAATGAGGACCAGGTACCCCCATCTTTTCGAGAATGGAATTCCGGGGACGGAATTCTTTTGAGGGGGGAGTGTTGTAGTAACCGTGTCCAAAAAGGAGGGGTTCCAAGTCTTGTGGTGGATTTATTATAAATGGAAGTTGAGGGTAGTATTTTGTAAAATAGGACAAGGTATATAATGGGCACAAAACCCTAGAAACATTCCATTTTGACTGATTTAGAGTGTGTGTGTCGGCTGTGTTTTGGAGAAAGAAAAGGGAGAAGGGTTTTTTGGGAGCTCTTGTGATTTTTGGAGAAGAAGGAGCTTGGTGCTTGGAAATCTAAAGCCAGGGTGTGTTTGGGATTCGAATTTGCAGCAGGAAATCACCAGGTAAACTCTCATTTTAATCTCGAATCTGTGGTTTGATTATCAGAATGGTTATTTTGGGGTTTTGGTGTTGAAAGTGGGTTATGAGACTAAATGGGAGAGTTTGGACCCTGTAGTGTGATTTAGCTGCTAGGATTTCAGGAACTTTTGAGGTTAATGACTCTGGTATTGTTGCAAACCTTCCTTTCGAGTATTTCGATCTATTTAGTTAATTTCAGCTCCAAAAAGGGAGCAGGTCGACGTCCGGAAACCTCCCTGGACGTCCGGGCACGTTGTTCAGATGAAGGTTTCCGGGTAAGTGTTCGTCAGTCGTATGTGTGTGTCCGGATAGGAGTTGTCCGGATGTGATGTTGTCCGGATAGGAGTTGTCCGGATGTGATGTTGTCCGAATGGAGAGTTGTCCTGGTATAGAGTTGTCCGGGTATCGAGTTGTCCGGGTATCGAGTTGTCCGGAAAAAAGGGTGTTGTCCGGAAAAGGGGTGTTGTCCGGAAAAGGGGTGTTGTCCGGAAAAGGGGTTTTGTCCGGATAAGTGATGCAGTCGGCTTATGCGTTTTCATCCTTTCGCTCAGGTAGGTCGTTTGGAAGTGCGAGTCAGAGTAGGAGAAGGACGTAAGCAAATCAGGTGAGTTTTTCTAGCCAAAGCTTGATGGTACTTGTTTATTTACTTGTACGAGCGTGTTTACTTAATGTATGTGCATATATGTTACTTATGCATGATGTGAGCTATATGGGGGTGTGTCCCATACGATCTGATGCGGTGCTTATGGGGGGTATGACCCATATATGATGGTATGACGCTTATGGGGGGTGTGTCCCATATGTCATAGTGTGATGTGTTATGGGGGGTGTGTCCCATATGTTATTTGCCAAACTTCATATTGATTTATGTTTCGCAAAGTTTTAAATGATAAATGTGGTGTGTTTGTAACTGAGGGATCTCACTAGACCTTGTGGTCTAACCCTCGCATTTTCAAAACTGAAACCCTTTTCAGGTAAGCAGGTTAAGGGCAGTTCCTCTAGTGGTAAAGAGAAGGCGTGAGAGCGGGCATGGCGTGGCATTAGAGGACTTCCTTTACATTTTTGTTATTAGAAACTCTCAGTTGTATTAGGGTTATTCCGCAAACCCAAGTTTTGTTATTTTGATGGTGTGAACCTTGGGCCAAGTTTTGGCGATATATCATTATATATGTCTTGTTTTGGGCATGTCTTGGATTGGGTTGTTACATACGTCATCATAAACCAATTCGTCAACACCCATTAATAATAATTATAGTTAGTAAATAATAATAAGGGGTAATATTGGAATATTCACAAAAAGCTACTGAAATGCTACTCCAAGTAGCATTTCAAAAAGCTAGCTTATGGTCATCAGGCCCGTTTCGGATATTTTTTGGGCCTTGGGCAATTCATAAAATTTAGGCCCTTAATATGTACCAAAAGAAATCCCAAATAATTTTTTTTATTATTAAAAACAAATTTTCATACAATAAATACTAATAATTCACACAAAAGAACTTCTTCGATCATTTTTAGATGCAAAATATCAATAATAACATCAAAGTCATACAAAACAACTTCTTCGAGCATTTTTGAATGCAAAATCATCAATAATAGCATCAAAGTCATACAAAAAAACTTTTTCGAGCATTTTTTAATGCAAAATCATCAATAATAACACATGTCCGTTCCTGAAATTTTCTACGCCTTGGGTGAGATGTAAAACGGATCCCTCGATAACTACAAAATTATTTTCAATATATATTGTTTATATCACCATAGATAACTTTGAATTCAAGAAATACTAATTATTCATATAAAACACTTTTTTCCGAATATTCCTAGTGAAAATTCAGTCAATAGTTATTTCAAAATTAATATTATCTATCATATCGTATTTACATAATATCGTCAATTCGTTCCACCGTCAAAGGCATCTTATGGTATACCTTTAATATATAGATTGACATCATTTGAGGTCACTATGTTGACATCATTTGGGTTGAGTTTTCATGTCACCTCACGTTAATATTTTCTATCACCATTTTAAACTTTTAGGTTTAATACAAACTTTTTAAGAACCATCAATCTTAGAATCAAAAGTCCATGTTGGCTATACGTTGAGATCTTATTCTTGTTTAGAGATATGAGAGTACTTAAGATTCAGGGACTCAATATTAATTAGGTAATGAGGAGTCGTATGAAAAAGGATAGTTTTGAAATCTTAAATATAGATATAAGTTGGTAATTCTTTTTTTCTGAAAGGTATGGGTTTTATTAGTGGATAACAAGAAATGTACTATATTCTAAGAAAAAAATAGAATTCATATGGATGGAATAATCAAAAGAGTATGTGGAAGATGAATAATAGAGTATATATAAAGATTTTTAGACAACATAGTTTTATCTATTAGTACTAGATATTTTTTTTTTTAGAGAAACAATAAGCAACATTATAAAATGAAAGCCCAATTAACTCTTTGCAATTTTTCTTGTCAATGTAATTAATCAATACATATTTGGGCCCTTCATATAATGCATATTTTTTTTTGTTCCTATTATATACTATTTTTTTTGAACTGCTATTATATAATATACTAAAAAATTGGGCCCCTATTTTTTTTGGGCCCTGGGCGTGCGTCCGGCCCGCCCTCCCCAGGGACGGCACTGATGGTCATCCAAACATGTACCCAAAAAAAAGCTAGTTTTTTTTGTCAAACAATGCCTAAATTAACATGACAGTAAGTACAAAAAAAAGTAAATTTGCATGGGCATATGGGCTCAATCACCAATCAAATAGTAATGTAATTAACAACATGAATGCATCTAACTTATTTTTCCTTACTCAATTTATTAACTAGAACAGAACTTATGATGAAACCTGTTGATACCAACAATATGGAAATTTTATGTAGTAGTTATTAATAAATATACCTGGTTCTACGTTATGATCTACGGCTTCGTCGACCCCCATAATCTGGAGATCTTCCTCGGATTCCTCGAAAACCCCATCACCATTATTCTCGTTACATAACAAAGAATCAAACGTCAATGATGAATTCTTTCCATGATCATGAACAGAACATAACGATAGTACGTAATCATCGACAGGATCTTCCGAAACTATTTCATCCACGGTGTTAATCTCGGAACAATCTTTAAGAACTTGCGTAGAGATTTCATCAACCACAATTTTGCTATTAGTTCCATCCATGGTATACGTTTTTTGGGGTTTCAACTATTGTCGTTCAGGAAAACTATTTACTTGTTTAAATACTAGTTTAAACATTAATGAACAAATCAAAAAAAAATAATACATATATATTACAACGATACTATCTCATGATTATAGGGGATTATTTTCAAAAACGATTGAAAAATATTTTAACCTTATTAGTTAGTAACCATTAAGTTGCAAGAAATCATCAAATTTACCAACATAAAATTAATACATATAGCAAATAAAAACGGCAGAATATTGAATTGGAATTGAAATATAGCCATTAATGTAGGTCCATTAACTAACCCACTAATTCAAAAAATTTGAATATCCTTACCATAAATATCAGGGAAATTAATTAAAATACCCTAAGTTTGACCAACTGTTACCAAAATACCCTAAATTTTTTCAATTTTGCAAAAATACCCAAAATACCCGCGATGAGGTCCCGCGATCGCGGGATACGGTGACGTGGCACGTATTTTGGCCCCAAATGCCCCGCGAAGCCCCTCAACTTTGGCCGCGGTGCACTTTTGGTCCCTGCCCGCGATCGCAGCCCGCGATGGCCCGAATTTTACACTTTTGGTCCCTGAAAATTTACACTTTCAGCCCCTGTACTTAGACGAATCTTGCATGCTTTTACTGTTTTTTTCACAATTATTGTACTTTGAAGACGGATTTGTGGTTGAAATTCATTTGCACTTTTGAGATTTCATCCATAAATATCAGTAATATGCAATTCACAATTCACACTTGTTTCTTGCTTTCTTTCTTGATTTCTCTCTTGCTTTCTTTCTTTGAATTGCTTTCTCTCTTGATTTCTCTTCTCTCATTTCATCCACAAATGGCATCGTCATCAAACCCTAAGTCTACTCCTGAAAAAATGCCACCTCAAATCGAGGTCGCCATAGCAAAAAAGGAAAAGGAGATAGATGAACTAACAGAAGAGTGGAAAAAAATTATGGACAGGAAGGCAGTCCATTTGAGAAAGATCGAAGAGGAAGACATGGAGATCAAAAGGATGAAAGGGGATATAAAAGCTCGGGAGGCTCGTGTTCGTCGAGAACAAGAAGCAATTCACCATATTCTGCAAGACTTCGCAATTATTCAAGCGAAGGTAAACGAGAAGCAAGCTTGGATTGATGAAACTAAATCAATTTTTAAGTAGGTGGTGGTTGTTTTAGTTGTTTTGTATTTTTTTTACTGTGTTGTTGTTTGTATTTTTTTTACTGTGTTGTTGTTTTGTATTTTTTTGTTGTTGTTAATTTCTCTGAAAAGTAGTTTTTAAGCCGCTGAACCACGGTTAGGTTGGATACATCATGCAAGGTCAAGTCAGAGGTTACCTCATTCGTGGTTGCTAAAGTGTGTCCGGGTTGTGGTACACAATGGCCATACGTGGTTGCAAAAGCAGAAGCCGTTGAAGAAGGGTCAAAAAGATTGAAGATGAAGAGCCTGTTGGTCAGCGTAGAAAAAAGGTTCAAACAACCTAGCCAAGGGTCATAAAGATTGAAGATGAAGAGCCTGTTGGTGATGTTTCTTTTTATATATGTTTTATCTTTGTTCTTATTAGGTGTTCCAATCAATAATCTTTGTGTTTAAGTATGCCAAGTGTGGGTTAATTGAATTCAAGCTTGTGGATTATGTTTTAAGGTGTCAAAATCTTGATTGGCATTAGTACTGAAGAGAGTGGTAATCTAATTTGTGATCCATATTGGTTGTGCTTAAAGGGTAAGATATTCCTTTTGCTTATATGTAATAATGGGAAATTAATTAAAATGCCACAAGTCAAAGTTTGTGTTACCGAAATGCCACAAATCTCTCCCAGTTTACCGAGTAATAGGAAGATTTTATGAGGCGGAGGATTTTGCAACGAGTAATAGGAAGATTGAGGATCTCTATAATGAAGCCCTGGAAGGTCAATTCCTTTCAAACTAGATAGCATATGTATGTGTGTATATATAATATGAATATATAAAGCTACATAGGCATTTCGGTAAACTGGGAGAGATTTGTGGCATTTCGGTAACACAACCTTTGACTTGTGGCATTTTAATTAATTTCCTTATAATAATATATATGATAATTCCATATCAACAACAATATCATTTACAAATCAACGTTTAGATCAACAGTATCATATGTGTTTGTTCCATATGGTTCAAGTTGTGACGGGCCCGTGGTGTGACTGACTGAATGTCTCCTTGGCACGGTTGAAGGGGCGGGATTTGGACACTCTCCACGAGTATGTCCTACGCATTGGCACCGAGTACATCTTCGTTGTATCGAACTTTCACCACGTGATGGACGTCGGTCGTTCTTTCTCGGTCTCCCGGCCCTGTTCTTATCCATTAAAGGTGGATAGCATGGTGGAAGCGGGTCGGGTGGATACACCCATGCTGCAGGGGGTCCAGCTGGGTTTATTACCTCCACGTATGTTTTCCGGTAATATTCGGACGTGAAGAAAGGTACAGCCAAGTCGCTGCAATCTGTACGACTCATATATCTTGCTGCAGCGATGGCATGGCCGCACGGTAACCCAGATTTATCCCATTCATGACACGAACAAAGGTGGTCTTCCATATTCACAATCGCGTGAATATAGTCATCATGCACCTCGTACTTCCCATACCCGATTGCTCTTACCGGCCATGTCGCCGCACGACGCGCCCTGTACTGAACGATATTCTTTGTCGTTGGTGTGAGTGCATTTTGCATCTCAGCTCCTTTTAGGCGTCGAATTTGGTACCACTCTTGTTGAAAGGCCCGAAAGTAGTCCATAAGATTAACAATCGGACATCTACGCGCAAAACGAGAGAGTGCATTCACAGACTCTGCACTATTCAAGGTCAGAATGTCATACCGTTGTCCAGGAAAATGGGTCGCGGACCACCTCTCCGGTCCAGCATCGTCAAAGACTTTGGCTGCTTCCTTGACACTGTATCGTAGCATATTCATGTACTTGTTAAACTCCCGATCCGTATATGCTCTGCATGCCGCCCAATAGACATCCTTGTAGGTGGTAATACGTTTGTCCATGGATTTGGCGTTCATCTCCAAATGTCGACAGCATATGGCGTGAGGGGCGTTTGGGTACATGGCAGAGATTGCGGCGCTTATGGAAGGAGCCCTGTCAGACATAAACACCAACCCTTGCGGGTCTCCGATAGCTTGTCTCAATATGGACATAAACCAAGTCCACTCGTCCCTGGTTTCAGACTTGCCTACGCCGAAAGCTACTGGAACGATGGAGTTATCCCCGTCAATGGCAACCGCCAGGAACATCATACCCAAGTAACGGCCCTTTAAATGGGTTGCGTCTATTATCAGGACACGACGTAGATTTTCCAGAAATGTGCGGATCTGCAAAAACATAGGTTAAAATGTTATAGTTTATAATGTGTAAATGTTATAGTTTATAATGTGTAAACATATGACGTGTTAAAATACGTACCGCGGGTCCAAGGGCCACGAAGCACATCTCAAACTTTCCACGTGAATCGGTCCGTAGCTGCGTGACAGTACCAGGGTTCTGCAGCTGCAAATTATATAAATATGTCGCGAGTCGTTCATACGACTCCTCGAATGTGCCTCTCACCATAAACAGTGCATGGCAGCGCGCACGCCACGCTTGGTGGTAATCAATTGTGACGCCGAACTGCCGGTGAACGTCGTGGACGATGTCCTTTGGACGCAATGACCTGCTAACATCAAGAAATTTGTTTTTCAGGATCGCACCCAAAGTCTTTTTGCCGGCTTGTTTGTGGTGGGGATTAAGTTGCGTCCTCGTACAAGTGTGTACGTCGTGCAACTTTCTAATCATTATCGCCCCTCCTTTGGGACCCGTGTGAATCGCATACAACCTCCACTCACACTTTTCTCTAGCACATTCAACTACGTATTTGCTTTTGTCAGATGCCAGCACGCGACTTTGGAAACCCTCTTCCAAGAACTTGAGTCCGATCTGACTTGCTAAGAGATCCTTCGAATCGAATATCTGACCTGCTGTTAAACTTTCACTGCGAATATAAGGTGTAGGTTCGTAGCTTTGTGTCTGGGTATGGGAGTCTGGAAGAATAGGGGGCATATCAAAAAAGTCATTTATCTGACTACATGATTTTCTACTAGGGGTATATTCTTCGTGATCATCATTATCGGTGTCTGATCTGTCTATTTCAGAATTACCCGTTCTGAAAACGTGGGTTTCGTCATCAGCAACTCCAACAGTACGCCATTCGTGTGGTTGTGGTGGTTGTTGTTGTTGAGAATCAGGCTGCTCTATTTGGAGGTCTTCGTCGTCGTCACCCTCCTCGTCACCGTCGTCGTCACCGTCGTCGTCACCGTCGGATACGCCGGGATACACAAAGAGTAATGGGGGTCTTTCTGAATAGACTGCAAGGTGCAGAAAAGTAGAGATATCCCCATCGTTGGATAAATCCACAAATGACCCATCGCCATTTTTAAACACTAACTTGCAAACATCAGAAGAGTTGATTACACATTTTTGCATGGCGTATGCAACAAACTTCTGATAAGTATAGTTTACTGACACTTTTACACCATGCTTAGATTTATAAGCAAAATTCCACTCATTGTTATCTTGCACCCATTCACCATCAAAACAGAAATATAGCTTAGTTTTTGCAACAGATGAACTCATTTTTTCTGTAGTATCTCAAACACAAAATATTGCAGAAAGAAATATTGCAACAATGAAATCGTTGTGTGGGGATTATGGCTTGCATTTTACGTCTATTTATCAATGAAACAACCAACATATCAGAAAACCAATCTCTCATTTCATCCACAAACTGGTATTCCAAAAACATTGATTTAACATTGATTCAAACATGCAAATGAATTTCAACCACAAATCCGTCTTTAAAGTGCAATAATTGTGGAAAAAAACAGTAAAAACATGCAAGATTCGTCTAAGTTTAGGGGCTGAAAGTGTAAATTTTCAGGGGCTGAAAGTGTAAATTTTCAGGGACCAAAAGTGTAAAATTAGGGCCATCGCGGGCAGGGACCAAAAGTGCACCGCGGCCAAAGTTGAGGGGCTTCGCGGGGCATTTGGGGCCAAAATACGTGCCACGTCACCGTATCCCGCGATCGCGGGACCTCATCGCGGGTATTTTGGGTATTTTTGCAAAATTGAAAAAATTTAGGGTATTTTGGTAACTCAATGTTTGACTTAGGGTATTTTAATTAATTTCCCTAAATATCAGGAGCATCTCTTATGGTATCTTTAATATACCGAAGATTAAAAAATAATATACAATTAACAAATACCTTAATTGTCATTTAACAATTTAGGAACCATCAATTAGTAATAGAAACTAATTTAATGAGATCAATGGTGATGATAAAGGTTGCAAAGGTTGCAACTTATTTAAGGGTTGCAAATTAGTGTTCCTCTCTCTCTCTCTCTCTCTCTCTCTCTCTCTCTCTCTCTCTCTCTCTCTCTCTCTCTCTATATATATATATATATATATATATATATATATATATATATATATGGAGAGAGAGAGAGAGTGACAATCTTTTGCAAACTTTCTAAACGATGCAAACTGTACAAACCCATCCAGATCATCCGATTTTTTGATCAAAGGCTGAGTAATTTTCGAATTTAAATTTAGTAAAAAAATAGGGAAAGAGTAGTTTGGGAATAGGTTTTAAATGATTTAATTTTAATTTTAATAAATAATTTGAATTTATCTAATTTTTGTTATAATCTATCCTTATTACATGGGAGAAGTGGTCGTGTAATCCTTTAGATTTGATCTGATGTTTTCTTCCTCTCTTTTGTACTTCTAGCTTCTCGCTAGCGTTTTCGGTTGGAATAAATTCTCATCGTTCTAGAAAACTTTATATCAATTATCTTCATATCTCCTTCACTCTATCTCTCTCTCTCTCACACACACACACACACATAAAATTTCGGCGACCTCCTCCCCCGAATTTCGGCGACCCTCACTCTCTCTCTCATAAAAAATCGGCGACATCCTCCCCTGAATTTGAGCGACCCTCACTTTCTCTCTCTCTCACGATTCACCCTCACCATCCAGTCCCCAACAACGTCCTCCCACTCCGGCGACCTCCTCCCTCTCCGACGACCTACCCTCGAATTCCGGCGAGTTTATGAAATTTGTATTTATTTATTGACTATATGAAGTTTTCAACTAACATAAACTGTTTTTTCGAAATTTTCAAGTTTCATAAACGGTTTCGTAAAATTCACAACAAATTTAAACCTTAAAATTTATCAGAGTTTACTACAACACTTTCTAAACTTTCATTTACAACTGGAGGATTAGTGGTAAGATTTATAATTACAAATGACCTATTGTAAACAACCAACTAATCTAATCCAAAGTCAACATAATCAGATTATAAGGTTGTCTACAATATCTCCAAAATATCATCGATAACACTAATTTCTCCATCACGTTTCCAAAAAGCATAACTCTATACCCCTCTTCACTCATCCCCTTGTATCCTTTCCCGAGCTAGTACCTAAGAAAATTTAATTTGAAAAGATTAGGCTTACGCCTAGTGAGAACATCCAATTTTCAAATCAAAATCTTTATAAGCTTTGAAACCAAAATTGTAAACAAAGCGTATAAATTAACTTGATCCCAACTTTCTTACCGTACACATAGCATCTTTCGATGACGGGAATCATACCCGATTCCATGAGTATGACAACACTAAGTAGGTCATATCATCATGTTCAAGAGCACCACTACGAATCACCACGGATTCTAGATTACAACTCATGTCCAAGAAATTACAATTAAACCATGCCTATTTCTTGGAATGGAGGTAGAAATAGCAATTATACCTTGCCTATACCTAATCTCCCAAGTAGAACCGGAAATAGCAATAATACCTTGCCTATTTCTCATCTCCTAGTAGAAAACTGAAATAGCAATTATACCTTGCCTATTTCACCGTTTCACATCACGATACAAAAAAGGAATAACAATTATACCTTGTCTATTCCTCATTCCCAAATTTAAACGAGAATAGCAATTATACCTTGCATATTCTATGTTTATCAATTAATGATAGTGCATATGGATCCATTACACTTACTAACATACGTACTGAAACACCCTAAAAACAGGGTCAATTTAAACCTTGAAATTTACCATAAGTTATGATCAAAGACTTTCAAACTTATATAACCTGAGGATCAAATGTAAGGTTTCTATATACAAACGTCATTACTTAAATAACTTCTTAATCTAATCATGACATAACAATCAGATTAATCCAGTTATCTAAACAACCGTCCCAAAAGCATCAAACATCTCTAGATCCTCCGGTATCTCTAAGTCTGAATCTTTCCAAAAGTTCTCGTCTCTCATTCCCGCTATTTCCCGGAGCTTGTACCTGGTAAGAAGATTCAACTTTAAACATTAGGCTTTCGCCTAGTGAGGATACTCAAGTCAAAATAAAATTTAATAATTAAAACATGAACAGATAACTCAAACCTGTTCTCACCCGTCTTACCGTACGACAACTCCTTTTCAAATCGGGGAATCTACCCCACTCCCAATTTCCTACGACTAACTCATTTAATCGCAACAACAATATAAGCGTTAACTCTGAATCGTTCCAGATTCATAATCAATAATCACACACAAGAAATTACAAGTCAAAACTTGTCTATTTCTTAATTAGGAAGTAGAGATTACAAATTACTTTATGCCTATCTCTAGTCTTCCTCTCATCACAGGGAAATCTCCGATCTTCCCAAATCGAAATGGGAATTATTAAGCAAACTCTGCTTATTCCACATTCCACCTCAGAATCAATGGTCCCCATGGGATTATAATATCGCGATGCTCAAATCGAGACTCATGATTCAAGGTTCACCCAATTACTAAAATTACATCCCTTTGGTTTATGGCGAGTAATCGGTTCCCATCATACTGTACCCAAGTGCCCTCGATGACCGGATGCCTATTTTAGTAAAAGCACATAATCACATAATATAATATATGTAATAATCGATACTACTATATGCGTCCGGCATATAGTATATCATTTCTCCGAACATATTCTATATATATATAGAATATCAAGAATATTAATATCTCTTCATTTCAATCTCTTATTTATCTCCTCTTTAACTTAGCATAGAAGTTAATATCTCAATCAAGCTTCAAATCATATTTAGAGTTCATAACCACATAATAATTTCATGTAGTAGATAATCAAACTTAGCATGCAAGATTAATAATAAATACTATTTCACCAATTTCATACATAACTCATCTTGGAATTTTAACATGGTAACCAACATAACATATCTTTTAATCGCCCTCTTGGCTTATCTCTAATTTAATCAAATCCACATAATACATATTCATGCATACATATAAAGCATCTAATTCAAGATTAATTACTGAATTTTAAAGAGAGTTGAATAAACTCACCTGATGCGTTATTACTCCTTTTAATCCTTTTTAACACGTAAGGCTCCTTTCTTCACTACCACAGCTTACTGTATTATTTAATTGCATAAACTGATATTAATCCTCAAAGCAGAACCCTCTATAACCGAAAATCCTTAATTTCTAAAAATCACGTCTCAAGTCGTAATGAACGGAAATCGCAGTCCACTATTGCGATTTCATATCCAAATCGCAGTGAACTGAAGTCGCAGTCCTCTATTGCGATTTCAATTCCAAATTGCAGTCAACGGTTGCGATTTCATCCTCAGGTCGCAACTCGCCATTGCGATTTCACCCCAAGTCGCAGTGAACTGTTGCGACTACAGTACCAAGTCGCAACTGCCCATTGCGATTTCGACCCAAGTCGCAACCAACTGTTGCGATTCCAAAGCCAAGTCGCAACTGCCCATTGCGATTTCGCTCCGAGTCGCAACCAACTGTTGCGATTCCAAAGCCGAATCGCAATGGTCTGCTGCGACTCCAACTCCAAGTCGCAATTGCCTATTGCGACTTCGATGATGTTCATCCAAGTCTCAGTCCACTATGTTCATCTAAAACCCAGATTTTTATACTTTTAATCCATGTTTGTTTATGCCAATTTGCATATATGTTCAATACACTTATCTTAACATATCCTAAAACTCAAATTCACATAATCATCATAATTTACCAAGACCCAACTAAAAACTCCATAGAAAGCTTTAATCTAAGAAGATGAAGAATTTAATGAGATAATTACCTTTATGATTCTTCAACTAACACCAGATTATGGAATTTCCAGTAACTCTTTTCTTTTCTTCTTTCTATTTCTCGATGTCTCTATCTCAATCTCTCGGCTTTTCTCCAAACCGAAAGAACACACCCAAGACCAAGTCTCACATTCACATTTAGTCTATATTGTCTAAAAAGATGACACCTCAAGCTTAATTAGATATGAGTCATTATCCATTTTACCAAACAAACCTTCAACTTTCAAAGAATTGCACAACAAACCCTTAACTTGAAAATCTATTTCAACAACACTTTTAAACAATTACAAACTTAACCCCCAAGTTAGTTTATAATTCATAAAATAATATAACGAAAATTCAAGATGTTACAATACTCCCCAACTTGAAAATGATTTCGTCCCCGAAATCAAAGTCAGGTAAACAAATGAGGATACTTAGCCCTCATACTCTCTTCTGACTCTAAAGTTACATTAGTACCTCTATGGTGTTTCCACTGTACTTTCAACATAGCTACCTCTTTACCACTACGTAACTTTCTAACCGATCATTCTAAAATCGCTTCTGGTTCCTCTACACAACGACTCTTTTCATCTATTCTCACATCTGTGAGTGGAATCACATCTTCTTCTTCGGCCAAACACTTCCGAAGATAACATACATGAAAAGTATTATGAACTCCTTCCAACTCTGGTGGAAGATCTAACTTGTAAGCTTGCAACCCAATTCTCTCAACAATGGTGAAAGGTCCTAGAAAACGAGGACTCAACTTCCCACGTTTTCCAAACCTTATCACACCTTTCCATGGGGATACCTTGAGCATCACACACTCCCCAACTTGAAATTCCTTTGGTCTCCGCTTCGGATCAGCATAACTTTTCTGTCTATCTTGGGCTGCTTTCATATGCTGTCGAATCTCTTTTACTTTATCCGCTGTTTGTTGTACTAACTCTGGACCAGCAAACTGTTTCTCCCCGGCTTCTAGCCAACACACCGGAGTTCTACACTTACGACCATACAACGCTTCGAAGGGTGCTCTCCCGATGCTCGAATGATAACTATTGTTATACGCAAATTCTACCAACGGTAGATGCGTATCCCAGTTACCACCAAAATCTAAAACACAACACTTGAGCATATCCTCCAAAGTTTGAATAGTCCGTTCACTATGTCCGTCGGTCTGGGGATGAAAAGCAGTACTAAAATTAACTTTAGTACCCAATTCTTCTTGCAATGATCGCCAAAATCTCGAGGTAAACCGACTATCACGATCTGACACTATCGACACCGGTATACCATGCCTTGACACCACTTCATCAATATACAACTTTGCTAATTTCTCAATTGGTGACGCCTCTTTCATTGCTAGAAAATGAGCACTCTTAGTTAATCTATCCACGATTACCCATATTGTGTCGTTACCTTTTTGCGTCTTTGGTAACTTCGTCACAAAGTCCATGGTAATCTTCTCCCACTTCCATTCCGGAATTTCCAAGGATTGGAAACTTCCGTAAGGTTTCTGATGTTCAGCTTTCACCAACGAACATGTTGTACACATTTCTACCTTTCGAGCCACATCTACTTTCATCGCTGGCCACCAATAATGCAATTTCAAATCTCGATACATCTTCGTACTCCCAGGATGTATGGAATACTTAGATTTATGAGAATCTTCGAGAATCAACTCTCGATTTCCTTCAATTTTAGGCACCCAAACTCTTCCTTGAAATAATTTAATCCCCCGGCTATCTTCAGTCAACTGAAGATGTTGCTTACCCATTACTTCTTCTTTCAGATTTTCCTCTCGCAAAGCAACCACTTGTGCTTCTTTAATCTTTTCCATCAAACTTGACGTTACATCAATTCTAACGTTTACCGATTTCAAACACCCACCATACTCTTTTCTACTTAAGGCATCAGCCACGACATTTGCTTTACCAGGATGGTAATGCAATTCACAATCGTAATCCTTAAGCAATTCTAACCATCTTCGCTGCCTCGTGTTTAATTCTTTCTGATCAAAAACATGTTGCAAACTCTTGTGATCAGTATAAAGAGTACACTTCGTTCCATACAAATAGTGTCGCCACAACTTCAAAGCGAACACCACTGCTGCTAACTCTAAATCATGGGTAGGATAATTCTTTTCATGCTCTTTAAGCTGTCTTGAGGCATAGGCAATCACTTTGCCCCTTTGCATTACCACACATTCTAAACCCATCTTTGAAGCATCACTATACACAACAAAATCCTCTGTCCCTTCTGGTAGGGCAAGAATAGGTGCTTCACACAGTTTTTGACGTAAAATTCTGAAAGCTGTTTCTTGCTTCTCCGTCCAAACAAACTTCTCATTCTTTCTGGTTAACAACGTCAAAACAGATGCAATCTTAGAAAAATCTTTTATGAATCTTCTTTAATAACCTGCTAATCCCAATTCGTCATCGCTTCAATCTTTGAAGGATCTACTTTAACTCCTTCAGAAGTAATTACATGACCTAGAAACTGCACTTCCTTCAACCAAAATTCACACTTTGAAAACTTCGCGTATAACTTCTCTTTTCTTAAAACTCCTAAGACTTCACGAAGATGCTGCTCATGATCTTCTTCAGTCTTTGAATAAATAAGTATGTCATCAATAAACATGATGACAAACTTATCTAAAAATGGTCGACACACTCTGTTCATCAAATCCATAAATATCGCAGGAGCATTTGTCAACCCAAATGGCATTACAAGGAACTCATAATGTCCATATCTTGTTCTAAACGCTGTTTTTGAAACGTCTTCATCTCTTACTCGCACTTGATGGTATCCAGATCTTAAATCTATCTTTGAAAAACATCCCGCACCTTGGAGTTGATCGAATAAATCATCAATCCTCGGAAGCGGATACTTGTTCTTAATAGTTACTTTATTCAACTCTCGGTAATCAATACACATTCTCATGGTACCATCTTTCTTCTTGACAAATAGAACTGGAGCTCCCCACGGTGAAGAACTCGGTCTTACGAAACCCTTATCTAATAACTCTTGAAGCTGAGTCATCATTTCTTTCATCTCAGCAGGTGCTAAACGATAAGGTGCTCGTGCAATCGGTGCCGATCCAGGAATAATATCGATACGAAACTCCACCTGTCCTTCAACTGGAAAACCTGGAAGGTCATCCGGGAATACATCCGGAAACTCACGCACCACGTTGATATCTTGAATATTTTTCTTTTCTAACTTTGTATCAATAACATAGGCTAGATAAGACCAACACCCTTTCGATAAACATTTCCATGCCTTCATCACTGAAATCAACGGAATGTCTCCTTCCTGTTTTTCCCCGAACACAAATACACTATCTTTCTCGCCCATTGGAATTCGAATCAGCTTCTTTGCACATATAATTTCTGCCTGGTTGTTGCTCAACCAGTCCATTCCTACCACGATATCAAAACTCCCAATTTCCATTAACAACAAGTTAATCGGAAATTCTGTTCCCTCTATCATAATCTTACAATCGGTCAGGCTCTCATTGACCAAAGATTGATCTCCATTAGCTATTTCAACTACTAAGGCATCTCTTAGAGTAGTAACAGGCATAGCTAGTTTATGTTGAAACAACTTGGATACAAAAGAATAATTTGCACCACTATCAAACAACACACGTGCAGGAACAGAGTTTATAAGAAATGTACCCGAGACCACGTCCTTTGACCCTTTCGCTTCATCAGCAGTCATTTGGAATGCACGACCGGTTGGTTTGGGAATATCCAGCTTTCTTCCCTGATCTCCTCCTCTTTTCAGCTTCGGACAATCTTTTCGAAAATGACCCGGTTGCTGACATTCAAAACAAACCGACCCAGGCACTGTACAACTCGACGCCATATGTCCCATCTTCCCACACTTGAAACATTGATTTCCGACCACACGGCATTGGCCAAAATGTTTACTTTTGCATTTTGAACACCAACCCGGTTCTCTACGAGAATCATTGCGAATGTTCTTTCCGAATAATCTTAATTTCGGAGAAGGTTCGGAACGACCCTCCCATTTTCTCTTTTCTCCAACCTGCGCTTTCTCCTCCTTATCCTTCACATACATCTCTTCTATGACCTTAGTTTCCTCAATCGTCTCCCTCAAAGTAGCAGATTTTGAACTACGAACTCTTGTCATCATATCTGCTGGTAGACCTTTCAAGTAATACTTAATCTTTTCTTTCTCTGATGAAGCCACGTGCCCCACAAGATTTAGCTTCTCCATAAAGACCTCGGTATATTTTCTCACCGGCATATTACCCTTCTTAATATTCCGAAACTCTTCTTCAATTCGGTCCATCTCGTGCTCGTTACAATATTCTTCTAAAATCTTTGCTTTAAACTGACTCCAAGTTACGGAATTCAAAGCTGCTTCCGTCACAGTTGATGACAACACATTCCACCACTGTAACGCCTTTCCACGTAACATTTGCGACCCAAATCTCACCTTAGATCTCTCATCTGTACATTCACAGGCACGAAAAGCCTGCTCGATTTCTCTTATCCAGTTCATACAAACCACAGGATTATCATCTCCCTTGAATTCTGGTGGTTTACAACTTAGAAACGTCTTGTAGGAACAGTTTCTGTCAACCCTCCTATCTGCCTCCACTCCTGTATTTACAGTTGGATTTATCACATTAGTATCGGTCACCGTTCTCCTTGGCTCCACATTTCGATCATTAATCAATTTCGTAAACATCTCTGCCTGTCTCCCCATCACAGTATTCATCATCTCTGCTTGCCTCTCCATTGAAGCATTCATCAGTCGAGTCACATTGTCCATTATTCGCCCCTCCATACCAGAATCTGACGACGTTTGATCAACATTACTAGTACCTCCTGGATGTACTCGACTTCGCATTCCTCCCAAGGAAAGAAAATCTGATGGCGTATCAGGAACTCCGCCCACTCCAGTTTGTCTCTCTCCAGCATCGTCTAACCAATTCCTATTCATCGAAGAATTTGGAGACCTCGGGGGCGTATTCACCATTGTTCTGATGGAGCATAAAAGAATACTCATCAGTTAATGGTTCATACTACTAAACATACAATACATACTTTACCACTAATCAGTCACTGTAACAATTCAGAAACAAGTATGCTTGTGTAATAATATATTCATAATAACAGTAGCTAATTGAAATTGCGAACATATCATACATGAGAATTCTCATTACCATTGTTACAGTACTAACTTCGCGTATTTCTGTCGACTCTAAGACTACCCATTCTTAGTACTTCTACCCAAAACTCACGGATCATAACTTAACTCATCTCAGCTTAAGTCTAGATATCTCAAATTCATACCTAGTTCGCTTAAACTAAAGCTCTGATACCATACTGAAACACCCTAAAAACAGGGTCAATTTAAACCTTGAAATTTACCATAAGTTATGATCAAAGACTTTCAAACTTATATAACCTGAGGATCAAATGTAAGGTTTCTATATACAAACGTCATTACTTAAATAACTTCTTAATCTAATCATGACATAACAATCAGATTAATCCAGTTATCTAAACAACCGTCCCAAAAGCATCAAACATCTCTAGATCCTCCGGTGTCTCTAAGTCTGCATCTTTCCAAAAGTTCTCGTCTCTCATTCCCGCTATTTCCCGGAGCTTGTACCTGGTAAGAAGATTCAACTTTAAACATTAGGCTTTCGCCTAGTGAGGATACTCAAGTCAAAATAAAATTTAATAATTAAAACATGAACAGATAACTCAAACCTGTTCTCACCCGTCTTACCGTACGACAACTCCTTTTCAAATCGGGGAATCTACCCCACTCCCAATTTCCTATGACTAACTCATTTAATCGCAACAACAATATAAGCGTTAACTCTGAATCGTTCCAGATTCATAATCAATAATCACACACAAGAAATTACAAGTCAAAACTTGCCTATTTCTTAATTAGGAAGTAGAGATTACAAATTACTTTATGCCTATCTCTAGTCTTCCTCTCATCACAGGGAAATCTCCGATCTTCCCAAATCGAAATGGGAATTATTAAGCAAACTCTGCTTATTCCACATTCCACCTCAGAATCAATGGTCCCCATGGGATTATAATATCGCGATGCTCAAATCGAGACTCATGATTCAAGGTTCACCCAATTACTAAAATTACATCCCTTTGGTCTATGGCGAGTAATCGGTTCCCATCATACTGTACCCAAGTGCCCTCGATGACCGGATGCCTATTTTAGTAAAAGCACATAATCACATAATATAATATATGTAATAATCGATACTACTATATGCGTCCGGCATATAGTATATCATTTCTCCGAACATATTCTATATATATATAGAATATCAAGAATATTAATATCTCTTCATTTCAATCTCTTAATTATCTCCTCTTTAACTTAGCATAGAAGTTAATATCTCAATCAAGCTTCAAATCATATTTAGAGTTCATAACCACATAATAATTTCATGTAGTAGATAATCAAACTTAGCATGCAAGATTAATAATAAATACTATTTCACCAATTTCATACATAACTCATCTTGGAATTTTAACATGGTAACCAACATAACATATCTTTTAATCGCCCTCTTGGCTTATCTCTAATTTAATCAAATCCACATAATACATATTCATGCATACATATAAAGCATCTAATTCAAGATTAATTACTGAATTTTAAAGAGAGTTGAATAAACTCACCTGATGCGTTATTACTCCTTTTAATCCTTTTTAACACGTAAGGCTCCTTTCTTCACTACCACAGCTTACTGAATTATTTAATTGCATAAACTGATATTAATCCTCAAAGCAGAACCCTCTATAACTGAAAATCCTTAATTTCTAAAAATCACGTCTCAAGTCGTAATGAACGGAAATCGCAGTCCACTATTGCGATTTCATATCCAAATCGCAGTGAACTGAAGTCGCAGTCCTCTATTGCGATTTCAATTCCAAATCGCAGTCAACGGTTGCGATTTCATCCTCAGATCGCAACTCGCCATTGCGATTTCACCCCAAGTCGCAGTGAACTGTTGCGACTACAGTACCAAGTCGCAACTGCCCATTGCGATTTCGACCCAAGTCGCAACCAACTGTTGCGATTCCAAAGCCAAGTCGCAACTGCCCATTGCGATTTCGCTCCGAATCGCAACCAACTGTTGCGATTCCAAAGCCGAATCGCAATGGTCTGCTGCGACTCCAACTCCAAGTCGCAATTACCTATTGCGACTTCGATGATGTTCATCCAAGTCTCAGTCCACTATGTTCATCTAAAACCCAGATTTTTATACTTTTAATCCATGTTTGTTTATGCCAATTTGCAGATATGTTCAATACACTTATCTTAACATATCCTAAAACTCAAATTCACATAATCATCATAATTTACCAAGACCCAACTAAAAACTCCATAGAAAGCTTTAATCTAAGAATATGAAGAATTTAATGAGATAATTACCTTTATGATTCTTCAACTAACACCAGATTATGGAATTTCCAGTAACTCTTTTCTTTTCTTCTTTCTATTTCTCGATGTCTCTATCTCAATCTCTCGGCTTTTCTCCAAACCGAAAGAACACACCCAAGACCAAGTCTCACATTCACATTTAGTCTATATTGTCTAAAAAGATGACACCTCAAGCTTAATTAGATATGAGTCATTATCCATTTTACCAAACAAACCTTCAACTTTCAAAGAATTGCACAACAAACCCTTAACTTGAAAATCTATTTCAACAACACTTTTAAACAATTACAAACTTAACCCCCAAGTTAGTTTATAATTCATAAAATAATATAACGAAAATTCAAGATGTTACACGTACATTTTATCACAACATTCATCAAATCAAATCGTACTGCTAAAATTGAAACTCAATTAACTAAGAATGTTCCCTGTCAAAAGTTACCGGAAACTCACTAGTTACCGGAACATCAATACTTACCGGACACTTCCGGTAAAACTATCTGAACAAGGTGTCCGGAACTACCGGAATCCGGGAACAGTCCGGAACCTGTATCCGGAAAACACAAGCAATCCGATGACATCCGGAAACCAAAGTAATCCGGGAACATTATCCAGAAACCAAACTATCCGGGAAATAAAATTTAACCGGATACTACCGGAATTAAGTACTTATCGGACACTACCGAATACAACTTTACCGGATACTAAAAACTCACCCGGGAACTTCGAACTGGACATCGATATCAATCTTAAAACCCACTGCAATCCAATTCTCAATCGAATTCATACCATTACAGTTTTTCTAAAACACTTAGACAATTTACAACCATACAAAATCATCCAATTTCAACTTCAATTATTTGAAAAATGAGATAAACTCACCTGTAGATCAGAATCGAACACAAAGTCTGCAAATCAATTCAACCCAGTACTCCAATGATTCAATCACCTAATTAAAAGCCAAACTTAACTTATAAATACCAATCTTAAGTAACCGAATTGGAGTAGAAGTCGAATTTCTTACCTAGAACGAAAGTTAGCAATTGGGTTTTCTTTCTGCACTTCTGAACCGACTTCAATCAGGAGAAATTGAGATGAATACCAATTCTAACCGACTTCTCCTTCTTATAAGCCAAACTATCCTTAAATGGCAAAATTAACCCAAAGGTTTCACAATTCCACAAAAAATCTTAAAACTTTGGTCAATTTCACTTTTGACCCATTCGACATATCTTTTTAAATAACATTATCCCATTATTTAAACATTCCTCATAATAAATTATGGAAATTTTGAGGTGTTACAAATATCCCCAACTTGAAAATGATTTCGTCCCCGAAATCAAAGTTAAGTAAATAAATAAGGATATTAATTCTTCATATCCTCTTCAGCTTCCCAAGTCACGTTAGCACCTCTATGATGTTTCCATTGTACTTTAACCATAATCACTTATTTATGTCGTAACTTCTTAGTCGTCTTTTCACAAATTGCTTCAGATTCCTCCACGCAACGACTCTTTTCATCCACTTTTATTTCAGAAAGTGGTATAACATTTTCCTCTTCGGCTAAGCATTTTCGAAGATAACAAACATGAAAGGTATTATGGATTCCTTCCAACTCAGGTGGAAGATCTAACTGATATGCTTGAAGTCCCACTCTTTTGGTTATAGTGAAAGGCCCAAGAAAACGAGGACTTAGCTTTCCACGCTTTCTAAATCTTATTATGCCTTTCCACGGAGATACCTTTAGCATCACCCGCTCCCCAACTTGGAATTCTTTCGGTCTTCTTTTCAGATCGGCGTAACTCTTTTTTCGATCTTGAGCCGCCTTCATGTGTTTCCGAATTTCTTTCACTTTATCGGCCGTTTGTTGCACTATTTCAGGACCACCAAATTGCTTTTCTCCAGCTTCTAACCAACATACTGGAGTTCTACATTTTCGTCCATATAAGGCTTCAAAAGGTGCTCTTCCGATACTGGAATGATAACTATTATTGTACGCAAACTCCACTGCGTATCCCAGTTTCCTCCAAAATCGATTACACAAGACCTGAGCATATCTTCCAAAGTCTGAATGGTTCTTTCACTTTGTCCGTCAGTTTGTGGATGACATGATGTGCTCAAATTCACTCTCGTACCCAACTCTTCTTGTAGTGACTGCCAAAACCTTGAAGTAAATCGGCTGTCACGGTCAAAAACTATAGACACAGGTATACCATGTCTTGATACCACTTCATCAATATATAATTTGGCTAGGAAATGAGCACTTTTAGTTAAGCGATCCACGATTACTCAAATAGTATCGTTACCCTTTAACGTCCTTGGTAACTTAGTTATAAAGTCCATGGTAATCTTATCCCACTTCCATTCAGGAATTTCTAAAGATTGTAGACTTCCATAAGGTCGTTGATGTTCTGCCTTTACTAATGAACATGTCACACATTTCTCTACACAATGTGCCACATCTAGCTTCATAGTTGGCCACCAATAGTGTAGTTTCAAATCTCTATACATCTTAGTACTTCCAGGATGTATAGAATATTTGGACTTGTGGGCGTCTTCAAGAATTAACTCTTGGTTTCCCCCAATCTTTGGCACCTAAATACGACCTTGAAATAGTTTGATTATGCGACTATCTTCAGTCAGTTGAAGACGTTGCTTAATCATTACTTCATCTTTAAGATTTTCTTCTAATAAAGCTTCCGCTTGTGCCACTTTGATTCTTTCGATTAGACTCGACATCACATCAATCCTGGCGTTAGTCACTTTCAAACATCCACTGTATTTTTTCTACTTAAGGCATCAGCCACAACATTTGTTTTACCAGAATGGTAATGCAATTCATAATCATAATCTTTAAGTAGTTCTAACCAACGTTGTTGCCTCATATTCAGCTCTTTCTGATCAAAGACATGTTTCAAACTTTTATGATCAGTGAACAGTGTGCACTTCGTTCCGTACAAGTAGTGCCGCCATAATTTCAAAGCAAACACTACTGCTGCCAGTTCTAAGTCATGAGTAGGATAATTCTTTTCGTGCTTCTTGAGTTATCTTGATGCGTAAGAAATCACTTTGCCGCGTTGCATCAATACACACCCCAAATCCATCTTTGACGCATCACTATATACAACCAAATCTTTTGTTCCTTCTGGTAGTGCAAGAACAGGATCTTCACATAGCCTCTTTTGTAAAGTTCTAAAAGATGACTCTTGTTTCTCAGTCCATACGAACTTTACATTCTTCCTTGTTAGAACTGTCAGGGAAGAGGCAATCTTAGAAAAGTCCTTTATGAATCTTTTATAATAGTCTGTCAAACCTAAGAAACTCCGTATCTCTGTTGCATTCTTAGGTGTCTCCCAATTCGTCATCGCTTATATCTTCGTCGGATCCACTTTGACTCCTTCTGAAGTAAATACATGGCCAAGAAATTGTACCTCCTTTAACCAAAATCCACACTTTAAAATTTTGCGTACAATTTATCTTTTCTCGGAACATCTAAGACTTCACGAAGGTGACTTTCGTGATCGGCTTCATTCTTTGAATAAACAAGTATATCGTCAATAAATACGATGACTGACTTGTCTAAGAAAGGTCGACACGCCCTATTCATTAAATCCATGAACACAGCAGGAGCATTTTTTAACCCGAAAGGCATCACGAGGAATTCATAATGCCCATACCTTGTTCTAAACGCCGTCTTGGATATATCTTCATCTCTTACCCTTACTTGATGATATCCCGGCCTTAGATCAATCTTTGAGAAGCATCTCGTGCCTTGAAGTTGATCAAACAAGTCATCAATCCTTGGGAGTGGATATTTATTCTTAATGGTCACCTTATTCAACTCCCTGTAGTCGATGCACATTCTCATAGTGCCATCCTTCTACTTGACGAATAGAACTGGAGCTCCACAGGGTGATGAACTTGGCCTAACAAAACCCTTTTCAAGCAGTTCTTGCAGTTGGAACATCATCTCTTTCATTTCGGCCGTTGCTAAACGGTACGGTGCATGTACTATTGGTGCAGCTCTGGGAACAAGATCAATCCTGAATTCCACTTGTCGATCTGGTGGTAAGCCGGGAAGATCATCGAGGAACACATCTGGAAATTCACGTACTACCTTTATGTCTTCCGCTCGCTTCTTTTCTACTTTAGCATCCAAAACATATGCTAGATAGGATGAACATCCTTTCATTAAACACTTACGTGTTTTGGCTACAGAACGGAACATCCCTATTCTCTTTTCCCCATAGATGAGTACAACACCATTTTCGGGCATGGGGATCCGAATCAATTTCTTAGCACAAAGAATTTCTGCCTGATTGCTCACCAACCAATCCATACCAATAACTATATCAAACCCGCCTATTCCTTTCATTCTATCATAAGGGTACAACCTTCAAGTTTCTCACGAACTAAGACTTGACCCCCGTTAGCTATTTCAACTACTAAAGCATCTCCCAAGGTAGTGACATGCATAGCTAGCTTTTGATAAAACGATTTCGATATAAAAGACAGGTTGGCACCACAATCAAATAATACACGTGTAGGAATAGAGTTAACAAGAAATGTACCAAAAACTACATGTTAGGACCATAAATGTTCTACATATTAGAAAGATATATAAATAATTATATAGTCTTAATTAGTTTAATTATTTATTGTAAAAGCCTTAATTACATTAATTGAGCTTAGTTTAGCCTAATGGGCTTGGGCCTTGTTTGTCTAAGACCTAAGTATATAAGGTTTAGTTAACCTTAGAATTAGGTTAGCAATTGATAGAGATTCATTAGTGAGCTTAATTGTTTTAGAGAGAGATAGTTGAGATTTTCATTCAAACCTTTGTAACTATCTTGAATCATGAATATGAGAGGGATGACAAGTTGAAATCATCAATTGTTCTTGTCATTGTTTATTGATTTGATTGTTACCTGATCAAACTAGGACTCACAATTGGTATCAGAGCCGAATCGGTGATTTGAAGAATAGAAGAAATCGAACGAAAGCGAGAAAAAGCATAAAATTCGTATTGAATTTTCTGGAAAAACGCAGCGAGCCTTTTTGCCTATTCCCGGAGATTGAACCGTCGGATCGTCGCGATTTGTGGACAGTAGCTTCAAGACATTCTGTTTTACATTCTGAACGGTTGGATTAATTGTCTGAGGTTCAGAAGGCATCTGTTTTAATTTCGACAGACTGCAGTTTTTTTGGAGAAAATCGATCATCAATCGGGTTTGCAAAGTTCTTTCATTGATTTAATAATTCGTTTGTTAGATCTCGATCGTTTACTCGCGTTTATCTGCTGTTTATTTGCGTTTACATCAATTCTCAAATGTATTAATTTTTCAACTTAAAAATCAAATCTTGAGCTTTTGGTGTTCTTAAGTTTTTGTGGTGATTATTGAAAAATAGGATATATTTTGCTTAGAAATCGATTTGGGTATGTTTGTTTTTGTGTTTTTTGTTAAAATCTAACCCTACAGGAGTGAAGTTAAGCAACCTATCGATCCCTGATCCGTATTTTTCAACCAGCCGCAGTTTCCGGGTAAGTCACTTTTCTCTCAACTTTCCGGGTAACTCAAAGTTACCTGGTAACTCAAAGTTACCGAATAACATTTGTGTAAAAAGTTACCGGATAACATTTGTGTAAAAGGTTATCGGACTTTTGTTTTAGTTACCGGAAGAAATTAAAATTTGCCGGCCACCCATTTCTATGGCAGCACACTTTTCTTGACAATTTCTATTGGCTGTCGACTTCATTTCTTTTAAATATTACGTACATCAGCACACATATTTCATCAATTTTTCTGTCAACTTGCTGTGTACTTATCCTTTGCTCATTCTATCATCCATACATGCATCCACATAAATACAGTTAAGAGCATCTTGTGTTGGTTACTTTAATCGATTATTTGTCTCTTTTATTTTAGTTCGGTAACTTGTGTCCGGTAATCGTATTTGGGAACTATATATCACCCGGTAAGCCTTTTCATCCGGTAAATCAACTTCAACCGGTAAGTTTAAATTTTTGTTGTTTTGTTGTCCGGTAAGTCTCAATTTTTTTGTTGTCCGGTAAGTCGCAGATAACTTTCATCCGGTAACTCCATTTGTCCGGAAACTCCATCTTTCCGGTAAACCATTTTCACCCGGTAAGTTCACTTGATTTTAATTTTATCCGGGAACCAATTTTGTCCGGAAAGTACATCTCACCCGGTAAGGTCTCACTTCACCCGGTAAGTTCATCGCATCCGGTAAACTCATCCGGTAAGTACATTCTTCCGGATACATTGAGTTTGGCTAATTGTTTCCGGAATCTCAATTCATCCAGATTTCTTCACGACCGGTAAGTAACTCATTCATCCGGTAACCGCATCCGGATTTCTTTTGTTTCCGGTAAGTCTCACATCACCCGGTAAGTTTTGATTGGTAAGTTCTCGACGGTACCCGAGTTACCGCACGTCTCGAGATTGAGAATCTTACGAAAGTTGCGATTTTTTTTCGATTGGTTTGAGATTATTTGCGACGACTTGCTATTATTAGCGACTATTATCATTTTATGTGATTTTAGTTGTCGTTTTTTTATCTAATTTGGTTTGTTTATCTTGCAGATTTCACTCTCGAAGAGTGATTTCGTTCGTTCGAATTTGATAATAATCAGATCTTAATTTTTGGAAACGAATTTATTCTTAGATTTGTTTTTCAAATTTAATTTTTGATTTTCTTCCGCATTTTTGATTCTTCAAAATAACACCGATTAACGATCAATTTTTCAGGTAACAATGTCGAAATATTGTACACGTCATGAGTGTAAAGACTATATAAGAATGTATGATACGAATATCAAGCTAGCAGATGAATTTATCAGCAAGAAGATCAAAGAACTGGAAGAACTGAAATTGCAAACAATTGAAAGTTCTGAGAAGCTTGTTAAATCTGAAGAAAAGGCAACAGCATTAGAGTCCGAAAACTCTGAGCTGAAAAAGAAGCTATCTGATTTATCATCACGAGATGATATCATGGAGACTGAGAAAGAGCAAGCAAGACTACATGAAAAGAACAACAAGCGATCAGATGATTTGTGCAACAAATACATCAAAGAACTGAAGAAACAAAAATCTCAAATCCGGAATAGTTCTGAGAAGCTGGCTAAAGAAGAAGAGAAAGGTAAACTTCTGAACTGTGAAAACCTTGAGCTTAAAAGTAAACTAACTACTCTTGAAAAGATTCTTGAAAAGGAAAAGGAAAGTTTTGCAAAAGAAAGACAATTGCTTAATCCAAAGCAATCTGGTTTTTCAACCAAATCTCTTGAAGAGAAGAAGAGTCTTGAGCTTAGGTGTTTAAAACTTTCTCAACAGATCTCCGACTTTGAAAAGGTTTTGATTTTAGAAAGAGAGAAGTTTGAAACTGAACGCAAATCTTTTACTAAAAGGAATGGAGAACTTTCTTTGAAAATATCCGATTTGGAGAAAGATTTAGACATACTAAGTAAAGAGTCTGAGAAGAAGAAGGTTGAAGGCTTTAGAGCAAAAAGTTTGAAAGATGATTTTGCAATCGAAAGAAAGATCTTTCAAACTGAGATTTCCAAGCTTACAAAGCAATTATCTGTTTTGTCATCTGATATTATGATAGAGAAGAGGCTAAAATATGATCTCCAAAACCAGCTAGATATAATGCTTGAAAAGAAAAATGATTTGTTTAACAAAGACAAGGAACTTGAAGCCAAAAACTCTGATGTTGAATCACCAAATCTTGATAGTCCAGATACTATTGATCAGTCTCGTTACAGTGATTCAGTTAATTCAGTTTGCTTTTCTAAGACTGCTTCAAGTTCTATTCTCAAAAAGGCTTCTTCAAAGACCTGCATTAGATCAAATAGCTCTTCAAAAGATCGGACCCGCACCTCTAATCTGTTTCATGACCCTATTATTGACAAATCAGATAATCAATTTTTCAAGAAAGTGAACATGGTTTGGAGAGTTAAAGGATCCACTCCTGCTCCAAAGTCGTTTGTCTCTGTTAAGAGTGACAAGAACAACAAAGCTTTCCACGCTAAACCTTTTGTGAAAACTGATCGTGCTTACTCTGTTAATAAGCTGATCAGCTTATCTACACAAAAGTTGTGTTGTTCTTATTGTGGAACAAGTGAGTTTGTGAGTAAAGACCGTGCTAAGTATTGGTATGGTACTTATAGTATTCCAGGCCCTCATAGGGCAACTAACCAACAAGTATCCATCAAAAGATGGATACCAAAATCATCCTAATCTGTTTTGCAGGAATGTCATGTGTGGTTTGGTCAGAACATTCTTCTCACATGACTGCATTAAAAGGTTATGCCAACTTTGAGGGGGAGTACTATCTTATAAAAGGTCAGTGAACTTCAACTGAATTCAAAGACCGTGGTAATTCATTATGGATAACTTACTTGTGTTTGTTATTCTCCAATTTTAAATTCCATGATTGCCACGTGTCACTTTTTCTTGCCTTAGTTATTTCCATGTCTCACATATTCGTTGATTTTTCGATGGAAATACACTCGTTTGAATTCCTATTGTTTTCTAAGTTCGCTATTTCTTGAAAATGATTCCATTCTTATCTGATATAATAATTGTGACTTGTTCTTCACAATTAAACATTCTGATCATTGTTTCATTTATTGCAAAATACTGTGCTTACTGAGTCATTCTGTTTTGCGCTTGATTTTGTCTCATTGAAATTCTGTTATTTCAAATTTTGACTTCTGATTATCTCAGATCAGAACTCGGACTTAAATTTTATGACTTCTGATCATCTCATATCAGGACTCGTTCTTAAATGTTTCGACTTCTAAACACTTCAGTTTAGAACTCGTTCTTCACTGTTTTACTAAACTATTCTACTCGTTGCATGAAAGGAGTGTTAGGACTTACATTGTTTCTATGGTCTATCCAGAACCGGAAGGACCTACCCAAGAAACACATCTCTTATAGACAACGCTGAAGGGTCTAGATTGATAGATGAGTTCGGAGTGAAAAGAATATGGTGAGGTTGTGACAGGACTTAAAAAAATTATTGGTCCTTACCAAACCGAGTCAGTTATCCGGGTAACCACACAATCTATTCATTCTCGTTTTTTGGAGATGAATATTAAAACAGACATGGACCCAGTGTCGATAACTCGTGTCACCCCACCCAGCCACTCAAGTATCTCACAACAGATGTTTGTTTCATATATTCACGGAGATTTAGCACATAATCTATCTATTCTTCACTCGGAGGTCTTAGATATTGAAAAAGGAAGACATCAGCTCCGGTCTACGAACTTCATATTCAAATCACTGTGTCAATTGATTTTTAACTTGAGTCCCAAGTTAAATCAATTTTTGAGCCTAACAGATATAAATTAATTCTTTCACACATGCACGAATCTTTGTGATTCCCATTGCATATCTTCGTGATATTGCCGGAACAGATTGAGAAGTAAATTTTAAAATTTTACTTCAGTGATATCTGGAAGTCCTATCAGAGATACCCCATTGCCAACTCTGAACATAGGCCACACAATTATTTTAATTGTTGTGATAACAGTTACTAATGTGTTTCTGTGTTAGACTTTTACCCCATTCTGGTTACTTAATGTTTTGATATGGATTTTTTTGTACTCGTCACTATTGTCTTTGAACGTGCATGATGCTCCAGATGCTCCTACTCATCATGAGGGGGAGAAAGGGTACAGATTCAAAGACACCGAATATCAAGTTGAGGGGGAGTTAGCAAAAGCCAAGGGGGAGTAACTGTGTTCTGATTGAAGATGAGATTGCAAAGATTAAATCCGAGGTTGAAAAGCCGTTGGATTTACAGTTTGGAGTATTTGATTAAAATATCTTCTCGTTCTTATCAAGTGGTGTTCGCTAAAATCATTTCCTCCATTGAGCATATTGATTCTACAAGTTCTTGAAGCTGAAGCTGAAAGCAATATCAACTAAAATTCAACTCGCAGTTCAAAGACAGATTCATTGAATTTGGTGATAAAGTTGAAGATTTGAAGACCAAGAGCTTTAATCAAGAGCTTTATTCAAGGAGGAGCGCTGAAAAGACATGAAGTCAAGCAACATCAAAAGTTTTCAAAGATTTAAAAGAAGAGAAGATCAAGACTTGAAGGTTTCAATACCGATTTTTATTTATATATCTTTAGGGGGAGATTGTTATGACCATAAATGTCCTACATATTAGAAAGATATATAAATAATTATATAGTCTTAATTAGTTTAATTATTTATTGTAAAAGTCTTAATTACATTAATTGGGCTTAGTTTAGCCTAATGGGCTTGGGCCTTGTTTGTCTACGGCCTAAGTATATAAGGTTTAGTTAACCTTAGAATTAGGTTAGCAATTGATTAGCAATTGATAGAGATTCATTAGTGAGCTTAATTGTTTTAGAGAGAGATAGTTGAGATTTTCATTCAAACCTTTGTAACTATCTTGAATCATGAATATGAGAGGGATGACAAGTTGAAATCATCAATTGTTCTTGTCATTGTTTATTGATTTGATTGTTACCTGATCAAACTAGGACTCACACTACATCCTTCGATTCTTTTGCTTCTTCCGCCGTCATATGAAACGATCTGCCCGTTGGCTTTGGATTATTAGGCTTCCTCTATTGATTTCCGCTTTGCTTTAGCTTTGGGCAGCCTCGTCGGTAATGACCGGGTTGCTTACACTCAAAACAGGTCGACCCTTGGATGGGACAGTTTCCAATTTGGTGACCACTCTTTCCACATTTAAAACATTCATTTGAAATCACCCTACACGGGCCAAAATGTTTACTTCTGCATTTCTGGCACCAGTTCGATTCTCGTTGAGGCTCAAAACGAGTATTCTTGACAAAAGGCTTGGATTTCTGAGAAGATTCTAATCGACCTTCCGATTTTCTTTTCTCCCCCACTTGTGTCTTCTCTTCTTTATCTCTGGCATAAATTTCCTCTATTATTTTGGCTTCCTCAATCGTTTCCCTCATATTCGAGGCTTTGGAATTACGGACTCTAGACATCATATCCGCTGGTAAACTTTTCAGATACGCCTTGATCTTTTCTTTTTCAGTTGGGGCCACATGCCCCACTAAATTCAATTTCTCCAGGAATACACAAGTGTACTCCCTTACTGAAGAAGTACGCTTCTTAAGAGTTCGAAACTCTTCTTCGATTCGGTCCATTTCATTCTCATTGCAGTATTCTTCTAGAATCCTCCTTTTAAATGATTCCCAGGTCATGGCTGCCAAAATTGGAGCCGTCACCGTTGATGTCACGATATTCCACCATGTCAAAGCATTTCCTCTTAACATCTGGGATCCGAATCCGACCTTTGATTCTTCGTCACATTCATAAGCTCTAAATGCTTGTTTCATCTCTCTAATCCAATTCATACACGCAATTGGGTTATCAGAACCAGCAAATTCAGGTGGCTTGCAGCTCAGAAACGTCTTATAGGAACAAACTTTCTCCATCCTCTTATTCACATTTTGCACCGGATTAACAAGTGGATTTACGGTACCAGTACCCGACTCCGGTCTTTGTGACTCGGTATTTCTATCATTCAACATTTTCATGAACATCTCCTGTTGCTGAGTCAGTGCAGTATTCATAACCTGCATAAATGTGACATCTCAAAGTAACAATTAACCATTAAACTTTAAAGATCGTCAATGTAAATGTAACATCTCAAAGCAACCGAACATTTTAATACATTTTATAGTATAATCAAGTCTAATATTCTTAAAACAACCCCCATTCATTACTACATTTTACCATCTTTCATGCGCTTCAAACTAAACGATTTCGCAATATTGCAAGTCATCTCCTCTACTTGTATAATTGTGAAAGGAGTTGTGATCGTCCATGTGTCCTATATATAAATTTAAAAGAAGGTGTTATTATGGACAAAATAAAGTATTTTGTACAATCATAAATATGTTTGATGAAAATCGAATCCAATACAATCAGAAAATGCCAAAAGTACTGCACACTGCCGAACCAAAAACGGACAACTTCCAGACCTCCAAAACCGATCTCCACCGTTCATAATGTAGATAAATATGTCTTGAACCTACTGTCCAAAAATCACGACGATCAGACGGTTCAAAAATCGGGAGAATACGAAACGGCACGGCTGCGCTTGACCGAAAAGTGCAGTCGAACTTTTTCTCTTTTCTCTCTCGGTATGCTAGGTAATTGAGTAGTCGAATCCAATTGGTACGCCTATACGAACTGGTATTGTATACGTATGTTTGAGCTGTTGATCACATACCTATACATCCATAATATACTTAAAAACATGATGGTAATGCATATAAAAGTAGTAATTAATCGTTTAAGATGATGATCATACCTTACATGTTGTGAAGAATGATGCAAAAAACTCATAAAAAAAACTCTAAAAGACCACAAAAATCGTCAAAAAAAAACATTCGAGAAGGAGCCGCAATGGGTAGAAAAACGGCACCTTCTTTTTGTATTTATAGGAAAACCCTAGGTACGGCCTTTTATACGCGGTTGTGTGTAAAAACCACGTACAAAGGGGTTATTTTTATACGCGGTTGTGTGTAAAAAACCTTGTATAAAAGGTAACCTTTGTACGTGGTTTTTACAAACAACCGCATACAAAGGGGTTACTTTTATACGCGGTTTTGAAGAAAATAACCGCGTGTAAAAGTAACCCATTTTTACGCGATTTTTTACATACAATCGCATATAAAAGGTAACTTTTGTATGCGGTTTTTTCGATGCAACCGTTTGTAATTGTTGAGTACCCTTTATACACGGTTGTTAATCTACAACCGTGTATAAAACCTAACTTTTAGCAACGGTTCAACTTTAACCGTGTAAAAAGGGTCCAGATCCGTCCTTTATACGCGGTTTTTGTAAAAACGACAAAAACCGTATATAATTAGGTGCGTATAAAAGTCATATTTGTAGTAGTGCGGAACCCAACCCTATATATATAACCCTTAAGAGGTGACTACACATGAGTTCTATCTCAACTTATATATATATATATATATATATATATATATATATATATATATATATATATGTGACGATAATCAAATGAGAACCACAAATATGTTACAAACCCATGAGAACCAATGTAAAAATATTTTTTTACATAATTTTTTTTCCATCAAAACCTATGATTTAAGATATTGTTTCAAATATGTTTGTGTTCACCTTGTGAAAAGAATGTAGATAAATATGTTTGAAGCTACTGTCCAAAAATCACGACGATCCGACGGTTCAAACACCGGGAATATACGAAACGGCACGGCTACGCTTGCCCGAAAAGTGCAGTCGAACTTTTTCTCTTTTCTCTCTCGGTATGCTAGGTAATTGATTAGTCGAATCCAATTGGTACACCTATACGAACTGGTATTGTATACGTACGTTTGAGTTGTTGATCACATACCTATACATCCATAATATACTTAAAAACATGATGGTAGTGCATATAAAAGTAGTAGTTAATCGTTTAAGATGATGATCATACCTTACATGTTGTGAAGAATAATGCAAAAAACTCCAAAAAAAACTCTAAAAGACCACAAAAATCGTCAAAAAAAAAACATTCGAGAAGGAGCCGCAATGGGTAGAAAAACGGCACCTTCTTTTTGTATTTATAGGAAAACCCTAGGTACGGCCTTTTATACACGGTTGTGTGTAAAAACCACGTACAAAGGGGTTATTTTTATACGCGGTTTTGAAGAAAATAACCGCGTGTAAAAGTAACCCTTTTGTACGCGATTTTTTACATACAATCACGTATAAAAGGTAACTTTTGTATGCGGTTTTTTCGATGCAACCGTTTGTAACTGTTGAGTACCCTTTATACACAGTTGTTAATCTATAACTGTGTATAAACCCTTACTTTCAGCAACGGTTCAACTTTAACCGTGTAAAAAGGGTCCAGATCCGTCCTTTATACGCGGTTTTTGTAAAAACGACAAAAACCGTATATAATTAGGTGCGTATAAAAGTCATATTTGTAGTAGTGCGGAACCCAACCCTATATATATAACCCTTAAGAGGTGACTACACATGAGTTCTATCTCAACTTTTATATATATATATATATATATATATATATATATATATATGTGACGATAATCAAATGAGAACCACAAATATGTTACAAACCCATGAGAACCAATGTAAAAATATTTTTTTACATGATTTTTTTTCCATCAAAACCTATGATTTAAGATATTGTTTCAAATATGTTCGTGTTCACCTGTGAAAAGAATACAAGTGGAAAAAGTTTATTGATTCACCTAGTGAAATGAAAAATATTCGTAAAAAATATTCACATGGTGAAACAAATCCATATGAAACTATCATATTATGAAACAAATATATATGAAGCAAAATATCTTAAATCCTAGCATTTGATAAAAAAAATTACATGTAAAAAACTATTTTTATATCGGTTCTCACGAGTTTGTAACATATTTGTGGTTCTCATTTGATTTAACCACTATATATAACCCTTATAGAGGTGACTACACATGAGTTCTATGTCTAATCAAATGACTATGTCCAACTCAAAGATAGAATATGGAGAATTTAGGATATATCATTACCACAAAGATCGATTTTATAAGACGTCAAAGATATCTAAATGTCTTGATAAATTGTTTTGGCATCCTATATGATCAAATAATTGTGTCATATGCAAAGGTGTTGGAGTACGATGTTAAAACCTGTTTGTGCATCCTAACAAAAAAAATTAGAACATATTTAAAGTAATGCGTCCTATTACTTTTTTTATTGAACAATGAACACATTATTTTTAAGACATTTTTTCAAACAATATCTTATAAAAAAAACTAATATAACATTCTATTTCTAAGTTATCCTAAAAAAACTTGTTAAAATAACCATAAACATCCTATCAACTTATAGTAACACATTTACATATAACGAATATCTTATAAAAAACCCTAATATAACATTCTATTATAAATTCTGTCATACTAAAGAGTCTGCTAGGATTTTTAAAAGCCTCAGAAATAAATAATAAGGTGGCATATAAAACCGATTTTGCACGGGGTAGTGTAGATAAAACGGTTGTTTTCGTGGTGTTTCACACTCATTAGTTTAGATCAATTGATGTGATCTTGATATGCCCTTGGTCAAAAGTTATATTCTAAGATGGTTAATTCCATTTAAGGTAAAAACAAAAGAAAGACATTTGTATGCCAACTAGAGGATTATTGACTAAAATTACTTTACATCATATTCCTTTTGTCTTATGACATGTTCAAGAATATTAATTACTGTTTCAACAGAGACACGCTTGAGAAATACTTGCAAGAATTGCAAAAACTTGGTATGCATTTGTTCGGTTTAATCGGGCAAGCAGTAGATATCGATAAAGAAGAAATGTTAGAGATTTTCGAAGATGGAATGCAATCGGTGAGGATGACATATTACCCGCCATGCCCTCATCGGTCTTACCCCTCATTTCGATGCTGCTGGAATTACCATTCTTCTTCAAGTAAACAACGTTGACGGTTTGCAAGTCAAGAAAGATGGCATATGGATCCCTGTTAATTTTCTTCCAGACGCTTTTATCGTGAATGTCGGAGATACTCTTAAGGTTAGCCGTTACCCGATTTCTCAACACCCCATCAATTCATTTTGTACATTTTTTCATCTTTATTTATATTAAAAAAATCAAACTATACAAAACAAGTATATATATCTCACTCAAAATTAGGGTCTGAAAGGGTATATGATGTTTGCAGACCTTTTCTTTTTTTAGGGTCGAGAGATTGTTTCCATAAAGAACAACTTAATTTATGTTCATGTCCTATGAATATAAACCATGGGGAAGGATCATGCGAGAAGGCGAGAAGTGTGATATCATATATGATTACACGGCATGTGGGTGTTTAATCATATATGATTAAGCTTGTGTATATTATATCACACTTCTCGTATCTCATATAAGATTTAATTTATCGTTTAAACCTGCAAATATAAAGGTTATGGCATGGATGATTGAAAAATAAAAAGACAAAGGAACCATGATTCTTTCTTTTTATATGTCGTTTTTGACATATGGGTATATATTTGACATTATTGAATGAAATTGACAATCACACATGTTAAATATATCATCAATTATTGGAGAATCAACCTGGGGTGCGTGTCCTTTTTGTTGTCATATATATGGGTGTTACTATTCACACCCTCTTACACACACAGACACACACACATAAGGTGTACTGTGTGCACACATACACTGTGTGTGCAGATATCTATTCATTTGCTGAATTAATAATAAATCCTTAAAAAACAAAAACTTTTAGGATATAATTGTCGTATTAGATTACAAAAGTCAATGAAGAGTTCTAATCTTTGTGATTGATTGTGGTTATATATATATATATATATATATGGGCAGGTTCAAACGAGAAGCTAAACCTTATGCGAGAAGTATGTAATCATATATGATACACAAGCTTAATCATATTTGATTAAGCATAGGTTACATTGGCAATACATAGACGTTTAATCATATATGATTAAACACTCACATGCCGTGTAATCATATATATGATTAAACACTTCTCGCATTCTCGCATAACGTTTAACTTCTATCATGATTGTAACAACCCCGATTTCCAAATATACAAATAACATATATTCATGCCATAATATCATCAAAAGATACATTATATATACACATTCGGTCCCAAAGTCTAGGTAACATAAAAATAAACGAGTACAAATTTTTCGCGGAATACAATACATGTTGATTAATAACAAAGTCATGGGTTCAAAACATAGTTATGTCATCAACACAAAAGTCTTCACAAGAGATATCCACGGCATAAACTTTTCACTTGCCCTTACCCGATCCACCACCTAGAATACATATTTTTAAAACAGAAAAATGAGGGTTAGACCTAATGGTCCAGTGAGAAAATCAATGTCAGTTGAAACTTGCCAAGAATCCAATTAAATAAAACCTTTTTATACAAACACACATATATTACACGTAATTAAATACCAACCAAGACTTGCGTTTCGTATCCACTCATTCCCCCTTATTCCTCCACAATTGGCCAAACTAGTGGTTGCAAGCCAACTAGTCAATTTACTCTGCTGTACAACATCTACAGTAAACACGCCTGTCCGCTTACCGGAACCCGGCAACACACCGGTCCGCACCTCGGATCCCGGCCCCGTATTCTCGCAGAATACTCATATAATTACAGTATACCATCATGTATATAAACATTTCAATAAAAACACATAATCACATTATGTATCACATTCTCAATCCATACATATCCATTTCATATAGATATAAATCACATATATATGTATTCCAGTTGAAAAACGTTTTAAAATAAAACTCACCTGAATGCTTTTCCAATAGTTCTCCAAAAATCTCTTCAACAAGTCCCACTTTTATCTTTGAATTTTACTATCTGAAATAGTTAATTAACAAGAATACACCTCATTAATAAATCTGTATTTTAACACTTTTCGCAACCCACTGTTGCGAAAACCAAAGAACTCGCAACCCACTGTTGCGAAAACCTCAGAACTCGCAACCCACTGTTGCGAAAACCTCAGAACTCGCAACCTACTGTTGCGAAAACCTGAAAAATTACTGTTCACCGTCTTTTTTAATAAGCTCAGCAAAAACGACTTTCAGTCCAATATTTACCCAGAAATGATTTTTAGACTCATATTGACATTCTAAATATAACCAAAGACCCATATACCTTTCTAAAATTACTTAAAACCCAAATATAAACTTCTAAAAACTTAAATATATAAAAGGGAAAGGAATCAGATGAACACCTGAACAGTTTACTGCATAAACACTAAAATCCCAGCTATGGAGATCAGATTCTTTCTTCTTCTTCTTGACCCTTCTTCGATTTCACTCTCTTTTTCTCTCTTTTCACCTAGTCGAAGGTAAACACACACACACACACACTCTTGTTTTGCTTTAAAATGAAAAGGAAAAGAGACACCACCTCCTAATCATCCAAAAGGACGGTACGGAGGGAACACCTCCATACTCCTCCCCCAACAACCAGACTTTCTCTTAAAAAGACCAAAATAACCCTCTAACTTTCTTATAATATAAAAGACTAACCCTTAACTTATTTTTCTATAACTAACTAAAATAAAACTTATATAAATAAACTTCTAAATTCTAAAATACTAAAATACTACTGGTCAATTAACAAAATAAAATACCTGGTGATTACAATGATCCTTCCTCTATATATATATATATATATATATATATATATATATATATACATGTATATATAAGTGTTGATATATACGATATTGTATTCATATAAGATTGAGTCATGTGATTGATTGTGGATGCTTTAAATAGTCTGTAATATTAGCAGTTATATATAATTGCTTAATGTTCGGCTATATATATGCGCACAGGTAATGAGCAATGGTGTATGCAATAGCATCGAGCATAGGGCAATCGTGAATGCGACGATGGAGAGGATGTCATTAGCCATGTTTTTCAATCCAAAGATGGAAGCAGATGTTGGACCTTCGAAGAGCCTGATAACGAGCACACGAAACCCACCGTTGTATAAAACACTGGTAATGGAACAGTACCTGAAAGAATTCTTCTCGCGTAAGCTCAATGGAAAGGCATTTCTCCAGAAAATGAAGATCAAAGACGAACAAGGCTATGAAACTTAATAAATCTCAAATATATATATATATATATATATATATATATATATATATATATATATATATATATATATATATATATAAAAGTACATATATATATATATATATTCAAGAAAAATAAATTGTGGGATGTATAAGTTCTAGTTTTTACTAGATTAATTTTGGAAAATGTTGTCATGTTATATATGTTTCTATTTGTTTATTCCATTTAGAAACTTAAAACTGATTATAGAAATCGGGGACCACTCGCTGCGACACGTGTCATATTATCAAAAATATGGACGTGTTTTTATCATGAATGTTATAACCTATTCATCATGAATGTTATAATACATTTATGATGAACATTCATCCCCAATAGAGACATGTGTTGCATTGTGGGCGGTTCTTGAGTTCCTAACAGAACTTTCTTCCGCTTAGATAGATAGATAGATAGATAGATAGATAGATAGATAGATAGATAGATAGATAGATAGATAGATAGATAGATAGATAGATAGATAGATAGATAGATAGATAGATAGATAGATAGATAGATAGATAGATAGATAGATAGATAGATAGATAGATAGATAGATAGATAGATAGATAGATAGATAGATAGATAGATAGATAGATAGATAGATAGATAGATAGATAGATAGATAGATAGATAGATAGATAGATAGATAGATAGATAGATAGATAGATAGATAGATAGATAGATAGATAGATAGATAGATAGATAGATAGATAGATAGATAGATAGATAGATAGATAGATAGATAGATAGATAGATAGATAGATAGATAGATAGATAGATAGATAGATAGATAGATAGATAGATAGATAGATAGATAGATAGATAGATAGATAGATAGATAGATAGATAGATAGATAGATAGATAGATAGATAGATAGATAGATAGATAGATAGATAGATAGATAGATAGATAGATAGATAGATAGATAGATAGATAGATAGATAGATAGATAGATAGATAGATAGATAGATAGATAGATAGATAGATAGATAGATAGATAGATAGATAGATAGATAGATAGATAGATAGATAGATAGATAGATAGATAGATAGATAGATAGATAGATAGATAGATAGATAGATAGATAGATAGATAGATAGATAGATAGATAGATAGATAGATAGATAGATAGATAGATAGATAGATAGATAGATAGATAGATAGATAGATAGATAGATAGATAGATAGATAGATAGATAGATAGATAGATAGATAGATAGATAGATAGATAGATAGATAGATAGATAGATAGATAGATAGATAGATAGATAGATAGATAGATAGATAGATAGATAGATAGATAGATAGATAGATAGATAGATAGATAGATAGATAGATAGATAGATAGATAGATAGATAGATAGATAGATAGATAGATAGATAGATAGATAGATAGATAGATAGATAGATAGATAGATAGATAGATAGATAGATAGATAGATAGATAGATAGATAGATAGATAGATAGATAGATAGATAGATAGATAGATAGATAGATAGATAGATAGATAGATAGATAGATAGATAGATAGATAGATAGATAGATAGATAGATAGATAGATAGATAGATAGATAGATAGATAGATAGATAGATAGATAGATAGATAGATAGATAGATAGATAGATAGATAGATAGATAGATAGATAGATAGATAGATAGATAGATAGATAGATAGATAGATAGATAGATAGATAGATAGATAGATAGATAGATAGATAGATAGATAGATAGATAGATAGATAGATAGATAGATAGATAGATAGATAGATAGATAGATAGATAGATAGATAGATAGATAGATAGATAGATAGATAGATAGATAGATAGATAGATAGATAGATAGATAGATAGATAGATAGATAGATAGATAGATAGATAGATAGATAGATAGATAGATAGATAGATAGATAGATAGATAGATAGATAGATAGATAGATAGATAGATAGATAGATAGATAGATAGATAGATAGATAGATAGATAGATAGATAGATAGATAGATAGATAGATAGATAGATAGATAGATAGATAGATAGATAGATAGATAGATAGATAGATAGATAGATAGATAGATAGATAGATAGATAGATAGATAGATAGATAGATAGATAGATAGATAGATAGATAGATAGATAGATAGATAGATAGATAGATAGATAGATAGATAGATAGATAGATAGATAGATAGATAGATAGATAGATAGATAGATAGATAGATAGATAGATAGATAGATAGATAGATAGATAGATAGATAGATAGATAGATAGATAGATAGATAGATAGATAGATAGATAGATAGATAGATAGATAGATAGATAGATAGATAGATAGATAGATAGATAGATAGATAGATAGATAGATAGATAGATAGATAGATAGATAGATAGATAGATAGATAGATAGATAGATAGATAGATAGATAGATAGATAGATAGATAGATAGATAGATAGATAGATAGATAGATAGATAGATAGATAGATAGATAGATAGATAGATAGATAGATAGATAGATAGATAGATAGATAGATAGATAGATAGATAGATAGATAGATAGATAGATAGATAGATAGATAGATAGATAGATAGATAGATAGATAGATAGATAGATAGATAGATAGATAGATAGATAGATAGATAGATAGATAGATAGATAGATAGATAGATAGATAGATAGATAGATAGATAGATAGATAGATAGATAGATAGATAGATAGATAGATAGATAGATAGATAGATAGATAGATAGATAGATAGATAGATAGATAGATAGATAGATAGATAGATAGATAGATAGATAGATAGATAGATAGATAGATAGATAGATAGATAGATAGATAGATAGATAGATAGATAGATAGATAGATAGATAGATAGATAGATAGATAGATAGATAGATAGATAGATAGATAGATAGATAGATAGATAGATAGATAGATAGATAGATAGATAGATAGATAGATAGATAGATAGATAGATAGATAGATAGATAGATAGATAGATAGATAGATAGATAGATAGATAGATAGATAGATAGATAGATAGATAGATAGATAGATAGATAGATAGATAGATAGATAGATAGATAGATAGATAGATAGATAGATAGATAGATAGATAGATAGATAGATAGATAGATAGATAGATAGATAGATAGATAGATAGATAGATAGATAGATAGATAGATAGATAGATAGATAGATAGATAGATAGATAGATAGATAGATAGATAGATAGATAGATAGATAGATAGATAGATAGATAGATAGATAGATAGATAGATAGATAGATAGATAGATAGATAGATAGATAGATAGATAGATAGATAGATAGATAGATAGATAGATAGATAGATAGATAGATAGATAGATAGATAGATAGATAGATAGATAGATAGATAGATAGATAGATAGATAGATAGATAGATAGATAGATAGATAGATAGATAGATAGATAGATAGATAGATAGATAGATAGATAGATAGATAGATAGATAGATAGATAGATAGATAGATAGATAGATAGATAGATAGATAGATAGATAGATAGATAGATAGATAGATAGATAGATAGATAGATAGATAGATAGATAGATAGATAGATAGATAGATAGATAGATAGATAGATAGATAGATAGATAGATAGATAGATAGATAGATAGATAGATAGATAGATAGATAGATAGATAGATAGATAGATAGATAGATAGATAGATAGATAGATAGATAGATAGATAGATAGATAGATAGATAGATAGATAGATAGATAGATAGATAGATAGATAGATAGATAGATAGATAGATAGATAGATAGATAGATAGATAGATAGATAGATAGATAGATAGATAGATAGATAGATAGATAGATAGATAGATAGATAGATAGATAGATAGATAGATAGATAGATAGATAGATAGATAGATAGATAGATAGATAGATAGATAGATAGATAGATAGATAGATAGATAGATAGATAGATAGATAGATAGATAGATAGATAGATAGATAGATAGATAGATAGATAGATAGATAGATAGATAGATAGATAGATAGATAGATAGATAGATAGATAGATAGATAGATAGATAGATAGATAGATAGATAGATAGATAGATAGATAGATAGATAGATAGATAGATAGATAGATAGATAGATAGATAGATAGATAGATAGATAGATAGATAGATAGATAGATAGATAGATAGATAGATAGATAGATAGATAGATAGATAGATAGATAGATAGATAGATAGATAGATAGATAGATAGATAGATAGATAGATAGATAGATAGATAGATAGATAGATAGATAGATAGATAGATAGATAGATAGATAGATAGATAGATAGATAGATAGATAGATAGATAGATAGATAGATAGATAGATAGATAGATAGATAGATAGATAGATAGATAGATAGATAGATAGATAGATAGATAGATAGATAGATAGATAGATAGATAGATAGATAGATAGATAGATAGATAGATAGATAGATAGATAGATAGATAGATAGATAGATAGATAGATAGATAGATAGATAGATAGATAGATAGATAGATAGATAGATAGATAGATAGATAGATAGATAGATAGATAGATAGATAGATAGATAGATAGATAGATAGATAGATAGATAGATAGATAGATAGATAGATAGATAGATAGATAGATAGATAGATAGATAGATAGATAGATAGATAGATAGATAGATAGATAGATAGATAGATAGATAGATAGATAGATAGATAGATAGATAGATAGATAGATAGATAGATAGATAGATAGATAGATAGATAGATAGATAGATAGATAGATAGATAGATAGATAGATAGATAGATAGATAGATAGATAGATAGATAGATAGATAGATAGATAGATAGATAGATAGATAGATAGATAGATAGATAGATAGATAGATAGATAGATAGATAGATAGATAGATAGATAGATAGATAGATAGATAGATAGATAGATAGATAGATAGATAGATAGATAGATAGATAGATAGATAGATAGATAGATAGATAGATAGATAGATAGATAGATAGATAGATAGATAGATAGATAGATAGATAGATAGATAGATAGATAGATAGATAGATAGATAGATAGATAGATAGATAGATAGATAGATAGATAGATAGATAGATAGATAGATAGATAGATAGATAGATAGATAGATAGATAGATAGATAGATAGATAGATAGATAGATAGATAGATAGATAGATAGATAGATAGATAGATAGATAGATAGATAGATAGATAGATAGATAGATAGATAGATAGATAGATAGATAGATAGATAGATAGATAGATAGATAGATAGATAGATAGATAGATAGATAGATAGATAGATAGATAGATAGATAGATAGATAGATAGATAGATAGATAGATAGATAGATAGATAGATAGATAGATAGATAGATAGATAGATAGATAGATAGATAGATAGATAGATAGATAGATAGATAGATAGATAGATAGATAGATAGATAGATAGATAGATAGATAGATAGATAGATAGATAGATAGATAGATAGATAGATAGATAGATAGATAGATAGATAGATAGATAGATAGATAGATAGATAGATAGATAGATAGATAGATAGATAGATAGATAGATAGATAGATAGATAGATAGATAGATAGATAGATAGATAGATAGATAGATAGATAGATAGATAGATAGATAGATAGATAGATAGATAGATAGATAGATAGATAGATAGATAGATAGATAGATAGATAGATAGATAGATAGATAGATAGATAGATAGATAGATAGATAGATAGATAGATAGATAGATAGATAGATAGATAGATAGATAGATAGATAGATAGATAGATAGATAGATAGATAGATAGATAGATAGATAGATAGATAGATAGATAGATAGATAGATAGATAGATAGATAGATAGATAGATAGATAGATAGATAGATAGATAGATAGATAGATAGATAGATAGATAGATAGATAGATAGATAGATAGATAGATAGATAGATAGATAGATAGATAGATAGATAGATAGATAGATAGATAGATAGATAGATAGATAGATAGATAGATAGATAGATAGATAGATAGATAGATAGATAGATAGATAGATAGATAGATAGATAGATAGATAGATAGATAGATAGATAGATAGATAGATAGATAGATAGATAGATAGATAGATAGATAGATAGATAGATAGATAGATAGATAGATAGATAGATAGATAGATAGATAGATAGATAGATAGATAGATAGATAGATAGATAGATAGATAGATAGATAGATAGATAGATAGATAGATAGATAGATAGATAGATAGATAGATAGATAGATAGATAGATAGATAGATAGATAGATAGATAGATAGATAGATAGAGATAGATAGATAGATAGATAGATAGATAGATAGATAGATAGATAGATAGATAGATAGATAGATAGATAGATAGATAGATAGATAGATAGATAGATAGATAGATAGATAGATAGATAGATAGATAGATAGATAGATAGATAGATAGATAGATAGATAGATAGATAGATAGATAGATAGATAGATAGATAGATAGATAGATAGATAGATAGATAGATAGATAGATAGATAGATAGATAGATAGATAGATAGATAGATAGATAGATAGATAGATAGATAGATAGATAGATAGATAGATAGATAGATAGATAGATAGATAGATAGATAGATAGATAGATAGATAGATAGATAGATAGATAGATAGATAGATAGATAGATAGATAGATAGATAGATAGATAGATAGATAGATAGATAGATAGATAGATAGATAGATAGATAGATAGATAGATAGATAGATAGATAGATAGATAGATAGATAGATAGATAGATAGATAGATAGATAGATAGATAGATAGATAGATAGATAGATAGATAGATAGATAGATAGATAGATAGATAGATAGATAGATAGATAGATAGATAGATAGATAGATAGATAGATAGATAGATAGATAGATAGATAGATAGATAGATAGATAGATAGATAGATAGATAGATAGATAGATAGATAGATAGATAGATAGATAGATAGATAGATAGATAGATAGATAGATAGATAGATAGATAGATAGATAGATAGATAGATAGATAGATAGATAGATAGATAGATAGATAGATAGATAGATAGATAGATAGATAGATAGATAGATAGATAGATAGATAGATAGATAGATAGATAGATAGATAGATAGATAGATAGATAGATAGATAGATAGATAGATAGATAGATAGATAGATAGATAGATAGATAGATAGATAGATAGATAGATAGATAGATAGATAGATAGATAGATAGATAGATAGATAGATAGATAGATAGATAGATAGATAGATAGATAGATAGATAGATAGATAGATAGATAGATAGATAGATAGATAGATAGATAGATAGATAGATAGATAGATAGATAGATAGATAGATAGATAGATAGATAGATAGATAGATAGATAGATAGATAGATAGATAGATAGATAGATAGATAGATAGATAGATAGATAGATAGATAGATAGATAGATAGATAGATAGATAGATAGATAGATAGATAGATAGATAGATAGATAGATAGATAGATAGATAGATAGATAGATAGATAGATAGATAGATAGATAGATAGATAGATAGATAGATAGATAGATAGATAGATAGATAGATAGATAGATAGATAGATAGATAGATAGATAGATAGATAGATAGATAGATAGATAGATAGATAGATAGATAGATAGATAGATAGATAGATAGATAGATAGATAGATAGATAGATAGATAGATAGATAGATAGATAGATAGATAGATAGATAGATAGATAGATAGATAGATAGATAGATAGATAGATAGATAGATAGATAGATAGATAGATAGATAGATAGATAGATAGATAGATAGATAGATAGATAGATAGATAGATAGATAGATAGATAGATAGATAGATAGATAGATAGATAGATAGATAGATAGATAGATAGATAGATAGATAGATAGATAGATAGATAGATAGATAGATAGATAGATAGATAGATAGATAGATAGATAGATAGATAGATAGATAGATAGATAGATAGATAGATAGATAGATAGATAGATAGATAGATAGATAGATAGATAGATAGATAGATAGATAGATAGATAGATAGATAGATAGATAGATAGATAGATAGATAGATAGATAGATAGATAGATAGATAGATAGATAGATAGATAGATAGATAGATAGATAGATAGATAGATAGATAGATAGATAGATAGATAGATAGATAGATAGATAGATAGATAGATAGATAGATAGATAGATAGATAGATAGATAGATAGATAGATAGATAGATAGATAGATAGATAGATAGATAGATAGATAGATAGATAGATAGATAGATAGATAGATAGATAGATAGATAGATAGATAGATAGATAGATAGATAGATAGATAGATAGATAGATAGATAGATAGATAGATAGATAGATAGATAGATAGATAGATAGATAGATAGATAGATAGATAGATAGATAGATAGATAGATAGATAGATAGATAGATAGATAGATAGATAGATAGATAGATAGATAGATAGATAGATAGATAGATAGATAGATAGATAGATAGATAGATAGATAGATAGATAGATAGATAGATAGATAGATAGATAGATAGATAGATAGATAGATAGATAGATAGATAGATAGATAGATAGATAGATAGATAGATAGATAGATAGATAGATAGATAGATAGATAGATAGATAGATAGATAGATAGATAGATAGATAGATAGATAGATAGATAGATAGATAGATAGATAGATAGATAGATAGATAGATAGATAGATAGATAGATAGATAGATAGATAGATAGATAGATAGATAGATAGATAGATAGATAGATAGATAGATAGATAGATAGATAGATAGATAGATAGATAGATAGATAGATAGATAGATAGATAGATAGATAGATAGATAGATAGATAGATAGATAGATAGATAGATAGATAGATAGATAGATAGATAGATAGATAGATAGATAGATAGATAGATAGATAGATAGATAGATAGATAGATAGATAGATAGATAGATAGATAGATAGATAGATAGATAGATAGATAGATAGATAGATAGATAGATAGATAGATAGATAGATAGATAGATAGATAGATAGATAGATAGATAGATAGATAGATAGATAGATAGATAGATAGATAGATAGATAGATAGATAGATAGATAGATAGATAGATAGATAGATAGATAGATAGATAGATAGATAGATAGATAGATAGATAGATAGATAGATAGATAGATAGATAGATAGATAGATAGATAGATAGATAGATAGATAGATAGATAGATAGATAGATAGATAGATAGATAGATAGATAGATAGATAGATAGATAGATAGATAGATAGATAGATAGATAGATAGATAGATAGATAGATAGATAGATAGATAGATAGATAGATAGATAGATAGATAGATAGATAGATAGATAGATAGATAGATAGATAGATAGATAGATAGATAGATAGATAGATAGATAGATAGATAGATAGATAGATAGATAGATAGATAGATAGATAGATAGATAGATAGATAGATAGATAGATAGATAGATAGATAGATAGATAGATAGATAGATAGATAGATAGATAGATAGATAGATAGATAGATAGATAGATAGATAGATAGATAGATAGATAGATAGATAGATAGATAGATAGATAGATAGATAGATAGATAGATAGATAGATAGATAGATAGATAGATAGATAGATAGATAGATAGATAGATAGATAGATAGATAGATAGATAGATAGATAGATAGATAGATAGATAGATAGATAGATAGATAGATAGATAGATAGATAGATAGATAGATAGATAGATAGATAGATAGATAGATAGATAGATAGATAGATAGATAGATAGATAGATAGATAGATAGATAGATAGATAGATAGATAGATAGATAGATAGATAGATAGATAGATAGATAGATAGATAGATAGATAGATAGATAGATAGATAGATAGATAGATAGATAGATAGATAGATAGATAGATAGATAGATAGATAGATAGATAGATAGATAGATAGATAGATAGATAGATAGATAGATAGATAGATAGATAGATAGATAGATAGATAGATAGATAGATAGATAGATAGATAGATAGATAGATAGATAGATAGATAGATAGATAGATAGATAGATAGATAGATAGATAGATAGATAGATAGATAGATAGATAGATAGATAGATAGATAGATAGATAGATAGATAGATAGATAGATAGATAGATAGATAGATAGATAGATAGATAGATAGATAGATAGATAGATAGATAGATAGATAGATAGATAGATAGATAGATAGATAGATAGATAGATAGATAGATAGATAGATAGATAGATAGATAGATAGATAGATAGATAGATAGATAGATAGATAGATAGATAGATAGATAGATAGATAGATAGATAGATAGATAGATAGATAGATAGATAGATAGATAGATAGATAGATAGATAGATAGATAGATAGATAGATAGATAGATAGATAGATAGATAGATAGATAGATAGATAGATAGATAGATAGATAGATAGATAGATAGATAGATAGATAGATAGATAGATAGATAGATAGATAGATAGATAGATAGATAGATAGATAGATAGATAGATAGATAGATAGATAGATAGATAGATAGATAGATAGATAGATAGATAGATAGATAGATAGATAGATAGATAGATAGATAGATAGATAGATAGATAGATAGATAGATAGATAGATAGATAGATAGATAGATAGATAGATAGATAGATAGATAGATAGATAGATAGATAGATAGATAGATAGATAGATAGATAGATAGATAGATAGATAGATAGATAGATAGATAGATAGATAGATAGATAGATAGATAGATAGATAGATAGATAGATAGATAGATAGATAGATAGATAGATAGATAGATAGATAGATAGATAGATAGATAGATAGATAGATAGATAGATAGATAGATAGATAGATAGATAGATAGATAGATAGATAGATAGATAGATAGATAGATAGATAGATAGATAGATAGATAGATAGATAGATAGATAGATAGATAGATAGATAGATAGATAGATAGATAGATAGATAGATAGATAGATAGATAGATAGATAGATAGATAGATAGATAGATAGATAGATAGATAGATAGATAGATAGATAGATAGATAGATAGATAGATAGATAGATAGATAGATAGATAGATAGATAGATAGATAGATAGATAGATAGATAGATAGATAGATAGATAGATAGATAGATAGATAGATAGATAGATAGATAGATAGATAGATAGATAGATAGATAGATAGATAGATAGATAGATAGATAGATAGATAGATAGATAGATAGATAGATAGATAGATAGATAGATAGATAGATAGATAGATAGATAGATAGATAGATAGATAGATAGATAGATAGATAGATAGATAGATAGATAGATAGATAGATAGATAGATAGATAGATAGATAGATAGATAGATAGATAGATAGATAGATAGATAGATAGATAGATAGATAGATAGATAGATAGATAGATAGATAGATAGATAGATAGATAGATAGATAGATAGATAGATAGATAGATAGATAGATAGATAGATAGATAGATAGATAGATAGATAGATAGATAGATAGATAGATAGATAGATAGATAGATAGATAGATAGATAGATAGATAGATAGATAGATAGATAGATAGATAGATAGATAGATAGATAGATAGATAGATAGATAGATAGATAGATAGATAGATAGATAGATAGATAGATAGATAGATAGATAGATAGATAGATAGATAGATAGATAGATAGATAGATAGATAGATAGATAGATAGATAGATAGATAGATAGATAGATAGATAGATAGATAGATAGATAGATAGATAGATAGATAGATAGATAGATAGATAGATAGATAGATAGATAGATAGATAGATAGATAGATAGATAGATAGATAGATAGATAGATAGATAGATAGATAGATAGATAGATAGATAGATAGATAGATAGATAGATAGATAGATAGATAGATAGATAGATAGATAGATAGATAGATAGATAGATAGATAGATAGATAGATAGATAGATAGATAGATAGATAGATAGATAGATAGATAGATAGATAGATAGATAGATAGATAGATAGATAGATAGATAGATAGATAGATAGATAGATAGATAGATAGATAGATAGATAGATAGATAGATAGATAGATAGATAGATAGATAGATAGATAGATAGATAGATAGATAGATAGATAGATAGATAGATAGATAGATAGATAGATAGATAGATAGATAGATAGATAGATAGATAGATAGATAGATAGATAGATAGATAGATAGATAGATAGATAGATAGATAGATAGATAGATAGATAGATAGATAGATAGATAGATAGATAGATAGATAGATAGATAGATAGATAGATAGATAGATAGATAGATAGATAGATAGATAGATAGATAGATAGATAGATAGATAGATAGATAGATAGATAGATAGATAGATAGATAGATAGATAGATAGATAGATAGATAGATAGATAGATAGATAGATAGATAGATAGATAGATAGATAGATAGATAGATAGATAGATAGATAGATAGATAGATAGATAGATAGATAGATAGATAGATAGATAGATAGATAGATAGATAGATAGATAGATAGATAGATAGATAGATAGATAGATAGATAGATAGATAGATAGATAGATAGATAGATAGATAGATAGATAGATAGATAGATAGATAGATAGATAGATAGATAGATAGATAGATAGATAGATAGATAGATAGATAGATAGATAGATAGATAGATAGATAGATAGATAGATAGATAGATAGATAGATAGATAGATAGATAGATAGATAGATAGATAGATAGATAGATAGATAGATAGATAGATAGATAGATAGATAGATAGATAGATAGATAGATAGATAGATAGATAGATAGATAGATAGATAGATAGATAGATAGATAGATAGATAGATAGATAGATAGATAGATAGATAGATAGATAGATAGATAGATAGATAGATAGATAGATAGATAGATAGATAGATAGATAGATAGATAGATAGATAGATAGATAGATAGATAGATAGATAGATAGATAGATAGATAGATAGATAGATAGATAGATAGATAGATAGATAGATAGATAGATAGATAGATAGATAGATAGATAGATAGATAGATAGATAGATAGATAGATAGATAGATAGATAGATAGATAGATAGATAGATAGATAGATAGATAGATAGATAGATAGATAGATAGATAGATAGATAGATAGATAGATAGATAGATAGATAGATAGATAGATAGATAGATAGATAGATAGATAGATAGATAGATAGATAGATAGATAGATAGATAGATAGATAGATAGATAGATAGATAGATAGATAGATAGATAGATAGATAGATAGATAGATAGATAGATAGATAGATAGATAGATAGATAGATAGATAGATAGATAGATAGATAGATAGATAGATAGATAGATAGATAGATAGATAGATAGATAGATAGATAGATAGATAGATAGATAGATAGATAGATAGATAGATAGATAGATAGATAGATAGATAGATAGATAGATAGATAGATAGATAGATAGATAGATAGATAGATAGATAGATAGATAGATAGATAGATAGATAGATAGATAGATAGATAGATAGATAGATAGATAGATAGATAGATAGATAGATAGATAGATAGATAGATAGATAGATAGATAGATAGATAGATAGATAGATAGATAGATAGATAGATAGATAGATAGATAGATAGATAGATAGATAGATAGATAGATAGATAGATAGATAGATAGATAGATAGATAGATAGATAGATAGATAGATAGATAGATAGATAGATAGATAGATAGATAGATAGATAGATAGATAGATAGATAGATAGATAGATAGATAGATAGATAGATAGATAGATAGATAGATAGATAGATAGATAGATAGATAGATAGATAGATAGATAGATAGATAGATAGATAGATAGATAGATAGATAGATAGATAGATAGATAGATAGATAGATAGATAGATAGATAGATAGATAGATAGATAGATAGATAGATAGATAGATAGATAGATAGATAGATAGATAGATAGATAGATAGATAGATAGATAGATAGATAGATAGATAGATAGATAGATAGATAGATAGATAGATAGATAGATAGATAGATAGATAGATAGATAGATAGATAGATAGATAGATAGATAGATAGATAGATAGATAGATAGATAGATAGATAGATAGATAGATAGATAGATAGATAGATAGATAGATAGATAGATAGATAGATAGATAGATAGATAGATAGATAGATAGATAGATAGATAGATAGATAGATAGATAGATAGATAGATAGATAGATAGATAGATAGATAGATAGATAGATAGATAGATAGATAGATAGATAGATAGATAGATAGATAGATAGATAGATAGATAGATAGATAGATAGATAGATAGATAGATAGATAGATAGATAGATAGATAGATAGATAGATAGATAGATAGATAGATAGATAGATAGATAGATAGATAGATAGATAGATAGATAGATAGATAGATAGATAGATAGATAGATAGATAGATAGATAGATAGATAGATAGATAGATAGATAGATAGATAGATAGATAGATAGATAGATAGATAGATAGATAGATAGATAGATAGATAGATAGATAGATAGATAGATAGATAGATAGATAGATAGATAGATAGATAGATAGATAGATAGATAGATAGATAGATAGATAGATAGATAGATAGATAGATAGATAGATAGATAGATAGATAGATAGATAGATAGATAGATAGATAGATAGATAGATAGATAGATAGATAGATAGATAGATAGATAGATAGATAGATAGATAGATAGATAGATAGATAGATAGATAGATAGATAGATAGATAGATAGATAGATAGATAGATAGATAGATAGATAGATAGATAGATAGATAGATAGATAGATAGATAGATAGATAGATAGATAGATAGATAGATAGATAGATAGATAGATAGATAGATAGATAGATAGATAGATAGATAGATAGATAGATAGATAGATAGATAGATAGATAGATAGATAGATAGATAGATAGATAGATAGATAGATAGATAGATAGATAGATAGATAGATAGATAGATAGATAGATAGATAGATAGATAGATAGATAGATAGATAGATAGATAGATAGATAGATAGATAGATAGATAGATAGATAGATAGATAGATAGATAGATAGATAGATAGATAGATAGATAGATAGATAGATAGATAGATAGATAGATAGATAGATAGATAGATAGATAGATAGATAGATAGATAGATAGATAGATAGATAGATAGATAGATAGATAGATAGATAGATAGATAGATAGATAGATAGATAGATAGATAGATAGATAGATAGATAGATAGATAGATAGATAGATAGATAGATAGATAGATAGATAGATAGATAGATAGATAGATAGATAGATAGATAGATAGATAGATAGATAGATAGATAGATAGATAGATAGATAGATAGATAGATAGATAGATAGATAGATAGATAGATAGATAGATAGATAGATAGATAGATAGATAGATAGATAGATAGATAGATAGATAGATAGATAGATAGATAGATAGATAGATAGATAGATAGATAGATAGATAGATAGATAGATAGATAGATAGATAGATAGATAGATAGATAGATAGATAGATAGATAGATAGATAGATAGATAGATAGATAGATAGATAGATAGATAGATAGATAGATAGATAGATAGATAGATAGATAGATAGATAGATAGATAGATAGATAGATAGATAGATAGATAGATAGATAGATAGATAGATAGATAGATAGATAGATAGATAGATAGATAGATAGATAGATAGATAGATAGATAGATAGATAGATAGATAGATAGATAGATAGATAGATAGATAGATAGATAGATAGATAGATAGATAGATAGATAGATAGATAGATAGATAGATAGATAGATAGATAGATAGATAGATAGATAGATAGATAGATAGATAGATAGATAGATAGATAGATAGATAGATAGATAGATAGATAGATAGATAGATAGATAGATAGATAGATAGATAGATAGATAGATAGATAGATAGATAGATAGATAGATAGATAGATAGATAGATAGATAGATAGATAGATAGATAGATAGATAGATAGATAGATAGATAGATAGATAGATAGATAGATAGATAGATAGATAGATAGATAGATAGATAGATAGATAGATAGATAGATAGATAGATAGATAGATAGATAGATAGATAGATAGATAGATAGATAGATAGATAGATAGATAGATAGATAGATAGATAGATAGATAGATAGATAGATAGATAGATAGATAGATAGATAGATAGATAGATAGATAGATAGATAGATAGATAGATAGATAGATAGATAGATAGATAGATAGATAGATAGATAGATAGATAGATAGATAGATAGATAGATAGATAGATAGATAGATAGATAGATAGATAGATAGATAGATAGATAGATAGATAGATAGATAGATAGATAGATAGATAGATAGATAGATAGATAGATAGATAGATAGATAGATAGATAGATAGATAGATAGATAGATAGATAGATAGATAGATAGATAGATAGATAGATAGATAGATAGATAGATAGATAGATAGATAGATAGATAGATAGATAGATAGATAGATAGATAGATAGATAGATAGATAGATAGATAGATAGATAGATAGATAGATAGATAGATAGATAGATAGATAGATAGATAGATAGATAGATAGATAGATAGATAGATAGATAGATAGATAGATAGATAGATAGATAGATAGATAGATAGATAGATAGATAGATAGATAGATAGATAGATAGATAGATAGATAGATAGATAGATAGATAGATAGATAGATAGATAGATAGATAGATAGATAGATAGATAGATAGATAGATAGATAGATAGATAGATAGATAGATAGATAGATAGATAGATAGATAGATAGATTTGTAAACCTCTAAATGTGTGTAAACTTTGGATTTCATAGGTTTTCTTGATGAAATTGTTTCATGAAATTGTTTATTTTGATGAAAGTGTTTCATATCATAATTTTCTTGATGAAATTGTGTCATATATTTGTGTTTTTTATGTAAAAATGAAAAAACTTTTTCATTTTTACATTAAAAACACAAATATATGAAACAATTTCATCAAAATAAACAATTTCATCAAGAAAACCTATGAAATCCAAAGTTTACTAGAAAAAAAATTCACAAAATAGTGGGTCTCGATATATATATATAGGGGTTGGTTATTTTACAAACCAGTGAATTCTAACAAACCGCACGTTCAACCAATCATATTTTTTTTCATTTTCTTCACTTTTTCTTTATTATGTGGGTTGATTGGTCAATAATACATGAAACAACTTCATCAAGAATATATATATGAAGATTGATTAATCAACAACATATGAAACAAATTTCATCAAAGTGAGAAATACATGAAACAATTTCATTGTTATATAGAAACAAAAATATATGAAACAATTTCATCAAAAAATGAATTATATGAAACAATCTCATTCAATTAAACATTGAAAATAAGAGTTTGTACGGTTTGGTAGATTTCACTGTTTTGTAAAATAGTCTTGGCCTATATATATATATATATATAGGGGTCTAATCAAATGAGAACTTGATAAAATGTGATAACTGTGAGATCCAATCTCGTCCACTCATTTTAATTAATTAATTTTCTTTAATTAACTAATAGGTGAGGGTATTTTAGTAATCTTATAAATTAATTATAATATCCTTTTTTTATTATATCGATTAACATGGAATTGTAATCTCATTGACTCTTTCCTAAATTATCTCTAACAACTGATTTGTATCATATACGTTTTTATTTCATGAATCATCTTCTTCATTGACACAATAAAATACGTCCTTCAATTCTCCATTCTTTTACATCGGCGAACCAGGATTACAAGATTCTTCTTCGTTGTTATTCCTGTTTTGCCTATTTTTTCTATTTTTGCATATACATGGATATGGGAAAAAGTGTTGCTATTGATGATTCATTGTCGGTTGAATCCAATGAAGTTATAGCATCTGATATGGATGTTAGTTCATGGCAGAATCCAGATGAATTTGATATTGGTATTTCACCCTACAAATCGGACGAAGTTACCTGTATTCAAGAATCGGATGAACGCATTGACTTGATCGATCATGGTGTATCACATGATGTGGATACTGTTCCAGGTACGTTTGATTCTCCATTATTTTGAACGACCAATCTGTGTTTTTCATTATTTTTGCACTATAAGTTTTTATGCATCAGTGTGATACATGAGTATCATAATTGTACATACCCTTATGTTCCACCAGCAAACAATACAAATGCATATTGATTTACAATTTAATATCAATTTGTGTTGGTAATTTATTGTCGACTGATTGGTATATTTTTTCTCCCAATTAAATGTTTGAAGATTTGTGCAACACTGTGATACAGTGTGATATTATGTAACACCATAGTTTAGTCGACTCTCACCCGATTGTTTAACAAATAGTTGTAAGTATTTGTCAATCAGGAAGTCATTCATTCACTTTTTCCCCTGGTGGAACTAGGTGGTGGACACCCAATGTCAATGAGTCGGTCAAACCCGCTATCGGTGATATATGTTCTTCGTTGGATGAAGCAGAATCGGTGTACCAAAAGTATGCTGAGATTGCGGGATTTGAGATCAGACGATCATCACAAAAGATTAATAACGATGGGTTAATTCAGAATAAGTATTTTGTATGTAGCAAGTTCAGGTTACCAATGAAGAAGACGTTTGATTCATTGAATCGTAGTAAACTTCAAAGAGAGGTATGTAACTCTAATGTGAAGAGGACAGTGTATCACAAATTGTATCACAAATAGTTAATTTTCAGACTCCAATTCACCAAATGCATAAGTTGTTCACAATGTATCAGGAAATGTATCTCAGTGTATCACGAATAGTTAATTTTCAGACTCCAATTCCCCAATAGCATAAGTTGTTCACAATGTATCACGAACTGTTTAACAGTGTATCACGAAATGTATCACAGCGTATCACAAATGGTTAATTTTCAGACTCCAATTCCCCAACAGCATAAGTTGTTCACAGTGTATCACGAACTGTTTACCTGAGTTCGGTTCAAGTGTGCCTTTAGGGTGCGTTTGGTACGCAGACTAGATGGGACGGGACAAAAAAAATAGTCCTATGTTTGGTGTGCCATGGGACAAAAATGAGATGGACAACATGGAACAAAAATGGGTTTCCATGGGACAAAACTTAAAAAAAGTTGTTCCACCAAAAAAGGTGGAACAACCTGGGACAAACACTCAAATTACAAAACTACCCTTTGCATCAAAACTGCAGACTAAAACTTCTATCTTGCGACTTCTTCTTCATCCCTCCACTCCTCTTCACGACTTCTTCTTCATCCCTCTATTCTCGGTTTGTTCATGGCTTTTTCCAGGATTTCAATCTCAATTCTCCAGGTACTGTATCCATGTTTCGATTAGGTTTCGATTTCGATTTCTCAGGTACGGTTTAGACTGTTTTGATTTTGATTTCCATGTTTTAGATTAGGATTTCGATTTTGATTTCTCCAGCCACGATTTTGATTGTTTTGATTTTGATTTTCAAGTTTTCAATTAGGATTTCGACTTTGATTTCTCCAGCCATCTATTTCCAACTGTTAATTTGGTTCACGCTTATATTAATTTGGTTCAAGTTTTCGATTAGGATTTGTGCCATTGATTTCTCCAGCCATCGATTTCTTCAGCGTGATTTTGTGCACCTGCTATTGTTTTTCAATTTTGGTTCTTAATTTTGGTTCTCAATTTTCTTCAAATCAGAATTCAGATTCTGTTTGCACCTGCTATTGTTTTTCACATATGTTTTTTTCTCTATTTTTCTTCAAATCTGCTACAAGGGGTAATCTGGTCATTTCAATATCAAGAAAGACATTACTTCAGTTTTGTTCTAGTCCTACCAAACATAGGACAGACAATTAGTTCTGTCCAGTCCTGTTCTGTCCCATCCAGTCTGCATATCAAACGCTACCTTATCTTTAACAACAGTATCAACATCGATGTCTTCGTTCTTCTTGTTCACATAGGTGAAAGTTCTCTTTCTCTTAAGCCTATCACTTCTTCTTCCTGTTTTAGCATTTAACAATAACAAAATGTCAATCAAACATACATAATCACTCAATGTGATACATTAGGGGTGTACAGAAAACCGTCAACCCGCGAAAACCGCCCAACCCAACCCGCTAACAACCCGATTAAACCCAAACCGCCAACCCGCTAATTAGGAGGGTTGAAATTGGGTTAGCATAACTCAACCCAACCCAAACCGCCAACCCCCGCTAATATATATTATTTCGATAAATTATATATATATATATATATATATATATATATATATATAAAAAGGTTCTAAATGACGTGAGGCGTGACGACGAGGTCAAGCCTTACGAGTTACGGCGACATATATATGCACACACATATATACACACATTGTGTGTTATGTACTAAATAATACCGTAGAACAAGATAAATTATGTAAAGTAATAAAACAATAAAAAATGATATCAAATATATAGAGCTTACAGAAAATGATATCGAGAGTGCAAAAGCGAGAGTAAATCTTGAATCTCTACTTACTACTATCTTTAATTCTCATTGTTCGCGTCCGACTCTTCATGTACGGGAATGAGAGTAATTATTTACCAATATAAAGTTTTTTTGTTTTTAGGTTTCCTTATTATGAGTATTTAAGTCTTACGTTTCGTGAACAATTATCTTTTATTCTTCAAGTTATATACTAAAAACAATCTTACATCTTACAAAATAATGTGTCAACACATCGTAACGCACCATAACGTGTCATAACGCATTACAAAGAAAGACAACCCTTAGAGTGGAGCCATAAGGGTTAACGTGATGGCAAACCTACGCCTTGATGCCATAACATGCCGTAACGAGGTCATAACGAGTTATTTAGAACCATGATATATATATATATATATAATTTTTATATATATTTGGATGATTGTACTAATTAATAACTTTATCGAGTATATTTTTAGTATTATTTATTGTATTTCATTCATCAAATTTATTTATATTTCTAACCCGCCAACCCAACCCGCCCTAACCCGCAAGGGTTGGGTTGGGTTGGGTTACACTTTTGAATGGGTTGGGTTGGGTTGAGAATTTTCAAACCGCCATAATTGGGTTGGGTTGTAAAAACGTCAAAAACCACCCAACCCGTGTACACCCCTATGATACATTATGTAACTTTGTTAAGAGTTTACCTCCGTCAGCGTTTTCATCCATTCCGACGGGTCCAATGATCGATTATACCAAACCCCTAAAAATTATACGATAATGTTGTGGTACCATTCTATTGTTGGTGATTAAGAAAGAAACACAAATATAAACATATATAAGAACGCAGCGGAACAATCACCAAACAGGATCAACGTATTGCGAATATGGTTAAACGAATAATACAAATAACGATATACCTTTGTAGCGTGATTTGTACACCAATCTGGATCCACTTGTGTGCTCTTTTGAAACCAAGTATTCAATGGAGAATACCTCTAGAGTAGTCCACACTACACCTCCTTGATCACCACTGGATGCTAGTCCTCCTTAGTAACGGATCTTATAGCTTCGATTAGACAAGAAACAAGCTAAAAGATCAAAGCGGAAAAACCCTAGAGAAGCCTAGGGGAGGGGCGCCGATTTTGGGAGAGAAGAAGGAGTATTAGGTTAAACTTTATTAGGTCATTAACATCTCTATATATTAATGAACCCTAAAGCTTCCTTGGGCTTCTTAAAGGTTCTCCCTTCTAAAACTTTATGGGCCTAAGATTTAATTAAACGTAATAGGCTTGCTATTAACTTAAATCCAATACAAACCCATTGATCCAAACTTAATGATTTGTGCCCATCTAATTACCCCACGTTACTTAGGTTATTTATATAATGTAAATACAATAATTACATTATATTAAATGGTATCTCAGTGTATTGTGTGTGACCCTATAGGCCCACGTGTATCTAGCCATATAACTATCTATTATGACTTGAGCATATTCCAACAGCTCCCACTTGTGCACGTCATAATGACAAGTAATCATACAAGCAAAGGTTAGCGTCTAGCAACACGCCAATGCCCCTAGAGACACATGAGGCTAGTTTCTTAAACGTCTCATTTTAAATGGTTTATTAAATCAGTCATCCCTTTGTTACAGATACCTTGTTGAATACTAGACATGGATCATATGTCATTCTAATTGTTCAACGATTCTGTTTCTCGATCTGTTTGTTGAATTAGATTACCAAATTAATCAAGCATCATCTTAATTACATTTGGGTACGGCCGTACAAACATCTATTCAATTCATCGAGGGGCCCAGTAGTATCTAACTCCATTACCTGTAGAGGAACAAATCCTATTTTTGACTGCACGTGCCTGTCATGTGCTTCACATCACTCCTGAAGATGATTTTTATAGCAGCCTTATTCAGGAAAGCGTTTAACCATATCAAAGACCGACATTCCACCCATACAAAACCTGCTTGCATCTCAAGTCTAAGGACGAGTGGCATAACCATTTGCGAGATTCACTGGTGACGCTGATCCATGCAGTGAACTCTCGTAGGTTGGGTCAGTCCAATGTTCATCACCAATGAACAACATGTGAGTTTGGTGGCATAATCATTAATATTCATTCACCAATGAATATCACCAATACGCTCACATTTGCCTTAACTCGATGATACTCCCGTATCATCAACTGACAATAGACAATTTAGAACAAATAATTCATTCATGGATTAAACATGCAAATATAGAACACAGTTGATATAAATGAAAACGATCATACCAAGTACATCAATTCATTGTGAAAATAAAAATTGTTCAACGTTCCAATTATTCAATTACTAAAACAGATCTACATGAGACTACTAGCTGGTCGAAGTCCAATGTTCCTAGCATGCTTGATATGTTTGGTACAAGACATTGGTTTCGTAAAGGGATCAGCTAAGTTGTCATCTGTGTGAACTTTGAGAAGACGAATATCACCCATCTCGATAGCCTCTCGAATGTAGTGAGTCTTCCTGCGGAAGTGTCTGGCACCCTTTTGAACTCCAGGTTCGTTGGCTATGATAATGGCACCAGAATTATCGCAGTACATATCCATGGGTCTTTCATTACTGGGGACAATGCCAAGCCCAGAAATGAATTTCCGTATCCAAACAGCCTCCATTGCAGCTTCAGAAGCAGCTATGTATTCAGCTTCTGTAGAAGACATCGCAATAGTGTTTTGCTTAGCACTCTTCCAGTCAACAGCGCCTCCGTTCATGACGAAAACGTATCCAGTCTGAGATCGAGTGTCATCTCGATCTGTTTCGAAACCAGCATCAGTGTAGCAAGTAACACTGAGCTTTCTTTCTACATCACCACCATAAACAAGGAACATATCTCTAGTATTTCGAAGATACTTCAGTATGTTCTTAACAGCAGTCCAGTGACTCTCTCCTGGATTCTGTTGGTATCTACTCGTAAGGTTCTGAGAGAACGCTACATCAGGTCTAGTGCACCTCACTGCATACATGATGGATCCCACAGCCGAAGCATAGGGGATTCCCTTTATCCGCTTCACCTCATCAGGTATGGAGGGTCCCTGAGTCTTACTCAAGTTTACATTGTGTTGCATTGGAAGACTTCCACGTTTGGAAGCATCCATTCTAAACCGTTTTAGAATTTTGTCAATGTACTCACTTTGACTTAAACCAATTAACCGCTTCGATCTATCCCGATAGATCTTGATTCCTAGGATGTACACCGCTTCGCCTAAATCTTTCATGGCAAAACATTTTCCAAGCCAGGATTTGACATCTTGTAGCATTGGAACGTTGTTCCCCATGAGCAATATGACATCAACATATAAGATTAGAAAAACGACGATGCTCCCACTAGCTCTCATATACACACATGGCTCATCAAGGTTTTGAGTGAAACCATATGTTTTGATTTCCTCATCGAACCTTTTATTCCAACTTCTGGATGCTTGCTTCAGTCCATAAATGGATCTTTGAAGCTTGCATACTTTCTCGGGATGTTTCGGATTCACAAAACCCTCAGGTTGCACCATGTAAACATCTTCATCAAGGTGACAGTTCAAGAAAGCGGTTTTGACATCCATTTGCCAAATCTCATAGTCATGGTACGCTGCTATGGCTATAAGAATCCTAATAGCTTTAATGTCAGCAACAGGCGAGAAAGTTTCTTCATAGTCAACCCCGTAGGTTTGAGTGTAACCTTTTGCTACTAGACGAGCTTTATAGGTGTGTACATTGCCATCCATGTCGGTCTTCTTCTTGAAGATCCACTTGCTTCCGACAGTCTTGCTGTTCGGAGGAAGATCAACCAAGTTCCAGACTTGATTGTCTTTCATGGATTGCATTTCAGCATTCATAGCTTCAAGCCATTTATCGGATTCTAGATCCAACAATGCAGCTTGATAGTTAGAGGGTTCACCATGATCCCCCAAATTCTGCTCCTCAGCATCGATATAATAACTATATCGTTTAGGTGCTTGAGGTGTCCTTGCGGATCTACGAATGAGAATTACACCATTCTGTGGTTCAACATCTGCATGTTCAGCCTCAGCGTGATGTTCGCTAGTGTCACCAGGAGGTTGCGCATCTTCGCTTTGAATCTCGTCAAGTTCTACTGTGCTCCCACTTGCTTCTTGTAAAATGAGACTGTTCTCAAGAAACTCAGCATACCGAGCAACAAATATTTTGTTTTCGGGTGGGTAGTAGAAATAGTAACCCATCGTTTTCTTTGGGTACCCTACGAAGATACACTTGATAGATCTAGGCTCAAGTTTGTTCGGTGTGCCTCGTTTCACGAGAGCCTCACAACCCCAGACCTTCAAGTAAGACAGATTAGGGACTTTCCCGTGCCATATTTCATATGGTGTCTTATCAACCTTCTTGGTCGGAACCATATTGAGTATGCGAGCAGCAAACTCTAGAGCACAACCCCAAAAGGACAGTGGCAAAGTAGTTAGACTCATCATGGATCGAACCATGTCTAGCAAAGTTCGATTTCTCCTTTCAGATACACCATTATGTTGTGGAGTGTATGGAGGAGTGAATTGTGAGACAATCCCACACTTAGTCAGATGGTCTAAAAACTCTTGACTCATGTACTCTCCTCCTCGATCAGATCAGAGAGCTTTAATAGTCTTGCCGAGTTGATTTTCTACTTCACTTTGAAAGGCTTTGAACGTTTCAAAGGCTTCATGTTTATGTTTAATCAAGTACACATAACCATAGCGACTGAAATCATCAGTGAAAGTGATGAAGTAGTTAGCACCTTCCCTAGACACAGTTCTAAATGGACCACATACATCAGTATGTATGAGTCCAAGTAGATCTTTGGCTCTTTCACCTATATGGGAGAAAGGTTTTCTAGTCATTTTCCCAGATATGCAAGAGAGGCATTTATCAAACGACTCATCATCGGTTGACTTTAGAAGCCCATCGTGTTGCAGCTTCATAATGCGCTTCTTGCTTATGTGGCAAAGACGGCAGTGCCATAGGTAAGTTGAATCCAAATTCCGTTTGGATTTCTTAGTGCTACATGTGTATATAGAACTATCGTTTGAAACAAGATTATGCATGTCAATTTCAAAAATATCATCACGAGGAATAGCATTAAAATAAAATATATTATCCTTAGAAACGAAATACCATAATCCGTAAAAACATGGATAAAACCATTTTTCTTCAAACGAGAAAGCGAAACAATACCCCTAGTAATAGTAGGTGCATAATGACAATTGTCTAAAACAATAATCAATCCATTAGGGAGGATAAGATCAAAGCTCCCTATAGCTTTAACAGTTGCACGCATTCCATTGCCTACGTACAGGTCCAAAGCTCCGTCGTTTAGCTTTCTAATTCCCCTTAGTCCCTGCACATTATTACAAATGTGAGTTCCACAACCGGTGTCATAAACCCAGGTTTTACTAGGAAAAGCATAGAGTTCTATAGTGAAGATACCTGATGTGCTAGCCGAGGTAGCTTTGTTCTTCTTCAACTCTGCCAGGTAAGCAGGACAGTTCATCTTCCAGTAGCCTATCACTCCACAGTGATGGCAGGTGGCGTCCTTTGCAGGGTGCTCCTTCTTAGCAGGTGGGGGGATCATAGGTTTGGGTTTATAAACATGTTTACCCTTGCCCAGTGCTTGCGGTTTGGATTTCTGGATTTTTCCTTTCCTGATTGCTAGAACAGCAGGAGCTTTCTTGGGCATCCCCTGCTCTGTAAGCTTTAGCATAGCATGCAGTTCAGAGATAGTCTTCCCCATGCTATGCATGTTATAGTTCATAACAAACTGGTCATAGTCCTTGGATAGTGAGGTAAGAATCAAGCTCACTCCAAGAACTTGTGGCATGGGGTAACCAAGACGCTCCATACGGTCATGATAGCCTTTCATCTTCAAGACGTAAGAGCTAACTGACTGGCCATCCTCCTGTTTACAAGCGTGGAATGCTTTGACTGTTTCAAACAGTTCCTGTTCTGCTTGTTGTTGAAACATAGTTTTCAACTCTCGTAGCATCTCAAAAGCTGTGAGTTCCTCCAAGTTCTTTTGGATCTCGGAGGTCATGTTCACCAGTATGAGAGTAACTACTTCTTGTTGTTCGTTAAACCTACGGGTGTAGGATGTGCGAACTGCAGCAGAAGCAGTGGCAGGAGGTGCCTCAGGTAAGGCCTCTTCCAGATGGATCAACATATTTTCAGCTCTGAGGACGATCCTCAGATTTCGATATCAGTCGATAAAGTTGATTCCTGTCAGTTTCTCTTTTTCAAGAACTGACCTGATAGTTGAGTTGCTTAGGGTTTGATTTGTTGCTGACATCTACAAACATACAAAGTTCAAGATTAGTAATTTTAATAATTAATCCTTTTTAAATTAACTACCCAAGTTTTACTTTTAAAACAATTAATTTTGTACGAAAAAGGCTAAGATCCTCATTGAGGTTCTATAATCACATCAGTTGATCTGCTAACAATGATAGATTCAATAGGTAGGTGACGATTACCAATTGCATTACAAGTGCAATTCTTAGATCCTTATGGGACCCATGGCATCTAGTGGCCGAGCAACTAGTGTCAAGCTGGCATGTTTAGTCTCATCCTTGCCTCGGGTTAAGGTCTTACCTGCTTAACTCGATTAAGTCATCCAATTTGAAATCATGTGAAAATAGATCTAGGTCTCACGCATAGACAATAATCACCTCGGGATTACAATTCAACCTAGGTCTCACGCATAGGCAAAAAATAATGGCGAGGGATTTCAAGCCGATTGGACGGCATGACTTAAAATTGTGACGGGTATAGTATTTTGATAAAGCGTGTCAAAAAAATTACGAAAGAAGCATGCATTCTTCATTCATAACATAAGTTAAAACATTTCTTAACTTATAGTCTAATTTGTTTTATTTCATGTGTGTCGAGATGTCCATTTAGAGACTAATATATTACCTACATGAGATATCAATTAGCTTGGACATTACATAAATTAAATAACCGATAAAACCCTTTTAAGCGTTATTTATATAAAACAATAGTTTTAAGTTTCAAATCCAATTTAAACTTATATTAACTAAATCTAAGGATTTAGTTTCAAAAGTGGTATGTGTTTAATTTTGGTTTGAAAACCCCATTTGCAAGTTATAACAATGCAACATACAAGAAAAATTAAAACACACAACCAAAATGTGCAAAACCTCAACCGATGAAAAACCTATGCTTGATCCCGTGAGCCATCACACGGACCAAGAGGGCAACTAAGGACGGGCCAACATAAACCCTTTATGGGCTCCCACTTGCTCCAAGACCATCAAGAGCAAGTAGAACCCACAAGAACATTCGAACACAAATCTGTCCGGAAAAACGCAGCAGCTTCGGGGCCCGAAACGTCATGGAAGGAATCTTCCCCAATCGAAACATCCTTCTGCAAAGTTGTGCCCCTACGACTTATGGAACTTCAGCAACAAGAATCAGCATAATCCGATGTGCCAAACTCCGGGAAATCCATTTTTCGTGCCGGCTGTCCAGCAGCTCCGAAAATGTCTTCTCGTCTTTAACTTTGTCGCCATTCGATTTCGAGCAATGGTTACAATTTTTGATAAAATACATTTATCTACTACTAAACAAAGTAAAAATAATTGCCTAAACTATTACAACCCAAAAACTCGACAAATAATGAAACAAGGCACACAAACGGTCAAGGTTTTCATCGGTTTTGCACATCAACATAATAATACAATATCATTAAGAGTGTTGGCTTGGTCCATGGTAAAAATGCATGTTTTACCATGGATCTAAAACACTTACAATAAGAAATAAAACAAGCCAACGAAAACGAAGAAAAACTACAATAATTAATCTACGATAGGTATATGTAACTTGTGGCTATAGGATCTTAAAATACATTATTCAAGACCCCAACGATGGTTGAAATTTTCAGGAAAAAAAAAACTTTAGCTTTAGCCACTTTTACATATACATGTTAATCATATGGCACATACGATGGCTCTGATACCACTGTTGGTGATTAAGAAAGAAACACAAATATAAACATATATAAGAACGCAGCGGAACAATCACCAAACAGGATCAACGTATTGCCAATATGGTTAAACGAAGAATACAAATAACGATATACCTTTGTAGCGTGATTTGTACACCAATCCGGATCCACTTGTGTGCTCTTTTGAAACCAAGTATTCAATGGAGAATACCTCTAGAGTAGTCCACACACTACACCTCCTTGATCACCACCGGATGCTAGTCCTCCTTAGTAACGGATCTTATAGCTTCGATTAGACAAGAAACAAGCTAAAAGATCAAAGCGGAAAAACCCTAGAGAGGCCTAGGGGAGGGGCGCCGATTTTGGGAGAGAAGAAGGAGTATTAGGTTAAACTTTATTAGGTCATTAACATCTCTATATATTAATGACCCCTAAAGCTTCCTTGGGCTTCTTAAAGGTTCTCCCTTCTAAAACTTTATGGGCCTAAGATTTAATTAAACGTAATAGGCTTGCTATTAACTTAAATCCAATACAAACCCATTAAGCCAAACTTAATGATTTGTACCCATCTAATTACCCCACGTTACTTAGGTTATTTATATAATGTAAATACAATAATTACATTATATTAAATGGTATCTCCGTGTATTGTGTGTGACCCTATAGGCCCACGTGTATCTAGCCATATAATTATCTATTATGACTTGAGCATATTCCAACATCTATTATAACAAATAGAAAAGAAAATACACTAGGTTCGTGATTTCAAACCTTAGTCCACAGAATGTTGACAGTCGATGATACCGAACGGTGGTGGTGATGATCGAAACCTGAGAGTCGATGAAACATGCAAATCGATGTCAAAAAACTTGAAGATGTTGTGATACCCAAAACCCAAGAACATCGAGCGACTTTAGATTTAAAACCTTAGAACATCGATTGATATTATTTTTAAAACCCTAGGTTACTTGTCGTCGTGATACCCAAATAGATGAATATCGATTGCTCTGTGATACCCTTGGTCGATTGCTCTGTGATACCCAAATAGATGAAGATCGATTGCTCTGTCGTTGTCGTGATACCCTTGGTGATTAACTTTCGTTACCTTTCGTTGCCGTGATCGATTTCTCAGACTAGATATGATGGTTTCTTTTAAAAAATAGTTTGTGATAACTTGTGTAAAGGATAAGAATCTCAGTTTGATTTTAAACGATTCTTTCAATCTTTTTATTTTAACTATTTTGATTTGATTCCATGATAATAGCACCCGCCTAAAATAGATTCTATTGAATCAAAATTGTTTGACAATTTTACCCTTTTTGATTAAATTTATTCTCCATATTTAATGGTATTAAATGATACTTTTTGATTAAATTATAAGCCATTGATTAGAAAAATGGGTGGATGAGATTGGATCTCACAGTTATCACAAATTACTAGGATCTCCCTTGAATGGACCCTTATATATATATATATATATATATATATATATATATATATATATATATATATATATAGAGAGAGAGAGAGAGGAAGGTTCAAACGAGGACCGTACCTATTTACGAGAAACGTGAGGAGCGCCTTGCATGTACTGGATCACATGTGATCCACTACTCCCGAAAAAATCGGGTTGCGGGCGACCTGGTTCGCGAGTCGCGTGGAAGTCGCCCGGATCACATGTGATTTTAGGCGTGAATCACATGTGATCCACTACATGGGCGGAAGCCCCCCGATCAGGTGTGAATCACATGTGATTTTGTACGTGAATCACATGTGATTCAGTACATGGGCGGTGCTCCTCGCGTTTTCTTAAATTGTTACGCTTCTCGTTTGAACCCGCCTATATATATATATATATATATATATATATATATATATATATATATAGAGAGAGAGAGAGAGAGAGAATCTTTTGCAATCTTTCTAAACGATGCAAACTATACAAACCCATCCAGACCATCCGATTTTTTGATCAAAGGCTGAGTAATTTTCGAATTTAAATTTATTAAAAAATAGGGAAAGGGTAGTTTGGGAATAGGTTTTAAATGATTTAATTTAAATTTTAATAATTAATTTGAATTTATCTAATTTTTGTTATAATCTATCCTTATTACATGGGAGAAGTGGTGGTGTAATCCTTCTCGCTAGCTTTTTCGGCCGGAATAAATTCTCATCGTTCTAAAAAAGTTTATATCAATTATCTTCATATCTCCTTCACACTCTCTCTCTCTCTCACACACACACACACACATAAATTTTCGGCGACCTCCTCCGAATTCCGGCGACCCTCACTCTCTCTCTCATAAAATTCCGACGACCTCCTCCCCCGAATTTGGGCGACCCTCACATTCTCTCTCTCTCACGATTCACCCTCACCATCCGGTCCCTAGCAACGTCCTCCCACTCCGGCGACCTCCTCCCTCTCCGGCGACGTACCCTCGAATTCCGGCGAGTTTATGAATTTTGTATTTGTTTATTGACTACATGAAATTTTCAACTTACATAAACTGTTTTTTCGAAATTTTCAAGTTTCATAAACAGTTTCGTAATATGTTTGTTGGATTTTTAAGTTTCATATATTTTCTTTCATATGAATAATCAGATTTTTCGAAATAATCATTTATTTTATAAGTTTCATATATTTTCCCCCATATGAATAATCATATTTTTAAGTTTTATATAGTTTATCCTATATGAATAATCATATTTTTTTCGAAATAATCATATATTTTTGAAGTTTCATATATTTTTGCCGTATATGAATAATCATAGATTTTAAGTTTCATATATTTTCTCCAATATGAATAATCAGATGATGAAACGTTAAAATTCCGAAAAACAGCTTATGAAAAAATAGTTTATGAAACTCGCCGGAATTGGGGGGAGGTCGCTGGAGTGAGAGGAGGTCATCGGAGTGGGAGGACGTCGTTGTGAACTGGATGGTGACGGTGGATCGTGAGAGAGAGAGAGAGATAATTAAGGAAGTTGGTTGTTCCTAAAAATACGAATTTTGTAAAAAGATAGAAATACCTCGGTTTTGCATAGTTTGTACAATTTAAAAGTTTCTATTTGAAGGAGTCTCTCTCTCTATATATATATATATATATATATATATATATATATATATATATATAGGTGTAACAACTCACCCTTTCATATAACAAATAACATGTACTTTAATATAACAGTACATATATGGTCTACACATTGGGTCCCTTATAATCAAAACTATACAATATTTACATAAATATTAGTACAAACTTTTTGTTTTGCATCATTACACAACCACATATTTGATTATACATACTTGATAATACATATTTTCAAACAATAGCTATCATATAACATCTTCAGCTCCAAACGCATAGTCATATTTTTTTCCTTTTCCCTTATCTTCAACTCGCGCCTTCCCTAGAATACATATTTTGAAAACAATAAGGGTTAGACCAATTAGTCTAGTGAGATAATCCCGATCAATTTGTACATGACATTATAAAAATCGATAATATAAAGCGTGTATCACTATATCTTGGTTTATTAATCTCCACACATTGCCTATAAGCACAAAAATCATATTTTATATTTCGCGCATTGACGCATCGTGCCTTGACGCACAATATCGCACATTACACTCCATGCCTTGAAGCACACTATTGTTGGCGTTCTAGCACAACTCAATAATAGTGGAGTTGGCGTTCTAGCAAGGCGCGATAGTGATGTTGATACATAAATATATAAACAACCATCCACAATCCCAGGCAATTCATAGAATTGCCAGTATTAATTTCAATCACTTGAAAATATATGTATTCCAGTTCGAAAATGATTAAAAGAAAACTCACCTTAAATGCTAATAATATCTACTCCCACACACACGGTCACCACAAGTACCAGACTTCATAAACGAACAACAGGTCTGAATTAAACAATTACAGTTACAACCTAGAAGATAGAACTTCTATTAAAGCCTATGGACCCTAAACAATACCCGAAATACCCCAAATGACAACAACATAGGTTGAATACACTTAATTGTCGCACACCACTTTGTGCGATGAACTCGTACATGCCTTATGCGATGAACACATTTATTGCATGGCTCATGTGCGATGAACCCACCATAGTGCACAAGCTTTGTGCGATAAACTTACTTATCGCACAACAAATCCAACTTATCGCACACACCCAAAATCAAGTCTGAACGAATTTTAAGTTATCCGAATCTTTCCAAATACTGAAATAACACATAAACGAGGTAAAATCAACTACCTACATGGCCTAAAACTCAGTTTCCCAACTCCTTCATAAAACACTATAAAACCCAAAAACCCGACAGATAATTTACTCAAAATAAAGAAGCACTTAGAAATTAAGAACATATTATAACACAAGATTAAAATCGGCTCTAACTCAATCAATCGAAGCTCTCTTTTCTCCTCGAACGAGTTTCCTGATCTCCAAGATTTCTCACAAACACCTCAAAAACTGACTTGAGTTTATGAGGATTTCCAAAGGATGTGATTCCTTATATATGTTTCACTGTTGGCAACTCTAAAGCCTCAATTTTACCCAATTAACTAACAAACCCCTTTACTTTAAATACCTAAACTTATAAAATATATTTATAAAACTCCTATTAACTTAATTTGATACATAAAAATATAACGTAACTTACCCGGGTCATCACAATAGGTGAAAGATCGTATGAGAAGTTGAGGTTAACATGAGAAGTGGATGTGAACCATTGATCACTTTTAATCAAGTGCCCTACCATGAAATGCGGCTTAGAAGGAAATTGATCTGATGCATATTATTACGGTGCATCTCATCCTAATATGCATCAATTTCTCATCCAACGGTTATAACCACTTCTTACGTTAACCTCAACTTCTCACCAGAGCCCAACCCCTATATATATAGGAGCTTCTTTTGTAAACCCGTTTTATCATATGAACTATGTAAACCAATCTAGGTCATTCATTATCTTGATCGATCGTTGAGAAATTTCTAGAATTAAATCTATTAAAAATAGGGAAAGGGTAGTTTGAGAATAAGTTTTAAATATTTTAAATTTAAATATTATTAATTAATTTGAATTTATCTAATTATGGTTACAATTTATCCTTAATTATCTCCATATCTCCAAATCTGCCTCATTCTCTCTCTCTCTCTCTCTCTCTCTCTCTCGTTCTCTCTCTCTCTCTCTCTCTCTCTCTCTCTCACACACACACATACAAATCCGGCGACTAGCACAGAACACCACCACTACACCACCATATCTACGCTGGTGACCGAGAACCACCACGGTTCTCCACTACTCCATTTGACGACCGTCGTGCGCCCTGCCATATACTAGCAGCCTCCATCGACATCACTCTTTCTTCAACACTATCGTGAACCGTAGACCACCCCACGTACTGCTCCCACTCCGGCGACCTCCTCACTAGCGGCGACCTCCTCCCACTCCGGCGACCTTCCCCCAATTCCGGCGAGTTTCATAACTTGTTTTTTGATAAACCGTTTTTTCGGAATTTTCAAGTTTCTTAGGTTTCATAGACTCTTTTTTCGAAAATTTCAATTTTCATAAACAATTTCATAATATGTTTGTTGGACTTTTAAGTTTCATATATCTTCCATATGAAATAATCATATATTTTCGAAGGTTCGTATATTTTTCTCCCATATGAATAATCAGATTTTTAAGTTTTATAGGTTTTCTCTCATATGAATAATTAGATTTTTTTTACATAATCATATAGTTTCAAAGTTTCATATTTTTTTCTTCCATATGAATATTCAAAATTTAAGTTTCATATATGTTTCCCATATTTTTATGAAAAAGCTGTTTATGAAGCTCGAACAGTTTATGAAACTTGTCATTGGGGGGAGGTCGCTGGAGTGGGAAGAGGTCGTCGGAGTGGGAGGTCGTCGTCGGGAACTTGATGGTGACTGTGGATCATGAGAAAGAGAGATAAAGATAATTGAGAAAATTAAGAAAGTTTGTTGTTGTTAAAAATATGAATTATTCCTAAAGTTACGAATTTGAGGAAAAAGACCCAAATACCTTTGGTTTACAAGTTTATACCATTATTTCGGTTTAAAAAATAAGGGGCCTATATATATTGCTGATATCGCAACCCGTTCATCAAGAAGAACTTCGATGTAGGCTCGTCCTATGTGATATTCCGAGCAAGTCCCCAAAAATTTGGGGGCACCGAACATTTTTTGGCCCGTTTATATATATATATATATATATATATATATATATTAGGGGGTCATTTAAGGGAGAACTCTGTTGTTTGTGATAACTGTGAGATCCAATGTGAGCCACATATTAAGCAATAATTTAGGAAATTATTAATTTTGGTAATTTTATTTGAAATTTAAATTAAAGGGCATTTTAGGTATTTTAAGAATCTTATCTCTCCTCTCTCGTGTCTCCTCTCTCCTCTCCGGCCTCTTGCCTTCGACCTCCGATGATACCAAGATGCACTATGATACCAAGATAAAGATGATGCACACTGTGATACCCATTGTAAATCAACAAAAATAAAGATGATGCACACTGTGATACCCTTTGTAAAGCAACAAAATAAAGACGATGCACAGTGTGATACCCTTGGTAAAGCAACAAAATAAAGATGATGCACATTGTGATACCCATGTAAACATAAGATGTCCAGTGATACCGATATCCAATGTGATACAACCAAACCCCAAAATCAGAATCAAACCCCACTGTGATACCCAAGTAAAGATATCGATACCCAATGTGATACAACCAAACCTCAAAATAAGAATCAAACCAACTGTGATACCCAAGTAAAGATACTGTGATACCCAATGTGATACAACCAATTAAACCCTAAAATTAAAATCAAACCATAATCATCAAAACTCAAAATCATAAATCAATATTAAAATCAAACCTAGATCTCAAAATCAAACCCAGATTTGGAACTTAAAGAAGGTGTGGAGGCAATGATGAATTTGCTGGAACCATCAACGGAGTGGGTAGAGGGGAAAGAACAGTGACCGAGATGAACATTTTTTAGATTTTTTGTCAAGTTCTTCATAATGGGTGAGATCCTTCTCACTGTTCTTAAGAAGGTAACAAAAACAATACCAGCTAAAAAGAAGATCACCATCAATGAATTAAGAATGGAAAACAGTTGACACGCACCTTCCATCTTGAGATAAGCATCCCAACGAGAGATTTTAGGAGAAAAAACGGAGACGTATAACAGAAATAATGGACAATTTTTAGGATTTAATAATTTAATTAGATTTGAAAAACAAATTAACTAAAATATCCTTTTATTTAAAATTTATGTTAATTTATCTTAAATGTGTGGCTTACATTGGATCTCACAGTTATCACAAACTACCTAGTTCTCATTTGATTAGGCATCTATATAAAATATATATATATATAGGGTCAGGTTCAGGGGAAAACCTCAAAAAACGAAAAACTAAGGAATACTTTGGTAGCCCTCCATCTGGACGGTATGCACTTGTGCATACAGGTAATTTGTAACATGCACTCGTGCATGTATGCACAAATGCATGATCCACTTGTACATAAAACAAAAAAAACTTAACTTACTTGTATGCACAAGTGCATACCGTGTACATGAAGGGCTATTTAGGGTGTTCTTCAGTTTTTCATTTTTTTAAAGTTTCCGTGAACCTCTCTCTCTCTCTCTCTCTCTCTCTCTCTCTATATATATATATATATATATATATATATATATATATAGTTTTACCTTCAATCTTCTCCCTCTTGTTTTTGCCCATTTGGTCGGGCAATTATAATGTTCTACCTCAATCCCTTTGGTCTTAATACCTTCGGCGTTTCTTCCTCTTATTTTTGCCCATTCGGAGACCGTTGAAAATTAATAACTTTTTTTATCCGTGGAAAAACTAAAAAATGTCCAGTGAAAATGACTTCAGTCGAAAACCCTCGAAAAATGTCCCTCGAGAAACAATCGAAACTATATTATAATTCGCAAAACTTAAACTCCATTTCACCATAGTTATGCGATTATTTCATCGCATATGCTTTAATACATGAAACAGTTTCTTCATGTACATATATGCCATAGTTATGCCACTATTTGATCACATATGCATGAATACATCAAACAGTTTCATCATGTACATATATGCCATAGTCATACGCTTATTTCATCACATATACATGAATATGTCAAACGGTTTCATCATGTACGTATATGCCATCCCTTTTTGCCCCGTATGAATGCTTATTATTTCATCAAATACGCACAAATCTATAATAATGGTGATTATAAGATGTATATAAAGGGAACGAATCCAACACATAATGTTTTTCCATAAGGACAATTTCATTATGGCCACATTTCATGTCCATGTCTCACCATATCAATTGTGCTTATTTCATCATATAGATCCCTAAATCCGTCCCATTATATAGTTAAAAAGAATAAAATAAAGTCATAACATGTTTATAAAAGGAACAACTATAACACATTATGTTTTTCTTTGATGACACAGATTGATTATGCCCATCTTTCATCTCCATGTTCCGACACAACAATGGTAATTGTTTCATCATATAGAATCCACAAATCCTTCACATAAAGCTTTTTTCGAATTCCAATAGTTTCATACTCATCATGAAAGACAATCCATCGTGAACATAAATTCCAAACCAGTTTTCCCATAACATTGTTTAACATATCATCAAACTTATGAAGTAATATTCTACAAACAATTTCATTGAATGTAATAAATAACCAGTTTTACAAACCCTAATGTCATTTGGGGGTGCTTGAAATTTGATGTTCATCTTGTTTATAATCTTGGGTTTTGGAAAAAAAAATATTTATGTCACTGTTGAGTCTCAAGTTCACCATGGCAATTCCATTGATGAAACTAATATCCAATCTTGAAATGTTCATATCATCTTGAAAAGGTCTGGATATGAAATTACTTTTAGGAATTAGAGGTTTCTTCGTTTCGATTTCTTGTTTAACCGCACAAGCGTTGATAGTACTGGTCATCAGAAACAAATTCAGTTTCAAATTCAACTTTAAAATTTTCATCAACATCAAATTCATATGATTCAAAATCAGCTTCATAAGAATCAAAATCATCTTCAGAGTCAAAAGAATGAACATCAAAATCTTTCTCAGATACTATATTTTCAAAATTAGAATCTCCAACAAATGCCTTACATGAAGACGTATCCGAATCAGTTGATTCAGGTGTATCTACATGTTTAGAATCAACCTCTGCTTTGTTACAAGAGAAAACAGTTGAGATAACTTCTTTTTCGATGTCAAAAGATATTTCTTGATCAATAAGAGCTTCTTTAAAACTATTTGTAAAAATAGTGGAAAGAATGTCTTTTTCCATTTCAAACCTTATCTTTTGTTCAAGAATTGTATCCTCGAGTTCCATTATTTTGCATTCCAAGACTAAAGACGGAACATATCGTTTGGCTTCAAATGGTTGTTTACGTTTTTCCGCAATGGAATATATATCAAAATAATCGTTTGATAATGAACCTTTTGGATTCTTTTCATACTTTCTGTTTTCTTTTTAGTAGCAAAACGGAAGTTGCATTTTGTGGTATTCTCTCTTTTTATCTTTTCGAGTTCATCAATTTCCTCTGAATTGATCCATTTTAAAGCACACTCAGGGTAATGTTTAGCAAGGTTTAAAAACTTAAAGTCATATAAAGTCGGAACATACGCATTTGCCTTTGCTAAATATCCCGGATGTTTATATCCAATACCCCAATTTTTATTGAAAAAGTTAACTTCCCTTGGTTTGTTCAAATGAATGGTTTGATCAGACTGACCTCTCATGTAAAGCTTCTTTTCCAAAACTTTTATTTTGTCAGAAAAATCCGCATTTAGAGTGTTTAGATAATTCAAAGAAATTTCACTCTCACTTTTCGTGTCTTCTAATTCTTTGACTCTCTTGGTCATTTCAGACAATTGATGATTAAAGGTTTGCTTATCCTCATCAAACTTTTCTTTTTGACCTTCGAGATATTTAATTTGATCATTATTTTTTTGCCCTCTCGAGGTTAATATCAAGAAGAGTTTGATTTAGACTTGCATTTTCTTCTTTTGTGGTTTTTAACTTATTTCATCAAGAAGAGTTTGATTTAGAGTTTGATTTAGACTTGCATTTTGGAGTGCAAGCCCCATGGTGTTCATTTGACTCATAAAGTAGTTTGAAGAGTTAGAGCTTACCTCATATCCGCAGTCAGAATTGCTCTCTTCATCAGAAACATCCTCAGCTAAGCACATGTTGGCTTGTTCTTCATTGTCGGCTTCATCATCGGTACAATCCAACCAACACTCATCTTCCACCAACAACGCTTTTCCCGCTTCTTTTTGTTTGGCCAACATCAGCTTGGTCTTGTAGTAATCGGAGTTACGAACCACCTTCTTTCGGCAATCTTTCACAAAATGACCAGGCGTGCCACAATTATAGCATTTTGGAGTTTCAGTAGGCTTGTTCTCTTCAAAGTGTTTCTTACCATCATCCCGGTTTCTCTCATCAAACTTTCTATCATCAATCTTTCTATCCTCTTACTTTCTCTCATCATTCCTCTTACCTTCAAACCTGTTTTCCTTATTCTTTCCATCATAATTCCTTGATCCAGACAAGTACCTCAAGTTGTTTGAGCTTGGTTTCCTATAGAACTTCTTTTGAAAATGCCTTGTCAATAAGATCATCGTTTGTTCTAGTTCGGCACCATCATCTGAAATATTCCCCGTGTACTCAGCTTCCCCACTATCAGATACCTCATTCAGATAGCTTCTTGCATGCTTATCTACCATTAGAGCAATTGGATCAGGAATAGACTTCTTCTTTTTCCTATTCTTCTTCTCTTTGATCTCATCAACTTCTTCCTCGTCTTGTTGTAGGGTCTCAAATAGTTCGTGTAACGGCATCGTAGACAACCTCGTATTATGTTTCATTCGGCGACTCACACTTTTCCATTCGGGTTGAAGAATGCTTAAGAACTTGACATTGTTTTCTATCACAGTCTTGTTGATCTTGTTTTTGCTTAACTCGTTCAACAAGGTTACAAATCGATCATAAGTCTTTGCCAAATTCTCATCATCCTTCGCTTTGAATTCCTCATACCTATTGATGCACAACGTCATTTTCATTTGATTTCCTATCTGAGATCCTTGCATCATTTTCTCAAGTTGGTCCCACATCATTTTTGCATTCTCCTTGACACTATCAATCTTGTTGTATATCTCATTTGGAATACCCATGATCAGATACGACTTAGCTTTCTTATCAGCATCAAACCTCAAAGTTTCTTTAGCCGTGTAATTCTCAATCGGTTTCCAATCTTCAAATTCGGCTCTACCCTGAATAGCAGGAACTAACCATCGGAGTCTTTGCATTGGACCTTCTCTTAAAGACAACATAATGTTTGCTCCATTTGATTGTCGTTCAATGAAGTCAATAAACCTATCTCTCCATTGTTCATATTCTCCTTCGAATAGAACAGGAGGTCTGGTATCGGAACCAAGAGCCATCGTCATCTCGTTTTTAGACATCTTTACAAAAAATACTTGTTGGTGATATTTAGACAAATCAAACAATGCAGAAAAAAATATGCCACGTAATGTACAATCAAAAAGTTCTCGCACAAGAGTTAGGCGATAAGGTGTGTGAACGGTAACTATTGGGCAAAGGTTGGGCGATGAAAGGTTCTCGACCAAGAAGTAGGCGATCAAGAAGGTTCTCGGTCAAAACTTGAGCGATCAGGGAAAGTTATCGATCAATAGGTAGGCGATGAAAGAAGTTTTCGCCTAAGGCTTGGGCGATGAGTCAAGTTCTCGCACGACACTTGGGCGATCAAGACTTCCAAAAATTCTTATCGGTCACGTGTTGGGATATAAGTATGAATATGCTTGTTAGGCGATAACTATGAATCACTGTCAGGCGATAACTTTGAATGTCGAACCCAAAACTTTTTCTAAGTCCAAAAATCACTCAAATCACTTCCAATTGAACTATAACTTTCCAGGATTGATCGCAAGAAGGTTCTGAACAACTTTATCACAAGAATATCACTGAAAACTAAACCCTAAAACCTAACACAAACAGAAAAGGTGAATTCGATCCCCAAACAGTAAGAATGGGTTTCGAACCAAAATATGTCGAAAAATCTTTGAATCTGATCCAAAACTGATGCTTAGATCAAATTCTTTGCACATAACACTTCACCTACTAAAATCGCACACTTCTGTACCAAATTCTACCCGAAAAACATCAAAATCTTCACACTTTGATTCCACAGTCGATAACTCCAAAAGTCCAAACCACAAGGGTTGTGGCGTACTGGTTAATGCCCTAGGGGATGTGGCGGAATATCCCATCTGCCCAAGGTTTGAATCCATACGTACACAACTTGTGGCCACTAAGGTTTAATCAGGGATTATGTCTTACAGTCATAATTTGCCAAGGGATTAGTCTAGGCTATTTATACCTAGAGACTAAAGTTACACAAATGGCCCTTCAACTTAGATACAACATACAAATATTGCACTAACAGTAATCACACATGATTAATAGTGAAGTGCAAAAATGATTAACAGTGTAATCATATATGATTAACAATGTAATAATGTGTGAGTAAAGAAGGCAATCATATATGATTACATGTGAAACAACCACATATACAATATGTTAATAAAATCTAACTTGTTGCATCTTCATCATCTAAAAACAACTCCATCTCATCCTAAAATTATCATCATCACATACGTTAAGCGAAGAAACTTCAAACTCCAAAGGCTTTTGACTTGGATTTATTGAATGTCTTTTTTTCCAAAATCGAAGCAACTTCTGGAGATGAACGACATAAGGAGAAGATGATGATTAATCATCCAATAAATGTTATCGTCTTTGTAGAATCTTCAATTGAATTAGATAGATAACAATTTGGTGATTTGGAATGAAATCCCAATTCACAAGGAATGCAAAATCGGATCAAGATATGGACATAACTGAAAAGTCATTAATACCCTTATTAATTATTAATTAATGATTATTAATTATTAATTAATGATTATTAAATAAAAAATTAATCTAATAAATGATTGGCTAGGATTCCTTATCGCATAATGTATACCTTCTCGCATGATCCTCCCTCTATATATATATAGATAGGGTCAAGTTCAGGGGGAAACCTCAAAAAAACGGAAAACTAAGAAACACTTTGGTAGTCTTCCATCTAGACGGTATGCACTTGTGCATACAGGTAATTTGTAACATGCACACGTGCATATATGCACAAGTGCATGCCGTATAGGAAGGGCTATAAGGTTGTTCTTCAGTTTTTCATTTTTTTGAAGTTTTCCCCTGAACCTCCCTATATATATATATATCGCCCAAACAGTTCTGGCCTTAAACCTTAGGGTGTATTAGGTACATGAGACAGAATGTGACAAGACAAAACAGTACAAAAATCTGTTGTCTCCAACATTAAATTGGGATAGGACAGAAATATGAAAAAAGAAATGTAAAATCTAGAAATTGTAAAAGGAAGCAATGGTGACTGAAGACTACTTGAGAATGTAACAGCAATTGCAATTGTTGATTTCAACATTCACTTATGTAAAACTAAAACCCTAAAATAGCAAGTGCTTGCATTCATTCATCATGTTGAGTATTTATTTTTGGCGCCTCGGTCGAGTTTCTTCGCATCCTCCTGAGATATAATAATACGTACCATACATGTAGAATATGAGTCTCTTACCATCAGTTACATGGATCAATACATATACAACACTTACATGGAATATGAACCCAATGACGTCATTGTAATCAAGAAATTCCTTCCATTGTTTCCCAATGCTCATCTGCAAACAACATCTCATTACATTCATACAATCATTCTTGCAAAATAAATGTCAGATTGAAATAAAAAGTCGACTAGAAATTATAACTGTTTTAGAGCATCTCCAACAGCTATGCTAAAGTTTTTCTAAAATAGACTAAAAAATCAAAATCTATAACAAAATTGTATTCAACTCCAACAACTATTCTATTTTAGCAATTTTAGTATTAATTATATTATTAAATATTCAATGGAGAGGAAAAGTTTGTTTTTTCCTAGTAATGATTAGTTTTGGGGGAAAAACTATCTATTTAAAGATTTTTTTAATTTAGAGATTTTTACAATCTCTCTCCTCTTTTCTTTATTTTACTATAGAGGATACCATAGATGTTGGAGCAACAAAAATACTAAAATCTCACTTTTTTTCCATTTTAGCATGGTTGTTGGAGATGCTTTTAGAATCTACTACCTGGGCAGCCTCATTGGCAGCGGTTTTGGTCCACAGAGCTATTTTTTCCTGCCTTGATCTAACATTTACGACCGCCCCACATATCTCATCCCCAAAATCGAATTGTTCTCCAATCATTGCTAGCAGCTTTCATATTATAAAAAGAAAAGGTTAATATAGAGTAGACACAAAGTACCCTGTACAACCAAAGAGTCATTGGCCTAGCGGGATTATCAGTAGATCCCAACCTTAATCAAAAGGTGAGGAGTGTGTGTGTGTTTTCGTATAAATATTATATACTTCCAAAAAAGAGTACCGTGTAGAGCCAACATGTGTCAGATTTTGACTTGGGAAAAGTCATAGTCCACCTTCCACCAGGAGCACAAACAGGGTCCTCCCACTTGGGCTCAATTCTATTTTTGAAACAATGGAGGTCTGCTCCTGCTGTCAGCCTGCTCGGTCGATGTAAATTGTTGTAAAGGCTGCATTCAAAGAAAGCATCAAGTTGTTGTTTCGATGTCTTTAAGTCGTATTCTGCCATACTAGAATCAGTGTACAATGACCAAGTGGTGGTATTTATACCAAAATCATATGGTACATGTTAATATATTAATTACTATAAACAAATGATACAGAAAAGTAGTAAAGCCAACTCTTTTCTTCTTGGATTCTGGTGAGGGAGTCAGATATTCAGTCTCAACCTTCCAAACCTAAAAAGTCACTAGGAACATCAAGAAAATGGGATGGATCTTTTATAAAATTATAACAAATAGTTACAGAATAATCTGAAGGAACACATATGCATAATAAGATATGAAAGACAAACACTCATTTGAGAAATAAACTAAGGAGTCGTTTACCAAACACTTATCGGGTATCAATTTCAATACTGGATGAGCATGGTAAGGACCAAGAATCTTACCCGGTTAGAGGTATAGCAAGGACTTGGAATCTTACTCATTAAATGAGGAAGAAGACCCTTACCCAGTAAGTGCTTACCAAGACTATTACCAGCAATCCATTTTGATGGCCAAGAATGTGTTACCGGATAAGATAAGTAAGTGTTTGGTATACGGCTCCAACTCACTAATTTTGTTCATATCAGACTATTTTTGGGAAGATGATTTCATGCCATTCTCATAATCTCTTATAAACATAAAAAGATAAAAGATATAATGATAACTGGTGGTATTTATGGCAGATCACTTGTCAAAATGCAAAACTTAAAGAGAGAATTACGAAAATAGTCCCTAGACTATATGTCAATTTACACAATTTTCCATTAACTAATTTCTTGACGTTGGTGGTCCCTAAATAAATTGACCGTTAAAGAAGGGACTTGTATTGAAGGGTATTTATAAGTTATGTGTATCAAAACACATGTTATATAACTTTCTAATAGTCAAATTTAAACAGCAAATAGGCAATTTCAATTTAGGGACTGCCTCCTACTATAATTTATCTAAAGGGAGGAAATCTGCAGATTGGCAGATAGTCCAAGGCAGATTTTGCATTCAAGAACACATAAATGCATGTAATCATTAATAGTCTTGAAACCTTTCAAAATCGCCTGGTATTTCCTGCATATATCTGTACGCAGAGGCTATATAGATGCATGTAATGATGAATTGACTAGAACCCTACGCAGACATAGAACAACGATTCGAATATCCAGTATCGAATTAAGATCGAATTAGAAATAAAATTAAGAAAAAATGTTCAATCTTCCTCCATTTCCAAATACATCTTCTACTTTTTCATCGAAATCGGGAGATGTTGGTGAAAACGCCCAACCGCTCAACGAACCCTAATTCATCAAATTTCAACTAATTCCACTGATTGATTGATGAAAGTATTACAATAATCGTAAGAAACAAATAACTACGAGAAATTCAAGCACCGGATCGGATTTCAAACTAATATAATGCAGAAAACATAATTTAGAAATAATCTCGAGGAACATAAACAAATTAATGAATATAAGACCTCCAGAATTCTTCAACGGTGGAGAAAGTGTAGATAGGACGGATCGAACTACCCCAAGCGACCTGTTTAGACTTAGCAGATGGATTATCGAACCAGAATGTCCATGAATGCTCAAGCGGATGTCGTTTTAAATCCTTAGCAGGTCTCGGAGATGTATCTCCGTCGCCGACATTCTCTCCGGCTACTTTCGGCCGTTCATCTTCTTCTCCGTCGGAACAAACACCTTTGTGTTTATTGGTATCCTTTGTCCTTTGCTCTTCAGATTTCTCTACTTCTTCCACCATAACTCTCACACACTCTCTCTCTCTCTCTCTAGAATCTGGTTTCTCTCTCTATTCGGAAATAATAACTGAAATCTGTTTGTAGATTGAAATTCTGTTAGCTTCCTGAGCCGGGTCAGGACCCATTGGGCCTTGAATAATTATACACCAGTTTAATAATTTTGATTTACTGTTTTATTTTTGTGACATGCAATGAATTCTGTGGCCTTGACCCTCTATATCCGACATTATTATGTCATGTTGAGAAATAGTTTGTTTAGTTATGAAATAGTTTTGTATTTATATTGCTACAAAAAAATTATCATTGTTTAAAATTATGTTATACGATCATAATTTGTTTAAATAAAAGTTAGTCCAAAAAAATTCAGTACCAACCGTTCTGGTCCCGATCGCATCGCTATTTTTTCCTGCTTTGACTTGTTTTAATGTATGAAGTAACAATTCCCATTTTATATCATGTAATGGCCAGTAACAAAATTATAGAGGAAAGCAAATAATATGTTAACTGCTCAAGCAGCTAAACTAAATCCAGTTCAACTGAAGGACAAAATAGCTTGAGGTTTTCTATACTCGGGTTCGGAGCCTATAGCACAAGAATGACTCTTCAACCTGAGCAACTGAAAGCTGGTGTAATTGCAGGTCTAGTTAATCAAATGTCCTATTTCTTTACTAAATGGTAAGACTTTACTAATCTAAAAATCAAATGTCCTATTTCTTTAACTCGTATTCAGTCCTCATCGTGTCAGTTCCAAGCTATAGGGATGTAATATGAGGCTGAAAGAGTTAAAGAGGGATGTCTCTCATATGTTAGTCGTTCACAACACTGTTTGATCTTAGTGACTACGTATTTCTTCTCTTTTGTTTGATCTTAGTGACTGCAGATTTCTCCTCTTTTTTCTTCTATTAGTTTTTGTTTTGGTCCAAGCAATGTGCATAATATTACTGTAAATTTGTCATTGGGTTCAATTCTATGTTGTTAAGACATTATTACAATTATTTCCCTGATTCATATACCCATTTTTTATGGATCATTCTTCTCCATGATGAAATCCTAATTTGAATGGTTGTTTGGTTGTTTGGCTTTGCCTTTTCATTCCTCCCAAGACCAGACTGTGCCTCATGTTACTGTAGCATACTTGTTTGTCCACTTCATAATTCCTATTTGAGATCCATTACTACATCTTTAACTATTTCACTAATTTATTTCATTCCTTCTTAATTTGCCTGCTTACACTCAACTGTGTGTACAGATTTAGGTTTCCCAACATCACAATATACTTTCCAATCTCATACCATAAATCTTCACATGTGGGAATACTCCTTATGTATAATCTAAGGCGTGGGCCAAGATTTCTGGTTTTTGTTATCATACTTTTAAGATCATCTATGGTGTAAAATAGTCAGAATTATGGTATTACCGTGTTAGTAGCTTGAAAAGAAGCCAGAAACCCAAGAGAACGAATCCACAAGGGCAGGATACAATCCAATCTCCTCCTATCCCCTTTGTCCGTTCTACCTCCAAGCAAAGACACTTCTCATGTAGAAAAAACTCATTTCAGCTTCATTCAAACATATAATCGAACACCTAGAATGCAACTTTTTCTTGGAAGGATCAAACCACACGCTAGCAATTAGAAACCATATCATAAGAAAACAAGCAAAAAAATCTAACAACCTAACAAAGCATCACGAATTGGAAATCAAAAAGTCAAGAAGAAGAACCGAAATAGATGGCACGTGCCTCTTAAAAACAGTATTAAACCTGACTATGCTCTAATTCCAAGATCAAAACACCGATTAAAACAAAGAAAATAAAAAGTTTGATTCCAAAATATGCCTAAACCGCAACCCCATCCGATTGAGAGCAGATCAACAAATACAAAAAAAGTCGATTGAAAGCAGATGAGCAAATACATAAATAAAAATCGAACTTTTGGTTTGGAGCAGAAGAATGTCAATTGAAAACATAAAAAATGTAGAGCACACATACCTTCATTGGTTCCTATTTTTGTATTTTCGTCTCCTTACAAAACCTAAAATGGAGAATAGAAAACCTTCTACCATTTATACATAGATGGGAGGCTCTCCAATTGATTTGTCTTGGAGACATATAGACATGAAATTGGGTTAGAAGAAAAAGTTGGGCAACGAAAGAACTTTGTTGACCTCCCATGTTTGATGATGAACAGGTTAAAGGTCTGGTAAGAAATCTTAAAAGCTGAAAATAGGAGAAAGACTTTGTAGAAGGAAGAAAGAGAACTATTAGTAAAAGTTATTCATGGAGATGGAAACGGAAGACTTTTACAGGGAAGAAAGAGAACTATTCAAATACCAGTTTTAGGAAAAGATTGTGGAGGGTTAAAAGGCTGCATAAATAACTTGCACATTATGCATTCTCACTTGTATTTAAGAACTTTTCAAGTTTGATGCATAAAATGATGGTACTCAATGCATAGAAGATAGTATTTAAGACTTTTGATCAAGATGAATATTAAAGTAGTATAGATATAGATATAGATATAGATATAGATAGTATAAATATAAATATAGATATAGATATATATATATATATATAGAGAGAGAGAGAGAGAGAGGGGGAGGAGGGAGGGAGAGAATCACCTCATAACCAAGGATAGAATGGTAAAATAGACATACATTTTTGGAAATAGAGACTTACTTTGTAACAAACTAAAATAATAAAGTAGAAACTTATTTTTGGATGATGGAGTAATTAATTAAGGGGCCAATTTTGTATGTTACATAAGTCCAGGGTTGGATTTAGTAATTCCATTGTTCTTAAAATCATAAGACTTTAAAAAACACCATTTTTTGTAAAAGTGTATATTTCCTACACTTAAAAACATCACATTTTAAAACCAAATTTTCATATACTTCTGTTATCGAATTATAATATTGTTGCCATTTACTACAAAACCGTTTCAACTTCATATAGTATACCGTTTCAAGAATACACCATCGCCACCACCATTCCCAACCCATGTCTACACTCTCGCGGTTGTTACCACCGTTCACCGCCAAACACCGCCCACCTACTCAAACATATCGTTTGCACTAGATCTCTAACAAAATCCCAAAACAACGAACGAAAACCCATCATTTCGTTACAGAAACAACTGCACCATCAATAGAAGCCGATCCCTTAATTTTCTTGTTCCCTCCGTTTGATATTTTAGATTTCCGTTTCTTTGAAGACCGCTTCTTCGAAACTTCTTCATTTTCCCGTTCTTGCCCTTCGGCCACGGCTTCGGTAGGACCCACCAGAGACTCGTCTTTTGGGTCCTCTACGACACCCATATCTGGTTCAACGATTGACATCCCGTTAAGTGTATAACCCAATAGAAATGTACTCCTTTCCAATCTATCTATCCTGGTGTAATGCCTTTGTGAATATGGGATGAGCCCTTCAAGAAGTTCTCCAATGCCTCTCATCTTTAAAACAAACACACAAAATGTTAAATTTTATTATAAAATCAGCATTATCTAACTTGCATAATCAGAATCATATTTATTTTGGGTCTTCGCGGAAACAGTATCTTTACCCCCTTAGGGTAAAAATAGTTGTGTACATCTTATCCCTCCCCACGATAAAATCGGCTTATCAAACGTCAAATATGTCTAAATGTCGTATATAAAACTTAAGTTTATATTAAACAATTGTACGTCTTATCAGTTTTTTAAGTATCCTAACAAGTTTTTTAGGACATTATAAAATAAAGTATCCTAATCAGTTTTTTTTTGTTAATCGTGGGCGTCCGGCCAGCTTGGGTGCACCTCGACTAATCCCAGGGTCCGTGGAGAATAGCCAGGGAAAATCCCCAGTTGTCTTGCAACACTCAGACCGATGACCTCTTAGAAGAATCCCCAAAGGCCCAAGCCTTATTGTCAGTTGAGCTAACCCCACAAGGTTTAATTAGCTTTTTTTATAACATATAAACACATTCTTTTTACGAGACGTTTGTTTTAATTTCAAATAATGTCATTAAAAAAGATTAATATGACACGTTATTTCAAAATTTTCTAGAAAAAATTGTAAGAACACCCAAAAAGCGTCTTAGAGCAACTCCAACAACTATGCGGAAATAGAAACTTTGGTGGTTTTAGAGATTTTTTTGTTCCAACAGTTATGCTATATTGAATGCTAAAATAGAGAAAAGAAGAGGGGGAGATAAAAATCTCTAAATTTGAAGAAATCTCTAAAAACCCACTATTTAAGAAAGAGAAATAATATTTTAATCTTTTCCCTAACAAGTGGCATTTGAAGTAACATGTTTAGGAGGAGAGAAATAACATTTTATTAATGTATTGATTATTTTAATAATACAATCAATGCTACAATCTCAAAAATACAATTAGTTCTTGGAGTTGAAAGTATTTTTTTTAGAGATTTAAACTTTTGATACTCTATTTTAGAAAAAATATAGCATAGTTGTTGAAGATGCTCTTATTACCTTATTGTACCACCTTTTACCTTATTGTACCACCTTTACACAGGATGCACAATTATAAACTCGGTCCTATAAAGCAGGAACACTTAGACGTATTTGGCGTCCTATAAAACCGACTTTGTTAAATCTTTGGTTTGGTTTGGTTTGGTTTGGTTTGGTTTGGTTTAGTGAATACCTCGATTATCTCCGTTGGTGGAAGGACGCTGAAAACCTGAAAAAGCACAAACTGGGCAATGTGGCATAGTTTAGGCTTCGTGTTCCATTCTCTAATGTACTCCAACAATTGATGGTACTCTTCGGTGCCAAGAACGCCAAGCGCTTGTTTCACCTGATCTTTGGCATCTTTCCTCCTGCAGGATGTTTCGGTTTCGGTTTTAGATATAAATGTATCGTATGCAAATGTGAAAAAGAAAAAAAAAAGAGACTAAATTGGGGTCCGCTCGTATTGACCTGCAAAGTTCGGCAAATAACTCAGATTCTCGAACGCGGAAAAGGATCCAATAACTTCGAAAGAATTGAACGAGGAGCCGTATGAGGTGAAAATCTCATGTACGGTTCTGTAGAGTGGCAGTAAGGGTGACTTATCTGTCAACTTTTCCACTATCACCCCAAAAAAACCAAACTCTGCCTTACGTAAAGTTGCCAGAGTACGATTAACCTCTGGATTTGAAATCACTGCTTATATACCCGGTATTGGCCATAATTCACAAGAACATTCTGTAGTAAACAATTTATGTGGTCTACGGAGCTCAAACGCAAGATGAATAGCCTTGGTGTAGTTGGCATCTAATACAGCATTTTCTAGCTCTTGGCCTTTCAATACACCTTCCTCCTGCATTAGTGAGACATTTAAAACAAAATTTAGCTAATAACCTAATTGTTGGCTGATAAGCTCGTTTATAAGCTGATAAACTAGATAACAATGTAAACTGACCTGTTCAAAAATTGATTAGAAAAATATTAGGGCCATAATTGAAAAAAAAAATAGTGGGAGCTTGCTAAAACACTAGTTCAAGTAGTGTTTCGAATCAAAATGTAACAAAGTTTGGTTTAGTTCCTATTTAGTGCACGAATTAAAAAAATTCTCACTTGATGTAACAAAATTCAAAAATTTCCCAAGTTTACACATTTTGACGGTATTCTGCTGATCTTGTAACATTTAATGATGTGTTTACAAAAGGGTTACAGCAAAGTGGATGATAAACTTGACATCCACGTCATCAAATGTTACAAGATTGGCATGTTCCAGTCAAATGGGCAGAAATGAGAAAATTCGGAACTTTGTTATTAAATAGGATTTTGAAACTTCATTATATTGATAGAGAGAAAAATTATTTGTTACACATTCCTGTTTATTAATTTAGGTGTAGAAATATAATGGCGTTTATCGAAAAATTTGCCAACAAAATTATGATCAGAAATGTTTACCTCTATTCGGAATGCGTCCTCTTTGTCTGCAGCAGTAGAATCATGATTACAGCATCACTGCCACCAGTTGCCAACATTTCTGTTTTCTTCCCCACAGTTAAGGCCCAAACCAAGAGATAAAATTCCAACTTTTAAAAAACTAAATTTATAAAAATGTCATAAAAAGGCTAATAGGATGCTTTATTTCAAAGTTGTTCTAAAAAACTTGTTAGAATCCCGAAAAGCGTCCTATCAACTTAATAAGGATGCGCAGTTTTTTGATCCTATAAACTTAAGTCCAAATAGAACATTTAAACATTTTTGGTGTCCTGTAAAGCCGATTTTTTTGTAGTGTGAAAACAATTTATAACCTTGTCCTCATGTTGATCATAAGTTGCAACGCATTCATTTGTCTTCACGGTCCACAGCTTTACCAACCCGTCAGCACCTACATAAACAAATCAAATAATCGATATCATTGGGTTTAAACTCTAAACAATGGGAGTGTAAAAACATTAAGATGATCATATATTCATATTTACATAAAAGGTAATAAAAACGCTTTCTTACCACAAGAAACGAACTGGGCCCCACGAGTGAGAAACTGAACTTTGAATACACTCGATGTGTGTCCTTCAAATGTTTTTAAACACGAACCATCGGTTATGGCCCATATTTTTACAGTCTTATCTCCAGAAGCCGTTATAACGCACTGATCAACTGGTGAAAACTCTACAGACCAGATTCCCCTTTTGTGCCCTCTTAGTACAACACCAGGAGTTAATTCCGGAAGCTTCCAGATACGGGCAGTACGGTCCTTATCACAAATAGATGGGACAAAAAAAATTAGCAACATCAAAAGAAAAAAGAAACAAAAAATTAACCCCGTCGAAACCATATATTTTATATGATTGGAGTCTTGAATGAAATTTGAATGTTTACCGCATGTAATAAACCTACCTGGGACCCACTGCAAACAAGACTGTCATTCGGTGCAACAGCGAGAGCATTAATATCCTTATCGTGGGCTGCTGTGACTGCTTTAGTTTTCAAACTAAATGCATCATTCACATCATCCGAGAGGTCGTCTAAACTCCATACCTTCAAAGTGAGATCACTAAACAATACAAATATTAATAATTTCTCTCTCACCTAGGCGCAGGTTCATTTCAGATCCGTAAATACTTTGAGAACCATGAGAACCAACTATTCATTATGAATATCATGAATAATGAAAAGGCATGATATTCATGATGAATTACTCTTGTGCTTTATGTACTGCACGAATCCTGGACACTTACCTACTACCGCTAACAAAAAAAGTATGTGATTTCTTTGCAAAAGCAACAGCTCCAATGCCTCCCATGTGACCTCTTCCAACTCCAACGCAACATTTTTTGTCGGAATCCCATAATCTTACCTGCGAAAACAATGAAAATAGACCATAACTTAATGAAAAAGCACAAGCTTCATGAATCCATGTTGCAGTCTACATTGAATTGACCTTTTACGCAAGATCAAATTCGTATAAAGAAAAAACAATTCAGCTCCTTTGAAATCATAACACAAGTAACTTAGCAAATAAGCCAAAATATAAACAAAAGAAAGCTCACGGTGTTACCTTTGCTCCCCGTTACAATTAGCGTTCTTCCAGAGCTTGTGGTACACGTATCCAGACATAGCACAATGTCGGTGTGGCCCGCTAATACATACGAACACGACATCGACGAAAGATCATACACTCGTACCTGCAAGTATCCCGACATTAGAATACAAATCTTGAATCAAATCTCATTTATGTTCCACCTATTTTGACGGGACAAAAAACTACATTTTTGTCCCTCTCAGTCGAATAGACCTGGCAAAAACTGACATGACATGGTAACCCAACACGAAATAAACGGGATTGGGTAATACATTTCAACCCGTTTAACTAAACCGGTTGACACGACATGAAAATTAAACGGGCAAGGTCAGGGTCAAAAATTTCAACTCGAAAATGACCAGCAAAACCTGTTTATATATATATATAAAATAAGTTCTTTTTTAATGCTTTGGATTTGGTCAGAACTTGTAAGTTTGAACTATAAAATTTGGCTTTCTAATGCTTTCATTTGAATTTTGGATTTGTATTCTTTTGTGAATTTTCGATTTTTAATTATTAATTTTATAAATGTTAAACGGGTTAAATGGGTTAGCGGGTTTAATGGGTTAAGAGGATAAACGGGTTAATCGTGTCGTGTCGAGTTAGGCGGGTTAAATCAGGTCGTGTTCAGGTTGGGATTTTCTTACCCGTTTTCAGGTTAGACACTCTCAGCCCGTTTAACTTTGAACCCAACACGACACGTTTGCCAGGTCTACCGTCGAATCTCGATTAAGTTCCAAATGTGCGTTAATAAACATCTAACGTGCTATATCGGCCTTAGCAACTTGCCTGTTCGACACTTGTAGAAACGGCAAGAAACCGTTCTTCGATGCCCAAGAACTTCATGTCGACTATCTCCTCGTTGTATCCTACGAGCCGTTTGTTAAGATGTAAGTGAAATGTTCCTTCGGGAGTTTCGGTTGGGGAATAGAAGAGAAATTGCCGATCAGCAGTCACACATAACAACCCCTGATCGGAGGGCAACATCACAGCAGATGTGAAACCTCTTTTCGCTTCCTCCTCCTCGTCTTTGCTGACAGTAACATCTGAAGACGCTTGTTGAAATAAGCAGACTGCACTGTTGCAAATCGAAATTATAAATATCAAGAAAATATAAAATATGGGGCCCACTTACATCGTTCGGTGTGGGTACAAAGAATGTTGTATAACTATAAAATACTCCATATGTCCACAATGAAAAAGACAAATCGTTTTAGAAACGGGTAATCGTTACTCTTTTTAGTTTAACTAAATGACGATTTTACCCTTAACAATAGAGGGGGTGATGATTATCTCCGTCTCATTATTAAGGGTAGAATAGGAAAGCAGGCACTTACTTTTGAAACTGGACACTTATTTTGAGACAAACTCACATAGAAATGTGGACACTTATTTTAGAACAGATGGAGTAGTGTGAATAGCCTTTGTATTCACGAATAAAATTCCTTACCCTTGAGAATTCCATATCCGTACTATTCCATGTTCACCGACAGTGAAAAATTGGAATGAGAGCGAATCGGTCATTTTTTTGCCTCGCAGACATGAAGAAAACGGAGAAGCGGTACGAATAACACATACAGCTTCAATTGCCTCATTTGTAGGCACACCCATCTTGCAGCTGTAGTCATGAAGGTCCCACAAATTTACAACCTAAAGTTATCACTACATCAGTATGTGAATGGCAGGCAGAATTACCAAACTAACCCTACCTAACGATTCTCAAGAACTAAAATGATATCCCAAACACAATAAAAAAAGACCATAAAAGCCAATAGCTTAATACTAATCAAGAAATCAACATTGGAATATAAATAGTTTGAGACATGCCTGATCTCGGCCACCGCTCAAAAGAGTCCAACCATCTTCCGTTATTGCGATGGAAGTCACCGCTGAACGGTGTCTCTCTAAAGTTGCAACACATTTCTTGCTTGTAAGATCCCAAACTCGTACACTTGCATCATCGCTTCCAGAAAATAGCTAAAAGTGCAAACAATGATAAGGGGTTGTTTGACAGTTGCTGAATGGTTTGGTGCAGGATGATTAAGTGGTCAAAATGATTAAGAGGCTTATGATATAGTGTAAAATGAAATATGGTTGTTTGGTAATTGTTCATGATGGAATTAGGGCGCTGAATGGTTAAGGAAGACCCAAGATACAAAATCATTCAGAGGGTTTTAGAACCATTGAGAGGAAGACTTTTCTTTTGCCAAACAAGATTCACCTCTTAGCGATTCAGAGCCTGCCTCTTAATGGAACTATGCTTTTGGGTATTATCATATGGTTCCAAAATGAATTATGGAAACTTACGAGAAGACGAGTGGGATCGGGATGAAAAATAACACTAGTCACAACCCCTTTATGACCCTTGAAGAAATGCGTGCAAAATCCACCATCGACATCCCATACCAACACTTTGCCATCGGCTCCAGCAGTTGCCAGCAATCCACCAGAAGCATGACATGCCATAGCCATTACTGGACCTTGGTGTCCCTGCACAACTCCAATCATAAAAATACTATAACAAGAAAGTGAGCTCACTGAGGGTGCGTTTGGTTTTAATTTGACAGGGGTATTTTAGTAATTTACCAACATGGGACATATTTGTAGGCACACCCATCTTGTCCAGCTCAGATCATAGTCACAGACAAAACTGGACAAGATGGGACGGGACGGACGAGCGTGATGTAGGTAGAGGTTTTAATTTGCCAGGGGTAGTTTAGTAATTTACCAATATGGGACATTTGCAGGCACACTCATCTTGTCCAGCTCCGACATAGTCACAGACAGAACTAGACAAGATGGGACGGGACGGACCAGAGTGATGTAGGTGGGTGAATGAATTGTGCAACGTTTGACAGGGGTAGTTTAGTAATTTACCAATATGGGACATAATTGTAGGCACACCCCTCTTGTCCAGCTCCGATCATAGTCACAAACAGAACTGGACAAGATAGGACGGGACGGACGAGAGTGATGTAGGTGGGTGAAAGAATTGGGCAAGGTTTTAATTTGACAGTGGTAGTTTAGTAATTTACCAATATGGGACATATTTGTAGGCACACCCATCTTGTACAGCTCCGATCATAGTCACACACAGAATGGGACAAGATGGGACAGGAAGAACGAGAGTGATGTAGTCATGTAGGTGGGTGAAAGAATTGTGCAAGGCTTTAATTTGACAGGGGTAGTTTAGTAATTTACCAATATTGTCCCAATCTTCCGATCATAAAAATACTATAACAAAAAAGTTAGCTTACTGAGGGTGCGTTTGGTACACTGACTCACAGACTGGACAAGATGGGACAGGACTGAATTGTGCAAAGTTTTAACTTTTAGAGTTTTAATTTGACAGGGGTAGTTTAGTAATTTACCAATTTTGTCTTATCCCACGTACCAAGCACACCCATAAAGATCAGTAAATCGGTAATTGAAAAATGTAAACTTACCTTCCAAGATCGCAAGCATTTAAGAGAGGAGAGATCCCAAACCCTAATTTGACGGCTGTGGCTGGCAGAGAAGAGGAATTGCAGTAACAGGCTCGGAATCCCCTTCGATGGTGGACTTAATGGAAGCGTTGGAAGAATCAACTATGGTCATGGTGTCATTGCATGCACAAGCAATGAATGATCCATCCGAAGAGACGGTGTAGGGACCGCCTGAGTAAAATTGTTGCAAAGACTGAACACAACGATAATTTTTTTTCAATGCCACTGAAGTCATTCTTTGATATTTTTACCGTAAATATAAATTTGGAGCTCAATTTCTGCTGCATGATTTATACAGAAAGACATAGAATTAGCTCAAATCCAAAAATCTTAAATAGTTAAACCCTAATAAAAATAGCCATGAACATAGATTCTAATCAAATTATAATTGGTTCTCTGAACATCCAAAAAAAAGACTTCAACTGAGGGATTGAACCCAAATCAAAATCCTAACAATTTCAACAGATGAATTAGAATCGAAAAACCCATGAACTTAAACAAATTACGATTAACTCTTTTAATTAAATTCATCAAACCTTAACAATACTACAGTCAACATATTAAACCAATTAGTTTTCAAATTATTTCCCTTTAAACCCTAGCAACAAGCCCATGATTATTTGAGTTCCAGAACAATTTCAAGTATTCAGTGAGAACAAAACACCGAAATCTTTGATAGTTTATATAGTTGTAGTGACAACATTATACCATCACATTTCTTATCATTTGAACACCCTAAATGACACTGACTTGACTAATACCATAAACAGGAAGCATAATGGATTGATGATTGGACACAATGCATGAAGAACATTGCAAACATCCAATAACAAAGCAACAAGCTTGTTGAAAAACAAGAATAGTCAAATACCCTCCCATGAACTGTGATCATGAAGAATAGTCAAATGTGATTTTAAACCGTTAGATCACTTTTAATCAAATACCCTCCCATGAACTGCGGCTTAAAAGGGAATTGATCCGGTGCATCATATCTCTGAGCATCTCATCCTAATGTCCGTACATTTCTCATCCAACTGTTGACAACCATTCTCACGCTTCTCACTAAATTTGGCACTTCTCACCGGAACCCAACCCTGGTCAATAGACTTTTCATACAAACACAGATACAACGAATAAAACTAAAGCATTAACAACATAAAATCAAATACAATGTACAAGTACCAAAACAACAAATAGCAGAACACAAACCTCTGCCAAAAAATCAAGACAGCTAATTTTGCACAAATTTATAAAATCGAAACAAAGTTGGTAGCTGTTTTGGGTCAACAAAAAATTTGGCAGCGGTGACCTGAGCAACGGAGGTCGAATTTGGATTGATTCGGCGGTGAGTTGGATTGGACTTTGTGTTGAACAAAGAAAATATGGAAACTTGACGCTGGCTCCGGCAGTCGTATGCTGAAATTGAACGGAGACGGTGTTTCAGTTGCGGTGGTAAACGGCGGGAGCAGCGGTCGGGGAATGATATGAAGAGCAAAACTGAATACGATGCTTAAATGGGCCGGGTTTTGATGGTACAGAACAACACTGTTAAATTATGAAATTCATTTGTAATTTTATGAAATTTAACATGACTAGTCATCGTACCCACGCGATGCGGCGGGATACAAAGGTTCTAGCAAAATACATTCAGTTTTTAAGGGGTGTTTGGGATTGCTTAAATTTTTAACTTATGCTTATTTTTAAAAGTGCTTATTTGCTTATGTGATGAGGAGAAGAAGTTTTTTAAAAAGTGTTTGAATTAGCTTATTGTGGTGTGGAAACATGATAAGCAAATAAGAAGTTTTTTAGTGTTTGGCAAATTTTTGCTTATTTATGTAAAATGACCAAAAAGGACATTGTTCTATCTTATTTATTTATTTGCTTTTTAATATACAACCATTGATTTTTTCGACATTTATATTTATATATTTGGCAAAAAAAAAATTAACGTCAATAATTTTAAAAAAAAATAATATTACCTTAAATAACATTAATAATTTAAAAATAAAAATAATAACTTATAAACATTCATAATTTAAAGAAAATAATAGTAACTTAAATAACAAATTAACGTCTTAAATTTTTAATAGTTCTTCATCTGTTTCGACTGAATATTTCTTCTGCAATCACATCTCTTATTGCAATCATATAATCAGTGTCAGCCCTACTACGACTTGAACTTGTGCCTTCATGTGCTTCGTTATTGCTACCACTTCCTTCATCCTTGCCATGTGACTCGTTGGAACCATAAAATTTTCACGGACTTGTGCTTTAAGGAAAACACGTAGTGCCTGGCTATACATCCTTGAACCTTCTTCAAATCCTGGAAAACATGTCACGATATCCATGCATTCTTGTGTTGTTGGTGATGACTTTTGTGGTGGAAAAGTTTGTGTGCTTCGTGATGATAGTGCCTCCAATACAGTATCAAGTTTATCCTCATATGAGGAATTTGCAGAAGATTTTCCCTTGGTTGAACGGGTAGGAGCGATATTAGTCGGATTCTTTCGTTTACTCGAACTACTTTGAGGGAAAAGAAGTTCATCATTGTCAACTAAATTAACTTCGTCATTATCCCCTCTCATCTCATCATGTTCTACATTAGTTGGATTGATATCGTTTTGACATTCAACAGGAGCCTTAGTCTTATCTCCAACCGCAACGGAATCCCGGAATAAAGGTTCATAATACAATTGATATATCTCCAGATTTAAGTCCCTAAACTTGGCAATATCTTTATCTCCATGTGTGTTTTAATGGTTCTTTAGTAGCTAATTAAATAAAAAGTAGTCGAAAATAATTGCATATATATACATAATAGTAAGTATTACCTTTATTTTTTCGTCCCACCACTCATCCGGTGCATCGAATGTCTTTCTCGCGGCATCCCATCAAATGCCAGATTCAATCCTCATTAAACGATCATACAACTTCCATTCTTTTTTCATATTGTCCCATTTGTTTTTAAGTTGCTTCTTGTCAATAGATTTTCCCGTTCGATCCTTAATGGCCTTCTCTATGTTCCCCCACCCAACCTTATTGAAGTGACTACCGGGTCTATTCCCATTTTTTACCTCATTCATGCACAAATCAATAAACACCATGAAGGAATTATGATCCCAAAGAGTTCTTACCTTATTCTTTTTAGATGTATCACTAGCAACAACATTATCATTGTTCGCCTCCATAACCTGAATAACAAAGTTATTCTAATTGGATTAACCAATATGCCTACTTCACCAAATCAATCGTTTAAAACAACACAAAATCAATGGAAAAGAATAGCTTTATAGCTAAAAGGAACTACAAGAGCTACTGCTGTGTTTTATTGTTTGCAAGAGAGAGAGATCAAAGATAAAAAGCATACTGCCATGATTAGTAGGAAACACAAATCTGGGTAGATTCTTAAACAAACAACACCAATTCTTAAAATTAGTAGGAAACACAAAACCAATATACTTCGCCAAATCAATCGTTTAAAACAACACCAAATCAATGGAAAGAATAACATGTATATTGATATGCATTCTCTGCTCAAACATATGATATGTTTCTCTCTTTGTTACTCTTTGTGATGCAATTATATATTATGGGAGTTTTTTAATGATGTAGATTTGGAGTGATTAACGATATATGACGATACGACGATATATATATATATATATATATATATATATAAGAGGATATATATGGATCGGTGTATTTGAACCAAACAAGCAGCTCCCTTCTGGGACAGCCGTTGGCTTAAGCCAAACAGCGGCTTAATCCATTCTAAAACATCAAATTGGTTTTTTGGTTCCTTAACATCAAATCTAAGCAAAATGTAAAAATAACAAAACATCAAATTGCATCAAATTGCGGCTTAACCCATTCTAAAACCAAACAAGCAGCTCCCTTCTGGGACAGCCGTTGGCTTAAGCCAAACAGCGGCTTAACCCATCCTAAAACATCAAATTGCTTGTTTGGTTCCTTAACATCAAATCTAAGCAAAATGTAAAAAACACAAAACATCAAATTGCATCACATAGAGTAACAAAGAGAGAAACATATCATATGTTTGAGCAGAGAAAGCATATCAATATACATGTTATTCTTACCTCTAAAACAGCACCAATTCTAAAACACCAAATCAAATTCTTAAAACAACACCAATTCTTAAAACTATAACAAATAGCAAATAAAAAACACAAATTTGGGCAGATTCTTAAACAAACAACACCAATTCTTAAAATTAATAGGAAACACAAATCTGGGCAGATTCTTAAAGAAGCATATACAGAGGTCAGTTTCTTAAAACAACACCAATTCTAAAACACCAAATCAAATTCTTAAAACAACACCAATTCTTAAGATTAGTAACAAATAGCAAATCAGTTTCTTAAAATTTCAAGAATTTTTCGAGAGCACAGAACCAAATCTGGTTGTTAAACACAGCACCAAATCGATGGTAATTTTCGAGAGCACAACACCAATAAACACCAAATTGATCAATAAAATGACAGATATACCTGTTATGACGATTTTCGAGAGCAGGATCGTTTGTTGAACAAATCGATTGTGAAGGAGAATATCGAACAGAGAGACTGTGGAGAACAGATGGAGGATGGTGGTGATGTCGATCTTGTGGAGGCGATGGAGGATGGTGGTGATGTCGAGTGGAGGCGATGGAGGATGGTGGTACTGATGTCGCTCCTGTGAAGAGAAATGGAGATGGAGGCGATGGTGTTTGATGTGTTTGCAGGGTTTGTTAAAAAATGAGGGTAAAAAGGTAATTTGGATAGACAAGAAAATAAGCAGAAGGAAATAAGTAGGTCAAGAATGACTTCTCAAAAACTACTTATTTGTGGTGAGGAGAAATGATAAGCAGTTTTTAAATTTTGTTATCCAAACACTCCAAACTCCTTATTTGTGGTGGGAAAAAGCTATAAGCAAATAAGTCAAAAATATAAGCACTCCCAAACACCCCCTAAATATCAAATTCATACATGACATCATTGAAATTCTTGATAGTTCATTTGTTGTATTAAGACTTTTTGTTACAGCCCCAACTTTAAATACAAAATAATATTATATAAAATATATAGCCCCAAAAGACCTCCAACTCAACCTTAAACCCTTTCGAACCGTATAATAATAATAATTTATGGTTGAGGTACAAGATGTGATGGTCTCGAGGATGTGGGGATGCTTATGATAACCAAATGTTCCTTGATGAATTCTCTCAACCTCTTTTTTTTTTAAAAGCACCCAAGCAAATTTACCATTACCACTCAAAAACCAACAGTATACAAAACAGTAGCATTCCTACACTATGGGACTTGCAACACAGAAGGTTGCAAGGTGCAAACCACATCAAGACCAGCAACAAAATTAAAAAAAAAAAAACCCATGCATGCACCTAAATCGACAACATGCTATTAACAGAAATTACACAAATCCGATTCAGACCCGTTGCTTAACCGAACGACACCCGGTAACAGTCCGCTGCCACTGTTTCACCGCTGAACGTTCAGGCCGAAACTCCAACCACAAACCTGCAAAGTACACCATAGTTCGACCACGCCAAAATGGCCAAGAAATAAGAGCCAAATACACACTAAATTCGACCAAAGTAACTGCGAAAAAGGTCCGCTAAGGAAGGACCAAATGCACAAACAGGGAACAAGAAACAAGGGCCGATCCAGCGTACGACCAAACCTCACTGTCCAGGATCAGCTGCAGCAGCTGTCCCGATTCAGCCCTCACAACAGCAGCTAGAGAACTTACAATAGCACCCCTACGGCTGTCCAGAACCAGCCTTAAACCCACCTGCACAGCTGCTGCCCAGCCTATCCAAAAAATAAGATTCCACCACTAATTGCTACTTCCATTGCATATCTTATTATCATCTCCTTTTATAAGGGATTTAAAACTAAAAACAAAAATATTTAGTTAGACAAGTAGAATGCACAAAAATATTCAAACTCTTAAGCACCTATAGTAGTATGGTTGGTATGGTTCTAGAAATATAAGTATGCCACAATCAAAACAAAAACTCCCTGTTAACCAAAAATATATACAAATATTTTCCTATTTGCAAAGTTTATTTGGAAAATTACCTTTCTTCCCACAAATAATCATTTACAAACCTAGATCATTTTGGTTTATGTTCTCACTTTGGCTGAGTGTGTTACATAAGTGCTATTAAGAGAAAAAGGTAAAATAGTCTTCTGAAAAAATTCTTGGGTCCAACGATCACCATTCCAACACAGTTCCAGATTGATTTAAACAACTCGATCGGGTACCATAAAGTTGAATCAACGGTTCCCAATCCAATCTTATAAGTCAAAAAAAGATCACCAGGAAGATCATTTGACAGCAAAAAAAGTCCAAATCATTAGAGTTTCTCGATAGATTTCCATCAATAATTAGACCTATTAGCCCTAAGAAGTTACATGCATAATCCAAAATGAACCAACCACCTTAATTCATGATAGAGCCAACGGTAGAAGTGAAACAATAAGCCTTTAAATTAGGTTGTCATATTTTGGAATATAAAGAACCATCACCCAAAACTCATCCTTTGACTAACAACAGCCTTAGGCATAATCAAGATCACAAATTACACTTGACTGTTGCGAAGATAATTAAATAAAAGTTCTTTTCACAAGTTAACCAATTATCATGTGACATACTTGATACTCCCTTCTTCACTTTAAGTCAAAGATAACTATTATTATTAAGAATGGTCTGAAGCTTCTCCACAATGATTGCCAATTAACATTTTACATTGGGACAACCAAAAAAGTAGTAAGTACCATATGTTGTAATGAGTTAGTATTTACACAAAAGATAAACATCACAAATGAATAGAATTAAAAACCTTTTGACTACTATAATGCAATGTAGATTTTACTATAAGTGAACAGAATTAAAAACCATTTACCAACTTACTCATTTATGTTTGAAATCGTACATCGTCCTCATTTGAAATGGTAAAGCAAACCTATAAACAAAAGCATGTCGATAAACAAATTGAATCGTTTGAAATGGTAACTCAACATTAAAACTTCCGCGTTTGAAATCCTTTGTAATCCAACCATAGGTGCTTTAGAGTTTGAATTACCTGCTCCATTTGAGATATGGGCTTCTTGGATTTATCATCTAGAGCCAAAAAGATCTGTTATTTCCTTTTATAGAGCTCTATAAATGTCACTTTTCATGCTATACTCTGCATTTTGAGCTTCAAAAGTGTTGAAAAGTTGCTCAACAGCTCTTGGAATAACTCCAATATTCTCATGAAACTCTCCATTATGCACACAAAAAAACAAGAAAACAATCTAAAGTGAATGCCAGAAAAGGGTCCTTAAGCTAAATATTTATCTTAAAAACTTGATATTGATTATTTAACCATAAAAGAAAGGAAAGAAAACTAAATATTGTTAGTGAATTAGCTTTAACGACAAATATTGTATGTAAGATAGCGTTAATGACTTAATTCCTACTGAAGTTGCAATTAAGTTTGAACTTCATGCACAAAATTTCCTCAAAAATCACCTTCCATTGTGTTAGTCTTCCTAGTTCCCGTTTTCCCATAAGCGGAAATGGTCCAATTATAGCCCTCGAGAGGTTCTTTAACAATAGGACCAACCACTTGATCATACAAATCCTTTTGTTTTGAGGATGGGCCAAACACCTATACAAACAATTATATCCCTCGTCAATAAACAAAATGGAAACCTACTAATCTCTAGATAGCCAAACAAGCATCAATTGACATCCAAACTTTATAAAAATAAACATTTTATCCGTCAGCTTATTACCCATGTTTTGGGTAACAATTACTTCTCGTTTATCCTCAACACAAGGAACCACCGAAGGTGTCTTTGCCCTCACATCATCATCCTTGCTTATTTTCACATGTTTTTGGAATTGATTTTGATGATTTATCACACTTGGATCCAATTTCCATTTCCTTTGATGTTTTAAACTCTAATGAAGCAAAAACACAAGTTTCAGTCATATTACCTCTAAAAAGTGTACAAAGCAACAAAAAGAACTAAAAGCGTACCCGTCTCTCTGCATTAAGACACCAAGAAGCAGATGACATATACCGAGGAATATGAGACATCAACCTCAACCGGTGCGTGGTTCTTCTAGTTCCATCTGCTTCCGGTGATCCTCTCGGGAGTTGAATGCCACTGAAACAAAAAGCAAATACAATATACAAAACCAATGTATCGATCCTTGCTACAGTATATGACATGATAACTGAAAATCCTTCGAAAAGCACCAAAAAAATCGATCATCGATTGTAAACAAGCAATAGAGAAAACAGAACACAAAATGGGAAATCCATGGCGGTGATCGAGTCTGAGAATTCAAAAAGAGTAACCAAAATCATGAAATAAGTGATATTATAAATATGAAGAGGATAATATCAGATGAAAAATCTTGAAAAAGAAGGAAACTAACGGAAAATTGAGAGTTAGAGAAGACGGAAGAGAGAAACTACCTGCTTTGACTTCATTAGAGAGTTGCAGAACCGACCTGCAAAAGGGGAAATCGAGAGCAAAATCTTGAGCCAGGAAGATCGATGAGGAAATTGGAGTGATTCAATAGATAGACATGATGAGAATTGATGAGAAAGTCCTTACGCTATTTGGAGTTTTTGTGCAGGACTTCTCACGTAGAACATCTGATACGATTAAGTTGTGTGAGAGAGAGATTTTAGGGCAATTTTGAAGAAGGTGGAGAAGAGGGGTGGACAGTAATTGGAATGACGCTTCAAAACTTGTGCAGGGTTGAGGGAGGAGAGATTTCATCGGAAAAATGAGGGGAGTCGAAAGACGGTTTGAAGATACGTGGTCCGTCAAATAGGGAAGGGAGTCAGTTCTGGGTTAAAAAAACTGAAAGTTTAGAAAGTGAAAGTGTTGAAAAAAACTTTAACTATTCTTTTAATAAGATAGAATAGATAAATAAATTTGGGTTAGAAAAATACCTATTTTCAGTTTTTAAAAAATCAATTCTTAATGTTTAGTTACTAGGGACAGGTTTAAACGAGAAGTTAAACCTTATGCGAAAATGCGAGAAGTGTGTTATTATATATGATTAAACATAGGTTACATTGGCAATACATGAATGTTTAATCATATATGATTAAACATACTCACATGTCGTGTAATCGTATATGATTAAACACTTCTTGCATTCTCACATAATGTTTAGCTTCTCGCATGATCCTTCCTCTTAGTTACTAATTAATAAAGATATTTTTGTAATGTAAATATTATCATATGTGGTTATGTGTCATTTATATTCAGATATTTATTATCATATGTGTTATGTATAAAAATTCATTACATAATTTATATGTGATGCATAATAAATCGTATGTCAAACGAAGTTAATCACGCCTGATTCAAAATATGGATCTGAAAAATAGAGAAAAAATGATAATGAATTGATCATGAATATCACATGTGATATTTGGTGAAAATTATGTTTTCTTTAGTCAAAAGTGTATCTAAAAAAATTATATAAAACTTGATAAGCAAATAATGATTTTATTAAAATTGAAAAATAAATAAAATTTTAAGATATAATGAGATTTTTAAGAGTTTATTCAATTTAAAATAGTAATTATCCTAATCTCTAAAATTATTTTTCATTTTTTATTTTTGATATTGTTAAACTAATAAAATATATAGCCTATATTCCCTCTTGTCTTCTCGTTTGAACCCGTCATTATCCATACTATATTATAAAGCATTTGAGAAAAAATCTTAAAAATATATTGTTTAACATCAAGTACTATGTGTTAATGCATATTACTTAAAATTCAAGATTATAAATAATAAAGCATGAGTACTGTAACAACCCGGTCTAAAATAGGACATGCCTAGCATTATATAATAAGCATTTCAAAAATTGGGTCCCAAAATTTCGTTATATCTGTCTCAAAACTTAGGTTGGCGGAAACAACTTATACACAACTGAGAATGTACTAACTTTTAAAAAGGTAAAAGTGTCTTTGTCTCTATCTGCATGTAACACCCTAAAATCAGAGCAAATTTAAACCTGAAATAAAAAGGGTTTACGCATCTAATAACAACAACATAAACATTCTTAACGAGTGAAAATAGTGACAAGAGTCAATTTACATCAAACTTGTCACCACTGTATATTCTCCACTCATCCCATTACTTTCCTGAGCTCGCACCTGGTAAGAAAATATAATTTGAAACGATTAGGCTAACGCCTAGTGAGAACATTCAGTTTCAAAATAATATTTTTAAATCAATGTAAACAATGCATAACAAACCTGGTTTACCCTCATTCTTACCATACTCGTACTCGTCTCATAATAACGGACACATACCCGATCTCATGAGTATGACTATCATTCAGAAAGTCATAACATCATATTCGAGAGCCTACTATGAATCATCACGGATTCTAGTTTATCGATCAATCCTAAGGACTTACATTCAATCGCCATACCTTTTTCTTGGAATGGAAGCAGAAATAGCACTTATATATTGTCTATTTCTAATCCGCCGAAAGCAAAGGAAAACAACACTTACACTTCGTCTAATTCATGTTTCCACACCTCAAATACGAATAGCAACTATACTTTGCCTATTCACTACAGTCAGTATGAATAGCAATTATACTTTGCATATTCCATCATTTCTACATGAATAGCAATTCTGCTTTGCATATTCAATCATTCAACATGAATATCAATTCTACTTTGCCTATTCAATCATTCAACATGAATAGCAATTCTACTTTGCCTTTTCAATCATTTAACATGAATAGCAATTCTACGTTGCATATTCATTCATTCAACATGAATAGCAATTCTACTTTGCATATTCAATCATTCAACATGAATAGCAATTCTACTTTGCCTATTCAATCATTCAATATGAATAGCAATTCTACTTTGTCTATTCAATCATTCAACATGAATAGCAATTCTACTTTGCCTATTCAATCATTTATAGTCAACGAGAATTACAATTACTTTATGCCTATTCCACGTTACTAATCACCTCTCGAAATGGGAATTACAATTTACTTTATGCCTATTCCACATTATAGGTCAACGAGAATTACCATTACGAGCTCGGTCTATTCCACGTTCATCACATCAAAACACTAAATGGGAATTACCATTAGCGCCCGGTCTATTCCACATTTATCAAATCAACGAGAATATGAATATGACTATCACTAAGTCAGTCATGATATCACGTTCTAGAGCCCACTACGAATCTCCATGGATTCTAGATTAATGCTCATATCCAATAAATTACAATTAGTCCATGCCTATTTCTTGGAAAAGAAGTAAAGATTACAATTAAGCCATGCCTATCTCTTTCCTTCCTAAAGAAATCGGGAATTACGATTAGTCCACGCCTATCCCACGATTTCACATCAATATGAAATGAGAATTACGATTAGTCCACGCCTATTCCTCATTTCATCTAAACGGGAATTACGATTAGTCCACGCCTATTCCACGTGTTCATATAAAACTAGTGCCTATGGATTCATTACACATATTCGTACCCATGAAGGTTATTGCTTACTATAATTCATTTTCAAATAACGTGAATGAATTAAGAAAAAACATTAATTCAAAGATAAACAATCTTATTTCGTACCACTTATTCATCTAAATTCATCAAAAAAACATTTCATCATAAAATGTACCATACCATAATTTAAATACATTTTTAAAAAGGGTAAGGTAAGAATGAACTCACTTGATAGCAATAACGTCACTCCTTAAGTTTGTAATGATTTCCGTCACCAAACTTCCAAAGGTCTGAAATATCCAAATACATATTGTACTTGTATCAATCTACTAAATATGACTCTTTAAAGACTAAGAATCCTAAATAACCCAAAATTCCATCATTTCTCGCAACCCAAAGGAAACGCATTTTCACTTTGTCGCAACCTACTGTTTGCGACAACACTTGTCGCAACCCACTTATTGCGACAACCACACTTATCGCAACGCGATATACCCCTTTATCTCAACCAACTTGTTGCGACACAACCTTTTATCGCAACCAACTGTTGCGACATCCAAACTTATCGCAACTAACTGCTTGCGATATACTCGCTTTATCGCAACCAACTGTTGCGACAATCATCCTTATCGCAACTATCATGTTGCGAAGTTCATACTTGTCTCAACTACCAAAAATCGTAATTAAGCCAAAAATGATACTTTTAAGCTATGTTTGAATCTATAAACTTGCAGATATGCTTAAGGTTAGTATTAGAAGAGGCTCATAAACTCAGATTTTCCATATATTTCAAAAATATCAAAACCCAATTCTAAACCAATAAAAGCTTTATATACATAAGAGGAGTAAATTATGTGAAGACATATCTTTGTTTCCACCAAATTGAACCCTTAATTTACTGCTACTAAATTTGTTTCTTTCTTCTTCTTTCTCCTCTTCTATTCTTTCTCTTTTGTTGCCGAGAGTAACACACACATTTACAAGATATTTCTCAAAAATGAGAAATATCCCATTCCTCCCTTTTAATTAAAAGAGGCTGTGGAGATAAGTGGGATTTCACCACTTGACAAAACAACCCTCATCCTTCCATTAGTTGGCAACTTTCATCCTCCAACTTTCAATTAAAATTAAAGTTTCCCCTAAATTTAATAGCTCCGAAAACAAATAACGAAACTTACTCGGGGATAAACTCTAAAAGTAATCTATCAATAACACCAATCATAACACTTTATAGAAATCGGGGTGTTACACTGCATTTATTCACTAGCCTGCCCTGATCACTTGCCAGAGCCTCCTACTACCTGCTTACCTGAAAATGTTTAGTTGGGAAAATGCGAGGGTTAGACCATGAGGTCTAGTGAGCTCTCTCCTGCCAGTTCTCAAAATCATTTAAAAACAATTTATAACTTTCACATATCTTTACATAAAACTTTCACATATCTTTACATAAAACTTTCACGGATAAATCCGCTCCCGTAAATGGCACCCTGAAGTCACTCAAGAGTGACAACGAGTCAGTCTCACGATGCCTTACTGGGTACACCCTCCCATGGCATAAACGGAACCTCCCCCCGGCATGAGCACTGGCGGAACCTCCCCCCGACTTAGCCAATTTACGTCTACCATAATGTATGCATACATCTCATATAAACTTTCACACAAGTAAAATCATGTAAATAAACATGGCATTTCTACTCATTTGTCTACTACCGAAAACATGTTCAAAACACGTATTTTAGTTAGAAAAACTCACATGTCTTTCTCGCTTCAAGGCTTAGTACTTAAACTTCCGATCTCTAGGTGGAACACCTATAATTTTTAGGAAACGTACATCATAAATCTTTAAGTTGTTAATCGAGCTTGCTTCCGAACTTAACCCAAAATTATCTAATTGATAAGATACACTTCTAATCCAAAAATCATAATTATTGGACTCTGCTTACCGACCAAAGACATTAATTCCGGATCTTATAATTTAGTCAAATTCCGGATCGCTTTTAAAACATTACCGGAACTTACTATGGCCCAGTCAACTAAAATTCCGGACCTTTAAGGCAATACCGGATCCGACCCGACATTAATTAACTCCGGGTCTGATAAGGCCCAACTCCGGATCACTTTATGGATTCCAGTTCTACGGCCCATATGGAATAAATTTCGGGTCTCATATTCACATTCCGGATCATCGGCCAAAATCCGGATCTATTCCGGATCACTTGTAAGCCCAATTTCGGTTCCTTGTTTCTTAAGCCCAATTCCGGATCCTCTTTTATCAAATTCCGGATTCCATGAATTCCGGGTCCTGTCGAACTCCATTCCGGATCGAAGTCCGGACTCTCGCAATCGAACATGGCGATGAGACACAGAATATCTTAGGGTCAAAGATTAACCCAATAAAACCGATTACTAAGCCTCTTTCCAACAAGATGATTATTCTAACTCTATTATGATCATCTACTTTCTTTTAAACACCCTTTTTAAACTCTTAAATATAGAAATCCTCTAATAACCCAAACAATCCAGTAGAACTCTAAATTAAGGGTTGGGATTAGGGATTACCTGCTAGAATCGATGTAGACTCCGATTCCAATTCTCCTTCCTCTTCCGAATTTGATGAATGATGAACTTTCCTCCCCAATGCACTTGAATAATTTATTTCCCTGCTCTCTCGTTCTCTCTAAGCCGCCACACACACACAATACAACTTCTTCTAGGGTTTTGTGCCCAAAATGAGGGTTTTTATACCCTCCTTTCTTAATTACAAATTAGCCCCCAAACTTTCAACTTTACAATTTTTCCACAAAACTTCAATTCTTCCAAATAAGATCTCGGTTATTACAACACTCCCCCCTCAAAAGAATTCCGTCCCCGGAATTCCTTTATCGACAAGATGAGGGCATCGGGACTTCATGTCCTCTTCTACTTCCCAAGTTGCCTCTCGCCCTCTATGAAACTGCCACTGAACTTTTACCAATCTGATTTCCTTGTTTTACGAACCTTATTGTCCACGATTTCTATTGGTTCTTCTTCGTAAGTCAATTTTTCATCAATGCTGATATCCTCCAAAGGAACAGCCACCTCAGTTTCTGTCAAACATTTCTTTAAGTTGAGACACGGAATGTTGGATGAACTCCCTTTAAATTCCTCGGTAACTCCAACTTGTAGACTACTGCTCTTACTCGTTCCATAACGATGAAAGTCAATCTTCTCGTCATCTGTACTCTTTGCAATGCCGCCATTATTTCAACTTCCAACATCTGCCCCCCCATAATAGAGACATGCATCTCACTATGAATTCTTCCAAAAATTCATCGAGTACTACAAGATCGCACGCTACTTATCCTACTTTCATAACATCGACGGATCCACAGACGTAGTCCACTTCACCTTTCTCTCAAATGTATCACTCCAACTATGGGGACATCTTTCGCATCAATTGTCCCTTTCTCAAACTCGAGGTTCAAAAGTCTTATGCTTTTTAGTCCAACCAACTTAGTTTCGCTCGGTTACCCCAACCGTTCTGATGGAAACATAACCTTACACCATACTTTGGAACCGCCCTCGGTGAGTCACCGCTTTGCTATGCCGTGCCATCTCGCACCATATACTTCTAACCTCTCTGAACACTATACTCGCTTAGAAACCACCTGAAATGTCCAAGGCCAATCGCACCTCAATTTGCTCGCTTCCGTCCACACACCGGGACTCACGGTTTTAAAACACGTCTAATTATGGTCTCTCATACATCTTTACTTCCTTAGAAGAAGGAACTTGGCGGAATTTCCCGGCCACAACACAAAAATCTTTTACCGGAAAAATTCGCTCACTTGACAACTTGGCACAAGGCCAACCTTGTACATCCCGACAAACTCACGCCCAATAGTTCCTTCATCGGATTACATGCAATTCTAGATTACTTCTCCCAACCGACATTCGTCTATGTGGATAACACCTCCTTTTCTCGAAACACATCGACTACAGCTCATCAACCAATTCATACGTTCTCACCACTTCATCACTCCACACTTATACGTAACTAAAAGTAGAAAACCTCCATGATCCCTCATTGAAGTGTTCACTTATCCGAATTGAACTTATCCTGAAAAAACATCAATTTTTTACTGCTTACCACAAGTGTTCAGTCATATATAACATAACTTCGGTTACCCTCACTCAACTAGGAGGAGTAGCCATGGTCACACAAAACTATTCTCAATAGCTTATCACTGAACGACCAGTTCGTTTGAACATTTCTCACAACATCACCAATTCAAACTCATTCAACTGCCTCTTTCCACTTCTTTCCCGCACTTAAAACATACACAAAATCCCCTTCCTCCATACCCTTTCTAGGAGTTCGCACACTTACCGATGTCAATCTACACACACTACTCCACATTTTCGGTGTTACTGCCAAGCTTACTACTTCTAACCTACTCACTTAGTCCGACATACTATCTTTACTTCCCCACGTTAGCGTGGAGCACCACCCACCAAACATTACTTGCCCCTCTCTTCCGATCTTTCCACATGCTGATAACACTTTCTCATTATTATACATAACCAACCGGTTGCACCCAAAATTCTAACTTGAGGTATCCAACCAAGTTATCTCAAAATGACACCGGTGTTCGAAGTCACTATACGTTCTTTGATCTCCAACTAGTACCTTCTCGGATAATTCCTTCACACATAAAAAATAATTCACATTCTTTAAAGATTTCGCATCTACTACACCACATTTTTGACTAACCCATCCATCATCTTCTTTAAACTTCCAATGATTCTAAAATATACTTACTTAGCGACTTGCGCAACCAAAAACACTTGGTTTCTCATTTGGGTAACCACCCACTACCGCTCCGACATTCTATTCCGATAATAGTCATATCACAATGCCAACTTACAAACCACGTGCTCCAACAACTTGATTAACAAATCGTACACCTCATCCGAAATCCCCGAAAAGACTTCCATCTGATGCTTCCTCTTTCTAACATCACATTACTACAACACTAGCTGGCACATTTATCTTGGCAATTGATGCCGCTACTCATCCGTACATTCTCCACCCATAACATCACACTGCAGACCAGGTCTCTCATGGTCATTCGTACACAATTCAAATTTGCTTTCATATTCTCCCGCATAAATAACCGAGTCTATCTCGCTACTTTGTCTTTTCCCAACTCTAGTTGAACCACAACTCACGAGTTTCCAATTAAATCAAACATACTCATTTCTTGCTAGCTATTTACGATCCCAATCATTACATAGACAGGGCACATTCCCTCACAGAACGATATAATCCATACACTCACTTCGCTTGTGCTAAATATCTCATCCTTTTACGAGCCGCCCAAACCTCGTAAGTAAAACACTCATCCAATTAGCAATTTTTCGCATTTCTAATGCTTGCTCGAGGTGTTCCATCGTCATGTATACATCTCTCCTGGACGACCTCCTACGTTTACCCACACAGTGGTAATTCTCTACACTTCTAACCCTTTGGCAACGCCTTCAGTTCTAGACACTTTAAATGGTTGTCGACTTTAATAATAATAGTCGACCTGTTTATGCTTTCCTAGCTTTTCCATCAACAAAGGTTCCTAACAGAACCTAGTTCTTCCAACATATCATGATCATCTACACATCCCGTCGTCCTTATTTCAAAACTTACTCGTGCAACGTCAATATTGCAAAATCACCTTAAAACTCTTATTCGGCGTCGAGGATATTTCATTTATGCCTCACCACACTACTCATAATGAGTTGCTAATACCAACACCTTGATGACTTCTAGTCCTTCCTCTGGACATAACAGTCCCTCGACAACTATATTTCCAGTCACCGAACAAGGGTACAGACCCTCATACAACCGACATCAAAGTCCACTTCCGACTCTTCCACTGTTCACCTCTCTTCTTGAACACAAATACCAAACTATAAGCATTCTCCCCTGGTTTGTCCAACACCTCTCCACTCTCGGAATCCTTCCTTATCTTAAAATGTAATACTCTACGACCTAGTGAGTTCATAGCCCTCATGCATGACAACGCGATAAATAAATCATTTCACACTTTTATCATTTTTAAAGAACAACACTTGGAAACAACTTGGGTACACATGACCCCAACATTCTCATAACTCTAATGCCCTGCACAGCGATCTCGAGAATCGTTCGCACACAACCTTTCAGTAAAACTCAGTCTTACTCAACCAAAACGACGTTGTTACGATAGTAACCTATTGAATGAAAATCTTCCATACGACAAAATTCTGAAAGAAATTACCGACACGAAATAAACCAGTCGGCTCTCACACTCATTTATATGACATCAACATGTCAATACTCATTTTGGTTATAAAAGTTTTGCACGCAAACGTTTTCTTGACTTTTGCAACAATTTAACTTATCATGAAAAGGGTGGAATATTTTGCAAATCGCTAAGGGTTAGGCTAACGCTTAGTGAGTTCAAGAGTTTATAGCATGATTTAAATAATTCTTTAAATGAAAGTTTGCAACGTAGATTATGATTTCCAAAAGAGTTTACAAAAAGGGATATAAACGACTCATTTTCCAACGCACCCAAAATCTATGAGAAAAGTTCCCAAAATGTATAAAGCATTTTCCAAAATGAATTACAATCCCCAACTCACTCAAATACATGAATAAATCTATATCATGTAAAACCTTCAAATATGGTTGACGACAAAATACTCAACCCGTAAAACATGGAAGAAACATCCATTTAAATATAATACTTCATCGAAAACATAATACGAACCAATACTCACGCGAACGTAAAATGTAATGAAGTCCAAATACCATAAATATGGAAACGACCTACTTCATTTAAACTTCAATATACATAGAGGGGAATCCAATATTGAAGTCATCCAATCGCAGTCAAATGTATAAGACCAACAATAATAAGACAGAGACCATATAAAATCCCAAGTAGGCTGGCCAACGACGGGGGAGACCCGTATCCATTGAGAGTGGACGAACACAAAAGTACACCATTCTAACAATGTTAATCGTACGACATTTTACTGCATAAAAGCCCAAGTGTCCCATACGACGCCTTACAAGTCACACCCAAAAAGAGACAACTGACCTTAGTGAAGTATCAATAAGAATACCACCAAAGGCTCAGCACAAGCGGGGATACAACCATGGCATTGCCCCGACATGGCGAAGGTCAATAAAACGCCCGTCAATCAACCTGACAGCTCAATCGGACTCAACCCTCCCAGAGTCCTAGTGTACCCTTGAAGGTAAAGGTCATAAAACATGGGGTTCGGTCAAATCTCGCAACACCCAGTAGACCATCAAATAAAGACTGACTTACGTGCCTATGGATCCAATGCAACACAGTCTATAATAATAAGCCCCATCCTGGAATGACTAACGCACCCGACATGTAAATATTAATAATGCGCAATAAATGCGATATGATGCAATAAATGCTAACCATAATTAAGACCCCACATTGAGTCATCAAAACCAGACAAAATGTCCCCAAGACTTTCTCAAAGTCAAAACCGAGCAAAATGCTCAAAACTCATTAGACCCATAAATAACGGTCATCATAGCATAAAATGCATTTAAATATTGATTAGGTAAACAAGTACCACAAAATCATTATTAACCCAAAACTCGACCCGGGTTAAACAAAAAGGGGTTTCCCAAAAGGACTCATACCCTTATAATTCTCAAAATGACTATTGACACTAAATTGTGCATTTTCCCAAATGGTTTATAAAAATCAATTTCACCAATGTGATTAAACCATCAAATAAACTTCATTTTGAGCAATAAATTTTTTAAGGACATATTTATGATTTCTACACATCAAAATATTCAAAAATCCCAAATATGGGTGTTTTACAACATTTATGAAGATAAATACTTTAAAAGAGTTAAACTCATCAAATAACTCAACAATTGATAATTTCAAGTAAAACACACAAACATTTGAAAAATAACATTTTTGGCATGTACAAAGTTTTTACAAATCAACTTGAACTCACCTTGCTAGATTTAGGCTAAATCTAGATTTTCCCCAAACGTAAGCTTCTTTGAAGAAACTTGCATCTTCAAGCCAAATTCTCCAAAAACCTAGATCCATAAGTTTTCAACCATCAATAATTAGATCTAACCATGTAGAATCATCCTCCAATCATTTTACACCAAAATACCAACTTATATAAAAACCCTAACTTCATAAATGAAGAGAAGAGAAGATTACCTTAACCATACTTGAATCCACCAACCAAAATATCTCTAGAACAACCAAGATGAACCACAACTCCTAATATTCAAAGTGGAGTGAAAAGGGTTGGATGAAACCCTAGAAACTTGGTGAAGAAGACGAAGTGAAAGGTTTCTAGAATGGTTAAAGTTCATAACAATGGTGAGGGGTTTGCTTTGGGGAAGAAGATGAAGGATTTAGGGTTTGTTGGGAGAAAATCGGGTTAGAGGGAGAGAGAAAATTGATTTTGAGGTTGAAGATGAAGTGAGGGAAGAGAGAGAGAGAGGGAAAAGTCTTAAAAACACAAAATATCCCACCAGACATGTCGCGGACGTCCGCATGGTCTTTCGCGGACGTCCAATTCACTCTGATCTGAATCCCTCAGATTTCTCTGTTGCTTCCGCGGATGATGTGCGGACTTCCGCACTATACGGACGTCCGACCTTGCCCCTTGCGAACGTCCGTGAGTCAGATTTCAGCATCTTAATGTTGGGGTGTTACAAAAATACCCTCATTAAATCGGACATAACATAAAAAAGTTAACGGACGTTAGGTCAAGGGACGAAAATCGTTGCGAGCTATCAAACGCGAGGATGTTTTTGACAAAAATGAACTTTAGGGACGAAAACCGTTGAAATCAACAAACGTTAAGGACCAAAAGTGAACTTTACTCCGGTAAATTATGTTGTTTTTGGCTTTTATGCACAAATGCATTATGTATTTGTGCATATACACGTGTGCATATTACAAATTACTTGTATACATAAATACACACCATCCAAATAAAATTGTATTTTAAGCTTTGTGAAAACACTGAATTTTATATGACTTTCAAGTTTCAATTGAAGAAAATTTAATTTAAAAGTCACATCTGAACAAAATTGTCATTTTAGACCATCTCCAATGAACCCTCTATTTTACTTTCTATCTATATATGACTCTCTAAAACCTCTCTAATAAACCCTCTATTTGATTCTCTAAAATAGAGAAATGAATAGTAACTCTCTATATATAGAGAGTTACTATTCATACTTTCTATTTTTTTCTAACTTTTTGATAATTACAAAACAGTCATTCAATTTTTTAGATTCTTGTACTTTTATTTTATTTGTTTTTTAATACCAATTTTAATAAACTAGAATTGTATTTATCTTTAAGTTTTAAATTCAATTTAATTTTATCCAACTAATTTTAAAAACTAATAAACTTTAACAATTTACAACATAACATATTTAATTAAAACACGCCATTAACACATATTTTAACATAAAAACATTACAAATGATAAAGATAAAAGTACATAACGACGATCGTAATAAAAACATATGTAAGCGGAAAACGGTATTACAACATAACATATTCCGATTAAATGCTTATGTATTTTAATTTTAGATGTGAGTTGAAATGTAACATTTTTATTTAATGAAATTTGGTTTTTGATAACTTAATGCGGAATTAAATATAAATTATAACGTCGTAAAAATAATATGATAAAGTTAATAAGTATAAGGTTATTGTGAAAATAAAAAATATAAGAACGCAATTTATAAAGTTAATAAATATAAGAGTATTATTGAAAATATATGTAATCAAAATAAAAGAAAAAATACTTGAAATATTCTCTTTTAGAGAGTAAAATAGAGTAATACATTGAAGAAGACATGACACATTCTCTATTTTTTATTTTATAATAGAGAGTAAAATAGAGAAATAGGTTGGAGAGGCCTATAAAAATGAAAATTAGGTAACCATTTCACACATCGAGGACCTTATTGCTATTTCCAATAACCTCAGGGGATGTAAACAAAAAATTATCACCTTCATTTAGCGTCAAAAAATTATTCCCGCCATCTTCCCTCTAAATTGGGGGAAATAAAGTGTTCGTCCCTTCCAATACCAAAATAGGGTTTACACCAATACTGACCATCGACTGTTGCTTTCCATTCAAGGAGGAAAATGGGAATACAGGGATTATTACCTCTATTGAAATCGATTATGGTTCCGATTCATATAAAGGATCTGGAGGGCTGTTCAGTCGCCGTTGACACCTACTCTTGGCTTCATAAAGGAGCTCTTTCTTGCAGCAAAGAGCTCTGCAATTCACTACCTACTTCAAAGTACATTTATGTTCTTTTATGGATCTCAATTTACATTTCGTATAATGGGTTTAATTTAATTTAATTTATGTTTGTTTCTGAGTTTGTTATATTGTTTTGTAATGGGATTATAAGGGTTTTGCAAGCAAGTTGTTGTTAGAAGTTTTATTTGGAATTGGATTTATAATTTGTTATTGTTTTTGTGAAATGATGATTTGTGTTTTTGTTGCACAGAAGTGACTTGTTAAGATTTTTTAGTGTTTGTTTGTATATGCAAATGGGAGAATTGCATTTTGAAAAGTGAAACTATTGTTCTTAGGAGCTGTTTGTTTACCTCTTAATAGTTCCATTAAGAGGCAACCTCTGAATCACTCAGAGGTGAATCTTGTTTGGCAAAAATAAGTCTGCCTCTTAATGGTTCTAAAACCCTCTGAATGATTTTGTATCTTGGGCCTCCCTTAACCACTCAGTGCCCTAATTTCATTTTGAACAATTACCAAACAACAATCTTTCATTTTGCACTATATCATAAGAGTCTCTTAATCATTCTGACCACTTAATCATTCTTGCAAATATCTGTGTATGTGTGTGTTTTATAAATGTAAGTCTATGTTTATCAGTTTATGAAATGGCTGGATAATGGGTTTTGATTTAACGGCCTTTTCAATCAATGATGTTAGTTTAGTCTTTGAGCCTATTTTTCATCAATATCAATTGGCAATTGCAAGTGCTTTCTATAGTTTACAGCCTAAATTGTCTCAAAAGCAAAATTTCATGCATTGTTGTGTGTGTTTTATATGTTTTGTCATGATGGGTCTAATTTATTTTGGTGAAGGTTTTCACTTCAAGTTTTTCAAAAAGAATTGCTCCTAAGAGTGTCAATTTGACATTTGATTGCAACTGCATCACATATTGTGTGATATATAGAAATAATGTAATCGAAATCAGCTTCTGCAAGACTGCAATGATGTTTTGATAAAAAAATGGAAAGAACATTTGTTTAATGTATTTTCTGTTATTTAATTATGTCATGTTTTTAATCTCATAGGCATGTCGATTATTGTATGCACCGAGTGAATTTGTTGCGGCATTATGGTATTAAGCCTATTTTGGTCTTTGATGGAGGTCATTTACCAATGAAGAATGAGCAGGAGATAAAGCGTGCAAGGTACTACATTTTACTGGACAATATCTTCCCTCTATCATATAATTTTGTTGGTTTGATGAATAATTTATATGGATTTCATCATCAATTTAACATCTACATATATATTATGTATTAGCAATTGCAAAGTTTAATGCGTTTATCATTTATAAAAAAAGTTGAGTCTAGAATCCACAACAGTTATAAAGTTGAGAAGTAACTTGTTTGAAAAGTTCAAAGTTTAAAGTGATTGTTCAAAGGGTTGACACCAAATGCATCCAATTAATCGATATGATAAATAAATCAACTCATTGTTTATTTTTACATTTTAAGTTTATATATTGTTTGCTAACTTTTACTAGGTGTAAATCAGTAACATTATGTCCATGTTTCAACCACAGGTCAAGGAAGGAAAATCTTGCTCGTGCTATTGAGCATGACTCATGTGGAAACTCATCAGCGGCTTATGAATGCTATCAAAAAGCTGTTGACATATCGCCTGCAATTGCATATGAATTGATCCAGGTAATAGAAGGCTTTAAATAAGTGACTTGGTTCAACCATATTTGCAGCCTAATTGGATTGTAAACTGAAAAACGATTAGGATGCCCATGTTTTAAAAAAAACAATTACAAATGTAGTTTAATAGTTAGGAACAATAGTCTTTTTAAGCATTTTTCTAGTCTCAATTTGTGCATATTAATGGTGCTAACCCTATGTATAGAATATTGAATTTCATCAATCAACAATAAGAATACTAGAAATGACCATGAACATAGACAAATTGCATATCCGATGTAAATAGACACTAAGGTGGCGTTTGTTTTTTAAGAGGTGAGTTTGAAGTCTTATTTCACTTTTGATTGATAAGAGGTGGTGTTTTTGTAAACCGATAAATGTTTGAATTTGTTTAAATTATGTATTTGACCCATTAGAATATTATAGTGTTGAATTAATATATATATATATTTATATAAATTTGTACAATTTCACATATTTATGCATCATCATTACAAAATTTACATCCAAATTATCAAATTAGCATTCATTTAAACGTTTTTCGTTTAATCGATAATAATATTTTTAAATTAAATAAATTTAAATTTGAAAGTCACCTAATTATAGTAATTAAGTTTTATTATAATCCAAGTGAATCGATTGAGAGAAAAAAAATCTATTAAGGTTAATTCATTGAGAACAATAAGACCATCCGAACACCTGCAAGACCATACTCCTTTCACAAGTGCCACATCAGCTTTGCAATAACACCTTCCACACACATGTAAGACAAAACTCCTTTCTAAACTAATAAATTATAATATAAATAATTTAAATAATTATAATATAAATAATATAAATAATATAAATTATAATATAACTAATAAATTAATTATAAAATATAGATAACTAAAATTTTACTTTTGTTTTCTTTTACTATATTTTGTGTAAATATAATTTAATTAAACGAATGATGATGTAATATTTATGTTGTATTTACTTATGTAATTTTTTTGATGTTTGTGTACGTTTATCTATTAGTATTTGTATTTTCGTAATTTTTATATTAATGTACTTTTAATTTAGCAGTTTAAATAAAAAACATTGCATAAAAGTATCATTTTTTTAAAATAAAGCGTGGGTAAGAAATTTTAATATAAATATTAAAAAAATTAATGTTCAAATAAACTAATAAATGAATTAATTTTAATAAACATATTAATAATAACTAATATTTAAACAAACAAACAAACTAATTAAATTAATAAATGATTTTGTTTAATATATTATATTGGTTGAAAGGCCTTGCTAATTGTGCAAGGTCTTGGTAGTCTTGCAAGGCCTTGCAAGACACATGGCATGCCATGTCATCTTGCAAGAGCTCTTGCAAGACGCGTGTGGATGCTCTAAGTGGAAAATAAGAGGTTGGTTTACCTCTTACCAGATAAGAGGATGATAAGACATTTGTGACCGAAATTTTGGAAAAAAACAAACAGTGAATGGCCCAACCTCTTAATGAATCAGACATAAGAGCCTAATAAGAGTTTTTTCTTCTTCTAAAACACAAACAAGGCCTAAATGTTTTCGTTTAATGCAAGATTCAAATATACTTGGATGTGGGTGTATTATCGATTATAACATACACATTTTTATTCTGAAGGTGTTGAAACAAGAAAATATTTCATACGTTGTGGCTCCTTATGAGGCTGATGCCCAAATGACATTTTTGGCCATCAGCAACCATGTTGATGCTGTAATTACCGAAGATTCAGACTTAATACCATTTGGTTGCCCTAGAGTAAGCTCGTAATTGGTTTAACAATTCTTTTTTTCTTCATAGCATTCTTACGTCTACTGAGACACTTTCTTAAACTTTCCCACAAGTGTAGATCATTTACAAGATGGACAAATTCGGGCAAGGTGTTGAATTTCAGCATTCAAAATTACAACATAATAAAGACATGAATTTAACAGGTTTTACCAAGCAAATGATTCTTGAAATGTGCATTTTGAGTGGTTGTGACTATTTGCAATCTTTGCCGGGAATGGGCTTGAAAAAAGCTCATGCACTAATAAAGAAATTCAAAAGCTACGACAAGGTGTATTTTATTGTCGTTTTTAATTGATTATTCTGATATATACTAAAAAATTCTTATTCTAGGCTTTTTTAACTTTTACCATTTGAAAAATTCTAATCTTGCCCTCTCAAATTTCAGGTAATTAAGCACTTGAAATTTAGTGGCATTGCTGTTCCGCTTCTTTACGAAGAATCTTTCAGGAAAGCAATAATGACTTTTCAACATCAACGAGTTTATGATCCACTCACGGAAGATATCGTTCATTTGTCGGATTTATCTGACAATATTGATGAAGATCTAGATTTCTTAGGGCAATATCCTTTCATTGCTATATATATATTTTACATAAGCTTATAGACATAACAAGCACTTCAAGGTTTTAATCTGAAGCAACCTCGTTAATGTTGCATAGTCTATGTTATGTTAAATATTTATGTATTTTGTCGTGTTCTTAATTCTTGATCCTTGACTGAATGACACATCGATACCCCAAAATCTAGCCAAAGGCATAGCAAGTGGAGATATTGATCCTTTTACCAAATTGCCCATCCAGGTATCATCTCATCTTTATTATGATAATTTCTCATCTTTTTGTTGTATTTTTTGTTAACCCTAGTGTTTCTTTTTGTTTTTTTTACCAAGTTGTGATATTTTTTGCATTTTTCAAGTGGGTTTGTTGTTTAAGAACCAAAGGGGCAGATATGACAATTTGAAATGCTAATTACACATCTACTTTTAGCATATTTGCTTGAATGTTCTTTCTTCTTTTGACAAACAGGGAGAGTGTGTTGAAACAGAACCCCTGCTTAATGGAACATACAATCTTCAAAACTTCAAATCTGGAGGCGCAAACAAGAAGCTCGACTTACCTGCTCAGAAAAATCTCTTAACCAACTACTTCTGTATCCTAAACAACACATATAGTTGTTCCATTCTCCATTTTGTGGGTCCCATCTTCATTTCTTCTCAAAGAAACTAAATGGGACCCATTGTAACGTAAAAAGGAATCGATAAAAGTATTTTTGTTCTTGAAGGCCATCTTGGTTCTCTAGTTTTCTAGACATTTGATATCATACATTATTGTCCATTTATCCTTAATGCTGAAAGGTTTCGCATCTCTTGAAGCAAAGAGGAAATTCAGGGCCCCACGACTTTCGCCGAAACACCCAAATCCGACCAATGCAACTCCTCATATCGACCTAAGCGAAGAAATCGTGAGTGAAAATATCATTTCACCAACACACTTCTCTTATGTATGTGTGTGTATATATATGTATATATAGGTTCAGGTGCAGGGGAAAACCGCAAAAAAATGGAAAACCGAGGAACACTTTGGTAACCATAAATCTAGATGGTATGCACATGTGCATACAGGTAATTTGTAACATGCACACGTGAATAAAAACCAAAAAACAACTTCAGTTTCTTCTATTCACATGTGCATACCGTCTAGATGAACAGTTACCAGGGTGTTCTTCATTTTCTCTTTTTTGTACGGGTTTCCCTTGAATCTCTCTCTCTCTCTCTCTATATATATATATATATATATAGATATATATTATATCTAGTATTATGAGATTAATTGCTTTCTTTCTTATAGGTGGACACCGTTGCTGCAAGAAAGACTCCAATGCTTTTGGAATCATCATCTCACGGTTAGAAAAAAGAAAATCCGCTTGTTGAATAATCTAAGCATGCCAATTAACACACTCATTTTATGTTACACTTAATAAAGAACCATGTGATTAAATTTCTTGCAGACGAAATGCGAAATGTAAAACATCCAAAGCATCCGATACACCCTTGTATATCATCACAACAAAAGGACTTGGAATCTAATGCTTTCTTTGATGCAAGTGAGAGCAAAACAAGGGTGCAGAAGAAAACTGTTGTGAGAAGTTCATATTTTCAACACAAAAATGTGGAAGAAAATGATCAAGAAAGCATGAAAACAAACCTGTTAGTTGGTGATGGTGAGCTCACGGTTGTGAGCCGGAATCCAACTTCTGATGGTGAACCCAAGTCTGGTTTGGGTTCAACCGAGGTCCAAACAAGAGTAGAGAACAAGAAAGTAAACGTAAGTCGTTATTTTAGTCATATCAATCAAGAAACCACAAATGAAAGGCGTGTAGAGACGAGCAGCCATGAAGGGTCAACCATTAAACGGAAGTTTTCCAATGTCGAAGATAGTGTTCAAAAAGTAAGCCCCTTTTTTCTAAATTCTAAGCGTATTTGCTTTTCTTTCAGGTCTGCATACATCTTACCCTCCCCGGACCCCACCTTCAAGCGGGATATACTGGGCATGTTTGGTTTGCTTTGGCAAATTGTTGACATTAACTCTCGTAGTTAATATTTTATTACTCCATTGAGAATCTCAGAAACACATAATCAAAGAAGAAAGACCAATGGACAATAGTTGTAGTAATTTTCTTACAAATTTGGGTATGTGAAGTTGTATTCCAATCGAAAATCGAACCATGATCATATCCAACCATGGAACTACTTTAAATGGATTAGTTGACAAGTTTTTAACCAAAATGTTTACGATGTGCACCATTTCGTACTTCTTTTTTTGAAATTTATATGCACATATTGAATATAATGTGGAGAAGTAGTTGGTTTGACTTCAAAACCGAAAGCATACCTCTTTTTTAGTAGCATAGGCAGTCTTTCATTTTGGCTGTGAGTTTTGAGCATTTCTATTAACTTGTATGCTTATTTGCACAGGAAAATCTGAACCAAAAATACATGCGTACGTCTGCTAATCAAGGTACTCTTTTTTTCGTTTTTAGTCTAATTATGTGCAAATATGTTGTATATCAAGGTACCTTTTTTTTTAATTCTAGTCTAATTTTGTTTTCTAGTCTAGCGGATGTCGAACTCTAGGAAAATGTGAACAAAAATACCGCATTATTTTTCATGTACTAGTGTACTACTAACTTGCATAATATGCGATGAGAATCCCAACGACTGTGAGTGTCGGAAATAGTTATACGATATTTTGATTCGAGTTCCCATGACTTTAGTCTTGCGGGAAAGGAGGTGGACATTTTTGCAACAAAAAAAGTCTAAAAATTCCAAAAATTTCATGTATCTTCATTTTGTAGTTGTTTCCAAAAATGGAGAAAAATGAAGTTTTTGGAGTTCTTTTAGTTTTTTATGCTCTGACAGCTTCTCCAAAACGGAGAGATAGTGGATTTTTCTACGAATTTGGACAATTTTCCAAAAACACAATTTTATTATTTCCATGAAATTTATCTCAAGTTAACCGATGAAATTAAATGGAAGAAGAGAGATAAAGCATTTTTGTTATATTTTTGAATATTTTAGTAATGTAATTAGTACTGAAATTCCAAAATGAAGTTAGATGCAATTTCTTTGGAGATTTTGACTCTTTTCTTCATTTTAGAAAAATTGGGTATTAACCGTTGGAGACGCTCTTATGGATTTACGATTTCTTCCCATCCTAACACCGTTTTTATCTCAGGTGTGTGCACTTCCGATCTTGACGATCAAATGCAAGTAACAAAAGACGAAGAAGAGAAATTCGGATGTGATATTTCTCATTTGGGCAAATACTCCAAAATAGCGGAGAAATCAATGGATAAATTCATTTCCGTTATATCGTCTTTCAGCTGCACTTCATCTGGTTCTCGTGCCAGTGGGCTACGAGCCCCTCTTAAAGACGTCCGAAACACATGTACACGCAAGTCATCTAGCATTAACGATATAAATTTTTTTGCATACACCCCGAACCCAACCAAGCCATTAGCGCCACGAAGACCATAATCTTTTGTATTTTTTTTGTTTTATGAGGTATGATAAATTCGAACATGGGAAATATGTTTCGTTGATATTAACCCCAACGGAATTGATTTCCTGGAGAGATACGTACTCAAAACAACGCGTTATTTGTTTTAGTTGTTTTATATGTCAATTAGATGATTGGTGATTGTATAAGCTACAAGATTAACTTTTGTAGTTGTTTTTGTGCAATTTACCGTGTTTTATCTGTATAAGTTTCGATGGTTATAATCTTTGGAGAAAATATCAATTTCTTGTTCATACCTGAACCAAAAATACCAATAAATCCCACCCGAAAGTAGGGTTTGGGTGGCTAAATAAGATGTATGTAGACCTTACATGTGTCAAACGAGACAGTAAGAGGTAAGATGTATGTAGACTTTATTTCTGTCAAATAAGACATAGTAAGAGATAAGATATATGTAGACTTTTAAGGTGAGTTATTTTAAGAAGACTCAATTTAGTGGTTCTATGATTGCAAATTGAGTTTTGAACACTTTTATCTAGAGATGGAAAAAGGGATCGATTATCGAATCTAAACCGAAAAGAACTCGTATGGGTTTTTAGCCCAAATAGGTTGGACCGGTTATTAAAAATCAAAAACGCCAAATTGGAACCCGACATCTGGATAAAAACCAGTCAATAATCGTTTTTTGATGGTTTAGATGTCAGCGTTTTACTCCGTGGAAACAACTGTGGATTTTATAAAACAAAATAATACCTGATCAGGACCAATTAGGATTATAGGTCAAAGAACGGTCCTATTTTTTGCATCATTTGGACCGCACACGTTAAGACGCCATTCTAAAAAACTCGCACCTTGCCACCCTTGATTATCATTTTTTAATCCAAACATCTTGATATAATATGTTTTTGTTGGAAATCCGTCGGAAATCCTAGGAATTTTCTTACAAATTTATGACGAAACTATCATCTAATTAAAAAAATATTTTTAGTTTAATTTCAAAAATCCGGTGAAAATTATAAGAAATTCCGGCCAAGAATTTTCCGAACGGACATTTTCTGTTGGAAATCCGTCGGAAATGATATTTGCGACGAGAACGGCCATCGGTGAAAATCCCGTTTTTAGTGATGAAATATTTACGTTCGTATCTTCCCACTCCATATCTACGCACTTGTGATTGAATTGAATTTGTGTTTATGAGTTGTTTTATATTTATGTTTCTGAAACGTAAAAATCAATAACAACCTATCTATCTTTACAGTAGGTTGTCTAATACCGTTTGCAACGGAAAAGTTGATACAAATTTAATATCAAATACAATTTAAGACGGTATTTATAAAGACGTAAGACTAAGCATATGATTGTTAAT